>OZ026578.1:20452241-21052241 GCA_964020215.1 Aurelia sp. 3 sensu Dawson et al. (2005)
ACTGTTACCATAGCTACAAATAAACCTCATGTTCATAATGAGGCTTATGGCTTCGCTGCGTTGTAAATTATTCAAAAATCAAACATCATAAAGTCCGAACAGAAGTAGAGAAGTTGGTCCGGATCAGCTGCGCTCTCATATCACACGACAGCCTGCCACGGTGAGTTGATCTTAGATTTATTGTCTTAGGGATATGGTATCAAACATTTTAAATCTTCCATCGTACATTTTATTCAGTCTTCAAAATAATTGAGGCATCGGAAAACATTCCAAGTTAGGCCAATGATCGCAACTTTTTGGCGCGAAAATATCAAATGTCCTGCACAGCAACGGTGGAGTCATGTGACTACAACTCACCTGACTCTGGGCCTAAAAGGTTCGACGAAGTCATCACGAAATGAATGCTGTTATTGCGCTGTGTCATTTCTGTGAATTACATGGACCAAGTATCCTGTTTTGTACCCAAGCATTTCATTGCACAAATCATAATCCAGAAGATGTTTTGAGTGGAGCACAAGCTTCGTTGGCAGCATGTGGAAATTTCAATCACAGCAGCTTGTTCGGTTCAGGCCATCGAGAAAAACCCCTCGAAGATGAGCCCTTCAGAAAGCAGGAAGAAGACAGTGAAACCCCAAATAAGGCGTTCAACAATTGCACTGGAAATGGCCCCAGACAGTCAACATGTGTTGCTTGCACCTCTCTTCAACAAGGAGAACCTGGCTTGGTTAGTATCGACAGAGAGTCCCATATCAGTTACATAAGTCGTCAGTACCCAGAGGATCAAGAACTGTACAGCATTGTGAGGCATGCCTGTGTTAGAAGTCTTAGTTGTGAAGTTTGCCCAGGCCGTGAAGGACCTATCATGTTTGGTGATGAAGCAAGTGGCTATGTGTTCAGCCATACGTTCTTCCTCAAAGATAGCCAATCAAGAGGCTTCCAGAGATGGTACAGTGTCATATGTGTGATGATGGATAGAGTTTATTTAGTAAACTCGTGGCCTTTCCTCATAACAAATTTCAAAAACATAATAGATCACCTGCAAAGTAAGGCTGACTCAACCTTCAAAGCAGAAAAGGCAGAGAATCCCCTTGCTGATCAACGGCTTCACATGTCAACAAATTTGTTTCTGGTGAATGCAAATCAGTTTATTCGCACTCGAGGTGGAAACACAAATTACAGATCACTGCATGATCTTGTCAGAGATAAGAACATTTTTCATTATCTTCATCAGTATTTTGCTTGGATTTTGAAGGCTTCTGGGCAGCGTTATTCTGAGCAATTTGTTGAGGGTCCCCCACTGGAAGATTTTTCAAACATTGAAGAAGATGAAATTGACTTCAAAGTTGAGGAAACAGGCCCTGCTTTTCAGTCATTGAGACATTTGTCAAGAGTCTTGTCTCCAGAGATATTTGAGCAGATTGCATATCATGTTGTCATAGGAGATCAATTAATTGTAAGAAGCCAGTTCACTAGAACTGTCTCTTCTTGCTTGAACTTGTTGAAAGAATTGATTCCACCAGGTTGTTACAGATGTAAAAGATACTCAGATCAGTATCAAGATTCTTGGAAATGCAACTTTCTTGGATTACCTGAAAATTCAGAAATCCCTGCACATGTTTTTTCATCAAATCTGTATGTGCTACTTGATATCAAACCAACTCAGAACAGAGAATATAGGCTTGAAGAAGTTGGAGATGAGGAGGAAATTCTCAAAAATCTCAGTTACAGTGTCCAAGGAAGTCCTGTTGGCTGCAGTCCTACCTATTTAAAGAATATTTTGAAAGCTATGCATGATAAGGATTTTGCAGATTCAGTTTTCTCTTTGATGCTGTCAACGGTCAAAGATGAATGGATGAATAAAGTTAAGGTCATGTTTAAATTCTCCAAAACTGGGTCAAGAACAACAGAGGAGAAAGTGAAATTGCTTCAAGTTCTTAATGCAAGACCTGAGGATGAGATCCTTCTGAAATTTTGGATGACATCACTTAGCCGGCCTTACAGAGCACATCTCTTGACCTGCACCAGCCAAAAATCAGTTGAAAGATCTGGTGCTAATAGACAAGTATCTAATGAGAAACTATTCTTCTCAATACCCTGAATAAAAGACAGATTGTCAATCATAAAGAGGGGGCATTGAGAGGCAGCTAGATCTGATAATCTAACAAATTTTTTAACAAAATCTGCTAGCACATTTCAGCCCACAGCAATAAAATATAGATTTTCCTGTAGTTTCTGCATTGAAATTTAATGAAATGGAGAGATTTCTTTGGAGAGGAAGTGGACATTTTCATTTCCCACATGGGAAGTTATGGAAAACATTCTGTTTCCTTTGAATTTCCTGAGAAAAACATTGGTGAAATTTCCTGATTTCCTGCAGTGTTGGCATCCAAAATCCATTCATATTTTATGGTCTGAAGATCAATCCAGAACGTCATGTGATGGCTAGGTCCAACAACAGATCAAAATATTCCAGAAACCTTGAATCTATAGAAAAACATGGTTTTGATCTGATGAGCTGATACATTCAATGCCCCTTCCAAAAAGAATGCTGATTTTATGTGTACAGAAGATTGTTTTAGATAGAATTTTTGACACAAAAACTGAGTACTCCTTTAAAGAATTTTCTGACTTTCAGCCTTCACTATAATGAGGGTGTTCGAACAGGTTCCTCATTACCAAATATCTCAACAAGATTTCCCCCATTTTTCAATTTTTCCATGCTTGAAAATTCAAAATTCCTATTCCATGTTTCTCAAATGATATTTAAAATTCGATTTTACCATGCCTAATTTCTTTTATTTCTTCTTACTGTTGTCGAAGATCCTTTATTTTTGAATTCAAGGAAAATAGGACACCCCTCGGTCAACTGAACTTTCCTTCCAATTTCGATTTTGCAGAGAATGTAACCTCACCACGAGAAATCATGAAGACAAAATGGGACTTTGATTTTGAAAAAGTCCTTTGTAAAATATTTAAATACAAAAAATATATAAGATATACTTTAACAAACAGGCCTCTAGGACTTGTGAGATATACAGGATATCTCTGTAGAAACGCAACCAGCTATAAATGAAAATTTGCCGAAAAATGATAAGATTTGAATAAATGTATTGTATACTGTCTTCAAGCACAGTATATCTTCTTCCCAATGATATACAGTTTTGATACGTACATGTAATCATCTGTCATTTAATTGATATTTAAATTAAGAAACTTTTTAAGGTAAAAAGTCACGAAAAAGACCATCCGGGAAACACTTCAGGCCTAGAAGAACATGAGGTGAAGTCCTTTGGTAACAAACATACAAATTTACTTCGATGAGATACATTTATTGAAACCGATAAAAAAAGTTCTCGTAAAGATGAGTTTTTGCCCGTGAAAGTCCAGCAACATCATACATCTAAAGAATACCACATTTACTGAAACATTCCAAAATGATGAATTACTCCCATCAATGTCTCCAAACTGGATATCATCGGAAAGAAGATAGACTGTACTTTCAGAGGGTATACACTGCGTCAATTCCCCGGGGGAGGTACTTGGTTTGCCAACATACGGGGAGGTGCCGCTGGAAAATCTGAAAAGCTACCCTGTCCCGGAGTCAGATTCCTGAAAATGATACCCTGTCCCGGAGCGAGAGGTTCTTAAACAATACCCTACCGTTGAGTTTCTTTAGCCAAAATTGTGCCCTGGCCTGGAAATTCGTAAAAAATCTATCGGAAAGTGTGGAAATGTTGCCATCCCAGCAATTTAAATCATATTCATTGAGTGCAAATGGCCTACAACGACCTTTCGGAGTTAAAAATGACCATATCGACCCCATATGGACCCTGCCGTGGAGCCGATTTTTACAAAAATGATACCCTGTCCCGGAGTCGGAATCCTGAAAATGATACCCTGTTCAGCGGCACGTCCCCGTACAGAAAAATATATAAGTGCCCCCCCCAGGGTCAATTCAAATCTTACCGCGTTTTGCTAATCTTCAATTCCAGTTGGGTTGTGTTTTTTCTGATAAGGACACAAGTCCGAAAGGTTTCGTATTTTGAATTTTCGAAATGATTTTTCAGCAACAAAAACTTGTCTAGAAAATATGTACAATTAGAACGTTCCTACTGCAAAAGTAATCGGCAGAGGGGGTCAGGGGCAACAGCCTTATGTCACACAGCTTTGGCAGGTCAGAATCTATTGACTGTTGGGGATATCAAAGAGGGAGTCTGATTTGAATCAGAATAGAATCTTTTCAGATCTAGAGTCCAGCCCTCTGTTAGGGAAATCACCTTAACCCCTAGTTTTCCGAAAACGCAAATATTACTTACACAAGATCCAGTGAAGGTGCCATGAGAGGGCTAGGGAGCTACAGCCCCCCTGTCGGAAGCACCTAGCTCCCCGTCGGAGGAAATTTTGGTTTCTTTTCGGAGAAAATTTGGCCAAGTGACGTACGAAAACTGCATTTTTTCCATTTTAGCCCCCCATTTTTTCCATTTTAGCCCCCCTTTTATAAGCTCCAGCATCGCTGTCGGAAGATTTCTGGCGCCACCCTCGTGCAAAATCCTTTAATTGCTGTTATTTGCAGGTATTTCCATCATTGGATGGAAGGTTGCAGCAATAGGTCGTTGAGAAGCTTTCTGGAGCTTGGATTAAACGCATCCTATGTATTGTTTCTGTCGAAATCCATTTCTTAAGTCCATTGTTTATCGACAAAGGGTCATTGTTTTCTCCGTGTTAGGGTGCGACAGAATCCACGTTTCCCTCAGTGGCCACCACTCACTACCGATCCCCTGTTAAGGCCAATTTTCTGTCAGTGGAATTCTCCGAGCGGGCGGAATTTTAGACTATTAAAAGTTTCTCAGCCATGATTATGTTTTCAATTTCAGAGCGACATTTTCTCCCGCCAACAATAGAATTTCTGCCCGCTCCGAAAATCCCGCTGACTGGAAGTTGGCCTTTAGTCGTAGCAAAGCTTCAGCTACATCAGATTGAATTATTTCAAAAATGCTGCCTGTGCAAATACACCAACTAATGTTATCAGTATGACTGTGAAAAATGAAGCTCTGTCCCATGTTACCATCACTCCAGCTATTCTATACCCGATTGTCTCTAAATTAATTTCCAGATATTGTAAGTATTTCTCATAGTTGAATTTCTTTCTGTTATTTGATAAGGGTTGATTAAGATTACCTTGTTTCCCAAGATTCTCTTGCTGCTGTTGTGCGTTTGAAGATATGCTCGTCGTTTCACATAAAGAGTGTTTGTTTTTAAGCATGGTCCATCCGCCCTTCTTAAACGATCCGTGATGCTTTTCTGCTACTTTTATCAGAGAATTCCTAGCATAGCAAGGACCTTCGATCAGGCTATCCGTTATTTCTTTTATTGCCGACGGTTTTGTCCTTGCTTTTGTCAAATCTGTAAACCGTTCATCGAAGGAGTATTTTCGAAATTCACCGACTCTTAAGTCCATATCGTCGTAACTTCTTGACCAAAGATTGCCGCTGTTTCGTCTAATTAGACTGTTGCTCCGTTTTCTTGTGAATGATTTCGCTTTCAACCTTCTATCACCTTCAGTTTCACCATCCAAATACTGCTTTTTCTTGGTTGAAATGCTTTTTCTCCTGTGAAACTTCTTCTCTGATTCGAAATGTCTCTCCCAAAGTTCGTCATAAACCTCAGGGATCTCGACCCATGCTTGAATTACATTGTATTTGTATTTACGGTAAGTCATCGTAACCCAAGCTGCGAAAATTAACGGCGAGAGCAGCCAAATTAAAGGTGCAAGTGCGAACCAGACGTAAATCGCAAATCGTCGTAAGAACAGGAAGTTGTAGGCATTCACCACGAAGGAAATGCTTGTAGATACCAATATTAGAGCAAGTACGGGCTGCAATGTAAAATTTCATAACTATAATTTCAAACTCTAAATCTCTTGAAAACAAATGCACTGAGCTATCTCAAAGGGCCATTTCATCACGGCCTTTGCGGGTACGCTAAATTTTTGATTATCTTAAATCAAATTTGGCCTAAGCGATTTAACAGACAGATAAGTTCTACTTCATTTGAATTTTTCTGTCAGTTCCATTACTGCACTGGTGGACTATAGTTTCCAATTCAGAAAGGTTTGATTTTCACGTGGTCTGAAATTGCAACACGCCCGCAAAGGATCCTGGGTGACAATGACTCTTTAATGTGATACCCGTGAGAAGCAGGAACAAACGTATAAAACTGCTCTTTTGCAAGATCTGAGAAAGTATGCGAGGAAGATGTACCAAGAACACAGGTTTAATTAAAAAGCAATACAGAAAGGAAATTAGTTCAGCTCCATGATGAAGAAATGATTGCCGATTTGAAAAGATTATTCAAACCCCGGCTATCCTAAAAGACACGATACACAAAGATAAATGTGATGATGATGATGATGATGATGATGATGATGATGATGATGATGATGATGATGATGATGATGATGATGATGATGATGATGATGATGATGATGATGATGATGATGATGATGATGATGATGATGATGATGATGATGATGATGATGATGATGATGATGATGATGATGATGATGATTCCTCGTCATCATCAAATTCATCATCACCACCGTGTTCTCATGGCAAAATATAATCAGAAAATTTAGTTTGAAAAGTTTTGCTTTGTTCTTTGACAGTTTGCTGTCAGGCAGTTTTATCAATATGTGGAGCATAAATACATTGAAGTGCGCATATTCTTTTAACTCAAATCTTAGAGTCAGAGGTGGAAAAAGTATCGGAACCTGGGAACGTAGTTCCCAGAAATTTTTTTAGGCTTAAATTTTCACAGAAAGTTTTCGAGAAAATATTGAGGCTTGAAAAAAATTTCTAAAATTTGAAATTATATTTTGAACACTGGAAATGAAAGTGAGCAAAAATTAGTTTCACAGAAAATATTCCTCCAGCTTCCCTGCTCTACTTTTGATACAATAAATTAGATTGAAGTTGACATTGATAAACAGCTCTTATGCTGTACTAAGAAAGTTGTGTTTAATTGGAAAAATCTGCTTTTTAAGGCTACAATTTTTGGAAAAGTCCTCAGGGAAGTTTTTTGAAAGTGAGTAAATTTGCTTGTAAAATACCACAATAAATAACACGTGGGTAAACTCTAATAGTTTGATATTTTTACAACTTGCAAAATTTTGCAGAAATTTTTCAGCCACAAACGTAGGTTCCCAGAAAGGAAAAAATTTTTTCCACCTCTGCTTAGAGTTTTGGTAACAATTGCCCCATATTTACACTTCTTGATGCATCCGACTTACCGTAAACTTCTCAGAACATCTTCCGAGCAACTTCGTTCTTTTCGAGAATAATTTAACTGCTTCTGCAAAAAGTATTTTTGGAGGTTGCTGCTTTAATTCTTCTGTCATTTGGGCTGAAAAGAAAGGACTAAAATCAAGGACAAAATTTGACACAAACATTTCTTATTATATGGTGACAAAAGGTTCCTTATTATACGGTGTCAAAATATTTTTAGGCCATTAACAAACGGAATCACAAGAAAATTTTAGAAAAGGGTGGATAGCCAAATTTTTGCGATTTTTCAAACGGGATTACTTTTTTTAGGACACCGCCCGGTATATGTATATATATAGAAGAGTAATATCGCATTGAAAATCTTCACTTACTGTTGAATTCCTCCATAGAAATTTGCAAAGTGTAAAGCATGATCAGATGAAGTAACAAATACAACCAAAATGCGTAAAAGATGTGAATTAAACTTGTTGCTCGAAGAACGTTGAGCATGTTTTCAACTGCTGTTGGCACCAGGTTTGTTGCGTTCTTTTGATTGAAGTTGATTCGTAATGCACCATCGTAGGCATAGCAGGAAAACTGTGCTCCTGCACCAAATAGCACAAACACAATCATGGCATATGGGAAAATCTAAAAGAATTGAGTGAAAATGTTTAATCAGTCATAAAAGGGAGCTTGCCATGCCATGGGTACAACTTTTTCTGCAAACATCAACCGTGGGTTATCCCCTCAACCTGAATGATTTGCTACTGTACTTTTAGGTGGAAATACTGGTATTTTAAGATGAAATTTTGGAATTTCAGCAAAAGCATTCGGATTCATGCCTATTTTTTAGCAGAAACTGTTTTCGTAGATACAGATTTTTGTTTATGAAACGAAGTTTCGGAAAGATGCAAAGTTAGACTTTTCCCGAATGGTCGATTATCCTAAGGATGGCAGCGAGGGACGTTTATCTACATGCAGTGCATTCTACTTTCCAATCTTTTAGGCTTTGTAACGATTTGTGATTGGAACACAATGCACATTGGTAAAAGGTTGCTCGGGGCCACCTTTGCTAAGTCGTCGATCGTAATTGCGTCATCTAGTCTAAACTTTGTCCCATTTAGGTTTTTGTTGTATGGTAAATTGTTGTAAAAATTCGATATTATTAGAGATATTTTTCTGAACAAACAACACATAAATGAATTCATTCTTAGTATTCTCCTTCGTTTTGCTGTTTTGTATCATTTGGGCGCTGCGTAGCTTCTGTGGCCCTGCGGTGGTGGAATTTTCCTCTTTGGATCTTTCCTCCTTTGCATTTCGCCATACATGTATAATTTCACCACCCACCACAGTGTCACAGAAGCTATGCAGCGTCCAAATGATTAAAAGCAATGGACAGAAAGGAGAATACTGGTTTCCCTGTGGTTGGATGTTCTCCACAAAGCCTAGCGCGTACTAGCGATATTTGTCGCCAACGATTGCAATTTTTGACACTGGAAACTCTAGGCTTTCTTACCCGCACACTTGCAAGCTTGCAAGTTTCTATGCTGGCTAGTTATTTTAGTGTCTCGTTTATCACAACCTTCGATTGAAATTAGGTGGGAAATTAAGCAAGTTTTCAGTCATTGCCAGTGTGTGCCACTTACCTCAAAAGCGATGTGTACTAGGCTTACCCTGAATATTTTCTTCATCTTCGCAAATGTTGTATGATATCTTCCATCCTTGACAAGTTTCGACATGATATGAACATAACAAGGAATCGAAGACTTGATGGTGTATATCGTTCCAAAAACGAATGCACACATATAGATTCCAATAGAAGTTGCCCATGAAATATGGAAGACATACTTCGCTTCATAAAAGTCCAATGAGAAATGAATCAAAATGTTTAAAATCCATATCAATCTGCCTATATATCCTTTATATGTATTAAAGGGTCTTGTAGTATCGCCTATGCCAGCACCTAATAGGTACAACCTTGGAAGTATGTATTTGAATGTTTCTATGAGTTCCCTTCTTGAATCTTCTGCTGCCTCCTTTTCATCTTTTGTTATTGGAGATGATGCTGAGATAGAGGCTATTACATCATTTATGGAGATTCTGGCGCTTTTCGACGTTACTACTTTTTGTCCTTTGGTCTTTATTGCTTTCTTGCTTGGGAAGTGTTGCTTAATTTGCATCGCCGTGATGCGTGATGCGTAACCCTGAAAAAAATGAAATAAGAGCTTGGATGGGGCTTGGATGCTCGCTCCAGCGCGCTGTCTTGCTCAAAAAATAAAGCAGACTTATTTAATAAGTCTACGCAATTTTTTGTAAGAAACTAGCTAGTGCTAAAATGGCCAAAATTTTGAACAACCCTAATACATGTCTGAGAAGTATTAAGAAACTTTTATTTATCAGTTTAGTGCAAGCATATTGTGGCCAATATGTCGTTGATCCGTTTTATTCTTTTTCTAAACTTAAAAAGGGCACTTCTTTGTTTGTTGCAAAGTCTTCGGGGGCACGTGCCCCCAGTGCCCCCTCGGTTCCTACCTCTGTGAACATGATGGAACACTGTTTATTAGATGCCAAGAAATATGTCTGTAGCAGTGCTAGGAACCACATTGACAATTCATATATTTAAAAGATAAGAAACAAAACAACTCAAGAAACTTTCAGTACTAAAATTCACGAAACTGTTAGTGCTATAGCATGGATCCAAGTCGATCCAAGGTTGTTGTAAAAAGAACATTCGTCCTGGTACCGTGTAGTGCTAGTAGGCTCAGTGAATTCCAACTTAACTTTGCTCGTCTTCATAGGAAACAATTCTTCGTCTTGAAATATCTGAAGAGATAGATGGATAGCCTAGTGGCCTCCTGCTGGCCTTATTCAAGCTAATGTTTTGAATACTACCTAACCTGGCGCGAGGGGCATTTCACTCTCGTTACACCTTTGGCAAAAATCCCAGGGTGCATTCCATGTAAAACCTACGCCGAAGGTACGCCAAGCCCTAAGCTTTCGTACGCCAGGTATTTTCAGGGAGAGAGAAACTGCTGAAAAATCTGTGTACTCAAAATCTGATGATTTTAAGAAACTTTCAGTACTGGCTCAAATTCTTAGTTTGTTATAAAGGAAATATGTGTATCATCAAAGAAGAGATTGAGGAAAACTTCACATTCACACAAAAAAAGCAGATTTTCAAACATCACCACGCCAAGAACCAATTTTATTGAAGAAGTGGCGCCACTACGCCGACGAAAAAGTCAGGTCTACGCCGAAGATCTTCGGGCCTAAGTGCATGAAATGCACCCTGGCAAAAATCCTTTTGTTCCCAAGAAAAATCTATGAAAAATCCGTAAAAATCCTTTTGTACTGAAAAAATCTTGTACGCATTTTCGAATGAGTGAAATGCCCCTCGGCCTGGCGCAACCCCGTCGACGAGGGGCAATTCATTGATTTTTTTTCGTACACCTTCCTTGAAATCACAAAGAAATCACATACAAAATCACAAAATCACAAGCAAAATCACATACAGAAAGCACCAAAAATCACAAATCACTGAAAAATTACTGAAAAATCGCACGAAAAAATTGCTATAAATCACTAAAATCACAAAAAATCACAGAGAAAAAATCATGTGATTTCAAAATCACAAAAATCACGTACGCTATTTTGAGAAGTGATTTGCCCCTCGCCTGTCGATATGCGCACGATCTTCGCTACAATCGAAGGCAAGAAAGTAGATATATTTAAAATCGTCCCTGATAAAGGATGTACCTGAGAAAGTGCAAGTTAACTTACCGAGGGGAAGTTTCCACGAAAAGGAATGCTTTTGCTGAAGAACAATGATGAATTTTGTTAGAATATTTTGAAGAAGATACAGTCTCAAGATTTCGTTGCAAGAAGCTTCAACATGTGTTTAATAGAATTCCATTGGGGATAGAAATTGTTTTGAAACATTATTTACTACTGATGATGACGTGCAAATGACAGAGAGAGTATTTGCAACAAACGTTTTCTTTCTTTGGGATATGACTAATGAGGATTACATGATTCCCAGTGGTATTTGCTTTCTGCCTCCGTTGTGGCAACAGGCTATCTTACAGATCCACGCACGGCTGAAAAAAGCTTTCAGAGATGGATGAATAAAGCAATAAAACGCATCCAGGCCGGACAAGGATCTGTTCAGGATGGATGAATGTATGGATAGACCCTCAATAGATGAATAAAAATCTAGCAAGGATATATGCGTACAGCTTTTCCCAGGAGAGATTATTAAAAGTCGACCCTGGATAGATGAATAAAAATCTAGCCGGATGGTGAACAATTGTCTTTTCAGGACAGACAAAATCTAATGCTGTGGAGGAGCGATCTGTCAAAAGCGGAAGAAGTTGATAAAGATGGCTTCCTTCTGCATGATGAATTGCATGGCAGCTCTTCTGCTTTTTATCACCTTTCTTTTCTGCCATAAGATCAGCGCTCAAGAATATGAGATCTTCTGGAAATCTGAAAGCAATGGAGTCCACGTTGTTGACGATGCATTTGCAAAACACAAAGGACAGCTTCGAAATTTGGTGCAAGTGTTCAAGGAGATGAACTGGAGATTTACTGTTGATGAGGATTTAGGCCAGAATGAGAACAATTTACAGTCCGTCAAAATTGGCTTTAAGACCATGAAGCAGGGAACTTTGAAGAATCAGAAAGCCACAAAGAAGCTTGGAAAGTTGATAAAGGATTTGTATGGGTTCTCAAAAGTAGAGGCAGTCACTGCACAAGGGAGGATGATTGAAAGAGGTGACTTCAACCCAGTTATTCAAGAATGCACAAGCAATGCATCAAAAATCATAGCTCTGCTGATTTTGACGAAGAAATGGAAGAAAAATGACTATGGAGAAGTGACAATATATGACAAAAATGGAGATGTCTTGAAGTCAATTCACCCTAGGTTTGGAAGAGTAGTGCTGATTCCTTGTGGAGTTCAGTTCAAGATATCACCTCCATGTATCAATGTTGAAGGAAGGCATTACTTCCTCACTGCAGAATTTGGAGATGGCACTGCAAAGGTGCAAGCCAAGGAAAGCAGAAGAAGGAAGAGCTTTGCGAGTCTTTCAGAGTTTTTCAGATCAAGGTATGACATGGACACTGCTAACTACCAAAGCATTGATGCAGAGAAGCATGTTACCAGAAAATTCTTTACAAAAGAAGGCAAAAGAGTTTTTGTTTATGACAATACAATTTCATTTGATAATGTTGATATTTTGCGTGATTACATAATGAATCATGCAGAATATTACGAAAACCCAGTTAGTGACAAAGGTGCAGATAATGTCAAGTGGATCATATCTCTTGATGATCCAGGTTTCGTTGATGGACCAATCTGGCACATAATCAAGCAACTATTGGTTCATATTGCAGGAAAAGAATTCTATCCTTATGATCTGGCATGCAACCATGTACGCAGAACAGACAACACATTTAATCATAAGGACAATTATGAGAAAGCAAATGAATACACTGTCTTAATATACTTGAATCCTGATTGGACAGAGAACCATTACGGAGAAACAACATTCCTCGATAATAATGAAATCATAGCTGCTGTAAGGCCAAGGTATGGAAGAGTTGTGATTTTCCATGGAACAATAGATCATTCTGCCCACCCATCATGCCCAGAGCTGCCTGGTGCAAGGTACTCATTTGCAATCAAAGCAGCTGCTACGAAAGAGTTAGCTATGAAGAGGATGCTTGCGCAAGAGGCCCAAGGGTTTTCTTATGCTGATATTGTTGCCAAGCTCAACAGAGCAAAGACAAGTGGTGGACGAGCACAGAAAGAGTTTGCAAATAAGGCATTAAAAAGGCTCCAAAGTGGAGGGCTGTTAGGGGAAGATTTCACTCAAACACTAATAGCATTCATGCAAAGGAAGTAAACACTGTCACTGAATTTTATCACAACTTTTTTTGCTTGCACCTAGTTTTATAGTAACAATTACATAATAGCCAAGGGTTGGGAGCTTATGCATGGGAAAAACACATTTGAAAAACTGATAAATGGGTCATCTCCAAATTTTTTGGATTCCTCTCTCGAGATTTGTTGTTCTACTCATATGTGTTTGCCTTGGTTCTTTCACCATAAGCACTTGAGCTGGCAAAGAAAAAGTGAAGGTCTTTGGTGCCAAGCACAGTTATCACTGAATTAACTAAATGATAATCAAGTCTTTGACCCCCAGCAATGACACCTGCATAAGATGGGTTTGACTAACCCCGTCTGTAAGATTCTTGCTAAAGTTGCCAGTTGCCAAGTGTACAGAAGCGTGCGGAGTGTCCCCAAAAATCATGCCCGATTTGTGTGGCTGCTGTGGAGGAGCTGTAGCTTTAACTTTCGTATTATCACATAGCTATTCTGCAAAGGGCAAGCTTCAACTTGAATTTTAGCCCCTCTTTTGTCAATCTGACAAGTGCGTGATCGCGTATTTAAGGCAGAGGAAACCCAAAATAAGTGGTTGCTGCCAAACAGCACTGCTGGGAAATAATGCTCGGAAGAAAGGTTTCTGAAAATTGAAGCCTGGCCAATGCAATTGTTTAAACACTGGTGCAGTAGACCTTTAGCTATTCAGCAAAAGAGCCTGGATCGAGCGTTATTTTTATACATTTTTATCACAGTGATCTCATGCGCCAGATTCGATCGAGTGGCGTTAGAGCCCAACTTCGTTCCCAGGGTCGCTATTGTCTTCCATCTTCCTTAGGTCATCGATGTCAGTACTGACGTAGGAACCAGGCCCTGGGAACCAGGTTGGTAAGAGCTTCTATCACTATTGTGCACATTTGAATATTCTACAAAATATGGCAAAGGATTGTTCGACTGGGATTCTTTTTCAGGATAGCTAAAAAGTCTATTAAAGCTACAGTTCCTTCGCAGCAACCACAGAAACGGGGAGGAGGATGGGGGACTTTTTGATCCCTGTGAGAAGTCAAAACTGAACAAATTAAGCTATGCAGCCTGAAATCTTTTGCTTTCTCGAAGTTTGCCAAACCATCAGGAAAAGAAGAAGAATTGATTTAGAAGATCATTGATTGAATCATATAAACATTCAATTTTTGAACTGACCGCTAAGATTCGCTTAAAACAGATCAAACAGATGAAATTAGCATGCTTTCTAACTAATGGATGGTACAAACGCAACACTTCGAGATTAATGGTTGCTTGAAGGTATGAATTCTCTTTACTCCAGCAGCATTCAATAAAAGTCAAAGAGCAAAACATACTATTTTTCAACAGAAATACAAGCATTTAGTTATCATCGGTTACAATATTGTTTACAAAATAAAGGACAAAACAGTTGAGTTAAAAAACTGCTTATTGTTTGAACTGTCTACAGATTCAAAACAAACTTTGATTAAAACTTTATGCGACAAAGTGAGATTAGACTTGCCTTTTAAGTTGTAGTGCTATCCCGGGGGAGGGGGTACATGACTTATGGATTGACGTGGGTCTGCCGTTCGGTTTTCAGAAAAGTACCCTCTTCCTCTTGCCAAGGCTTGCCTTTGGACCCACTTTTAGGAAGAATTTCTACGGAAAACCATCTTTTTTCAGCCAAAACCACCAAAATTTAAGGAAAATCTGCGGGAAAAGAGACCTTTGTTTAGAGAATTTTGGGCCCAAAAACCCAACAGTATGGACCCCCTCCCCCTGGAGAGCACTACTCTCTGCTACTTCCTTTTCTTATAGCGATAACAACGATCATTGATGATCTATTTTAATTTACTTTTTACTTTTTCATGATTCCTCCAAAAGTCCTCATTTCTTTGAAAAATTCTCACCAGAAGATGTCAAGGCATGACATTGGCAAAATTTATGATACTATGTTGCAAGAACCTCTAGCTTATACCCACTTTGCTCCTTTAAGTAATTCCCTGCATACAATTTATTTAGTTCCTTTTGTATTTGTATATTGTATTAATTTTTCTGTATCATTGTATTAATTTTCTGTAACATTATTATATTTGTAGTGTAGCTATTTGTCTGTATTGTTAGAACAATCGTAAATTGTATGTAGAGAATTTAAATGATGATGAAACTGAACTGAAACTGACTTCAGGCTAACTGACCACATATGTGGAAATTCATCTCCCCATTTGCTGAATTTGTTGACACAGAGCTACTAGCATCCGACTTTTATGGTGCGAAGTTCTTAAGTTGTATGAAAGAAATTTACTTCTTAAATTGGACAATCACGTGATCTTAAATGGGTGTAAACAAGTTAAGCCGAAACCTCTATCCAATTTCTGTTTTCGTCCATCAGTGCATCTGTCGAAAAAGTAGAACTTCGTTTATGTTTATGGCTGATGCGATTTTGTTAGACTCGTTCCAAAGTCTCTTGTTTTGCAAACTTGTCGCTCAACTGAAGCAACAGCAACAACAACAACAAGAAGCGGAAGCTATAGGGACTTATGTAGTAAATCTAGGAACTTGTTACCACATTACACTACGTTCTTTAATCGAATTCTATACTCTCGTCAATGCTTCGTAGGTAGAACGTAAAGTAAAAAGTTCCTCATTTGTCTATTGTCTATTATATTTTTATCCTCAGCGACTACATCATCTCAGAAACTTTGTTGACTCCCGTCATTTTACAAAGCAAGCACCTCTTTGAAAGAGATGAAACGAAGATAGCTTCTCTTCTAGAATTGAAGAGCTACCTATTTCCAACCCCCTTACCTATTCCGTTAATGAATGCAAATTTTCCTGGCGTCACTAAAAATTCTGTTTGCTGAAAGAACTTTACTGGGTATCACAAAAAAGTTCCCACAAGAGGGTTGCATTGGAGGAGCTGTGACGTCAACATTATTCAATTCACGGTACTCTGAAAAAGTAGACTTAAGGTGATTGTACACATGTGCCAAACAGTAGATCAGCTGATTTTGAAACAGCCAGAATTTTAGAGTTGATTAGATTTATCTTTGTAAATAGCTCTTGCATTACAACAACAACAACAACAACAACAACAACAACAACAACAAACAAGCAAGGTATCAAACTTTAATTTGAAATCTCGTCTTTCAGAATCAGTTAGACATACAAGTGTAGAAATAACCATTCATCCACAGCAAATTTGCAAAACGTAGGGACTTTTGGTTGGGACACCCGGTAGGGGGCACATCCTGCCCTCTTCTGTGAAGTGACAGTTCCTGTCTATTTCTGAGGACACATGTACCAAGACAGACGTTTCAGTTCAGATGGGAGAAAAAATTTGGCCCCTTTGTTTCCCCTTAACCACTACTGATTATGTTTATCTTGATAAAAAGCTGGTTGGCAATGGTACGACCACTGTAGAGTTCTTTTCAGTAGAAATTGTTGTGAGCGTTTGGAGCACTCTGAGTTGAATTGCCGCATACGATTCTGATATGACTTTTGATGCCTCTTTCAGAGACATTGCTGCTTTCAATTCGCCATTTGCTGCAACAACCTGCAAGGACATAAAATAAGATGAACTGAATTGCTGAAGAGCGGGTAGCATACGAGAAAAAAGGGGCCTGCGACATCATCTTCGAGGGAGCTTTAAGAAAATTCGATGCAAATTAGGTGTGTATAAACCCTACTTGTAAAGCTCATGACATGGCTTGTCGGCCCTCAAAATAGTAACAACTAAAACCGAATAGTTTCTGCAAAACTTCGTTCTTGAAAATCGAACTGAATTGTGATTGTGCCACTATTATTTGATTAATTATCAATAAAGTAGACAGTGTTCAACAATGTATCTTCTGAATGCTGGTTGCAGTAGCAGAAATCTCGCCATAGTTTTTGAGGATTGTTTTGAGAAACTTCTCAATCTTTAGAAAGCTCCTTCCAAGGGTAACGCTGTATTGATTGATTTTTCAAGCAGAATAGAACGGCAGGAGAGCAAACAGAATGACTACTAACAAGATGGCCTGCGTACAAACTCGATTTTTTGCCATAGAGCAAGTTTTGGGAAAAGCGAGGTAAAACATTGAAGCCTGCACGCAGATAATGCTGCAGAATCAGATCTTGACTTTCTTCTCAACTGTAAAGGGTCTGTTTTGATCGAAACAGGCTTGTTGTTCTTTGGTGTTGTTACCTCAGCACCTCCTAAGGGCCAGCTGCCCACATCTATCTGACTGAAAAGTGGCTGGTATGGCGGTATTGTCAAACAAGCTAGTGGCAGACTCCTCATGTGAACGAGGTTGGGATCTGTCTTACCTTTGCGCTTGCCTCCCTAGTGGCTTCAGCCTCCGCTGCCATTGATCTCTGCAGATGCTGTGGTAGGCGTAAATCTTTGCTGTAAAGTATAAGAGAAATCATTAAAGCTCAGTCTCTGTTCGCGTGAACGTGAATTTGCAGCGTGCTGGTTGCTTCGCTTGTTAGGCCTAACGAGAAAATGCACTATTATCATTAAATCTCAACTTACATCTCAACTCTTTCAACTTTGACACCCCAAGGAGTGGTGGCTTCATCGAGAATAACCTACAAGAAATCAACGAACATAATGATGGGGAACAAGTAAACTTGGGTTGACAACCACAAAAGTGTGTGAAGGTGCTGTGGCGCATTGGTATAATCTGCTGACTCTGCAGCCAGAACAGTCAAGCGGACAGGGTTCGACACCTGATGGAGCCACAAAACTTGAGCTTCGCGACAAGGAGGTTGAGGACTCAGTTTGCGTTGAAGAATTACTTGCCTGCATCTGACGTCGTAATACACAGAAACTAACGTTGTCATTATGAAAGCCATACGTTTGCTCAACCTTTGTTGCAAAGAAAATTATTTGATATAGACATATGATTCAGCTTTCCAGCGTCGCTAGTGTGGGATGTAGCCAGCCGCAGGCATAATAAGTCATGGTACCGATCTCTCATAAAAACTGAGCAGTGTGAACGGGTAGCTTCGATTCATCAAAAATGGATAATAGCAAAAACGGAGCTGTGTGAACAGGGCCTGAAAACTGACACAAACCTGCATTTGGCTGCTGACATCTTTCCTGTCAAGAAGTGCTTCTGCCAGTGTTTTTGTTCCAATCATGTTCCTCAATGTTGTTTGTGCCAGCAATTTTGTTGAGCCTGCTGCATTCCGGATTTTAGTCACAGACCGCTTTGCATCTCTTATGAAGAAATAAACAACGGCATCGACTGTTACTGTAACACTGTCTCGAGTCAAGGCCTAAAAGACGGAGCAATCTGCTTCAGCAGAATGATAACAACTGACTAATAATCCACACTAGCGTTCCTCTAACATTAATTTTCAACTGAAAATATTGTTTCATGCTACTTACTATGCACTGCTGCATAGAGATTCTTTTGAAAATCAAACTCTACATGTAACGTAAAGTGGAAAAACCATTTGATTCAAAATATTATAAATTATATTCAAATGTTTATGAAATAACTTTTGATGTCTGCTTGTGAAAATGTCTGCTTGTGAAAGTAACGTTTAAGTAGACTTACTGTAACGCATTTGTCATAAAATTTGCTCTCATTTGAGATTTGAATCAGATTCTTTTCAAACGTAAACTACACTGTGTATCCCTAGCCTTGGGATCAAATATAACGCCTCTACAAGACTGTACTGTATCCGAAACGTGTTGCCACTTACTTCTTGAGGTGGTATGTTTATTGTGACTGTCCTCAAATCAACTTTAGCAAGATCGTCGATGCACGGAAGCACAAACAGAAGACCTGAGGAAAAAACCGGAATATTTATTTTCATTCATACATTAGATGTAAGGCTGCCTTGCCGAATCAAAGCAAATTAGTGGCTACTGCTCTAGCTGGAAATGTAAATAAATCAAGGCGTTACACAAAAATTCGAAACATTTATCCGACATTTCCAGTCCGTCCAGAAAAGTTTTCAAAAGATCCAAGCAAAGTTGTCTACAAGCTTTTTTCTGGGTACCAGAGTTCGCCAAGAAAGTTCAGGGTGGATCTGGTCCCCAAGAAGGTAGATCATTATGATGTTTGTGAAATTAATATTTACATATAAGTTATCGTATTTTCTCTAAACGGATCGATACATCTTGACATTGTTTGATAATTGACGATCGTATATTTTGGCAAAGGCCAACATTTACATGTTTGTTCACCTTGTATCTTGAAATAAAAGGACAAACGTTTAATCATTTTTCGTTCTTTTTCAGGTTGAATGTCAAGCAACAGTTTTCAGTGGCTATAAATTTGTGATGAGATACGAATCATTCTCACCTGGTCCCTTTGCAACGCCAGGAAGAACTCTACCAAGTCGGAAAATCACAGCTCTTTCATATTCTTGAGTAACCTTTGAGGTAAGTTGAAACATTTAGTTGAATAAACTGTCAATTGATCTTTTCACAATTCGGAGAAAGGGCTGAGGAGAGTGCGGCCCATTCCAACAACCTTAGCAGCTGTAGGAAGATAAGGGAATTCCCTTTACGGCGATAAACGTGTAGCTTGCGTCTCGGTCGCATCTTCCTGCAAACTCGAGTTATTTTTGCTTTATTTGCACCTTTCAAGAGTTGGATGATACTCGTTTAGTAGGGTAAGTGTTCTCTCTGGATTCTTTAGGCATAGTCTATTGAAAAAGAGACGATGCTTTAGGCGTCTTGCCATCCTTCCGCCAATTTGTGAGTGTATTTTGAGCCGCTTTATTGCATGTGTTCTCTCAAGTTTCAAATTAGGCTGTTTGAATAGTTGGGCTTAAACTTAGCCACTTCAAAGCCGAGGACAAATACCTGGCATAGAATAGCTCAACATACACTAATCAGTCGATGGAAGGATGACCAGATGGATAAATAATCCAGAGAAAACATTTACCGGTCCGAACAAGTATCGCGTGACTCTGGAAGGGTCCAAATATATCGAAAATAGCTCAAGTTTGCAGAGGGATGCAAATGCGCCGCAAGGAGGGGATACCCCTGATTTCCTATTGTTTGCCAAGGCTGTCAGAATGGGCCGCGCTCTTCTCAGTCCCTTTCTCCAAATTGCCAAAAGGTACTATCCAGCCTATTTTCAGAAAGTTTGAAGAATTTTCCAATATAGACAATGGTGAGAGAAGCCCTAACGACAAACGACACTCAGTCAAACCTTGCATTAAAATGTACAAAAATATCGCTCGATCCAGACTCTTTTGTTGCATTGCTAAAAGGTCTATTAGTTTTGGATGGTGCATGTATACTCCCGGCCTTGACAAAGAACAATTTAGCAAGCAGATTTTGTTGGTGTTGCTGCTGTGGAGGAGCTGTGACCTCATTTGTCCAATTTTCAACACAGTTGCATAGAATAGGCTCAACTTAGAGTGTGAGACCTTTTTTGAATAAATTTGACAAGCCGTTGCTGATTTATCGCTCAGGAAAGGCAAAATAAGTGATAACAGCCGTTCCCTTTTAGTGTTCAGCAATGTCGATTTCTGGTAAAATTCGAGATTGAAAAGTTCGAAGAAACTTTAAACGAAGGGGTTCTAGCGCTATTTTCACATTTTTGCTACATTTTTCAAAGGTTAGACGTGTTAAAATGTTGTATTATAGATAAACAAAACTGCTAATTCGTTAAAAATGCTGAATAATACTGAAATAAGACGGCCGAACGACTGAACTTTGCACTGAATATTTCACTGAATATTTCACTGAACTTTGCTCAGTCGTTTGGCCAAGGCTTCTGAGTATTTACCTTGATGCAAAACAACATTGACAACGGGAAAGTGATAATCATGATGACAATGCATAAAAATGCCACCAAATGATTAAACAGTCCAAGAGATTCTTCTTCATCATGAGCAGATTTTGCTGCAAAAATAATCAAATGTCTGTCACAACTACATTCATATATTTGTTGTTGTTCTGAGCATGCAGAACATCCATTTTGATTATTTATCATTCATCATGAAATTTTAATTTCATATTGTTTTCATAAAAGTGAATTTTTCTTTTTCTTTACATTTTGAAGCTAAGGTATAGAAAACAGTGCAATGCAAAATTACTTAGAAAGGTTGGTTTTGGTTTCAATTTCTTTTAAACTTCTATAGGCCACATCAGCGATGAATGAGAATTGAATAAAGCAATTATTCAAGCAAGGATAGATTTGATAACTATATGATATTCATCGCTTTTGATTGACACGCAAGAACAAAGTGAGTAGTGATCGCAAAAAAACTGATTTCTACAGCCAAATGGCAGCAAGCTACAACATGGGCAGTTCGGACACTATTGTTGTGCTTTCTAAACTAACGAAGAAACGATAATGATTCAATACTCACCTCAGCCAAGCAATGTTTGTATTCCGTTCCAATCTCTCAAGGACTCGTCGCTGCGAGGGCATTTCGTTAGGGTAAGCTAGGAAGGTAAAATGTTGTTGCAGTTGGGTTGAAGTTAGGGCCTAACCAAAGCACGATGTTGGAACGGAATACAAACATTGCTTGGCTGGGCTGAGTTTTGAATCATTATTGTTTCTTCGTTAGTTTAGAAAGCACAACAATAGTATCCGAACTGCCCATGGCTACAAATGTAAATAAAAAAGGGAGGAGGAATTCCATTAAAACTGGGTAGCTATCTCACTTGTTGTGCATGCAAAAAGGGGCAATTGAGAGAAGACATGAGTATACTTTGAATCAGAAAAAACGTTGGACGTTTGCAATGTTTACTGATGCAGCATTCTTTGCAAATTCGTTTCTTTAAAACTCCATTGCATAGGAAAAAGGCTGATTTATAGATTTAGTAAATCAAAAGCAGCTTTTCCGTTCAATAATTGCGATAGATTTTGTGAAGTCAGATTTCCAAGATTCCTAAAATCAGACCTTGCATTAGATTCACATTCAAGCACATGTGATGAACTTCTGAACCATAGCAACCATTCTGCTGCTCTAAGAAAAAGTTAGTCGTATAAATTGGATAGCCCGACTGATTCATCTTAATTAAGTCTTTACTTGACTAAAAAGCTGATCTATCTAACTCCTTCTTCCCGTGATCCATTGAATGATGTTTCGATTAATTTCTCATTCTCCAGGCTCTTGTAACAAAATTTCTTTGGCGCAATAGAATAAGACGTAAACAGATGTTATTGGCAGCCGATTAAGCAAATCCCAACAACAAAAGTATAAACAGCAAGAAAGTATCTAATCTGGCTAGAAATGGTGGCGATATTGAGCAGAGATTGACATCCTGGTGAGTGAGGGCGTCATTACTTACAAAAGCATTATGCATATGGTTTGAATATGTCGTTGAAAACATTGCTTCATTTCATCTTAACGGGTAAGTCAGAGAGAGGTGTGTCGACGTTTGTCTATCAGATTCCTTCAAATTAATGTTTATTTTCTAGCTAATATACCCACCTTCATATCAAATTTTAATGAACAAAATCAGTCATATTATTTGTCAGTTGCAGTTAATGTTATGAATTTATTTTATCTTTGAATTCATGAAGAATAGTTTTACAGCTTAGATCAAATTAACTATCAATTCAGACCGACGGCAACCACTTCTTCTACCGATGTTGTTTTCTAGATATCTCCTTTTTAGATAGAGAGCCTGCTTCATTAGGGATTGGCGGAATCGATCAGTTGTTTTTAGATGAATTCTGCCAAAAGTAAGTTTCATCTGTCATTCAAGAAGTTGAATATTGTAATTTTGGAAATCAGTTTCTGAATCGAGTGACATTTTTATACATTTCATTTGCAAGATTCGATTGAGTGGCGTTAGAGCTCCCATCACTATTGTTCACATTCGAATATTTTGGAAAAACTGAATGGTCGATTTGTGGGAATCTGGTGAATAGATTGAAAACAGCAGGTTCAACGCAGATGTCTAAATATTTCTTTGACTCAACCGGTATTTGTTTCGTGAATGTTAAATTGATGATTGATAGATTGATGAATCAATAATAAATTGTCGATTAATGAATTTTTCAATACATAAACTAGCCTAATAAAATTAGCAAGTCTCCTGGACCTTGTAACAACGCTGTCAGCTTTAGATTTAAACATATCAAACAGAAATCTTCTATGAAGACTTTTGTACCATTAAAATATTTTTGAATCAGAGCCTGCTACATTCAGTACGGGGCAGAGACAGGGGCTTGGGGGGCTGCAGCCCTCCCAACTTTGGACAAATTTGTAAAATCAGCCATAATCGGGCAGAAAATCGGCCTAAGGTCGGGCAAAATTGTCGTAAACAATGGATCTCTTATCGGGCTGCCCCCCTAAGATTTAATTTCCCCCTACGCTTATGCCTACTAACGAAGGATAGTCAAGCGTTTTCATATGTCTCCGGTTTTGGCTTTCACACCGAAAACGGATCGTTTTCAAAATGCACCTTTTTCAAAATTATGTGTTTTCATTAGCGTTTTGGAAAAGCTCCATTTTCACAGAGGAGCAATGTGAACTCAAGGCAAAAATGGATAAGTTTTACTCTGTTTTCATATGAAAACAGAGTGTGAAAGGAGCCTAAAACACGTAAAATAGCGTGCATATTAATACATTAGCGCTGCTAATGCCATCCTGAATTTTTGCTGACAAACTGCTGATGGCCCTTTTTTAAGGCACAATGGTCAGTTGTAGTGGAGAACAAAGACTTCTTTATTCCTTCTTTATTCTCAGAGATATCTTTGGTTCAATTTCAACACTGGCGAGATGACAACTTTTCTTTGAGGATTTAAAAGAGGTCGTCTTATGAGAAAGGACTCTGCTCTAAGGCATGTAAAGCCTCAGTAAAAATCTGACTTCCTTGTCTCGAAATGTCGTTTCTTCTTTCCAATCATTATTATTTGATACTCTCATGAGAACAGCAATAGACTTTTCCATAAAGTATGGTTTTTTCGAAAATTCCATCAATTTTCTTCTGTTAGCTTGAAAATTTATCAAAACAGGCAATGGTTTGAAATTTTTCTGAAAATTGATCTATTTGGTCATTGGTCGAAAATTTAGAAAATTTAGTCTTTCCGAAAAGAAAATGTTGTATTTCTGAAAATAATCAAATTGGCATAAAGTTGACGGTAGAACCGTGGCACGGCACTGAAAGTTCTTGTCAAAAACTCAAATAAAATAAAGACTAGAAGCCATGAATACTTTTTGTCTGAATATTTAGAGCCTGTGCTGTAGAATTCACCATAAAACAGACTGATTGCTGTTCACCAGACACTGTTCACAATATGAAGCATCTGATTACTATCGCAAGACAAACTGTGATTTCATATAAATACATCGATTTGTAATTTGGTTCAGGAACCTGCTAGGCTAATTTCAAAGTGCAATATTTGTTGTTTCTATTGTGCTGTTTTTACCCTGTTGTTTTCAAGCAAAATGGAACTTTACTTGGCCATTAGGTGCCTTCACGCCCTAACTTTGAACCCAGAAGCTAGAGATGAAAGATGCATCAATGAAATTAACGAAGGTTGAGGAGTTTAAATCTCAAGCAAAACGAATGTTTAGTCATCTTTAAGCTCTAAAGTTGGGTCCTTGAAGGTAAAACTATCTGATTCCAGCGATAACGTTATTCACCAATAAATCTAACAATCTTAAGAACTTGAGACATCAAGAAAAAGGGAACTTCACCAGCGGATAAGCTCCAATTTTAGTCCTTGAAGCCAGAAATATCTGATCCTAGCGATGAAATTGTGCACCAATGAAACCAACAAACTTTAAGGAGATGTAAACAAATATTTATTTTTGCGAATATTTCAAACCACACTCTTTGTCGTCAGCTTGAAAACGTTAAGCTAGCACTGCAGCACATGTGACTGCAACCTTGATAAACCTATAGGCAAAGCTGGACGTTAAGTGTGAAGAAATATTTCCTTGCAATTTCAGCATTCATCGTTCGTGCTTCATGTTTTTAGATTGTGCTTCACTGACTGCAACAAAAAGTTTCGCAAATCTAACTTGGAATCTGGTGAATATTTGCAAACCTACAAGCTTACCAACATCCAAACGCAATTCTTACTCACTCACAAACTCACAAACCCACACTCATCAAGCAAAATTCGATAATTTCCTCATATAGTATCAACGACTTAAACTCATTAACATGCTTGAAACAGAATTGATACGATACAGTGTAGAAGAATAGTGCCTTGAAATCATTGCGAATAACCCCTCAGTTTCATGCTTTTAGTGTGTGATGGCTAGAATTTGAGGCAAGGCATACAACATTACTTTCTAGCAAACTTTTCGTCACACAAATGTTTGTATCGTTTACCATTAATGAATCAAAGCCCCGCAACCTGCAGCAGTGACTTCCATGATGAGATTTAAAGACATGCTGCCTTGAAATTGGCAGTTTTAATTGAAGTTTTTTAATTTATGCATAGCATTGTAGAGCAATGTACGTGTGCATAAATGCTTCTTTAGTTGTTATCATTGACTAAAATCCAAACCTTGGACCATAAAATTTGAAGAAACATTGCATCAGAATCTTCTCACTTTTAACTACAGTTTTTGAGGCAAGGCTTTGTATTGTGAACTGAAGTACGTGTAAATAAATGCTCCTTTGCTAGCCATCAATGAAATAAACCGCAGTAGTGCCCCACAATATTTATTTCTCACCATCACAAAACTTTTTATGATGAAATGTAACGAAATGTTGCCTTGAAAATCCAGTATGTTACCTGTCTAATCTCATACCTTCAGTATACGGAAGCCAAACTCGAACTAACCATAGTAATCTCGAGGAAAATGGCGTGTACACAAATTCGCGCTAATATCAACGAAGTAAAACCAACATACCTGCAGCATTTGAGTGATTATTGTTATTAAGGAGAGCATTCTCGTTTGAATTCGCAGGAAGCATTGCTTGCTTTTCATGTGCTAGTCCATCCGATTTCGAATTCACCTCCACGTCGAACGAATTCATTTCGATAGGTGATTGGCAGTCACGTAGAACTTCCATCCTTCTCTTGTCGACTTACTCGATTTGAAGTCTTTGTTCTTCAGATTTTGATAACAGTGTTTAACATTGAAGATATCCTTGATTTAGTAGGTCTTGATAAATTGATGTCAGATAGGCGTGCCTTGCGCTCCAAATAGAGGGCCGGCCGGTTTCACTAGTTTCTTTCGCCTCCAATGCAACAGAAGAAGGTCGAACTTTCTAACAAAGTATCTTGAAATCAACTTCAAATCTTTGCTGCTTTCGAATCACTCGTATTTCTCAATATTTACAGAACATTGCAGTTAATAAATTCAAGTAGGCAGCTTTCTTCATACTTGATAATTACCAATATTACGTTGAAAACTTCAGTGAAGAATTGTTTATTTTATGGCACCCAACTTGCCTGCGTTGAGCTTCAGTACATTTTCGCTCATTTTGAACCTACGGTAAGTGAGCAGAGTAAACACGAGAGTAACCGAGTGTTTGTGTCAGTGAATGATTAGTGTCGAGCAAAACCGGACGAACGACTTGCAGATGATAAAATCCGGACTACGGAGAAAAGTAGAAAATGAGTCTTTCAACACTAAGAACAGTGGGTTGAAGGTGAAGGTGAAGTTGCGGTTTTTTGCACCAAGTGCTGGGATCGCAAAAGTAGACAAGACCTAGTCGAGTCCGAACCCCCCTGTCATGACGCTCAAGCGGTCGGGGTCTACTTGCGATGGAACGAGAGCTGTGATAGAATGAGATATGTATACACGTGCATTTTTAAGAACAAATAATGCGAGCCAGCGTTGAAGCTTTTCTAAAATCATCAGATTTTGAATGCTCAGAGGTTCTCGCGAGCGTCTTAAAGGTTCCATAACAGTTTTCATTTTCGCTGCTTGTGCATGATACAGGAAACAAGAGAAGCAATGTAAAATTGTGCAAAAGGATTTCCCTTATCAAAATAGTTCCATATGTTATATTTTCCCAATACTGGAGTTTCCCAATTACCATTGGCAATACTAAGAAAAATCATCACTTCTACGATCTTGATTGTTGGAAATCAAACTAAACTGAACCATACACTGACATTTTACCAATAAAAAACCCGCGCAAGCCAATTTTCAGACAAGGAAAATATGAATGAACTGAAAGGTGAAGGGGAAACATTAGGAAATTATCAAATTAAGTGGAGGTGTCAATCATAGGCGATGGGAAGGAAGTTTCTTGCATTGGCGAGATGGCTTCAGCAGTACAATTTTCAAACAAATAAGTTATCTGCACTGCTGATATTGGACTAGGATCTGCCGGTCATATTGGTCCGTATTTTATAAACCACGCTTCAACAAATCTTACAAGTGTCATGCAGAATGCTTCTTGCAGGTGCTTTTACCGCAGCTCTAAAACAATTCAAACGAATCAATAATTTACTGGCCTACGAGGAACGAACCATACATAGACAATTTGCCCATGTTTGGATGGGTGTCACCTGTTTCGGCTCTACATTAACCAGATAAAGCGTAATCCGGCTTAAATTGGCGATGAATGCCATTAGAAACAAGAGTTTGGAAGCCTTGGAAGCCAGGTCATCTGCTTATGTTAAGTCGCAAGGATAAAGGCTGTTGATTCCCTTTGGTTCTTTTCAAGAGTAAATGTATTCGTTGCTTTGCGACAGATTTTGTCGAGAATTTATAGCCAGCCTAACTAAATTCTATTTGGATTAAACTGTCTGTATGTTAATGAGCCAGTGACACATGCGTCGTCAATATAGTAATCAAAAATCAATGAACACGGCATTGAGTGTGCCGCAACCGTATTTTGTTCTGTACCATAAGCCTGTAGTTATTATTTATTCATTGCAAAAACCTAATAATGTTATCCGCCATATGCCAAACCAAGTTTTATTAGATATGAACAGTCTAAGATCTTTCGGACCACAGATTTTTGTATGGTTTGTTAGATGAGATAGAAATCGGCTGGTAACCGGGATGGATTTATGAAGGTAAAGAGGCAAAGTGATGGTGCGCTGTAACTGATGTGAATGTACCGGTGTGAGCTAAAAGGAATTTCAATTGTTTGAAAATTCATTACGTGGAGATTACTTGAAGTACTGGAATCAATCAAAGTTTGATTGATAACTGAAACCCTGAAATATTTCTGTGAGTTTTCTTCCCGGGTGGGGTTCTTAGTATATTTCGCTAACGGATGTGCACTCCTTCCTGGGTATCATTTTCGCCTCTATTTTCTAACGCCGGATCCGCGCACAAATATTTTGTGGTAGCATTTCTTCGGCACAATTATTCTTAATTGAGACCTACGTTCTTTGTTCATTAAAAAACTTGACACTCTGCCCCACCCCAAGGGATTCTTTACTATCCTTCTGAGCATTGCAAAAGAGAGGTAAACTTGGATTTATGAAAGTTCCTTTACTTAGAAATGCATGACAAATGACAAGGAACCTGATTTTGTCAAGGAAACTGATTCTTAACTTTAAGAGGAACGAAATGTGTTGGAGTAATGAGAGTGTTTGTTGCTTTTGATCAAGGATTCAAGGCCTCTTTTCGCACATTTCGAAATTGTTTCTTGTAAACTTAACTTTTAAACGCGTAACGAATTTGTAACAGTTGAAGTTCATTTTGGTCCACCTGTTATTGATGTAGTACATTGTTAAAAAGTAAACTTTTTTGACAACGATTTTCAATCAACGACAAAAAATCCTTGGCAAACTACCGGCTAGCAGCGTGTGGAAGGTTAGTAATGTTTTTGCAGTTCTTGCAAGAGTCACAATTTTCGTCTACCTAAGTTTAATTGGTTTCATAAGAGGGACCTTGAACTTGCAATGTTTGCTGAAATCCACCAATAGGTCGCTGAGATGGAAAGACTCAAAGTCAAAATTTATCTCTCGTGAATGTCAGAACTTTGTTTGAAAGAAAAGCTAATTGGTCAGCGGTTTCAACGGTACTGTTTATCATTTTGGTAAGGAGGCTGAATGGCCTAAGCTCAGCAGAGTGGGGAACACAAGGTTGTGAGTGGAGAGAGAGGGATCGACACTGCAGAAAATTGTGAGTGTGAAGGAGTAAAGCACGAGAAAAGAAAAGAGAGGGATGATTACAGTTTCCTGCAACAATCTTCGGATTGGTGAGCAAAACTAGCGACACAAAATTATATATTTAAGGGTCTCGTCTCGGGATACATCCAACACAACACCATCATATAATGGGTAAACCACAGTTAGTTTGGGACAAGGGAAATTAGGGGGGTAATTTGGGACATTGCTTAAGATTGCATGGTCCAAGATGGAAAACTTGCATTCACTTGCAACTATTAAATTAAATCAAATTTGGTACTCGGAGCTAAAATAGAAGTCTCTCGCATGAGAACAAAAGATCTATTGTTAATATTGCATCTCTCGCAGCTTTTTAAAAGCTTATTCACAGCTTGCACCTTCAAATTATTTTTACTTGCTACTACGTGTAGGCCAAATCTCGCATGTTTTCCAACTTGATGCATATAGCTCATCCTGGATTGCAGATCCTGGACGAATTTGGCTGTCAAGTCTAGAGAAATTTACTCTCCATTTAAATCCTGAAAGGCTCCATTTTTGTGCAGCCTTCAGCACAGAGAATTAGTAATGCCCAGAGTCATCATGGGTCTGGATTATTCCACTGAATAAAATTCACAACTGTTTTTATGTCATTAAGCATTAGATCAGTCCAAACATTTGCTTTTCATTATTTCATGAAAATTTCATGAAATTTGGTGTTCATCCGGTGTTAAAAATTTTTGATGGAAAAATCTGCCACAAAGGACAAAGTTTTCCATTCTTGCTAGGACTGAAGATTTGAATTTCATTCACAGTCGTAAATGGCAGTTGCAGTGGAATAGGTACCTCAGTATACTTTTTGTGATGTAAGAATTAGATTTTCATCTTTTAGGAGCAGGACAGATGAATGAAGCTGATAACATGCAGCTGTCTCTTGCTGGCTATGATTATAGTCAATTTTGGAATTCTAGCATATTTTGTGCACCATAAAGACTATTGGTCCAACAAACACTCAAGTATGTGAATGGCATTTGTTCAGATATCCAAAGGATGGCATTCTTCTATTAGACGGAAGTCTCAAAGTGTATACTATATAATCTATTAGATATGTTGAAGCAAAACATTGTCATCTTTTATGCTTTTACAGTACAGACCTTGCATGCATTAACATGAAGAGAATTCTTGAGAATTTTTTATAATTCTACATGTTACAATAAGAATTTTTGAACCATATGAAAAACTTAAACAAGAATCTACAAGAGAATTCTTAGACAGAAAAGACCATGCTAATGTGCAAAAGACCTATTTTGTAATATGTTTCATGCAATTAATGTTTCCATATTTTATACTTTTCAACGTACCCTCCTTGACTAAATAAATGTTTGTTTATCAGTTCAGGGTCTACTGTGTTCTGGCATTTCATACTATCCTTTTTACCCCAGCCTACCCCATTTACCCCAACGGAACTTATCCCTATGCTGGTTTAATGAATTTGCCTCTTTTTTCACAATTTTAGCATTGAGATATGGCACCAAAGATATAGGAAGATTAATAACCATTGTCATTTATGATTTTGGTAAGTTTTTAAGTATAGGCTGTTTTGTTGACAGTACTAGAATTCAAATGCTGAACAGTGTTATTTAAGATTTTTGATGGGCCCAACAGCCTTTTCTAAGGATGATGAAGTATTTTGAACTGTTTAAAACTTCTTTATCAAAGAATTGAATACTGACAAGCCTGTCAAATAGCTTCAGGCTGTAGATGAAGTGTAACTGCCATCGTGAGTTGATCCTCTTACTGGTATGAATTTTTTGTTTATATTTAATCACATATTCCCTTAGAAATTTACAAGCAGTATGCTACAGTGCCACAGAGACAAAACAATCAACAGCAAAATGCCATGTCTACCCCACAGACATTATTTGAAAAAGTAAGAAACTACTTAAAGCTTAAAACTATGAAATCGATTTCTTGTGACAATTACCAACAAGGCGTTTTGATGTTACCTCTTTCGTTGTTGTAGAGCACTTTGAAAATGATGTTGTCAACACTGCAAAGTCCATCTTATCTTTCTATCCAAACATCAAAATCCTGATTGTTTCAGATGAGCTGCCATATCCTCCATTAGACTTGCCAGAAAAAGGAGTGCAGGTGAGAATGTCTTTTATCTATGACATCATAGCTAATTTTGCAGTGGTAGTTGCTGTAAAATGGCTCTAAGAGGCAAGGTTAACAATGATCATTGTCATTAATGTCATTATCATTAGACTGTATTAAGAAATTAATATAAACTCAAAAAATACAACTTCGTGTAAACGTTTCGGCGTAAGCCTTCATCAGTGGAGTCTGATGAAGGCTTACGCCGAAACGTTTACACGAAGTTGTATTTTTTGAGTTTATATATATATATATATACGTAATTAAGACGTGCCACGGTAGCCTACAGGTTAAGGCGCTTGCCCGGAAAGCAGGAGATCCGTGGTTCGATTCCCGGCTGTGGCGCATTTTAATTTTCTCGATTTTCCTGAGAATTTTTATATATATATGCACCGTTTTTATATATATATGCACGTTTGCACCGAAAAAAGGAGAAATCCTGGTTGCTCGCTAGCTGTTGATTATTTATAAAATACGCTGCTTGAAAAAGGCGAAAGCCGAAAGCAACTCATAAGGTACTAAAATCGAGAAAATTAAGACGTGCCACGGTAGCCTAATGGTTAAGGCGCTTGCCCGGAAAGCAGGAGATCCGTGGTTCGATTCCCGGCTGTGGCGCGTTTTAATTTTCTCGATTTTCCTGAGAATTTTAAAAATTGTTTCCGTTTGCACCGAAAAAAGGAGAAATCCTGGTTGCTCGCTAGCTGTTGATTATTTATAAAATACGCTGCTTGAAAAAGGCGAAAGCCGAAAGCAACTCATAAGGTGCTAAAATCGAGAAAATTAAGACGTGCCACGGTAGCCTAATGGTTAAGGCGCTTGCCCGGAAAGCAGGAGATCCGTGGTTCGATTCCCGGCTGTGGCGCGTTTTAATTTTCTCGATTTTCCTGAGAATTTTAAAAATTGTTTCCGTTTGCACCGAAAAAAGGAGAAATCCTGGTTGCTCGCTAGCTGTTGATTATTTATAAAATACGCTGCTTGAAAAAGGCGAAAGCCGAAAGCAACTCATAAGGTGCTAAAATCGAGAAAATTAAGACGTGCCACGGTAGCCTAATGGTTAAGGCGCTTGCCCGGAAAGCAGGAGATCTGTGGTTCGATTCCCGGCTGTGGCACGTTTTAATTTTCTCGATTTTCCTGAGAATTTTAAAAATTGTTTCTGTTTGCACCGAAAAAAGGAGAAATCCTGGTTGCTCGCTAGCTGTTGATTATATATATATATATATATATATATACACACCTCAGAATAAGGTTTTTCAATGTGTTATTCATAACCTTTGAATAATCAAAACAAACATTTTATCACCTTTAAATTTATTTGGGTCATTGACAAAAGAGATAAAAAAGAAAATTTTATGATAGCTTTCTTAACAAAATTTTGGTAATTTTTCAAACAAAAGTATGTTTTTGGAATACCCTAGTGCACTTTTCAAGGTTAAACCTCCCTAAATTTCATTTCACACTCTTTGAGCCCAATTTTGTGTCACAGAAAATTGAGATTATGCTTATGTTATACCTCATTGAACTTCTGAAACATGTATTCTATGCACTGTGAATTTTTTTGCTAATTATTTAATTTTCATCAAGCTTGTGGTTCTTAATGTTCCTCCAAATCAACCAAGAAAAGAAGGAAGACCAGAAGAGTAAGTACGGTTTAATAGACCACTTTCGCAATGATGTCAGTTCTTTTGAAAAGTGTCCATGAACATCATTTGCCTCAATAGCATGTAGATCTAAATCTCAAAAGCGTGCATTGCTCATAGCAACGCATGAAACAGTTTTGTATGTGTCTTTGCAACATAATGATTTGATGTAGATTTCTTCTTGTACAGGGAATCACATCTCTTACTTCGGATTGAATTTAATTGTGAAACTGGTCCATTATGCACTATGACAAAATTTTTCTGGTATACCTAACGTGGATTTTTGATAAAAGGAATAACTTCAACCAACTATGAATTCTCTTATCAATTATTCAATTTCAAAGAATTCACAAATGTTACCTGTTTCAAGTTTCAAAGTATTCACAGAGGTAATCTGTTGTAAAAGCTTAAAAAACTTGAATTTTATCGTAAACTAAATGTCAAGATTTTGTTGGCATTCTTAAGTCAGATTTGTTTGCAGGTGTTGTATATACCTGTCTTTATTCAAAAAGTCTAAAATCAGAACTATGTTAGGTGCAGTTACCCTATCAAATAATTCAATCAAACATTAGACCTTTTTGGCTATTACAAAGGAGCCTGGAATGAGCAATATCTCATACATCTTTCAATTAAAACTTTACAGGTTCATAAAGACGGATTACACACTGTTTCTGCCTGATGGATATCACATGACAGATCCCAAAGGACTAGCACAGATGATAAAGAAATTTGAAGAGTCTGACAATGATGTCAAGATTCTAGCTGTTGGTAACAAACACAGCAGCAAAGAAGGACCAAACTGTGAGAAACTTGTCTTTGATTTCAGGTATCTATTTTGTTTCATTGAAGGAAAATTTCTTTCAAAACAAACCGTCAGCAATACCTAATGAAACAAATCAGCCAAAGTCTTGCTATTCTTAAATTTAAAATAATTGCTACTTTCTCTCATGCGTTTTCCACAAGCAAATTTTAAGCACGTGCAGCAGACTGCTTTATTCAAAAGGCTTTTGCATCTAAAATGTTTTTAGTTATTCCATTGAGTTTCATGCACAAATTTGCCTTGATATGTCACCGTCTTGCCCGGCCATTTCTTCATTGTTAATTCATTTTTTATTCCAGGCGCTGGACATTGAAATATTCTGTTCACACTAAGCATTTGCAGAATGGTAATATCTCATCGTTAAGAAAATAGTTTTGTTGAGCTGCAGGATGTTTCCAGGTGGACCATCACAACGATTAGCGTCAATGTGTGCGGCTGTAACTGTCAAAAATTTGATAGGCCTAAATCACGGCACAGTGCTGTAAGATGCATTTAAATTCAATACTCAAAAACAGGAAACATCCAAAACATTTGACAGTAAGCTTTAATTCATCTAATGTGAATCCTAGATGCATTTAACTTCAATATATCTGCATTGCGTTGTGATTTAGGACTACTGAAAATTTTGATGCCCCCATATAGGTTATGAGTTTCTTCTCTTTGACATGTGGCAACGCTGTTTTTCTGTTGATTTTGGAAGCTACTGAATTGATAGTTGTACCAATGTGACAACTGTTGCTTTACGAAACTACGAAACTAATCAGTTTAACGAATTGTAACAAAAGTTTTGTTTGTGCAAGGAAAACTTCCAATAACATTTCAAACAGTTTTACCCGTGCGGCTATTTTGATTAAGGTAAGAAAATATACGTTATTGCAGGCAAGTATTCAAGACTGGTAACTTTAATCTTGTATTTAAAAAATCAAACTGAAAATAAATGCTGAAAAATTTGCATTGATTTGAAATTTGAAATTCAGAGGTAAAGACCGCAGAACAACTCTGAAATCGAAGCTAGGATGTTGTGGTGGAGCATAATGAATTTATAGCGTGCAGTTTGACTGTTTGTGCCCATAATTGTTTTTCAGTGGAACGTCATGTTGGTGCTCCTACTGTCACTTAAACCCTTGTGAAGCTTATTACGATATATATGAGTTTGTATAGGATGGATTTAGTGACTACTGTGTTTTAATTACCAAACCTTTCCAAAACATTTGTTGTATCGCCAAAGCATAAGCCAAGGATTTACCAAAACCATTATCAGCGTTTTACTTTCACTTTCCTGCTTAAGCAGCTAATAGCAAATGCAGCTGTCATCTCCCAGCATAAGTCTGCAGTGTGGGCGAAAGACCTCGCCAAACCATTAGAGATTGGTTTCTAGTGTCGTCAGAGTTTTTTAAAATACGTGTTTTCTGCTGTATATACGCAGAAAACCTTCGAATTTTAAGCTGTAAGCTTATGCACTTTATGCTATTTGTGATAGTTTTAATCAGTATATTTACTTGTCTATGTTCGTGGATTCTCTTTAAATTTATGCTTTGAGGCAGAAGATTTCACTGATATTCGTGATGATATTAGATTTTTTATTCTTGATTTTTCAGGTGTAACCAAATGTAACTCAGTTAATGGGATTGTTCCTTTATTGATGAAAACCGAAAGCCTTCATGAACTCAACTCTATCTTTATACGTCCATTTTTAAAAGGTAAACCCAACTGTCAATGTCTCGGTTTCTTGTACTGTACAATTGAAATTTTATTCCGTTGCTTACTGATTGTTTTCAAGCATTGCTTGACATGGCGGTTGAAGCGACGTTCTATTCTTCGTTCGACGTTCATAAGGTAGAAGGTGGTAGTGTGTGAGTCCTTGTATGACTGAGAACAAAACCAGTCACTCACAACGTCGTCGTCAGTCCGTGTTGGATGGGAGCTCGATCAACCATTGCAAACAATGCGAATATCGTCAGGAGCCCGACGAGAATCGAACAAGATTTATTTAGACTTCAAACTTAAAGGTAATGTGTCCATGTAAGTACAGCTGTGTATATACATTGTCAAAATATGCTGACAAGACGCTGACGAAGAAAGGTCCAGTAGCGCGCTGTGATTGGTAGAACTTAACTGATCACATGCAAATTAAAAAGTCAAATTTCATAACGAGGCTTCCTGACGTAGTTCAGTTCTGGAAAAGCAACCGCAAGTAAGTGAGGAGTCTGTTTGTATTAAAACTCGCTGTCGCAAAATTGTATCTGCTTGGGTGATAACATGAAATTTCACGTGAAATTGGCATGCCCCCCGCAGAGCTGCTGTAGTTACATGGACACATTACCTTTAAGGACAAGTCCGAGGTTGATAAAACTATTATTAAAAAGCAACCTTACCAACTGCTGAACACCAATCGTGAGTTCTTTCCAAGATTTGATGACTCCAACTTTCATATAAATTGGTTAATGAATCTTCGTAAGTTAGGCCAAAGATCGTCGACATTTTGTAATTCGTACGAGTGTGTGAAGGCGCGATAAGGAGGCTAGCAATGTGAGTGGTGTAATATCAACACATTTGGCAGCCTCGTTCAGGTCAACATGAAGTGACGTCATAGGAAATGACGTCATTTCGCACTTCTTAGCAGATTGAAATCTGTAGTTTCGCAGATTAAAAGAGAAAACAAATTGAAAAAAGTACTACACGCCATTCACAACAGTGTAATCCCTTGAATAATCAACAATTTTACCAATCCCGGACTTTTCCTTTAACATCTAAGCAGCGGTTAAGCCGTTAAGACTTCTTTTTACGTACATCAACTGTATGTACGTAGGATATGACTCATTGCAGAGAACTATTTTGGTGATACAGCTTTGACCCTTACGTTGTCGTAGTATTTAGATATCATCAGTCTCTCTTTATTTCGTAGGATTGTTTATTCAATCTGTTCTAAGAAAGTGGAAAGTTGTGTTGACAACAGATGGGTCTCCCTTCTCACAACTTAAGCAACTGTTTACATCTGAACATAACAGGTAACTTAAAACTGATTGTTTGCTCTTCAGCGAAATTGGATCTTAAGAGGAAATTTTTCTGTTACAGACGATGTGGCGATACTACTTTGCTTCAATGTTGAACCCAATTTCCATCAGGTGGAGCGGAGAATTCAACTCGTAACGACCTTTTCCGCCCATCTGACTAATTGTTGAAAAATGAAGTCGCTCAAGAGTATAAACTTGTTCTGTTTTCAGGTCGAATCACTCTTGTGAATGCGAACGATGAATTTTTTTATGAGATGAACTTTCCACCTAGTTGTAAAATGGCTCTTAACAGAAAGTTTAACTTTTCTAGTCTGCAGAGTTACAAATTCTGGGCTGCCTTCATTAACCTTAAGCTTATGATTTTTGTCTGTTAAACCCCAATAGTTGCCCGTAAGTTATCCCATTCAAAATACAATGGCTCTTGAATTACTTTTTCGTTGTGAGAGCTTTTGCTGTAATGGAAACAGCGCTTTTGATTAGTTTCAGACCTAATACATTTTAAAGACATTATTTACATTTAGCTCAAGAATGTTTTGATAAGTTGTCAAAACAAATGATAGTTCAAGTGCTTCAAACCCCGCCTCCATCAGACATCTTCATTCGCAGTCTTTGCCAAATAACTAATATTTTCCATTGTGATTAGAAAGGCCATCAAAGAGCCATCATTTTCAAGTTATGTGAAGTTTCCAGCCACAGACAGCTTATCCAACTCTCTTTCTATGGTGGTCTTGTTTTAGGTTATATTTGTTAAGCTCTTAGGGTCCACAAACAGTGAGAATTTCAATATTCCTGAGACAAAATGCAGTAAATTTTTATTTCAACCGCTCCTCCTCTTGGCTATTCGAGCACACTCAATCAATCAATCAATTCTGCACTTTACTAATACATGAAAATGCGCTGTGCCATAAAGATTTAGCACATCCAAAGGTTGAAATTGCATTAAGGTTATTTTTTGTTTAAATGTCATCATTCTCTTCTTCAGATGGAAGCACGAAAACAATCGAAAACGGCAGAAAAATGAACTGTACAAAAAGTGAGCTAGCTTAGAATATTTTTGGGATCTAAAATGTCCTAAATTTAGTATATTTTTAGGTTTTTCAAAACTATGCTGCGTCTGACCCCCCCGTCACATACCAACAGAAGCCCCCCCCCCTTGGGAGAGGTGAAACGCCCATTGCGTATTGTTATATTCGGGGAGAGTCCATACGATTTGATTACTGTTTTAGTCCCTGTTTTAGTCATTTTGCAACGATGAAATTTTTATAAAGTCGAACTTACCCATACTTCTAGTGCTGGCAAGATAGTGAAAAAAATCACAGACATATTCGATCCTTTGGCTTTTAACTAGTATTTGAATCATTGAAATCTGACAAGTACTCTAGATGCTACGAATTTTAAAAAGTGGGAAGTTATTTCTAGCTCACTCGGTATACAGATTTGGTTTGTGCACAGCTTAGAATTTCGCTTTGATCAATGGCAATTTAACTGGAACATAGATACCTCGTTTGTTGTATTGTTGCTTTGAGAGCAGAAATATTAATATTAAAAGCTGAAATTCATGTCCACCTCCAAACACGAGCTTTGGCCTATTGGTCAAAGGAAATTCTTGAAGCACAGCTGATAAAGTAATGATGGCATTGATGGAATTTGAACAATATTAGATACTGTTATATTCTGCTTGTTAAAAGTCTTGCAGTGTGCAATTTATTTAGTTTTTCCTTAATTTTAGTCCCGGGAGGGGTCATTTGAGTTTCCAAGATACGGGGTTGTGCCATTCAAATCGTAAAAGTACCACCCATAAATCATGAGAAGTTTCTGAAATGTATACCCATAAATCCGGAAAATTTCATGAAAATCATACCCATGAATCCGGAAATGATGAACAAGCTCGCCAATATACGAATTTTTACAAAAAAACCGTACCCATACATCCGGACAATGTAAAAAAAAATCATTGAAAATTTGTACCCTTTAATCCGGACTCTATCATAAAAAGGTATCCTAAAAATTGGCGCAACCCGGAACCATGGAGAACTTATGTTTACCCCCCCCTCCCCACCCCCCGGATTTAAATTTAGATTTCGACGTGTTTCAAGAACTTGCTGAGGCCAAAATGCCACAGCTCTGGTTTTGCAGGTGGACACAAATTTGAGCTTTCAAGACTGACATTTCTTCTCTCAATGCACCAGTACCAACAAACGAGGTATCAACTTTCATTTTAACTGGACCCAGCCAAATCTGTATATTTTTTCAAGGATGCCAGGTAGTTGCTGATCACTTTTCAGCATCCTGATATGTTTTATAATCACCTTAACTTCTTTCTAGATTTGGCATCAAGAAAGTTATTACTAAAGAGGGATCAGAAGAATGGTATGGATGCAGTAAGGTTTGCTGGCAAATTAATTTGCTTTTCTTATGTTTCTCTCTGGTTTCATAAAAAATTCCCCTTGTTTGCATGATTATAGACGTCAAAGCATTTGGTCTGTGTTTGTAAAAGAAGCATGACTTAAAGGGACTGTGCGACTGAAACGTTCACAAATCTATGACTTCCTCCCCCTGAAAACAGCAGATACATTGCAAACAAAGATGATTCCTCACGTTTGAACTCTGTAGAATTCACCAATGCAATTGGATTTTTATACCATCAACAATTATTAAGATACAACTGTATTTTGAGCGACGAGTTTCAAATGTGTTTAGACTAAAAGACACGAAGGGCAACTGGCTGGCTAAAGGAATTTCATATTGAATTTGATGATATTGGTCAGCAGATCTTTGTCTTTTTTTTACAAAATCGTGTGCAGCCCCATTTTGTTGAACATTTCTAGTCCAGCTTTGGTAAAATCGCCTTTTCGCTTGCCATATACAGCTTTTGAAATTTGATTTAAAAGGAAAATGCGACGGAAACCTCTCGCATATCTCTTCATACCGATCGATATCTAAAGCAAAAGAAAGTTTCGGTTACATCTTTGATTCAAAGTTAACATGAGATATTGTTTTACCTCTTTCAGCAAACTCCAAGATGTTTCGGGACCATAATAAATGATGTTGCGGCATTCATATACAAGGGAAGATGGACACCTCCGTGTTGCTTGAGTGAGTTTTATGTGCTTTTTGAAAATTAGAAACAATTGATATGTTTCAATGCGTTTCTGGACCATAATGCACCGTGTCAGAGGCCTTTAAGGTTCAAAACATATGTGCAGAAATGACACGTGTCTCTTTTAAGCCATCATACCACAACAAAAATCTGCATATTTTGGTTGTCTCAAAAAATTGTACCACGTTTGTGTAACTGCTGTGGAGGAGCTGCAGATTCAATCATCGCGGCTTTTACACAGTTGCATAGGTCAGGCTTCAACTTAGAGTTTGAGACATTGTTTGAGTTAATCAGACAGGTGGTTGCTGATTTATGGCAGAGAAAAGGCTAAATTAGTGGTTGCTTCAAAAACAGCACTTCTGTTGTTCTCCAGGAATGTCATAATAAAGTACATTTTCAAGGAAAGGGTTTTAGCGTTGTATTAAAATTTTGCTAATCTCGTAAATGGCTAGTAGTGATTATCTTTTCATGGGAAAGCACTTTAAAAGTTGTAGTGAAAATTTTAATACGATGCCAGAACGCTTTCTTTGAAAACATACAATATTTTGACATTGCTGGAGAACAATAGAAGTGCTGTTTTGAAGCAACCACTAATTTTACCGTTTCCCTGCCATATATCACCTTAAGTGCTTATCAATCTTGATAGGGAGTAGATATAGCTATATCTCTTAGCCGCTATAAACAGGTTAAGGAAACGCCCAAACACGCTTGTTTCTGTTTGCTATACAATGAAACAACATGTGTCAAAGTTGTCAGTTGCAATAGATTAAATTTTTAACGTGGCCAAGGCCTAGGCCGGCTTTAACTGTGTCGATTCCCGTTGAGAGGTGTACGCTCAACGTTGATTAGACTCGATTAACGCTGTTTGCTTGAACTGATAACTCTACAACTACAGTGGAGTTCTCAATGGAGCGACAACAACAACAACATCTCAACTCAATGAGATGAGCGTAATTTGAGGGTCCATTTAGAGTGAGGCTAACCGCTGACCAGCTCTTTGGGCAACCGGCATCGTAAAAATGGCCTAATGTCATACTCTGCGAGTCCCGCCCGAAGATCGAACAAAAAGAGCTGAAAGGACGAGTTTTCTTTCCAGCTCATTTCGCTCGTTGCTCAGTATGACGAGTGAGACTTCCAGATCCGGCCATATTTCTCCCTATGTTGTTTTAAACTTTGGACTTGAATTGAAATTGAATGAAATCCATGAAAGAAATAGCGATCGCAATGCATGCCGGTTGCCCAATAGCCTTTAAGGTGGCTCACAACTAATAAAAAGTTCAAACACATGCAGACCTTGCGATAGATATCGATAGAATTTGACACTGACATAATAACTTGGTGTCCCATTGCGCCTGGCCACAAATTCAGAATGTTTACAGATTTTAATTTTCGTTGCCAGGGAATCTTCGAGAAACCACCAGACGTGTGCTGACGATATTTGAAAATCATGATATTCCATATTGGCTCGAAGTACGAATTAATATTTCATTTTCTTTGTAGATTTACTGATAAATAGAGATAGGAAAGCTTGAAAACTGTCCATCCAGCCATCTGATTCTGTCAAACCATAGAATGTATCCAAATGCTTTTAGTGTTTCATTGTAACTCTCATGTAAATAATTCAACAGTTTTATGGTTTGACAATTCTTCTTCTAAACATAAAGAGTACACCCAACAATTGTACAACATCCTGTCTTTGAAAATATGGGATTTCAGGAGCGTACAATGTCTTTCGTCTCAAAAATAGCAAACAGCTTTAAAACTAAGGAAAAGGAGAACGAAGAAACTTAATGGTGATCTGATTTCATTCATCCTTGTTAGGAAAATTGTGAAGGAAGCTCTAATGGAGGGCCACTAAGTTGCGGGAGGCCTTTGTTAGACCAGTTGTCAATTAGAATAGGAGACTGAGGAGAGCGCGGCCAATTCCGACAGCCCTGGCAACTGTCGGAAATCTCCTCCTCTATGATGGCCAGTGTTTTCAGCTGCAGCGTGGTCTGTGGGTTAATGCTCAAGGTTAATTTTTTGATTCTGACTTGCAATTAACTATGCAGCGTTAAGTAACCTAAAACACTCTTATTTGACGCAGTCAGAAATCACCTCTTTTACTTGTATCTTCTTACTAAAAGTTTTCATTCAAGTTTTAGGCATTTAGTTGATTGACAAAGCCTGGAAGCATTTAAAACCATTTTGCGGCGGTCTTAAACAGTAGGATGTGTTTTCTTAACATCAATTCTGAAAACGGTAGACTTGGTAGACTCGAAATCTGTGTTTCATTTATTCTAAAATTCTCAAAAAGGTAGGTTTGGAAGGCCTTCTGAACATACTGCTCCAGATATATTTCCGTCTATATTTCCGTCTTTGTGAAGTCTACTGTTTTCAGAATTTGGAATCGTTTGTCCAGCTGAAAGCACATTTTTTATCAATTTTCAGGGAGGAAGCCTGTTGGGTGCTGCTAGAAACGGTGACATCATCCCATGGGATTATGACGTCGATATTGGAATGTATAAACATGATATTAAAAAGGTAAGCATGCAGAGTGTCGGAAGGAAATTGTATGTTTCATGCTCATGCATTTCCTTAAAAACTCGATATCATGATGGTTCGCCTCTCAAAAGTGACCTCGCCAGATAAAAGGTGTTGGCATCAACGTCTGTTTCAAATGAAAACGGTAGAGACACTAACTGGCTGCAGTGACCTCTTAACGCCAATCTCCACCAGACGATCTTTCGAATATTTTCGTAAAAAAACGCGCAGCGAAAACGCTGTTTTAATCGGTGCTCCCTGGTTTTGATCTTGCTTTCATTGCGAATGCGGTCTCCAACATTTCCAACATTTGAACGAGGTTGAAGAATCTTGCGATTCTATAGGCCAAAAACTCAACCAACAAATTCGTCAGACTAAAGTTATACCTACTCTTGCTTTCCGTCTAGTGAATCTTCCCTGCGGTGATTAGAAATGATCTACTGTGTATGTGCCGTTGCGAATTTATGGCAATCTTCCAGCGAATCGACCAGTCGAGATCGGCTTTAAAGCACGAAACAGCTCATTTTTACATCAATCATACTACTGTTGATGCATTGTATATGCTAGCTTCCGTACACTTTAACATTACTGTTTAGTTCTTCAAAGGCAATGTGCTTTTGAGTACTTGAAATGCAATTATATGAATTACTTTTTTATCTAGCTAGTTGAATGCAGCTAAAATTTGCAATTTTATGTTCTTTCCTTTAGCTCCCAAACCTCAAGAGAGCCAAAGATGGTGAAAAAGTAACTGACAGCGATGGATTGGTTTGGGAAAAGAGTCGTGAAGGAGACTTTTATCGAGTCCAGTTTAGTAGCATAAATCATATGCACGTTGGTGAGATGTTTTATTATACTTTTGGTTTCCTAAAAAATGTCAGGCCCCGTCCACACGTATCCGGATCTTTTTGAAAACGCACCCTTTTTCATCCTTTTTGGGTCTGCGTTCACACTGAGACGCCGATTTCGGTCACCAAAAACGAACCTTTTCGAAAGCGCACTCCAGAGTGGATCTCTTTGAAAACGCTGTCTTCATGTTGTCGTGTGGGCAGTTGAAAACGGAGCTTTTCGAAAACGCTGAAGTCACAGCATCGATTTGATACGTATCAGAGCATTCGCTCAGATCTTTTGGGATTACTCGAGGGCATTTTGCTTGCCTGTTTTCCTTTATCGAAGTTCGAATATTGAATTTTGAATGTAGCAGCGTCTTCATGTGGACAGGGATATTTTCGACAACGCTCATCGTGTAGATGCGGATGAAAAAGAAGATTCGTTTGAAAAAATATCCGGATACGTGTGGACGTGGCCTCAGTTTATGAATAAACCTCCAGATATCTTAGGAAGGAACTAGATGGAACAATACTGGGTGTCCGAAAAAAGGCAACAGATTTGATCAGGGATAGCGACAAGAATTTAGATCGAATCAACCCAAAAAAAATTTTTTTAAGTAATCCTCGATAGTCAACTTGAATCTTGCTTGTTGATATTGGTGCATTGAGGGTGGGAACATTTAACATTGAAAGTCCAATTTGCCTCTACTTCCAAACCAGAGCTTTCGGATTTTGGCCTAACTGCAAACGCGCTGTTTTTGGGAATCTCCTTAGTCATAAGAATAATGTAGTAGTTATGAGCAAGAACCGATACTTTGAGCCAACATTTCATAGAAAGTCGAAAGATGAAAATGGACAAACGCGTTATTGCATATATACACAAAGGAATATGTCTCATCAATCACAGTGCACCCGCAAAAAAAGCCACGCACAAGTGAGCATTTTCAAGGATCTTATTCATGGATACCCTTCCCGTGTGTGTATTTGATTGTGTTTCGTAATAATGCTGAGACAGGTTATACACAATGGATTTCATTCAAACCGTGAAAAAGTTGCAGAACTAACTTATTTTCACGCTCACTCAAGCAAACTTGTTCACCTGTCTAACATATGCAAATTAATTAATGCATTTGGTTGTGAAGTCAAGGTTTGGATTTCTATTCATCTATTTTCTTCAGCACAAGGCTTTATGCTCGTATTTCGCTGTAGTCAGGGGCTCAGGTGTGATGTTCACATGATTCTCAAATGTCTTTTGTTGTGTTCGACATAAAACAGCCCGGTCGTGTCATTCATATGTTCTTCGGATGAACCAAGCTTAATATAAGGCCCCGTTTCCATTACTCCGTTTTCGTATGAAAACGGAGTGAAATGTCTCCGTTTTCGGGCTGGTGTTTCCATTGAAAACGATCGAAAACGGAGACATTTGAAAACGCTGTTCAAAGTGGAGTGATTTGAAAACGGAGACATCTGAAAACGCATCGTTTTCAATGGAAACACCGAAAACGGAGTCATTCGAAAATGCTACAACAACAATCTATACAACATCCTCGGTTTCAAAATGAGTGCTAACAAAGGAAATGAAAACGAACGAAAACGGAGTAATGGAGACACCCCCGTTTTCATGCCAGGCGCTCTTGGCGAAAACGGAGTAGTAGAAACAGTTTAAGATCATCCGAAAACGGAGACATTTGAAAACGGAGTAATGGAAACGTAGCCTAAGAGTGTGCGACGAAACGCGTATTTGGTGTAATAATTTGGTATAATAACGTTGTTGGTAGTGATTACTTGATTTTCTTGCAGGCTTAACAGTTTTCTACAACAATCAAAATATAAGATAAACATGTAAAGAGAAAAACTGTTAAACCTGCAAGAATCAAGTAATCACTTACCAACAACGTTATCATACCAAATTGTTATCTAAACTTATGTTCTTTTACAGGAGTTGATAGTGTTTCCCTACAGGTTACAAGTTTATTGTACGTTCACGTGTTTATTATGATGACTGATGAGTCCGTTATTTATTACTATTTTAAAATCTTTTACCGTAAATCGTTTATTTTTAGATATATTTCCGTTCTACGAGAAAAATGGAATAATGACCAAAGACACATGGTTCAAGACTCATCGACAAGATACAGAATTTCCTGTCAAATATTTGCAACCACTTGAGAGGATGAGTATGTTCATTGTAACTTTTATACTGTGTTCACATGATGCCGGCACATTTTGAAAACGGCGAAAAATGTGACGGATAGGCCTCCCGTTCACACGAAAACGGCACGTTTTTTTGCCGGTAGACTTTGAAAACGGTAGATTTTGAAAATGGAACTTTAACCGGCACATTTTTTGAAATGGCATCCTGTAAACACTCGAAAATGATGAAAACAGAACATCTTTCGACGCTTTTGGAACGAGAAAGATTGATTCTTAGGGTGTAGGTACATTTCTTTAGCATCACTGTCTTGCAACGAGTTTTTTGCCGTCAAATTTCGTATCGTTTTCAAATTGTTCCCGGTATCGTGTAAACACTAGCTCAAATTTTGCTACCGTCATGTTTTTTACCGTTTTCAAAATGTGCCGGCACCTTGTGAACGCTGTCTTAATAGTATTGTGCACCGGGTGAGTCAAAAGAAAATTTACACGTTTGGTGGGCAATAAAATAAAAAGTATGTGGCCGATATTCAAAACTAAAATGTTGATCTTTCAGTCAAAGGCTAACCTAGATGAGAAAATTTCAGTGTGGTAAATAATGTCATTGCAATGAATTAGGACAAGGATAGATTAACTAGCAAATTACAAACCCAAAATTGTCAATTTCTCAGCTTCATTGTTTCTGATATGAATAAAATTCCTGTTTCAGAATTCGTTGGTATGAATGTAATGGTACCCAACAATTACAAGGAGTTTTTGGAGTTCAAATTTGGAAAAGGAGTCATTGAGAATCCAAAATATCCAAATTCACAACGTGTCAAGGTATGTTTAAATGTTTTGGTATTTAGATATGAGCTAATAAAGCCTGTTATTAATCAGAGACCGTTATATGTTGAAATTTGAGCCATGCCTCCCTTGCTGCAGCCTGATACCAGACCCGATTTCAAGGGAAATAGTGGTCTGTTCAGCGGAGCGCCAAATCGTGTTCAAATCGTGTTTCCTTTGAAATCGGGTCTGGTTATCAGGCTATCGTAGTTCTTGTTTTGGTAAATGGCAGACGCCTTTTTTGTCAAATTTATATGAGTGTGAAAAAATATTTCTTTGGAAAATCGAAGTTGCCCTTCATGTTTTTAAAATGTCTTTCATATAGGTGTGGCTTAATTTGTTGAATATTTTTTTACAATTTAAGAGCATTCAGGTTTGATCAAAGGCGGCTTGGTTTTGACGTTCTTGATTGTGCACCCAGTTTATTTTCGTGTAATAAGGTAGCTTTAATGTACCTTGTGAGGCAAACGATGTTTCCACTTTTGACTGAATCAGTGGAGTGCGATGAAGAAATTTGACGAAAGAAGTTGATAACATCTTGTCACTTGCCATGCACGGAGTTTTCCCAGTCCAAGAACATAGAAAATCGAATGAAAATGGCTTGTTAACATGTGTCATCCTTGTCCTGCAGAAAAGAGGTTGAAAACAAAGGGTGTGAAAACACATCACTGTCACTTTTGGCATTACTGCCTGAGGCAGCAAAACAGCATGGAACTTCAATCAAAGGACCTTCCCCTGCAAGATTAGAAATAAATATATGATGATGAACTCTCATAAAACTTATTGAAGTAACCCAAAGACAGGTAACAAAGCAATTTCATTACAGAGAAACCCTATCAGTAATCTGTACTGTTTGAAATTCACATTGAAGGATTGAAAATTTTATAAATTTGTTGTATTAACGAATATTTATAACAGTTATGGTTGTAAGTTGTTCAAATGCATTTTAGAAACAATTATGATGTATATTAGAAGTTCACTTTGTGTATAGAATGATTATATACAGCTTCGACAGAGCAGAAACTGCGTAAAATGACGTCATAGAGCAATCTGAGATGAGGAAGTGTTTGGATAGATCAGCTTTTTGAAATGAAAAATCTAGAGTTTAAGGCCCAATAAACAAAAATATCAGGTGTTGCCGCATCATGGGATCTGTTGCAAGGAGCTAGGGGGCTCAAAGTTGCTAGTTTTCGCGCATGTGTGCGCAGTTTCTGCTCTGTCTAAGGTTCACATTGGCAACACAGTTAGACGATTTTTATGGTAACTGAAGAATTTACGTTTCTCTTCTGGAAGGCTAGTGTGACATCGTATTCAACCTACCCTCATGAATAGATTTTTAAGGACACTTTTCAGTCAGTGCGTTTTAACAAGTGGAGAGGAAGTTCATATTTTGTGAGAGACAATATCGTTGTATAATTGAATACAAAATTTACTGTGGGAAAGCTTTGATTATACAAACTTCTGCCTGCTTGGAAAAATCCGCTGACTGATAATTAGCCCTTATTGATGATAGAATTCCTAAAGTTGCAAACCAACGATTTTCTTGAGAAGATCTCAGGTTGATATGTATTACCGGCTCATTGCCCAGTCTTTAATCCTGGACGTGACCATATTTAACCAAGGCAAGACCTGTTGCAAAGCCAGCTTTTTCTTTTTCCTCAACTGTAGAACTCAAAATTTTGCAAGAAATCTTTGTATGATTCAAGACGACTACGACAGAATCTTTCATGGCTTTTGAAAGTACGACTGACATGTTTCGGTGAATAACGTTCAATTTGTTGCAATATCTTGATACAGCATCCCCAAAGCATCTTTGAACTGTACGAGCTCTTGTTCTAGTTTACCTGTGACAGAAAATGTATCAATCAGTCATGCAATAAGAACCGGGGATGTGGGAAGTACTGAAATACTTGGTACTTAGAGGAGCACAAATTTTGGGAGGATACATTTTATAAGAGATGGGCTCTTTTAGACATTATTCTTAGGGAATCAAAACCGATATTTGAATATTATCTGGAAATTCTTGGGACGGCACCGACGTACGTCTCTGATTTGAATAATATTGAACTGTGACAAACGTCGAGAAAGTTGTGTTGAATAGCAATAGTCAAGTGTTCCTGTGAGTCAAATTGTGCGTTAGCCTGTACATTGATACTTGAAGTCTCATGTTTGTAACTGGTTCAAGAAAGACTTACTTATTCTGTCTAAAGTGGCGTAAAGTTCTTGCAATTTGTCTTGCATTATTCCACCTGTAACTTCATAATTATTGAACAGTGCTCTCTCCAAAGCTGAACTGCAATTGTCGACTTGAATTTCCATCGATTTCTTAAAATCTGTAGAAGAAATTATGGTCGTAAGTCCAAGCTAACTTGAGGGAGGGGGAGGGGCAAAGAGGACTGCTGTCCTCTAGGCCTGGTAGAATTTGGCACGAACATTGGATATATGGGCAAAATAGAAACCTGAAAATAACGCAGAAAATTGCAGAAAATTGCATGAAAGTTGCATGAAAGTTGCATAGTATTCTTTGAACTAGCTCGTTCTTTCTTACCCTAGGTACCAGAGCCAACAAGGATACAAATAATAAAAGAAGAAATTAAAAAATGAAGAAAAATTCTTTCTTCTTTCTCACTTTTCTTTTCCCCAATTTTCGTTTCCTCAATTTTTTAGGCTCTGTTACCCAGGATAGTTCCTTTCCATGGACAGCCATATAGAAGAAAAACTTTACCATTTAGCAGGACTGAGTCGTTCTTCCGTTTTGCATTAATTTCACTAACTAGTGACTGTGCTTGGTCGAATAATTGTTGAGATGACATACAAAGACCATTTTGAGTATCTTCTTTTGCTTTCTTGCTCTTTGGTACTGTCACTTCATTTTCTTCGTTTTCTGGGCCTTTTTGTTCCCTTCAAGAAAGCATATAATGGCAATTGGATGATGAGAATTTGGTCAAAATTTTACTTCTTTGTTTTGATAATCATTAGTTCATCGGATAATGCTGCAGTTTATGCGCTCTAAGATAGAAAATTGTTGCCAAAGCTTACAAAGGATATTACAAATCGTCTGTGCCCTTTCTTGCCAAGTCCTACTTCCTTGCTCTAACCTTAGTCATCTCGAACTTTGTTTGCCTGTTTGCATATTTTCTCGCAGGCACTTTCTGTTCCTGTACGGATTAGGTCAACTAAAAAATGATCAAGACTAAGACATAGACATAACCAAAAAACCAGATTGCATTTTTGTTCTCGCTGTTCCGTGTTGCCCCGTTTTTGTTTTATTTTAAGATATGATTTTAAAAGTTGCTTGGGTTACCTTTTGATGTCAGAATTTACTGGAGGAGCCTCTTCACTTTGCTGTATTATGGCTAACCCTCTTGCTACGTCAGTCCCTTCCATTTTGAACCAGTCCTAGAAACAGAATTTTGCATGTTGGCCAAGGCTAACAGATGTTTTTCGGCCTTGCGAGGCAAAATTACATCTGAAATTGCACGTTGTTTTTTTAAATACATAACGAAAAATTTGCACGTATTTGTTTTAAAGAAGGCATGAATTTTACGAAGTGCTGAAACTGAATCATCCGATTTTGAGTTCTCAGAGTTTGTGACAAGTTGCTTAAAAGAGTCCATAACTATCTTCTTCATGTTCACCACTTGTGACCTCGACCATTTCAGAGGAAATTTTGTGAAGCCTTTTACTAACGTTTAGACATCGCTGAAGTACTTCTGAGTGACATAATTTATAACTGGTAAAAATAAGTAAAATCGTGCTTAGGATTCCCACATCAAAACGAATATTTTCTTAGGATAGCCTATTTTTTCTCACTGGAGTTTCTTTAATTTTTTGTGATCGTAATTTTTACAGTTACAGCCTAAGTTCATTAACGTGCAGAAGATCTTAAGAGGGTTACCTGGTCCTACCATCATTCAAAGTATCTGTTAAAGAGTTTTTATGAACAAAGCAATGGAAGAATACTTCCTTCAAGTAAAAGCTTCTTGAAAGTAACTGGAACGCCCATGAAATCAAACTTACTTACCCCTCTTGTTTTGACTTTCTTCTTCTTTGCCTTTGAAAACTTCTCGCAAAATAAAGATGACGCGAGCTTACTTTGCAGTTTGGCGCGAAGACTTCTAGGCCCAGGCCCCTGAGCTTGAATTTGTGTTGTTGTTGTTGTTGTTGCTGGAGTTGCTACGAAAGTGATAAATTTCTCGTACATTCATGTTTTCAGAGTAGCTCTAAGATGCTTAGATATCTAGCCTTGAACTGATTGATTTAGATTCATCCTGATGCAAAGAGATTGATACCAAAATCCAGTTGAAACAGCAGCCAAAATACAGTTGAAAGTCTGTAAACATTTGAAGATCTGATAATAGGACGACATCACCAAGATTTTTACGTCCTTTAATAATATCTAACGGCATAAGTTTGCTTGAAAGGGAGTTTTAGTGCATTTCAGAGATTGGTGATATATTCAGAAATTAGACGGGTGAGAATGGGGGGAATGGGTGAGATGGCCCCCATTTTCATCCCTGGTGCAAGGTTATCGTAACTGCGCTGCTGGACACAGGAGGAGGATGGCGGGAAAGGGAAGTGTCATCGTTTCTTTGTTGTTGTTGGTTGCACATTGTTGCGCAAAATATCGATGGGTTTGGCCCACAAGAAAGAAGTGTAAAGTAGCTTGCATTCAAGTGAATATCTTTGGACCAGCATCAATTAAATCTTACTGCAACATACAACAAAGTTTTTGCTGATAGTCTGTGGACGTGTGCTGTTATCAAGATGCCTTCCTGAAGAAATTTATTCAACTGTGCATTTTGGGTGAGGCGCTTAGGCCTTGAGATCCCTGGACACGGTGGAGGTTGCCTCATCAATCGCAACAAAAGATGGAGCGTTTTCGCCAGAGATTAGCAAGATCACTGAAGACTGCAAGGGCTGCAGAGTTGCCAGCTGGTAAGGAATAAATATGCACACAAATTATTTACATTTCCGACCTTCACCACATCGACCATCTATGATAAAATGAGACAAAAGAAAAAGCGTCACATTGTTACGTCAGGGAGGACATTCGTTAGGGCAAAATGTAAAATCACAGACACAGCAAATCAGAGCAAGTCCAGCTGGAATTCAGTTGCACGGTCAGAGCTGAAACGCACAAATTTTTGTCCCCACCCAAAGGAATGGTGCATGTAATTTTCAAATGGGGAAAAACCCAATTCACACCTTGTCTAAATTTTGTCACAATGATACATAAAAGATAGCAGAAAATTTTGTTACGAGATACCCACTCAGAAAGTCCTTTTTGCTCCAGAGAAAAGTGTGGCTCCTGCCGCCCATACACCCACTCTAATACTGCCAAATAAGGCCATTTTTGTATTAGAATTTCCTACCAAAATTGAAGCATCAAAATTATTTTGATATCTTTTCCAGATGCAAGTGCTGCCATTTCAACATTGTTTCCGCTGGTGATGAGAAATGAGGCCAAGTAAGTTTACAAATCTTAGCTTGCTGCAGGCATAGGGGACTTTGGAGTACAGGAACCTGCAAATCCAGACCAAAATTTGCAAAAACCTACCAACTGGGAGGCAAAAGAACTTGAAACCCAAAACCACTCAAAAACTGCACTTTTGAACAAAATGTTGAATTCTTGTCACTTATATTTTTTTACTCAAAAATTTTGAAAGTTGTTTTCCTTGTGTTCAGACAGTTTTCCTTGTTGTTTCTAGTGCAAGTTCATAAATCTCAAGCAACTGTTCAAACCATATGACATTTTGTATCAAATCTGAGCAAAAGATGTACCATAACACATAGTATATCAGAAAAATGTATGCAACTTTTGACATGTTCTTGTGGAGGCTTGTGCTGTTTGTAATCATCTAATGAAGGTGAAGGTGAAGTCGCAGTTTTAGCAACAAGCACTGGGATTGCAGAAGTAGCAAAGCGCTATTCAAGTCTGCAACCCCTTTGCATGATGCTCAAGTGGTGGGGCCCTACTGGGTATTGAACCCACCCCGCCTGACTGTTCTGACTGCAAAGTCAGAGGATGACACCACTACAACACCTTCAAAATGACAAACTTCAGTCACAGATGAAGTCTTGTCAACAAATGTTTTACCTGGCAATAAATTTGGAAAGTGATCCAACACTGACTGTTAATTATTACTGGGTGAATGTTGATTGAGATGTTTGATTGTTTTAGACATCAAATGATAAACCATCTCATTTTTGTATTTTTTTTCAGAGCCGTATCAGAACTGCTTACAAATTCTGATTTCAATGTAAACCATCCAGCAGGCTCCAAGAGAACACTTTTACACATTGCAGCAAAGTATGTCATACTGTAACTATTAACTCATCAGCTCCCCTAGCATGCAGTAACAAATTTCAAGTATAAGAAAAATGTTAGATTATGATAAGTGTTTCAAGATATTAGGGAATTATTTTGCATATACTGTACTGACATCTGGTCAAGTTTGAAATATTTTTCATTGTTCAGTCATTAAGTTGCTTATTATGTGGCTTTTGATGATTTTCAAATGACAGTTTTGCTTGACCTTGTCCGATTCTTATTTTGTCTTCCTTGCATTGAAAAAGGAACATTTCCTGGGCAAGCTTGTTGGCTACAGAACTGAGTTTGGATTGTTTCTGTCCAGCAATGAGTTTGCCATCAAAGTTATTTTGGTAAGTGGGATCAGGCGGTTTTGTGAAAATGCACTCAAAAGGGTCCTGAAAGACCAAAATAATTTTTGTTACTTGAGAATATTGAAAGTCAAACTTTTACAGTTCTCTTATTGCTATTTGTTTGTATTTAGTGTTGGTGCTTCTGACTGCCTTGCAATCTTGATCAAGAAAGGAGCTGATGTCAATGCTCAGGATAGATCTGGTGTAACTCCACTTCAACTTGCTGCTAGAAATGGGTGAGTAATGAGGAATATTCTGAATAAACTATTTGTGTCTATTTTCTTCCAGCAATTATTTGTAATATAAATGTATAAATGTATTTTTAAAAGAATTATGTTGCAACAGTCTAAATCAGCAATATGAGAAGAATTCTGAGAGAAAATGCAGCAAGGCACAGGCTTGCTTTAGAAGAATTTTAAAGACTTTCCTAAGAAAAGCATTTAAACATATCAAGATCTTTGTGTACTAATACTTGGTAACTTTATTTATCTGTCTCTGTAATATCCTTTCATTTCCTTGATGCTTAACATGGTTATCAATGCTTTTTAAACAGACACACAAAATGTATTCATAAGCTGCTTGAAAATAGAGCAGATATAGAAAAGAGCAACAGTGATGGAATGACACCAGTGAGTTGCAATTTTTTGTCTTGGTTTTAATTTATCAAGGTTTGTTACAAAGTTTTGTATCTGCCTTTGCTGGTTAAAACAGTGCTCAATGCCATGGAGGCAGAGTGAGCTATAACAGGACTGAAGCAATAAAACAGATGACATTCTTTGTTGTTACCAGGGTTTGTTAAAAACTTTTCAGCACTGTTAGAGTCTAACATCAAACCACTGTAAGAAGCCCCTAAATTTGTAGCTGGACTTTCAGAGGATGAGAATTTTGTTGATTGAAATTGGTGGTGTACAAGATTTACAATGATGTGTCAAACACATGGCAGATTCAATTTCTATATATGAGAAACTGCACAAAATTATCACTGATGTGTTGCTTTTATGGTGATTGAAATTGAACTTGCTATCTAAAACACTGCTTTCTGGAATAAATTGCTATATAAAAAGCTTCTCATTTCCATTCCTTTTCTTTCAGTATATACTGTACCTGCATAGAAAATATGACCAGGTATCCCAAACATGGTTACCTTGAGCACATCATAATTTTGAGCATTCAGTAATTTCCTTTCCCATAAAAAATCCTCAACTTTTCCTGTTCAGTTCCTTTTCTTTGAAATTTTTCACGTGATACAAAGTTTTGAAAATTCAAACAGTAATTGCTGCATTGGTCTTGAATAATCAGACCAATTTCATGGAAGTTATGGGTCCTTATTACATAGTTTATTTTCATTGTTTGGACTTACAAGACATTTTTTGGCCAAAATTACATATAAGTTCTGTTGACCTGAAACCTCACAATCTTGGACAAATTTTCATTTCCTGTGAAAGTTAATCAGGTTGATGGTTTGGTACATGCTCCACAATTCTTCTCTACAGCTTCACTGGATAGCGTCAAATGGAAGAACTGAACTGCTAAATGATTTTCTTCCATTTATCAGAAATATTGACATTGAGGTAATCACATAAAACATTTATTTGTTATATATAATTTAGATGACCGTGTTACTGATAATTATTGGTGACCAATCCAAACATGTCTTGGAAATCAAAATTTAAATTTTTATATAGTTTCTTTTATAGTTTATTATTACTCAGATCATAAGAGATTAATCATCAATTATCTTCTGAAATTTGAGACTACTGAATCATTTTTTGGAAGAAATCTTGAAAAATCATCATAAATGTGTTTCTTTATAAAATGGATTCAGACGTATCAGTCACTGAGATAAGCTGGAACTTTTGCAAAAATGCAGTCAGACTTTGACACTTGGCTGGATTTTTTTCAGCAACACATTTAGATCGATTAATTTTATTTTCTCTTATTTCTTGATTTATCATATAACAAAGTACTGTAGCAGTACAATATTTTTGAAACTTATTTAAATTTCCCCTAGTCACAATACTACTTTTATAATGTATCTTTTGCAGGACTCTAATAAGCAAACACCACTGCATTTAGCATGTTTGACAGGTCACAAAATAGTGAGTGCTTATTTCTTTGAATCGTTTCTTTTTGTGTGTCATTATTGTGAGCTTTGATTAGATTTTGTCGGAGCGATTCACATGGAGTCTGCAGACACTGCTACAAATTCCAAGTTGTCCTAAGGTGATAAGATTGCTGGTCTCTTTGCACAATCTTTTGTACTTTTGATATACTGTAGGTACAAAACCATTCAAGGCATTATTTTCTTTGATAATATTTCTGTAGCTTCCTGCTATTAAGAGTCTGAAGAGACATATGTTTTTGCAAAAACTAGCTCTATCTCTATGTGTGGTGCTAAAACGTAAGTTGAAGATTCTATGAATCACTTGCTTTGTCTTCAGATAGCTCAGTAAATTATGCATACAGCATAAAATATCAAGCTGTATACATAATCTTAATGTCTTGAGTTGAAACCCTTGCTTAGTTCTCTAACAACTTTTCTATTTATTCTTTGTTTTGATCCATTTCATTTGTGTTATCTCTTTCAGACAGTCGGCAAACTCATTGACAGTGGAGCAGATTTTGAGAGATTAGATGCCAGAGGTTATACTCCTCTCTTGTATGCCTGCAGGTAAAATTAAGACTATGTTGTTACCATTTCAAACTTAGCGGAAGAAGAAGAGTTTTTCATCTTTGGGCCTTTGGTAGAGAGTTGAGTTTTATTAGCCAATCACTTTAACCAGCTTTTGAAGAAACTATTTGCACGTGTTTTTATGGTCGTAAAGAACTTCTGCTTTGTTGTTTCTTGCTTTTGCTTTTACTATTTCCACATCTTTAGACTTTCACGGGGTCCTTGCACCAATGTATTGATGTAAGAGAAGACTTGATAGATATTTTTGTTTCTATGAGCACAAGAACAAGACATAGATTCGTTCCAGACCAAAAAGGCTGGTTTTTTGCAAAACGAGCCTCAAAGAAAGGGTTTCGCTTAGATTAGCTAGAACTTTAAGATTTTCGTGCAAGCAATGTGCTTATATTTTGACCCCTTATGTTACATTTGTAAAGCAATCATAAATTGATTCTTCACCCTGATTTCTAGCCATGGACACGCAGATTTGGTCAGTGATTTACTCAGAAGAAGAGCCAAGCTTTCTCACAGTTACGGAAATGTATCACCACTGCAGATAGCTTTGGAGGTAAGTATAAATGCTTGCTTAAGGTATACACGTTTTTTTTATAAGAAACTAGTTTAAAAGAAGCTAGTACTAAGATGGCCAAAATTTTAAGAAACTCTAGTACCATGTCTGAGAAGTATTAAGAAACTTTTAAAAGTTACAAGCATAGATATGATAGTAAATATATCGTTGAACCTTTATTCTTGAGCAATATAAACTAACGATTTGTGTTTTCAGCATAACAGAACACTGTTTATTTCTATATGATGTTTTAAATGTCAAGAAACATATCTGCAGCAGTGTTGGCGACCACATTGATAATTCTGCATTCAAAAAAAAAGAAACCAATTAAGAAACTTTTAGTACTAAGATGGACAAAATTTCATGTCAAATTAAGAAACTTTTAGTACTATGGCCTGATCGTAGTTTCTTATAAAAAAAACGTGTACTCTATACCTGTTGGTCTAAATGAATTTGAAGTCTAGATTTGGTTATGGCTCTAATCTTGAGATGCTCATTCTCCTAAAGTGTAAAGAGGACTAAAATTGATTGCAGAGATATTGTGTATTCCATGTGAATACTTTGGACCGGATATTTGTATTGGTGAATCTTGGCTTGGGGTTACCGTTGTACATGATAATTTTGATCTACGTTTCAAACCCTTTTGAAAGGTTTCAAAGTCACTGAGAAAGGTTGATTATCATGGAAAAATTGAAAATATCTGCATCTTATGTATTCGTACTTTCCCATATTGCGTAAGAATCAGTCAGTTGACAAAATATTTTTAAATCTTTAGAATGGTCATAAAGAAGTTTGCTATGTCCTTGTTCAAGCTGAGAGCAGATTATTAGATGAGCTACTGACTCTTTCACAAGACGACTCTGTTGCAGAAAATAAGGTAAGTTTGTCCTTACTCCGCAATGGATACGGTAGTGACATTAGCGGTTTTGCATTTTTTCCATTTATAGCACAGGCAATTCCCCGGCAAGGAAGTGTTGCAGGCGTTTCTTGCCTCTTCACGTATGCTTGGTTAGCATATCCAAGGAGGCAAGTATTGCCTACAAATAGCACGGCCATGACGAGACAGATAGCAACAGATAGATTACTGCTTGATTTTGAATGTATAATTTTTAAGAGTCTTTCCTTTAGTTCCGTGAATAGTGCAAAGAATGCTTTTTGTGCCAAAAGAAACTTCAAAGAGCCTTTGGATGGTGCCCTTTTTTCATTGACCATTCAAAAACTTTTGCAGACTTTCTGAATGGCCAACTATGTTCACTGTCTGTGCTTTCGCCTTCTGATTTCCAGCTGTTAATGACCGATCATTCAGTTGAAACTGCGTTAAATTTGGCACGTTTCCATCCTCTTTATCTCCTTCAAAATCAATCAAATTTTGAAGTTATTTTTCGTTCACTCCTGTTCTATTTGGTTTCTCTTTTCTAGGCCCTAGATACGTTAAAATTCATTTGTGGAATGAACGAAGAATTTCACCGAACGATCCTTATTCGTCTAGCTGAAAAGATACGAATCATTGGCCTGGAATTGCTATGTTCTTCAAGTGACTACAGCCGTACGCAGCAGATTTTCTTCAGGAACGTGGCACTGCTCTGCAGTCTGTATTCCTTGGCTGCGGAGGACATGGTTAAGAAGTCAAGAACTGAATCATTTCCAAGTTCGATGAGATCAAGAATAGACAGTACTAGCACACGTGTTCTTAGAACGTTGACGAACACGGCAGTGCCACGAGCGCCTCCGTTTGAGCCACCCATAGAGCAGATTGATGATTCGCTAAGTGCATTGTGGAGTTCATTAGAGCATTGGTTTACTGTTATCAAAGATGAAATTAACAAAATGCCGGAATCTGAGGCCGTCGATCCTAACCCAGATTCTGAATCGGCTATTCCGAAGTCTGAATCTACGTTCTCAAATTTCGAAGACCAATGCGTCGACAGTAAGCTCATTGCTAGTGAGCTGATGCGTAGCAAACCTAAGGATATGTCAATGAAGCGCAGGAGCACTGCTAGCATTGATAGTTTAAGACTGAGTCAGCCTGCGATGGAATTCAATATGGCGAGACATGGCGGTGATCTAGCTAGCAGTGGAGGGTTGTCACGTGATTTGGGAAGAATGATCTTTCAGAGGTCATTGAGCTCAGGGAATCGTGAACCAAGCCTTAATTATCAGATTTCAGGTAGTCCAGGAGACTCACCGGAGGATGAGTTTTTACAAGGCCAGCAGGAAAATGCGGATGGCAATAAACCGATCCTCAATTCTGTGTACGAAAATGCATTGTTATCAGGTGATACAGAAACGCTTAGAGGAACGTCCGTTACCCCCGTCTCAGGTGCTGAAGAAACGTCGCAAAATGGAAATGCTGCTAGAAGTGATGACGAGCTGCAGGGGGCTGCTGCTGATGGTTTATCTAATGGAGTAATGCATGAGATAATAAATACATCGTCGACAGAATCTTCGATCACAAGTAGAGCAGACAGTGCGTCACTTGATGCAAATTACAGACAGTCACGTGATCAAGGTGATGCTGCAGTTCAGCCTGTTATGAGTAGGGCCATATCATATACGCACGCTATAGGTCGAAGCCCCTTTATGGAAGGAAATGAGAGATATCCGGTTCGAGGTGGACCACTGCACAGACTGACATCTTTTGGAGCATATAGTGCAAACTCAGACGAATATTCAGAGGGTTTTAATTCTAACGCCAGTTCACTTGAAAGGAGCACACAAGGGTCAGATGTTGTGGATAATAAATCGCCAAGGAGTCCGGGTGGCAATGGTGAAGTTAGCATGGTAGAGAAATTTGCAGATCGTTTATGTGCTATTGTCCATGGCTTTCATTTGACGAGTTATAAGGGTCCATATTGGGAATCTGCAAGGTGAGGATTTGTCGTGAGAACACTCTAACGAAATTCTTAGGTACATAAAATGCCAAAATTCGGGCGAATAATTGGCTAACACGTTATTTTTTCAAACAGTGAAAATATTTTAATGTTCGTTCTTGTCATTTGTTTGTTTAGTCATTTGTAATCTTCGTCGTTTTTTGCTTGTTTATTTGTTCGTTCGTTTGTTTTTGCTTCCTCGTCCTTTCGTCTGCCAGTTAGTAGTAAATCTTTTTGCTTAGTTCTAGAGCTTTTCTTCATTATGCAGGAAGTTCAGAATAAGAGCTTCGAAGTTTGATCAATTCATTGAAAGAAATGAAGAAGTCTTGCAGTTATTTGTGGCAAGGTATGTTCAGGTTTTCACTTTATCCAGAATTGGTTAATGTATAACTTATTTTCTGTGCCAACTATCTACTCCAAATTGGAGATGTTTGATGAATAATGACACTTTCCCAGTAGACATGCTGGGATGACATTTACTGATGATAGGCTTATTTCTGCAGTGATTTTTGCCTTCTGTATAAGGATTGGGTTGTTTCTCAGTATACCAGCGAAGCAGTTCCTACCTTCTTTCAGGACTTGCATCTATATTTCTATTTTATGTTTTCAACCATCAAAAACCAAGTCACAAACCTATTATGGCAAATTCTGCTTTCTTCGGTACCAAATATATTCTAAGACATGGTGACTGATCGAAGAGTTTCCTAGCCGTTGCATCTTGTTACATTTCCATCATTTTATTCTTTGATAATTGTTCACTATTTTCTAGGAAACCAAAGCTGATATTCGATCACTTTCAGTTCTTGCTTGATAGTCCATTACTCCTGCAGAGATACCTCCCAGTCATACATCAGCAGGTAAATACGTAAATAGATAAGTAATTACGGGACAGGCAGATAGATAATTTTAATGTCAACTTTTCATCTGAGATCACAAAACGAATGTTTTGGGACAATTCTTCTTTATGAGAATATTAATGATATTTTTTCCGAAGCAAAACAGCTCTCATATCCGAAATTTCTGTCATATTTTATTTACATTTCATGCGATATTAAGTTAAAGTCGCAATATCTTCATGTAAAAACCTTAAAATCAGCCCTTTCTTCGACGAGAAATATAAGTTTGAAAGTGAAGGAGCTCGTAAATATCTTCAGGGACAAGTGAAAAGTTTGACGAAGCATTATAGTTGCTGAGCGTTTAGTTACTTTATTTTCGAGTTATCTCCTCACAAATTACGTAACTAATAACTTTATTTTTTAAGTCACTATATTAACCTTATGATATTCTGGAAACAATTTTCATTTTGATCTCCATTCTAGCCATTTAAAGAGCGCCAAGAATGGTTTTATGAAAATCTTCATAAAGGAAAAGATCTCAATAATCCAACCTTTGATGAAAAATCATTAATCACTGTTGCTCGAGGTAAGGACATCGTTTCTGAATATTCTTATTCACAAACCTTGCAAACTGTGATCGTTTTGTCATCTCACGCCAGCAAGAGTTCAATTGGTTAAATGTATCTTCTGTTTGATTCAGTGGCTTGAATGGGACTTCAGGTACCTTTAATTAATCTAGATTATCTTCAGAATCACAGCATTTAGCAAATAGACTTACTGCACAATACCTAAAGTTCCTTTCAAGCCATTAAAGTTCTTTCTTTTGTCTATATGCACGTGCTGCATAAAAGTGTTGGTACAAATACGTTATTTTTGCTTTCCTTTTATTGTTTTTCCATAGTTGAAAAACGCACGAAAAAAAGCATAGAGCTCAAATCTTTAAAAAGGCGGGTGTAAAATTCTTTTACGTCTTTCTTTGAATCAAAGTGCTTGAAAGGAACTTCAGGCAATTTGCTGTAAATCTGCCGTGGCAATTTTTTGATATCGTGATTAGCTTTAAAATGGCGGCACTTATTGATTTTGAGGTTGTGACGTCATCAAATTTCTAAATCCCTAACCAGAAGAGCTATGAATTTCTGCTAGCAATCATGTTGTAGACCTTCATAAACTATGGTTTTCTTGAAGATTGTGTCAATTTTCCTCAAGTAATTTAAGGGTTACGATGATTTTAATTTTCTCAAAATTTTTGATGGATTTTCACAAAAATTATCCAAATGCCGCCATTTTGAAAATAATCAAGATATCAAGGAATTGCCACGGCAGATTTACAGCAAACTACCTAAAATTTCTTTGAAGTCGTTCAATTCATGGAAAAATTTGATACAATTTCACACCCACCTTTTTTAAGATTTGAAAGATTTGAGCTCTATGCTACGAAAAAAACTAAATACGTTTTCGAAATGTACAAAGTCTTTACTTTATTCATGAGAAGTCTCGTTGAGATGTTCAGACACAAAAATTTTGCGATCTCTCTTTTAAGTCAAATGGAAGGTACATCAACCATTTTTGCGAAATTGTTTAAAGATTTGTATTCTAAAAAAGGATGTCAGTCAAAAGATATACCTACACATTTTGAAGAATTTCCGAATGTGCACGACAGTAAGAAGCGCCCAAGCCATTCAGTCGAACCTCCGCTATAAAATCTATAGAAGTATCGCTCGATCCAGACTCTTTTGTAGAATAGCTAAAATGTCTATTTCTAGTTTGAGGCTAGGATTGTTAAGATCTTTAACTCTAATTCTAACGTGCCTCATAAGTTCATATAGTTTTGATTTTTTGTTGTTTAGTTCATTATTTCCTTTCAGAGTCATTGCTACTCAGCAGCTGTGGAAAGATCCTGAACCAGGATAGTGTTGCTTTGAAGAGGAACCTTGCAGTTCAATTTGAAGGAGAAGCTGGAATGGTAAACAAATTTGCCTACGCAGTATACTTAGCACAGCTCTTTTGCTCTAAGACTTGTTAATTGTGTGTTTGCTCATTTTTTGGAATGTGACACCACAGTATTAACCTTGATGACAAGCATTTGCGAGTATGCTCAAAGCCGTAGGAGGCAAGGTTACAAGTCCAGCACTGTCACATGACCTGCATTTGGGGCTTCTTGATTTGTTCTGAACAGCCGATGACAAACCCATTCAAATATTGTTAGGTCTAAAGACTTTGGCCTCGTTTTGGTTCAGTTTTGTTTCAAAATTGCTGCCACAGCTCCACTTGGGCTCTTCTTTGGGCTGAATTTTAAACTTTTGGAAAAGGAATTATGATGGATTTATTTGGTTTGGAAAGCAAAACCAAAGAAACATCGGCAGAGAAGCAACGTTGATCATGATGTGGTTTTGTATGATTCTATATCAAAGGCCACTGGAACATTTGGAATGTATATTAGGCCTATGGAAGGGAGAGTGCTTTCTGTTGCCTTTGGTATGCCATCAGTTTTAGAAGGTTAGAGCGATCTTCCCAAGATTCGTCGCTCTTTTGTGACTGTTACATCTCAATCTGCTAATTTCATTTGAAAAATTTTTTTCAGCTGTCTAGCGAATATTCTTCAAGAATTGCAAAACGTGAAAATAACTTAGTATCTGACACTTCAATTCTTTCTTAGGGTGATGGAGTTGTCAGAGAATGGCTGGATCTATTATTCAAGGAAGTCCTTAATCCCGATTATGCACTCTTCACACTTTCTGCAGATGGTAGGTAGACATTTATTGAGAAGATATTTTGTAGCTGTTTGGTTTGGAGAAAAAACATGCAATTCTTCATTAGGGAAATAGCTTAACTTCCTAGAGTGGTTTTCATTGCTAGCAAAAATTGATAGAATTAAGACACTGCAGCCTTTGCTACCCAAAGTATCGTTAACATATTGCTGACTTCATGCCTGGCTGTTTTGCAAAGTCCCTTTATCTTGGAGAGGAGGGGGGGGGGGGTGACTTGACCTGTCAACTGACGGGGACGTGCAATTTTGCCTGAGAAAAGCTGTCCATGATTGCGCAAACTTTCGAGTCTTTTTTACGATAATGATACTGCAAATTAGATGAATCTGTGGCTAATGCTCCTGAAAACTATGAAGATATTCCTGTACTTCCAGTAAATTTGCGTATGTTTTTCCTAGCATTACCTAGCAGCACCCAGAAGTACTCGACATGTCTGAAAATGATACCCATGGTTTGAATGGCGTTAGAGCTTGTTCTATCAAGCCCTCTCAACCAGCGTGTTAGATATTTTGTCTTTATAAAGTCCTGGAAGTTCTCCGCGTTTCCATTCTCTCCCAGTTTCGAGGCGACCCTTTGTATTTATTGTTTCTGGTTCATCAATACAGCAGGTCAGTTTGAACATATGCTTTTTTGTTCATTGTAGGCAGCACCTTTCAACCAAACAGTAACTCAGCCGTGAATCCTGACCATTTGAACTATTTTCAGTTTGCTGGCAGAATGATGGGACTTGCAATGTATCACAAAAGATTGATTTCTGCTAGTTTTACCAGATCATTTTACAAACATATCCTAGGTAAGTGGACAAAGTCGCTTTTACTGTTTCTGTCAGGTGACTGAAGTTAAGATCGATTAAGCTTAATGACCTTCGCAGTGCCTGACCAAGCAACTCACCTCACCATCCTTCGGAAGGGACATTAAAGTAGGGGTCCCATGCATGGGTTCGACATGCATAGTAGGCCTAGATAATCTTAAATAGCTAGAAATCAGTCCTGCCGACTTTAAATAAAGTAGTGAATGAATGAATGAATGAATGAATGAATGAATGAATGAATGAATGAATGAATGAATGAATGAATGAATGAATGAATGAATGAATGAATAACAAAAGAGAAGTTCCAAATCGTTAAATCGGCGTAAAAAGGTGGGTATAAAATTTGGTGATACATTTCTTCTAACGGAATGGTTTAAAAGAAACTTTAGCTACATATCCATAATTCTATCGTTGGACCTTTCAGAAATTTAGAATATTTTTTGAAATATCAGCGTATTAAAAATGTCAGCTAATTTGAGGATGTGACGTCATCAAGTTTTTAAATCATAAACCACATGCGAAGAAATTCTGGCAATATGGTCCTTCCATTCCAGTGCAAAAGATTGTCATACAATCTCAAAGCCTTCTTACAGTTTTGATGTTTACTGGGGAAATTTACTTTTGGAATTTCAAATGAGTATGCCACAAGGAAGTCATGACACATAAAGATTAAAGGAATTGAAAGAGAAAGTAGGGGTTCCCTAGAAGAAGGAAGAGAGATATGTGCTCCCGAGGAGAAGGATGCAGTAGGGAACAGGGGTCATATGGCCCTTCTAGGCATGAAAGGGTTACGTAACTGATTTATTTTACAATCAACTGCTTTGGAGCTTCGTCGCCTGTAACATTGATTGACAAGGTATTTGTCTCATTTTGTCTTCTGTTCTTTCTGATTGTTTGGTATATGTTATATACGTTATATAAAAATCTGCCAACAGGCATCCCAGTAAATTATCAAGACGTCGCATCAATGGATCCAGAGTATGCAAAAAGTCTGCAGGTATGATGTTAATAATGTTTGGTTGCTTCAACGATTTTCATGCCCTTGTTAGCCTAGCCTTTAGTGAAGGTGAAATTATAAACTAAAAATCAAGAATAACATTTGAGATCATAGAGTTTGTCGACTAGACAACCGTATATTTCTTTGGAACTTTGTGTTACTTGATTTCAATTCATTTTAAGATGGAAGCTGCTTAAGCGTCAGGTCTTCTGTTAAGAATGACGGCGTCGTGACTGAGTCAATGTCTATTGAAATGTCGTCATAAAGTCTTTTAGTAGTAGTTTCAGTCACATTGACACTTATAAACTTATCAAGGTTTATGAAGGTATTATAATTTCATTAGTAGGAGTCACATTTTAGAGCTCCCAACCAAGATCCAGAAATTATTTCGAAGTGTAAATTTTTGTCGCTGTCTATCTATCTCTCAATTATTGGATATTTTACGAATAGATATCTTTCCTTTTAGTGGATACTCGACAATGACATTTCAGATCTTGGCCTGGACTTGACGTTTGCAGTTGAAAGCAAGGAATTTGGTCAAGTCCAAGCCGTGGCGTTGAAGGCTGGAGGCCATGATATCTTGGTTACTGAGAAAAATAAGGTTTGTCTTTAATAAGTTCATTTATTTAAAGTCAATATAAGAATTTATTTGCAGACTTACTTTTGACGGTCAGTGTTTTCATTAGATTCAAACATTTGTTTGCAAAATTTTGTGTTGATTCGGTAAATAATCGATGGAGTCAATACCGCTTTCTCAAGACTGGGTGCCCAAAAAAGTAAGCAGATTCGATTTGGCCTAGTGAGGAAATTCTTGCTTTGATCAACGACTGATCATTTCCTAAAACGTTCTTCAATAGTTGACTTGAACACTTGTATCTGTTTTCTGATATTGATGTTTCGAGAGTTGAAATATTGGTGTTGGAAATTCAAATTAGCTGCCACCTCTAAACCAGAATTCTGGGCTGTAGAAAGTTCCTGAAGCTCATCGAAGTTGGAATAAAGTCAAAGAAAATTTTATGCAGTTCAATCAGTGAATTCAAGAAAATTTGATACAAAATGATAATAATAGTAATAATGATAATACAGATATTTAAAGAGGAAAGCCTCAGTCACTCGAAAATGCTTTTCATGAGTGTCCTCTAAAATGATATAATTTTGTTCGAACTTTATTGAGGATATTATTGCTTTATTTTGCTATTCTCTTCAAGAATGTGCTTAGGCCAAAGAAGTTTCTTGGTAGATACAGCTGCAATAAAGAACATGTTTTTCTGTAATTTTGACCCAAAATGTACTTTATTGTTAGACTACATTACATAAGTCCCTCTAACTTACGCTCGTTGTTGTTGTTGTTATCGCTTCAGTTGAGTGAAATTAAAACATCAGATTATAAATGTTGAACGAATACAAGGAATCACGTCGTCAGTCTACTTTATTGTAGGATGAATATGTTCAATTAGCTGCAGATATGAAGATGACGAAAGCAATCAAACCACAGATTTATAGTTTCTTAGAGGGATTTCATGAGTTTATTCCACACTCATTGGTTGCATTATTTGATGAGTACGAGCTGGTATGTTTTTCGAACTTACTTATAATTTCTTATTTCCTTTCCATTGATTTACTTGATGTTGGCTCTGAAGAGTTGGGCTAGACTACATTACATAAGTCCCTCTAACTTACGCTCGTTGTTGTTGTTGTCATCGCTTCAGTTGAGGGACTTATGTCCTTACGCTTCAGAATAGGGACTAATTAGGCCAAGTCCGCCGCGTTCACGGCGCGACCAATCAGATCGCTACTTTCTTAATATGGTCAACCCACGTGCCTATTGTTAGCGTTTGATTGGCTCATTAGTTCAAAGTTCGACTTCTCGAAGCGAAGCGACGCTCGAAATGACGTTCGAAGGGACGTTCGACTTTTCTTTCGACGTTCGAAGGATGGAAGATGTTCTAAGTTTCTTCTGATTTTTCGTAAGATTTTAGTCCCTGTTTAGAATCCGTTTGGTCGTGAGTCCTTTGTATGAGTGAAATTAAAACATCAGATTATAAATGTTGAACGAATACAAGGAATCACGTCGTCAGTCTAGAGTTGGGCTACGCTCACACGATACAGGTACGATTTGAAAATGGTAGAAACTTTGATGGTACCAAAAATTTTAGATTTTAGCATGTGTTCACATGATTCCGGCACAATTTGAAAACGAAAGAAAAATTTGTCTGCACCAATTACTTTGCAAGCCATGCGACAAGGAGTCTGGATTTTGACGGATAAGAAATGCATGTAGGCCTAAGGAATCTATCAGCCTCGTTTTAAATGCGTTTAAATTGGTTTTCTTTTATCATTTTCGAGTTTTCGCACGATGCTGCTTCAGATTGTGCCTAATGGAGCTCTGCTAATCAACTCTGCCATTTTCAGAACATACAGACAAAAATGTAATGTTTTCATGTGAACCGGGACCCCATCTGTAACACTTTTATGTCGTTCTTAGATTGTGCCGGTACTGTGTGAACGCAGTCTAAACCTAGCGACTTTTTCGAAGCCGATAACACATTACGATCACCTTTACAACACATGCATGTTAACAAAGATAGCTAAGCTTGGTCCCTAAATTCAGTTAGGCCCTGTTAATATGAGGAAAAACACCTCACCTGCCAGACTCGGGGCTGAGAGGCGAGGTAAATTTCAGCCTCTGTTTATATGAGATTTTTCATCTCACCAGTCAGCCCCGGGGCTGAGAGGTGAGGTGGAGTAAAGTCTCTCTTCCGTGAAATCAGAACGATCTGACCAATAAGAATCAACAAATAATTTCAATTCACCTCAGCATACCGGTGGTATTTCGTTTACTGGGTGTCCTAGAAAAGACGCAACAGATTTGATCGGGGCTAGGGGCAAGAATTTAGATCCAATAAATTCAGAATGATTGTTAAAATAATCCTCGATAGTTAACTTGAAGGTGAATACCTTATTGGTTGATGCTGGTGCATTGACAGTGGGAATATTAATCTTGAAAGTAAAATTTTGCCTCCACTTCCAGAGCTTGTGAGTTTTGACCTAAATTGCAAACGCGCTGTTTGGGGGAATCTCCGGAATGACCTCGAAATACGAGCATAAAGCGTTGTCCTGAGGAAAATATTTGAATAGAAACCCATACCTTAACTTCACAACCAAATGCATTAATTTTGCCCTCGAGAGAAATCTTTCTTTATTCTACAAAGTCTCAAAAAGTTAGAATTGCATCTGTTAAACAGGTGAACTAGTTTGCATGAGTGAGCGTGAAAATACGTTAGTTCTGCAACTTTTTCACTGTTTGAATGAAATCCATTGTGTATAATCTGTCTCAGCTTTATTACGAAACACAATCAAATGCACCCACGGGAAAAGTATCCATGAAGAAGATCCTTGAAAATGCTCACTCGTGCGTGGCTTTTTTGCGGGTGCACTGTGATTGATGAGACGTATTCCTTTGTGTATATATGCAATAACGCGTTTGTCCATTTTCATCTTTCGACTTTCTATGAAATGTTGGCTCAAAGTATGGATTCTTGCTCATAACTACTACATTATGCTTATGACTAAGGAGATTCCCCTAAACAGCGCGTTTGCAGTTAGCCAAAATCCGAAAGCTCTGGTTTGGAAGTGGAGGCAAAATTGGACTTTCAATGTTAAATGTTCTCATCCTCAATCACTCAATGCACCAATATCAACAAACAAGGCATTTTTCTTCAAGTTGACTATTGAGGATTATTTTAAAAATTATTTTGGTTTGTTCGATCTAAATTCTTGTCGGTATCCCTGATCAAATCTGTTGCGTTTTTTCTGGGGCACCCGGTATATTGAGAAATTTCATCTCATCCAGGTGAGATGCCACCTATGATTAGGTGGGATTTCACTATACTGGTGGTGTTGAGTTCGTCATGTAAACGCGAATGAAAATACAAAGGATTCTATGAGAAGGTGGAATCTCACCTCTCAGCCCTGCGTCTGACAGGTGAGGTGTTTGTCATCATGTAAACAGGTCCTTCGACTTTTGTTCAGAGATTAACGAAGAATTGCAAAAATCATACAAACAGATTGTTTTCTACCAATTTCCGAAAGTGGAATTTATTATCTTAGGAACTTGTACTCTCCGGTGTCCCTGAAATCGATTGTAAAGACTGGAAAGAAAATGCAATATATCAATCTGGTTATGACGCTGACTCACAACCCGTAAAGGTATAAACTTGAACTTGACTATAGATTTTATTCTCAAAACTGGTTGGTTTGGGTAAGACAATTTTGTCTTTGTTTGTACCACGAAGTAACTAAGTCCTTTTGTTCTTTCTCTGTGTCATTTTGTACTTTGTACTACGTTTGTTTCACATTTGATGCAAGGTATATATTGTTTGAATTTGAATATCTATGTAAGATATTGTATATAGATATTCAAATACGCATATTCCGACAAAGGCACCTTAATCCTATAAAAGGCCTGGTATCTAACGTGAAACAGACGTCAGTATCTACCTGTAGTCTGTGGTGATCATTTATGTGTAGCTATCTGTAACTGTATATTTATTTTGTTAGGGCCTGATTATATGGGAGTTTTCACATAGGGCTGGGATTTCAGCCCGCTTACCCGAGATGAAATTCCAGCTCTCCTCTCTGATGAGTGATTTACAAATTGCTCTTGTCGATTATATGAGAAAATTTCATCCCTAGGTTGGAACTCACCATAGGGCTGAAATCTCAGCCCTCTTTGCTTTACCCGGGATGAAAATCTAATCCTTATTGTGACAACTTATTATCGCTTGATCCCTATTGTTTTGCATCGGATTTACAAACGTCATCAAAATATTGCATTTTTTTCACAATTTAAAAACTAACTTGTCGCGTGGCGGCAGATTCCAGCCCTGGGTTGAAAACTCCCATGTAATCGTGAATATTTTTCACCTCGGGTAGGAGGGCTGAAATCCCAGCGCTATGGTGAAAACTCCCATATAATCAGGCCCTTAGTTAAGTTGGATATTTCTTTATGTTAAAGCCTGGTTTTCATTAAATCGTAATTCATCGCCTATTATTGTCTCAGAGCATCGCCGATCATCCCCGATGCTGTAAGACAAAGATCGGCGATGAATTACAATTTAATGAAAACAAGCCTGAAGACCACAGGGTAGTCATTGTCTGTTTTATGTGGTATCGTCACTGTAGTGTAGTATAGTCGTATAGTAATTAGAAAGTATAGTCGTTTGTAACCTTGTATTGTAACATTTAAGATGGATAAAAAAACTTGAACTTTATTACCAGATCTTTTTCGTTTCTTGGCGATCTGAGCGTTGATCTTCTTATAAGCAATTTCTTGTAAACAATACGTGCATTCCACAACTTTGCTTCTCTGAATGAAAAACATTTGTGTCCAGTTGCTGTTTTCTTTATAGCCTCAAGTCCGTTTTTGTGCTGCAGTGGCTACGGGATGAGCATTGTGACTTTTTTGTGAAAAGGTTTCTCAAGTTTTGGGGAGCCAACCCATGCTGGATTTCACTACCATGTGCAGGATTTAAGATTCTTTTTAATTGCATTCATATTCATTAACTGCTCATTCTTCCTTCGTAGTGGTTTTGGGAAGTGGTTGAAGAACTGGAACATGAGGATCGCGCTATTTTACTGCAATTTGTAACTGGAAGGTAAAATTTTCTAATTTCAGTTGGAATCGCGGAAACTTACACTAGATTTCTGACAGCACTCCAGAACGAGACACAACCATTGAACGTCGTCAACATGTTGGAATCAACTTTTGTTTTCAGTTCACAATGATGTTGTAACACAAGTCCTCATTAAAGATTTTCTGTGCCTGCGAGCAGATAATAGACCTTTTAGCTATTCTACAAAAGAGCCTGGATCGAGCGTCATTTGGTACATTTTTATACGCGAGGTTCGATCGAGTGGCGTTAGTGCTTCTATCTCTATTGTGCGCATTCAAAAATTCTACAAAATGTAGCAAAATCTTGTTCGATTCTGATTCTTTTCAGAATAGCTAAAAGGTCTATTGGAGAGAGTTTGCGTGCAACCTCATCACTGTGAGTACATTAAAGAGAGTAAATTGAAATGAGCCAATGGTTTTTCACTGTAATTCCTCAGATCGGTAGGTTATTTTAAAACTATTGCATACAGCGATACAGCGAAGTTAATCATGGTTTTAAATGAGAATTTTGTTAGATAACACTTCTCTCTTAACCATTCTGTCAGCCAGTTATTTTATTAGATTCAAACCCTTTCCCCTTGTCAGTTATCTATTCCTTTTGACGCTCTTTATGTTCACTGCCTTTCTTTGCCAGTTTTAACCACCTTTTCCAGATCTTGCTTTCTTCTCGGTCTGTCCTACCGCATTTGAAATTCTTTATCTAATGAAGTGTATCTTCTTATTATAGCTCCCGTGTGCCGTGGGGTGGTTTTGCTGGACTTATGGGAGCATCTGGTCTTCAGAAGTTCACCATATCAGCAATGGCCAATAACAACAAAGATATGTTGCCCTCAGCCAGCACGTGGTAAGATATGACTTGTTTTCAATTTGTTTTGAGTAGGCTTGTCTGGATTTCTAGCTACTGAAAGCTAATTTAGAAGTCAAGAAACTTTTTAGTGTGCAGTTTAGATTTTCCCAGGTCACAAAAAATAGTTTGATATTGTAAAGTAATAGCAACTGTTTGGACATCATTTTGAGAGCGAATTATGTTATTTACTTGTTCTAGAGCCCTTTTAACAAAACTAAGTGAACCTTACACTGTCGACATTAAAAGTGTGAGATACACGGGAGAATCTTTTGGGAGGAAAATGGCCCAAAAATTTAAGAAACTGCCCCCCACGTACGGACCTTAGTTTGTTGTGAAAGAAAATACGTGTACGCCTTTTTGGAACAGTGATGCACCCGTCCATCTTACAGACAGATAGGCCCGTCTAGTTTACCCTATCAATACACATGAAAATGACAATTATCATGCTCTATTTCAGCTTCAATCTTCTGAAACTACCAGAATACGCAAGCAAAGGAGAACTTCACAGCAAATTGATGACAGCTCTGAAGCATGGTGCTATGGGTTTTGAGTTCGCATAAAAATGCACTGGACTTGGTAAACTTTTTATACGGTAATATACCTAAACAAGTACGTTTTTCAAACCCATCGGTAAGTGACTCGGCCAATGCCCAAGCGGCAAAATTGATTTCTAGAAAATAGGACAATATTTCCTTCAGACAAAACAAAATTAAATGTCAAATCTTTTAAAAACATTGGACAAACGTAGACTTATGACGATGAGTCCTTTGTATCCCTGCAGTAAACCTTGGTCAACAGGGACTCATAATTGACCATGATGAAACAGTGAAGAACCTGGCCCTATCTTAGGCATTCGATCGATCGAATTATGATGGAATCATGACTTCGAATCTCGAATACGCCATTGAGGATAATGAAAAGAAAGTTTGCCGTGCCAATTTTAACAGCATTGCTTGCTCACTTACATGAGGAATGTCGTTTCCAAACTCTGTTTCAAATTGGGTTTTGCGCGAAAAGGGCCTCGAATAAAGCAAATTGAATAGTTTTCCATGAGTAATTTGCGGCATCGCAGATCTCACATGACATCAGATTTGAGACAGACTTTGATATGACTTTGAGAATAAGGTATTGATAATTCTTGACTTTTCTACAGAAAGTTTGAACAGGATATCTTGAATTTGTTTTATTGTTTTAATTATAGTGATATGATGCAATTTAACGGAATCACAACTTCTTCTGTTATTAAGGGCCTCTTTATATGAGGAAAAACACCTCACTTGCCAGACCCGTAACTGAGAGGTAAGATTCCACCTTCCCATAGAGTCCTTTGTATTTTCATTTCGCGTTTACATAGCGAACGCACCACCACCTGTATGGTGACTTGAATTGAAATTGATTCTTATCATTGGTCAGTTCGTTCTGATTTCACGGAAAAGAGACTTTACTCCACCTCGCTCCTCAACCCCGGGGCTGACAGATGAGGTGAAAAATCTCATATAAGCAGTGGATGAAATTTGCCTCTCCGGTCAGCCCCGGGTCTGGCAGGTGAGGTGTTTTTCCTCATATCAATATGGCCCATGTGCTTTCTTGAATTTATCACAAGTCTTCGCTTGAAACACGATGTAATAATTTACACTCTTTAGCTTGATGCATGATTATTTATTAATTTTCACTAACAGTCTAAAGAAATTTTACACATTTTGGTGAAAAAGTTTTTGTCCAGGATGTATAATTGGAACTAAAAATGAGTAAATTTGATTGAATTGTTTAAGTTCTCTGAGTGACCTTTCTGCGTGCTCATTCATCTGGGCTGCTTTTGAAAATATCTACCTTAGACCAAAAACAAATGATATTGTATTACCTTCTCGCTGTAATCAGCTTCTTCTAAAAATCTGCATTCTTCACCAAAAAGTGATTCTATGGCCGTGACTTTTTCGCTAAAATCAACTAATTTTCACAATACCAATTCTTCACTCAAAACTAAGGCTATAGCCTTGCCTGTTTCGCCAAAATCGCCTGATTTTTAAAGTGCCAATTTTTCAACAACAAGTAAGCTACTTTTCACCCATAGCTAAGGTCATAGGTTTGCCTTTCTCGCTGAAATCAACTGTCGCAAAGTGTGAGATGTATATTCTTAAAATTCGCCAATTTTAGCATGCTATAGCCTTACTTTATGATGAAAAAATGGTACTTTCAAAATGAGGCGATTTTAGCGAGAAAGACAAGGTTATGATGAAAAAGTGGTCCTTTCAAAAGCAGGCGATTTTAGCGAAAAAGGCAAGGCTATAGCCTTACTTTTTGGTGCAAAATTGGTCCTTTCAAAAGAAGGCGATTTTAACGAAACAGGCAAGGCTATAGCCTTACTTTTTGATGCAAAATTGGTACTTTCAAAATGAAGCGATTTTAGCGAAACAGGCAAGGCTATAGCCTTACCTTTTGATGAAAAATTGGTCCTTTCAAAAGCAGGCGATTTTAGCGAAAAAGACAAGGCTATAGCCTTACTTTTTGGTGAAAACTTGGTACTTTCAAAATGAAGCGATTTTAGCGAAAAAGACAAGGCTATAGCCTTACTTTTTGATGAAAAATTGGTACTTTCAAAATGAAGCGATTTTAGCGAAAAAGACAAGGCTATAACCTTACTTTTTGATGAAAACTTGGTACTTTCAAAATGAAGCGATTTTAGCGAAAAAGACAAGGCTATAGCCTTACTTTTTGGTGAAAACTTGGTGCTTTCAAAATGAAGCGATTTTAGCGAAAAAGACAAGGCTATAGCCTTACTTTTTGATGAAAAATTGGTACTTTCAAAATGAAGCGATTTTAGCGAAAAAGACAAGGCCTTACTTTTTGATGAAAAATTGGTACTTTCAAGATGAGGCGATTGTAGCGAAAAAGACAAGGCTATAGCCTTACTTTTTGACAAAAAATTGGTAATTTCAAAATGAGGCGATTTTAGTGAAAAAGGCAAGGCTATAGCCTTACTTTTTGACAAAAATTGGTAAATTCAAAATGAGGCGATTTTAGTGAAAAAGGCAAGGCTATAGCCTTACTTTTTGACAAAAAATTGGTAATTTCAAAATGAGGCGATTTTAGTGAAAAAGACAAGGCTATATAGCCTTACTTTTTGATGAAAAATTGGTACTTTCAAGATGAGGCGATTGTAGCGAAAAAGACAAGGCCTTACTTTTTGATGAAAAATTGGTACTTTCAAGATGAGGCGATTGTAGCGAAAAAGACAAGGCTATAGCCTTACTTTTTGACAAAAAATTGGTAATTTCAAAATGAGGCGATTTTAGTGAAAAAGGCAAGGCTATAGCCTTACTTTTTGATGAAAAATTGGTACTTTCAAGATGAGGCGATTGTAGCGAAAAAGACAAGGCTATAGCCTTACTTTTTGACAAAAAATTGGTAATTTCAAAATGAGGCGATTTTAGTGAAAAAGGCAAGGCTATAGCCTTACTTTTTGATAAAAAATTGGTACTTTCAAAATGAGACGATTTTAGCGAAAAAGGCAAGGCTATAGCCTTACTTTTTGATGAAAAATTGGTAATTTCAAAATGAGGCGATTTTAGTGAAAAAGACAAGGCTTACTTTTTGACAAAAAATTGATAATTTCAAAATGAGGCGATTTTAGTGAAAAAGGCAAGGCTATAGCCTTACTTTTTGACAAAAAATTGGTAATTTCAAAATGAGGCGATTTTAGTGAAAAAGACAAGGCTATAGCCTTACTTTTTGATAAAAAATTGGTACTTTCAAAATGAGGCGATTTTAGCGAAAAAGGCAAGGCTATAGCCTTACTTTTTGATGAAAAATTGGTACTTTCAAGATGAGGCGATTGTAGCGAAAAAGGCAAGGCTATAGCCTTACTTTTTGGTGAAAAGTTGGTATTTTGAAAGTACCAATTTTTCATTAAAAAGTAAGGCTATAGCCTTGCCTTTTTCGCTAAAGTCACCTCATTTTGAAAGTACCAATTTTTGCATCAAAAAGTAAGGCTATAGTCTTGCCTTTTTTGCTAAAATTGGCGAATTTTAAGAATACATATCTCACACTTTGCAACAGTTAATTTCAGCAAAAAAGGCAAACCTATGACCTTAGCTATGCGTGAAAAGTGGGCTGTTTCAAAATGAATTGCTTTTGCGAAAAGGCAAGCCTATGGCCATACTCTTTGGTAAAAAGATGGGCACTTTCTAAATTAGATCATTTTTAGTGGAAAAAGAAGCTAATAGCCTTTACTTTTTGATGAAAAATGGGCATTCTTTAATCAGCCCATTTATATCATCAAATAGTATGGCTATTGGCTTGCCTTTTTCACAAAATTTGTTATTTACAAAACAAGTGTTTTTGACCAGCTACTAGACTATAAAGTTTCAAAAAGAAAAATATTTCAAAACATTTTAAAAATGCTAGCAATTGAAAATTGAGAGCTTAGAAAGTAAGGTACCACTTCTATGATCAATCAATTGATTGCTGGCTTTCAAATCAAAGAGAGGAGGTGAGCACATAAACAAAAGTTCACAAATTTCATTATTCTATATTCTAATAAACTTCGCAAAAGAAACAACAAATCCAATAAAGAGAACTTTGTATCAAAATACTACTGATCTTTCTTCTCACCACAAAGACCACTTTGAATGTTCTTGATTTCTGTTTCAAATTTATGTGACAATAAGAGGCCATTTTCATCAAACCACTCAGAGACTGACCTACAAAAATGGTATAAAATTATCGCTGTTTCTGCTGGGTGGGCTGAAACAAGGATTATCCACGTCGGAGACAAATAGCGGTAGAAAGAAAGCTGAGCGGTTAGAGAAAAGAGCTACCAAGATTATATTTGGAGCAAGTTATCAACAAGTAGCCTGCGTGCAGCCTCAACTCCAAGAAGATGGTATGTTTTGCTCATTTGCCAAAATGCAGAATATGCGGTTTGTTCATATGTCTGAACAAAACTGCACCTGGTATAGTTTCATGACCTCAACATGTGGTTGAGAAAGCTGACATCAAAAAGCTACAAGAGTCAATGGACAAGAGTTGAAAATTCCAAAAGTAAAAAAAAAGCATGAAAAGAGGATTTAATTGCAGTGGTATAAAGACCCACGATAAATTTCCACCACAACTAAAGTCCGAAAAATTCTACCTTACTTTCAAGCAATGACTCAAGGAACATTTCATGGATTGGTTTACTTTTCATAGTAACATTTGTATTACATCTTATTGTATGTTTTTCATGGTAACTATTCAACTGTAAACTTTCATAGATCTGAAATTTTTATCTGCTTTTACAAAACAGGGCAGCTGTTGATAGAATAGCTCTGTATGAAGAATGGTTTACTATCATTTATTGTTATTGTTATTATCATTTTTACTAGCTTAAACACAAGATCAAAGACTACTTAAACACAAGATCAAAGAAAATTTCTTCAAAAACATACAAAGAGAAGGAGATGACGTATATTTGTGCTACTGATACTGCACACCCTCTCTTACGTTCAATTCGATATTGCATGATTCAAATCCTTTAAAGGTACAAATTAGCTACATTTTAACATCTTCAAGAATTTTTGTTTTCTTCTATGAAAACTTTTCTTTTATTGACACCTTTGGAGGGACCATTATGGAAACAAGGTCACACTGACCTTTTTGACCTTTTAATGCTATCCCTGCCTTTGTAACCAAGGGTGTTTTTAGATTAAATTTTTTAAAATCTTCTTTTTATTTGGTATCACACGCCTGTAATTAGACTTATTTATCTTAATAAACTTATTTTTTATTTTAATGTTTTACTTTGGCAAAAATTTACATACATACATGCATACATACATAGCTCAGACATTTGAAAAATAACAGAACTAGCATACTGCATGGAAAGGTATGAATCAAACATTGCTTGACTGCAGCAAGGATCAAGTAGTTTTTCGGGAAGTTGATCTTACCTAAATTTTCAGTACATGCAGAATACAGAAAAATCACTAAATCAGTCTTCTGCTATAAACTAAAATTTGATCCATTCAAATCTATCCAGTACTCTTGGGAACATTTTGAACTTTTTTCTGGGGAGCACGCATCCAATATAATTTCTAAACTTTTTTCTGGGGAGCAGGCAGCCAATATAATCACACAAAATCAACTGACATGACTTTCTGTGGAGAAAAGGCAAAAGTGCTCCCTGGGCAAAAATAAAAATAGGATTACATCACAGGAAGCCCAGAAATTATTAGCAAACTTGAAAAATTAAGTGTCTGAAATAAGAGCTGTGCATGAAACTGCAAAAGATTCGCAAAGCCATGTTGCAGACAATTCAGTTTTTAAGTTGGCTAATTATTCTTGGGCTCCCTGCGATGTCAGGGGACAAATTACTTACTTCATTATTTCCACTTCCTTTGATTTCTTTGTCTTTCCATCTTCAAACTGAATCAATATATGGTATATGTGATCATATCTCTTTAATGAAGTTGCAACCTTCCATGTGTTGTCAGGATCCTTATGAAAAAAATTGCAGCAACCCTCAGCAACATATTGAGAAGCAAGTTATCACTTTGCTGGAGAAGCATGGCCATAAAATTGATAAAATATTGACAAAATATGACCGTTTAAAACAGGAAAGTTACTTTGATAGATGCAGATCTTTTCATGTGAGCCTAGAAGGATGTCTAAGACTTTAAACTCCAATATTTCATGGGCAAACATTGCAATCACCATTTTTGTCTCAATTTCAATTTAGAAGTTTCTGAAAGTTACCAGCTACAATGAGCTCAAGGAAGATTTTAAGAGTATCATCAATTCTTAAAGTTTGAAGAAGTAAAAGAAAAATTGTTTGCAATCAAAGTGTATAAATTGTAAATGAATTCCTTGCCAGTCCAGCCTTATCTTTCTCTGCAGCTATCAAAATGTAGTTCTTCTCAACAAATGCAGTAAAAAGGGTCAGTATTGACATCAAAGTAAAATATCTTTCAATAGTTAAGAAGCATCAGCATCTTGGTGAAAGCTTAACAACATACATGTAAATAATGACACAATGCACAGAATTTTTCTTCTCACATTTCTGCTGTAGCATTGGTTAGATTATTCAAAAGCAATCTTGCAGCTAGACTGCAAAAAGTTATTACAGCACAAAAGAATCTAATCAGTGACAATCAAGCAATGGACAAAAATGCTAAAATTCTCGGTAAAGGTTTTAGACCAGTACGATACAGGTCCTGCACAAATTAGCATGGTTTTCCTGCCTATGAAGAATGTTTTTAATTTCTTTTAGTATTCTCTATTTAAAAAATTACAGTCTTTCCACCATTCTTGATAGTATGAGAATTCTTATTGATTCTTAAGAATTCTTAGCAAATCATGTACACAATACCTGTACTATAAATGAGACTGACCTATGAGATAAATGTGGTCAGAGATAACCTTAGTGCATCTATTAATTCCCTCTTTTTGTCATATGAATTTAGTGTGTCTTTCTCAACTTAAACTTCTGCAAAGTTCTTATGCTTTACGCACTGATAACAGTATGCAGCATCACTAACTTAGTCTTTTCAAAACAATTTGGAAAGGAAACAACCTTAACCTTCACATAGTTCTTATGTTCAAAATTTCTTATTTCTACCAACCAAATAATCTAAGATTAAACTACTGTGTGAAAAGGATACGTTATAACACAAGTTAGCACAACATATTTTGATTTTGGATATGGAAACATATAATCATATGCCAATGCTGATAATGCAATTGCACACCCTAAAAAACTCAGGGTCAGTCTTATATCAATGTAAACATGTTTTTCTACATATCCCAATGTTTCTGTGAAGACCTAGAAACAAAGAAGAAAAGTAGAGTGACAGAAATTGCAAAAATATGATTAAATTTTATGTCTGGATGGACTTTGATATGTCTAGTTCAAGAAGACATTAAAAATTTCCAAATTTCCTTAATGATCATATGAAGTTTTGAATGGTAAAGAATTGCACATCCAGTTTTTATTAATTTCTTTTATGATTAAGTAGAAGTACTGTATTTGGCCTCTCAACTGTGTGGAGATAAGAATTTTGAGAATGGCTTCCTTTGAAAGGCTTAATGGTAAATAGGTTTGTCTATAAACAGAAGAGAAAAGTGCCTAGAAACAGCATCCATTGTGTGTGACCAGTTCTGTTTCAATGAGATAGTGTTAGATTGTTTGCTCTTTCTGAAAGTAAGCTCTCAACCTTGCATAACACTTTAATTTCTTTGTCTAGATCCAACATCCTCTGCTTAAAATAATATAAGGTGAAATTACCTTTCTAACAACATCATCCAAGGCATTTTTTACAGCATTTCCATCCCATTTATCAACTTCAATTGGCTTTTCTTGATCAAGAAACTACAAAAAATGTTAGAGTGCAGGGGGGAGTGCAGTACTGATAACAGTACTTATAGTACTGAAAAGGTTTACTCTGCATAAATATAACTCTTATTACTATTCAACTTAATATTTTGAGTGATTCAGCTCAGGACATTTTTGCTCATTTTTGAAGTGAAGTTTGTGTGAGGGCAATATTTAGTTTTGCAACTCCTTAGCTGACAGTACTTCATCTTGTATTTTTTCTTGCTCATTTGATCACAATTAATAACATTAAATCCAACAGTGGTCAGGGCAAAGGATGGACTGGACCTTTTGCTTCTCTTCTTGCACCAAAAATGGATAGGCCTATTATATGGGCCCTGCCTCACCTCACCTCTGGGCCTAAATGAGCCATATCAAGCCAAAAATCAAAAAAAGGCTATCATCTTCGAATCAAAAGATAAAACCCAAAGCTACGTTTGTAACTTTGATTCGTCGGTAAGTTTATCTTATGCTCATGTTCATACATACCTTGTGTAAAAACCCCGACTTGCCTTTTTGAGCTTTTCCCGCGGCAGCCATCTTGTCTCTTTGTGGACGATTTTCATTCGCCGAGGCTAATGCTCCTCCGCAGTAAATTGTGTAAAGGGTGTCCTTTGGCCTATGCAAGAAAACTTCAGAAAAAGTTATTTTTACCCTGTCTTTTACCAAGTTTTTACCAATCAACATCTAACCCTCTGCCGTAGCCAGTTTAGGGGAAATTCATGGCAGTCAAAATGCTCTAAGGGAGCTGTCATTTTTAAAGCTGGGTACAGGGGTGGAAGAATTTTTGGAGGGGTACCAAATTTTTTGGCCTCGTTTTATTGGGGCATCAAATATTTAAGAAAAAATTGTAAAATATCTGATGGGCTGTGAAATTTTTGGAGTATATTTCAGACTGAAGTAAAAATTATATATTCTTTCACAACAAAGTTTCACCTGTTTCTGCTATGTTCAGCAGGCAAGAAGGATATTATTTGAAATAGTGATGATGATTCGATGTTTCTTCCAATGGTTCCAATTTGATTCATTTGATGTCTAGATTGGGTTTCTTAGTGTGTAAATTTTTGTAATATATCCAAGCTAAATAGCTCAACAGTGGGGTATAAAATTTTTTGCTATGTTGAAACGGGGTGTCAAATTTTGTTCAACATCTTGAATGGGGTAAGAAAATTTTGTTCTTTGTATAAAAATTTCTTCCACCCCTGTACCCAGCATTTAAAATGACAGTTCCCTAACGCAGTCTGTTGGTACTTCGTAGGCTGCCTGGTCAAAAAGTACAGGAAAATATGTGAAGGAAATACACGTTTTTTTATAAGAAACTGGTTTATAAGAAACTAGTACTAAGATGGCCAAAATTTTAAGAAACTCTAATACTATGTCTGAGAAGTACTAAGAAACTTTTCAAACTTAAAAGCATGAATTTTATAGCAAATAGATCGTTGAACCTGTATTATTGGGCAATTATATATCTAACCATTTGTGTTTTCAACATAGTAGAACATTGTTTATTCCTATATGATGTTTTGAATATCAAGAAACATATCTTGAGCAGTGTTAGCGACCACAATGACAATTCATGCATCCAAAAAATAAGAAACCAATTAAGAAACTTTTAGTACTAAAATGGACAAAATTTCATGTTAAATTAAGAAACTTTTAGTACTATGGCCTGATCCTAGTTTCTTATAAAAAAAGAACGTGTAAAAGCACAGAGCCAAAATGGCATTTTCCGAAATGTACGAAGATTATTAACAGAATCCATCAAAATCGAAGAACTTCTCAAAATGTTTTGATGTTTTGCTTCGAAGGGGTTCCAAAGTAGCCTTCACTCACCTGTTTATTCCTTTCTGACATTCATTCATTTGAGCCTGATCACCGGCTGCTACTAAGACATAAAAGGGCTTTTAACGCTAACGAATGAATGATTTTCAAGCAAGACCCGATTTCTCAAAACCAAAAGAAAAAACTGTGTCATCGTTGGGACGAAAGAAAGTGAGAAAACTTATCTGTGAACAATTTCTGGTGACAACTTACTTCTAACGAGTTGACATGGCTGTCTTTAGTTTTACGTGTGTACGACAATGTGTGACTCTAATACATAATTCAAGAAATCGATACCCATTTATTGCACGGAGAAAAAGTTCCAGTGCAGGTGTTCGTCCTGTCAAGAGAAAGAAACAACCACAGCACCAGAGGAGGCGTAGCTAGGATTTTTCGGTGGGGGGGGGGGGCAAAGCCCAGCAGTGACCCGACAGGTGAGCAAGTCGGGGGTCTACCCCCAGAAGATTTATACAATGTCTAGTCGTTTTGGGGGGGGCAGCCGCCCCCCTGCCCCCTCTATCTCCGCCACTGCACAGCACAGATCATTACAGCCTGATTCACATACCAGTCGAGAAGTTTCTCGTTTGGTCTCATTAGAACCGGGAACTCTTCACAAAATAGCCTGTTAAAGGAAATCGGGTCTGGTTAACAGGCTATTCACAAAGGAGCTGGAGCATTTTGCATTGCATCATCATTAAAAGACCATTTAAAAACTTGCAATGATTTGAGTTGAGTAATCGCTGCCAAGCCGCATTGATATTCGGCATCAAATCAGTTGGGTTTGACGCAATCCTTGAATTTTTTTGCTGTCAGAAAGCTGCACAAAAGCATTTCGCATAAAGCTCGTTTTTGCTGTCTTGAAAAAGAACATAACATGATTCTTGAATTAGTTTCATTTAACATGCTATTGTTAATCTTTGAAACAAATGTAGACTTGCCCCAAGTCTATTTCGTCATCTGAAATAAGTCTGCCTGATACAGTGAACAACGAAACATCTCGCTTTCCCCTTTCCTAATTTTCCCTTTCCCAATTTTTTTTTGATTGACGAAATAGACTTGGGGCAAGTCTAAAACAAATACGACCTGGTGCGGCCTCTGGTGCTCTGTCACGTTGGAAATGTGGTCCGGGCAAAAAGTATTAGTTTCAAAACCCACTAAAATAATTATGCGAAGATGATTGACTATTTTTAGTAGCTGCAAGCTGCACAAATAATAGAATGGCTTTCTCTTTCGGCTGTGCTAACAAATGTTGCAAATCTTCTACTCATGTTACAAAGTATTTTCGACCTTTTCTGTGTTTAGACACAATTTGGTCAATTTGTCAAAGACGTTGGGGTAATCCCTTTGCCCAGAACTTTTCACTGGTAGATTACAGGTCAGCCCGCAACTTGTGGCCACAAGCAACAAAGGTGTTTTGTTTGAACTATTTTCTCGCGAACTTTCATCTTCTTGAATATGAAAAGGGTTCGGAAGGATGTTCCACAATCCCCAACCTTGTTCCATGGGCCTTTTGTCATACTGGAATGGAGACAGAAAGCCCTGGGGCCAAGGTTTCCACCATTCCATCTTCCTGGTCTCAGAAAAAATCTCATTCCCCACAGAGTGTCACTTTCTTGGTCAATCTCTTGAAAGTCTTTAGAACTGTCTCTAAAGTAGTCTCTAATGCATGGCTACTTTGGAAAAATAAGCATAGAGCATGGAGACAGAAAGCCCTCAGGCCAAGGTTTCCACCATTCCATCTTCCTGGTCTCAGAAAAAATCTCATTCCCCACAAAGAGTGTCATCTTTGGCAAATCTCTTGAACGTCTTTAGAACTGTCTCTAAAGTAGTCTCTAATGCTAAGCTACTTTGGAAAAATAAGCATAGAGCATGGAGACAGAAAGCCCTGGGGCCAAGGTTTCCACCATTCCATCTTCCTGGTCTTAGAAAAAATCTCATTCCCCACAAAGAGTGTCATTTTTGGCAAATCTCTTGAACGTCTTTAGAACTGTCTCTAAAGTAGTCTCTAATGCTAAGTTACTTTGGAAAACTAAGCATAGGTAAAGTTAGAGGGAGGCTTGCCAAAAAAAGAATTACATCATGATACAGCATCTCCAACAAGTCATAGCTTTAAATGAAGACAACAATAATAATGAACTATGCACAAATTCATAAAGCATGACAACATTTCCAAATCAGAGGCTTTCTGCAAGAAATTTATTGCTGACTGAAATTTTCTTTCTAATGAAGATTGTCAATAGTGTTCGGCTTTGCAAGAGCCTGCAACTTTCTAACAAACAATAACAGGCTCTGTTTTATTAGAAAGCAAATATTTCCAGATCACTTCAGCTGTTTGTTTTAAGATAAATTGTAAGCTTTGCGCTAAATTATCAACACTTTACAAAACAAAGCATCTTGACAAGGGGGATGGCAGCAGATCTGCCAGTAAGTGAGGTGTTAAACTTAAACTAGAGGAGAATGGCAGGGGCAATGAATGGTATGGGCTAGAGGGTATATAAGTGAGAGTTATAACCTCTTCAGCTCTATTCATGGAAGCATCATCTGGGGTACAAACTTGTTTTGAAAGCCTCTAAATTGGAAAAATGTCGTACATGTACGGTATACATTGCAACTTTAATACTAAGAAATCTTAGCGAATCTAGCTAACTACTTAAATCATTTCATAGAAAGAACTACTAAATATTTACATGTTTAGATAAATTTCCACTTGCATCATGGTTGTATGACATATTTGAGAACATGTTCTGAACATATTCTATGCATCTGATGAAGGGGAAACCACTCCTTTTAATTCTAGTTGATAAACCCCCAAAAATCGTTTAGATTTTTTGTTCCCATGGGGCTCTCTAGCGTTGGAAAAGGAAACAAACTTCTGTATCACTAGGGAAAGAAAGAAGAGAATGAAAAGGAAGTAAAGGGAAGGACAAGTAGGAAAGGGTAATGGGAGGAAGGGCTTCACACAGCAGAAGGTGGAAGGAGATAATTACTTCTTAACAAATCTTCACAGGAAACCACAGTTTTGCCAGCACTGACCCTACTCAAGTTTTGAAGAAGCAGTTATTGTCATGAGAAAAATGCCAACATGGCCAGAGGTTTATCACAAAGGAGGGGTCAGTTCTCTGTAGTCTGAGGTGCTTCATGTGAGTGCCAATTTATGCAACGACTAGCAAATGACATATGAAGGAGTGACTTTCCCCTCAGCTTCTGACATGCATTATCAGTTTTGCATTGTTTACATGTATTAAACATGGTACTTAAAGAATCAATTCAGCTTGAAAAAACCACAAAGTCTGTTGTTTGTGCTGACATTTGAATGTCATGTGATGAACAAGTGGTTTCAATTTATACATTACACAAAAAAATTAATCAGCTTATAGCTATTTGCAAGCAATAACATTTGTCTATACAATTATTCAATGTATACATTAACCACTGCAGCAAATACTATATCTAACAAGCTCTGTACATATGTAATAATTTAGAGAATATTGTGAAATAAAGCGGCTTCCCAGTAACTTATCTACATTCATGAAAGTTGGCTCAAGCTGTTCTATACCTTTTAACTGGCACAAGCTATTCTACGTTTTAAAAATGTGCCAATGAGATAATTCTGATTGTCAATGTGAGCCAAAGACAAGGGCCATCTTGGTCTTTCGGATTTTACTTGAAGACAATTGCAAAATATGTGCCTGCATTTGTTAGCAATTGTTATTTTAAGAAGCCTCTCTGCATATAACTGCAGAAATTAGGACTTAAAATATATATAACTTATATATCAAATTTTAGTTTTATCAGAATCATCAACTCTCCTTAAGGTGTTGCAAATGTATGGGAATTGACGGATGATTTTCTTGTGGGAAAAGTTCTGGTTTCATCATTGTATTCTAACATTTTGAACCAATTTTGGAAACAATTTTTGCAAACTTAGTTTTATTTTAACGTTGTCTTTGGCGAAATCATACATATAAATACATGCATTGTAAGTTCTTTTGGAGCTGCCTGGGGTTCTCTGGTTGGCAAACGATATCAGCAACTTCACTGGGCAGATGTTAGCATGGTCTGTCATCTATTGCTTCTGCTTTTAAGGAACTTTCATAAAATGGCACAAATTCCATGATTCAAACTGTTTGCATTTTGAGGACCAAAATGATTCACTAGTGTGTCTTCCTTACTTTGAACACAACAGCCTATAAAGATATGTAAGTATGATGTGTATATTTCTCAAGAGCTTAACAAGCATAGTAGAAAATAATCATCTTATCAGGCTAAGAGCCAGTCTGGGCCTGTCCAATACAACACACAAAGCTACCCTCAAGTTTTTGAACTTTTCAGTTCCATGATATGGACAAAAGACCACAATCATGCCTCCTTCAAAATTTTTACCCAGTAAATTCAAGCCGTGGTTTGCGCTAAAGGCAATATGAGATCACCTCTCAAATTGCACTCCTCCCACAATTGACACCTTTGAACTCTTTCAAGACAATGGTTTCCAAAAGATTTTTCAAGTGTCCTGGACTGCAAGTATAAAATCTGTGCTCCGGATTGCGTGTTTCGCTAAAATTTAAATGCTGAACTTTGAAATCTTGAAGATGAATATCTTCTGAAGTAACCAGTGGCCATGTTTCTTCGCTTGTTTACCACCAACCAGGCAGCCACGATAGAACCATGAATTGACTTCTTGTCTTTAAATTTTTCTGGGGCAAATTTAGAAGGTGTGCTTGTAGCAGCAACTATTCCCGCTTCATCACTTCAGCTTTAGGAGACTCAACAGCACATCATTTCTGCATAATTTCCAAACGCAACGATTAATAAATCTTTTCTGTACATTAACTCAGGCTTTGCTTCCTATGGAGCGATTCCCTAGGCTTACATGGGGGATGAAAAAATTTTCACCACAGTTCGACGACGGCCTAGGCCCATACGAAGCTTCCTTCGAGAACTGCTGTTTCCGAGTGCAATTCGAATAAAAATTCGTTACAGCATATTCAGTGCGTGTCCTCTTGATTGGTAAATTGCTATCGAAGTCCAAGTTATCCGTTTCACTGTCTGTAATGTCCATTTTATCAACTTTTTCCTTCAGTTCTTCGCAGCACTGATCAAGTACAGCAGAGATGGGAGCTATTCCAAGATGTCTTCGCTTGCCTCCTAAACTTGGGCTTGGTGGTGGAGCTGAAGGCCATCCTTTTTCATAGGCACATGTTAATGTTAATGAATGCACTATATCCATCTTTACCTGGTTTAGTTTCTGTCTTCTATATTTCTCTGTATTGCAGTATCATGATCGACTTCAACGGGTCAGAAATTTTTCTGAGCTTCTGATCGGAGAAGCGTCGTTCAGCACTACTTCCCACCAGGCGATGACGCATCCTATAACACATCTTTTACATCGACGCTCCTCCGCTTCGACTCTCAACATAAGCTCAGACTCTCAGATTGGCAAAAAATTTAGAAACTCCAAGCAGCATGTGTTTACTTTATTCTTACTTGTAACTTGTTTTAAGCATCATATTACTGGGAAAGAGCTTGAGTAATGTCTAAGCACTGGAAGGACTTTAAAACACTTTGTTTTGAAATATTCAGGAGGGAGGTCACAGATATGATAGTTTTAAGAACCTGTCAATACTGACAAAAATTCTTACTTTCTTATCAAAATAATACAAATATCGATCCTGTTCTCATTCTCACACAAAAATAAATTGGTTTTGATGCAGGTTTTGGCATTTCTTTCTCTGCAAAACATCTTGTAAGGGGGAAGGAGTTGTTGTCCGCGAATGTGATATCACAGTTTCTTTACTCCTGGTACCAGAATCGCTCAAACATATTTCTTAAATCACAATTCTTTCAGAGAGTTTGCTACCCAGTGTACAGCTTCTATGACCAAAAAAGTTTCTTCAGAGGGATGGTGGAAGCTTTTTCATCATTTTATCTTGATCTAACATGGCCATTGCAAGTTGTAACAGGTGACTATCTTTTAGAACATGTGAGTCAACACTAAGAGAAGGGCAGGACTTTTCATGTGTTCAAAATGAAACTTGAAACATGGAAACATTAATCTGTATATCATTAAACATAGAGTCCATTTCTTTTCTTGCAAGAACAAGATTTGATCAGATATATATAGTAGGCAGAGATATATATTAATACAAGACCATAATGCAAGAGCCAATTCACCTAAGCATATAAAATTTCAAAGAATAATTAAGAAATATACTTCGACTTTTTAAATTGCAACAGGTCGAGGTATAAAAATAAGATTTTGGTGAGATGGAATTTTGTGCATTCTTGCTATCGGTTTGAGATATGTGATCTATAAATGAAGCTCAAAGAAAAACCTCGATCGATGGGCAGAACAGCTAACCAATCAGAAATGAGATTAGGGAAATGTCGTCAATTTCGAACACGCTAATCCAATCAGAAGGATGATCGGTGACCGGAAATAAATACTTCAGCCAATCAAATGCAACCAAACACAAAGAAAAGTACGTGTCTTACGACATACCCTTTCCGTGACGATGGAGGTGTGACTTTTATGACGTATAGGCAGGTGCGGTTATTTTTCATGAGGTTTTTTGGCGTTCGGGATATGGGGAAAGAATTGGGCAAAGCTTGACGCATTTTTGACAAAATTTCTTGCGAGATAATGTAGAAACTTAGCAACACTAACCCACACTAAATTCTCAAAGCAAAACTTTGACGCGTAGCCTACATGTCGCAGCGGACGGAAGCTTCCCTATGATTGCTCAACTCCGTCAATACCGTGAGTCTGCCTTGCATGGCACAACAAAATTGCTGTTGAATTCATACATTTTGAACGTATGAACATTTCCTCTGCCAGAGTGATAAACTTTCCTCGAGAAGGTGTTGCCAAAACCCGTGATCGCTACAAAGTGAGTTCTTCTTGTTTTTAAGGACCCTCAACCAACAACTGCTCATTGATGTCACAGGATTTGGAAAAAGGATTTAAACTCTTATCACAAAAAGCACTCAACAGATAAAGCAGAGTCGATTTAATCGAGGATTTAATCTGGGATTTCTAGCCTCAACGAATCTCAAGGTCTTTGATCAAAAACTATTTACCATGACTTTAAAATGGATTATTCCTTTTCTACAACCTGTAATATCCCTTCCCTCCTCTCAAAAAGTGAAAACCTTCTTTCTGTGAGAAACATGCAAAACGCCAAAGATTCTCTTCGATTTCAAGTTGGGTTCAAAATCTGAAATAGACAGCAAGAAAATGTCGCTAGCTCCAGGCTACTTTGCTACATGACGCAAGTAAGAAATCTGACGCCACTGCAGCAGTGACAAGAAACCACACATGCCAAACATATTGGAACTGTTGAATGATATAGCTATTTTGGTACAGCCAGCTATTTTCATATAATCCTCCGTTGGTGAAAATAATTCTTTTGGAGCTACAACATATAAATTTGCATGAAACACATAAAAAATTTTCGCCTCTTACGGAATCTTTGAAAAATTCCATGAGAGGAAAAATCTTTGGCTGCTGTTTTTGCAAAATATTTTTCAGATGACGTGCTATGCCAAAACCTTACTGTAGATTTAACAATTGAAGCTATTTGCCTGATTTTGAATCCAATTTACCATCGAGATCTTGGTTATGAAAAAGCAATGAAAATTTATATTTGGTATACGCATTTTCTTATATGAAACTGTATATAAGAAACTCAACTCTCATATCGCCAAAAGATTAAGAAACTCCAGTACTAGGAAAATGTGACCTAAGAAACTATTTTTTATTATAAAGGAAATCATTAACGTGTTCTTCCTTTATTTTCACTTTTTTCCTGTATCATGATACTCGGAAAGTACTTGAGTTATGTCTAAACATGGGATAGGCTTCAGAAAACCTTGTTTTGAAATGTTCACGAGGGCAAAGGTAGTGAACATGAAGATTGTTAGAAAGGCCTAAGAAATTCGTAAGAAATTCCGAGTACTCAAAATCTGATAATTTTAAGAAACTTTCAGTACTGGCCCAAATTCTTAGTTTCTTATAAAAGAAATACGTGCATTGACTTTCACTCGAAAAGATATTAACAGAGTGCACATCAAACTTTAGATACTGTATACGGGGCGTTTTATGAAAAAGGCAACGTTTGAATGGATCTTGTGTACACGAGCTGAAGGAAGAGCAGAATTTAGAAAAAGATTTATTTTAATACATCGACTTCTTCATATCCTGTATCGACTTATCGACTTGTTTTCCTTCAGTTTGTACTTTCCCTGCGAAGGCGCCATCCAAGCGCGTGACGGCAGATTGACATGACCTCAAGGGCCCTAGAGAAATTATGCCACCAGTATCATCTACAATGTCTGCCAGCCTAATTTTGCCTTGTTTTGCGATTCCCCCCTGTTCCCTTCAGAACAACGTTGCTCTGTCACACTAAAATGGGGATAACAGAGCGATTCGCGACTCTGATGGAACAATGATCTTTGCAAATCAAAATGAGGGGTGCTTGAACTAACTGCTATAGATTGAAATGCGGATAATCAAGAAATGGCCTAAATGTTCCAAGGCCTTCAGGCAGGCATGGCATGGCATTCTCAAGTTAGCTATCAAGGAATGTTTTCAAAATAATTAGCTATTAACCAAAGCTAACTGCTCATCGCTATGCCCGACTAAATCTGTATTCTTAAATTTTAGGAGACCTGTTAGAATGTCTAAAACAAAAAAGCTGAAGTCTGAGGAAATGGCTGCTCTGTCAACATATGCGACATAATTTTCCTTTTATACCATTCCTCTATGTACATAAAATCGAATAACAGATATCCTAAATATGACATTTTAACTATGGAATAAATAATTTACAGACCAGTTTTTACATACTATGGTGACAAAATGTGAATAGAAGCTACCACTGTTTTATCGTTATCAAATAACAAAGCCAAATCATAAATTCTCTGACGCATTAGGCAGTATTTGGATTTTACCTAAGTTAAAGGTAATATGTCCATGTAAGTACAGCTGCGTATACACTCTGCCAAAATGTGCTGACAAGATGCTGATGAAGAACTTCAAGCAGCACACTGTGATTGGTAGAATTTAACTGATCACATGCAAACTAGTTATCAAATTTCATAACGAGGCTGCATGCTGCGATTCAGCTATAGAAGCGCTACCGCAAATTAGTAATAAGTCTGCCTATATAAAAATTGACTATATCACATGAAATTGCACTTGTTGGGGAGATGAGATAGGCTTTGTCCGAAGAAACTTACGTTTCCCCCCATGCAGTGGGTTAAAGCTCATGCGCAGTAGCGTCTTGGGCCTGCAGTGCTCAGAGTTCCAACCCCAAAATGCTACTGCGCATGAGCGTTAACCCGCTGCACGGGGGGACACATACGTTTCTTCGGACATAACCTTTCTCGTCTCCCCAATAAGCACGTGAAAGTAGGGCTGTATTTAAATGGGCACATTACCTTTCAGTAAACTGCATCGGTTTGAACTTATATTAGACATACGTCGATATGTAAAAGTGATACCAGTCGTAAACGTCCTTGAAAAAGAAATTCCTTTTAAGGCTGAAGATTCCTTTTAAGGCTGATTTCCACTCAGTAGAATTTTCCGAGCGGACTGGATTTTACACAATAATTAGTTTTTGACGTGTAAAATTTTATTCAAATTCAAAGCGACATTTTTCTCACGTAAACAAAAGATTTTCAATGGGCGTTTCACCTCCCTCGAGAATTACAAGACATCAATTTTCAAACAAATACTATGGATTTTCATATCTCCCAAAAATCTGGTTCACCTTTGGCAAAAATCATTTTGTTTTCAAGATAAATCCTTCAAAATCCCTTTTTCCCGAAAAAGCTCGTACGCCAGTTCTGATGAGAGAAATGCCTTTCGAGAGCCTCGATCACTTTCGTGGACATTCAAAAATTATCTTCAAATGCATAGCAATTTCGTTCGATTGAGGTTCTTTCATAGAATAGCTGAAGGCTGATTTCCACTCAGTAGAATTCACAAAGGTTTGGATAAAATGTCAACCATCAGCTAAAATCCTGTGCCCTTTACAATAAGCTGGCTGAGTTACGAGAAGCAATTCATGCTCTGCACTACTCTAAAGGCCAGTTTTCAGTCAGCATATTTTCCGAGCGAGCGGAAATTCCCTTATTTACAAAAGAAATGTCGCTTTGTACCTGAATAGGCACGGTTGAATGACTTTGACTGCGTAAAATTCCACCCACTCGGTAACTTCCACTGACAGGTAACTGGCCTTCAGGCGGACGCTTGCTCAAGACTCTGCCTACGTACCGGAAATAAACGTAACCGGCATAGAAGTAGGATTAACCAGCACCGCACTATTTCCATTCTGCGAAATAAGTGGTCCAAATTGCGTTCCAGCTACAGGAACAGATCCTATTACTGCACTGTTCAAGGTTGGAAGTGTGGCCTCAGTTGATAGTATCGAGTCTGTTGTTGATGGCATTGAAACTGAAGAAAGCAATGAAAGATTCCCGGATGAAGTCAAATTCAAATTTACCGATGACGAAACATTCAAGCCTCCACTTGATGGTGTAATTGGTACAGGCAGGCTTCCAGACGAGACTATACTGATATTTCCAGGTGAAGTGAGAACTAAATTACCCATGTTTCCTGTGGAAGTGAGATTTCCATGTTGTAACTGTGGAGTAAGGTTTATGATTCCTGGCAAACTGTTATGCAAAATCAACGGAGACTGGTGCGAAGGAGCAGGCGCAATCTGCACGAACTGTGTGGCTGGTAGCTGGACATTTTGTTGCGAAGTATTTGTCTGTGGTTGTTGCTGTGTTGCGATGAGTTGCGGAACGCTTGACTCGTTCACTGTTTCTAATACGTTCGTGGAAGCAGGGGTGATTAAACAGGTTCCAGTTTGCTGGCCATTGGATACCATCGTTGGAGCTGTTGCTTGCTGTTTGAAAACGGATGTGAGTAAATTAAAATTAGCCAGTTAGAAATATTCTTTTGCATCGTGTTCTGAAAAATGTCAGTGACGCATTTTCTGGTGCAACCTTTCATATTGATGATAAACAGGTAAAGACATGACAAACAATGTATAACAAATAAAGGCCAAGAAATAACATATACTGCAAACGTTTAAAAAATTCCATTTTTTCAGCAATACAATACAGTGTAAACAAAAATGTGTACAATATTGGATAAATCATACTGCAAAACGACTCGACCAATATGAAAAATTCTAACTCCCAGGTTTGCTGGACTTGTCCAAGTCTCACTTTCCTTTATCAGTCGTTTGAGCCATAAAACCCTTTCTGAAACCAACCCTAACCTTTTCGAAATGACATGCAAAACAAATCATACGAATACCTCTCGCTAACGCGGATTCCAGCTTTAATTCTGGTAGTTAGTCAAATATTTTGCACTTGAATGAAGAATGATTCAAGAGTGAGCATTTTCCTTTTAACGTGTTTCTATCAACGAGCAATCATTTTAGATTGAGAATAACATGTCTTGGAATCTATTTTACGCATCAAGAAAGTGGTAAAGTAGACTTGCAACAAATCGTTACTGAGGTTCAAGATGGTGAAAAAGAGTCTTTAACTGATTCTAAAGGCTGATTCTACTCGGCAGCCTTTTCCGAGCGAGCGGGCAGAAATATAGAAATATTATTGTTTACAAGAGAAAATGTCGCCCTGAAGTTGAACAGAAAGTTATGACTGAGCGACATTTTATCGTGTGAATTCTGCTCGAGCGGAAAATGCGGCTTCATGGAAAAAATTCTTTAGTCAGAACATGAGCGTTAGGACACCCAGTGTGTAGCTGTTAAAATTTATATTAGTAGCGAGCCACCTTAACTTATTGTTTTTTGTGTGTCTTGAACTTGTTTTTACTTCGTATACAACCACCTTTCAATGTTTCGTAATTTTGAGCCACCTTAAGTAAAGATCCACGTTAACTCTAAAAGCTCTTACCTGAAAAACTTAAAGTTTCTGGGTGTCCTAACGCTCATGGTCTGACATGAGAACAAGGAAAGTAGTACACTAAATTTAAAATCCAATAAAATTTCTCAACTAACCTGTCGAACCATACTTGGCAACTGATTGATCGCGATAGCAAACGTCTGAGAATTGTGTTGTTGCTGCTGTTGTTGCTGTATCAACTGAACTTGTTGCACTGGCTGCAGTGGTAGCTGTTGTTGTATTTGCAAATTAGGTATTTGGAGATTCATTGACAATCCTAATGGGTTCGCAGGTATTGTGATAAAACTTTGCGGGAATGGCGCATTTATGGTGATAATGGACGCATTATTAGCCAATGGGCTACTCAAACTTTGCTGTTGTTGTTGTTGTTGCTTTTGTCGATTTTGTTGTTGCTGTTGATTTTGGATAATGGCTGTCAGCCCTGACGTGTTAGCAGCGGCCTGAAGTATGCTATTTGGTTGCAATAGAGCAGTGTTGAAAATTGAAGTTGCAGAATCTTGGCTAAATAATGATGCGGTTGTGCTTTTAGCAGTAGCTTTGAGTGATGCCTTTTGTTCTGTTTTATCTTTCTTTGGCTTAGGGTGATTTTTCCACCAATTTTTCAAACCATGTTCAGGAGGTTCTCTGTTTCCACCTGCAAGAAACAGTCAATTATAATGCCTCAGAATGTCATCACATACTGGATTTTGCCATTATGCTAAATGGGCGTATAGAATTAGCCTTAGGAACTTAAATAGTAATCAAGCGAACACAAAATCCACACTATTGGGGGGCTACGAAAGAAATGGCACTTTCAGAAATTTACAAACTCTTTTTAATTGATAATTTTCGTTGGTTAATGTTGTTCTTCTCGTCTTATGAACAAAGATGACTTCAATTCTTTTAAAAACGGACAAAACATGGAATTAACAACAATGTCTCTAAAACTGCAATTGCTGACCTTTGAATACAACAACACAAAGTCCAGTTGATTAAGCCTTTAAGATTCTAATAACCTGTAATTTGAGAGTATGCCCAATAATTCATTTCATCAGAGTCCCGTAACATTATTCCGTACGGACAGGAGGATTTTGGAGCACGCTGCATCATTCTTATCTCGGAAATTTCTTAAAATTGTAGTCCTTTTCTCGATTATCTCTTCTCATAAAAATGAAATATTAGAATATTTCTCAATACCTGTCTTTTTCATCTGTTCATTGACTTTCCCAATCGTTGTCATACTGCGACCAGTAACCCATGAAACAAATTTGTAGCAATTATTTCGACTTCCACCAGACGGAGTAAGCATTTCACCAATCACTCGCCTTGCTTCTGCTTGACCTTGCTTTGATCTGTCTCGCCATTGTTGCAGTAATGTTTGATGTGTGAGCGCCATCTGGCAAAGATCAGAACAACAGAGATAAAAAACACAATAATCAGAGTAATTCACAAAGAAAAGGTTTCGATATCAACGTCGCTCGTCGGACCAGGAGATCCTTGCAATGGCGAATACACGAATAAGTATGAAGGCAGAAACACAGCACAACGACGAGAAAACAACAGCAGATGAGGACAAATTCAATGCAAAAAAATATTGCCAATATATCGTCCTTACATGCAGGACTTCTTCAGGGTTGTCATGAATCTTACGTTATATTATGTTATGTTACGTTACGTTACGTTACGCTATGTTACGTTATGTTATGTTACGTTATGTTGTATTATTTTATATTATCCTCTGTCATGTTATGTTATGTTACGTTATCTCATGTTATGTATGTCATGTTATGTTATATTACATATTACGTACACTATGTTATGTTATGTCATGTTATGTTATGTTACGTTATCTCATGTTATGTTATGTTATGTTATGCTATGTAGTGAAATATTATGTTGTGTTATGTTATGTTATGTTACGTTACGTTACGTCATGTTATGTTATGTTATGTTATAAGTGATCAAGTTTGGTATTTGACAAATTGCCCCATCTTGAACTTACCCTGACGCAGTTGTCAACACAGCATTGTTCCTTTGGTAAATCTTTGATGGATGTCAACTTGCCAAGTGCAATCATTCCTTTTTGACGTACAACTCGACAAGCTTTCTATAAACGTGAAAAAAGACAATAGAACATGTCCTAAGAGCTGTTTAGGCCTTTTGAGAGTATGGGCGGTAGGAGACTGCTGTGTTTGCCTAAAAATGCTTAAATCGCCTCATGCACAATGCGTAGAATCAATGCAACATGGCGGCGCCTAGGCCACAGTCATGGTGTGCATGTTGGTTGAAATATTTAGCAAAAGACAATGAAGAAGAAAGAGACACCCACAGCATCGTAGCTTTGAATGAATGTATCTTTTTTTGAGGCGATTTAAGCAATCTTATGCTAACACAGCAGTCTCCTACCGCCCATTTTCAGAGACGAAATACGTTAAAAGCCACACTATTTGACTGCGTTGATGATATTAGAGGTTGGATGCTCACTAATAGTCTTATGATAAATGATAAAAAGACAGAAGTAATGTTAGTCGGTACGCCACAGCAGCTCACAAAAATTACTCCAGATGGAATTAAAGTTGGAAGTGAGAACATTGTACCTCTGACTCTAGTTAGAAACTTCAGCGTGAACCAAAATAATCACATAAAGATGGACAAACATTTTTATCATTAAGTTCCAAGTCTTTTTACCAGCTATATAGATTGCGTAAAATTGGCAAGTTTGTTACGCCGCAAGCTACTCAGACTCTAGTGCATGCATTCATTACAAGCAATTTATATTATTGCAACTCTTTATTTTATAGCATGCCTCAGTACCTTTTAGATAAATCATAACGAATTCAGAATAATGCTGCTAGTGTGGTTATCCTTGTTCCTAAATTTGAACATATTACGCCTGCTATGACAGAATAACATTGGTTGCCTGTGACGTATCAAATTATGTACAAAATTGTTTTACTGACATTCGAGTGTTTATCAGGAGAGGCACCAACCTATCTGCAAGAGATGATTAGATGGTATATACCTAAGAGGACACTGAGGTCTAGTAATGTATTTCTGCTAGATGTTCGTCGTTGCAAATGTAAGAGTCTTAGTACTCGGCCTTTTAGATATGCAGGACCCACCTTACGGAATGATTTGCTTATGGAAATAATGAGTGTACATGACACAAACTGTTTCAAACTATCGGTGAAAGCACACCATCTTAGATTAGCTTAAAATTTATAATTTGTAAATATTCCTACTTTTGTACAGTCCCTAGAATATTGTATATACTACTGGGTGTGTCAATAAAAACGCCCGGCGTTTGAAAAATCCTGATTCCGGAATATCAAAACAATGATATTGAAAATTGTCTTTTTTATTCTCGATATGTCAAATTAGGTTATGTAATTTACCCGGCTTTTATCGGTCATTCCTTCCTGTCGAAATAGGATATTTTCAGTAGAAAGTTCCTTTCGAAAACCTGCAAAAAGGAATGAAAACATCAAGCAAGATTTCCCTTTGTTCTCCTTCCCAGCAACAAGGACTCTTGGACGTGTTCATGTATTTTGTACTCATGAAAGAATGGAATCCCCCTGAGTAAGTTATTCACACTAGGAGGAAGACTTTTCAACCCGCCAAAAGGAAAGCACGTGCTAGATCGTGCTAGAAGTCATCGCTGTGAGGTAAACACATTAGGGGTTTCTGCTTCCAATTTTAGCGCGTTTTTTAAGGTTTCTCAAAGGGATTCACCTTAGAAAATCGGTTACAGAATCTGAACGGAGTGACCGATTTTAGCCAGGGAAAATTCTAAAAAATTGAACATGTGAGCTATTCAATCTGGTATTGCAAATTATCATTGCTTTCATACTCAGAGAGCAGAAGCCTTTCAAATGCCGGGCGTTTTTTTATCACTGACTCGGTATAGTTGAGGACTAAAATGAAAAACTATACATATAACTATACCTATTCACAATTATATAAAACTAAAACGTAAAAATGCCAATTCAAATGAAGAAACTAGTAAAAATGAGTCAAGGCATTCATTTAAATTTGTGGACATTCTTCCACCAATGCACCTCACTCATTGACAAACGATGGGAGTAAAGGAAATATCGAACTTACCTCCGGATCTGTTTTCAGTTTTTTATGCAGAAAATTGTTTGAGTACAGTAAAATTTTTTTTGAACCAGCCTCACAAAAATGATATTTAGCTTTCAACCACGCTCGTTGTTCTAGAACGTAAGCTTCAAATTGTTTTGACTTCTTGTGTCCATTTCCAACCGTCCATGAAGTTCTAAAAGAAAAGAAAATATTTCACACGAAGCCTGAATACACTAGAGTGGATTAAACAGAAAAGATCAAAGACAAAGATGTGGTTTAGAGAGCCTTCACATGAGACACTCAACCTGGCTGGAAATTTCGCCCGATTTTATTTTTGTTGTGTTTTGAGAATTGGGCTTGCGTTTACATGAGATCGTCAACGCGGGCGAGCTTCAACTTTCTTGTGTTGTTGTTGCTGTTACTTGTCCTTGGAGTTACAAGATGGCACAAAATCAACATACTATCGTTCTGACGTATATTTTAGAGTTTATGCTCACTGATCTCAACGTTGCATTTCAAATGAATTTCATGTTGGCGTTTAAAATCATGCATCGACACCAAGCTTTGAAACAGGAGGTTTAATGTGCCATAGAGGAGAGAATCGTGCATTTAAAAGACACAAACAGCTTTGCAACAAATTATTGAGAAGAAAAGTGTTCAAAAACTTATCCAAAACCTTGATTCTCTGAGCCCAGAGTTGCTCTCAGCTCTTTGTTTAATCATTGCAAGTTCCTCAACTCACCCCGGGTTGTCAAAGATCTGCATTTACATGCAATCTTTTACCCCACTGCGAAATTTCTATCCGGGTTGAAAAAGCGAGTTGAACTCGCCCCGGGATTAAATTTTCACAAGTAAACGGTTTCAGAAAGAACGAAGGTTTTCCCAACGGCCGAGTTTAAACTCAACCCGGGTTGACTTTTCTCATGTAGCAGACCTCTTACACGTGTTTTAAAAGAAATTAGTTTATAAAAAACTAGTATAGATTATGAAAATAGTCTTAAATAATGAACTCATCATACTAAACCGATAAACGAAACAAAAACACCGCAATATGTAGAAAAAGATTTCTAGCTCTTGAAAAAGAACGAGAACCAAAATAAAATTGCAACTAGATAGAAAAATATTGAATCCTGCAAGATAAAAACGAATTAATCTTGAAGTCTGAAAGGGCAGAAATAAGTTACAAACTCACAAGTAACTGCAATAAAAACACTGTTGAATAACTAAAGCGCGTTTCATCGCACACTCGTTTAGTTAGTGCGTTTTTCTCTTGCAGGATTCAACAGTATTCTCTCTAGTTACAGGTTTATTTTGGTTGTTTTTCTCTTACAGTTGCGTTAACAGTCCTCTTTCTACAGATTAAGCTCAAAGCTTGCTCCTCTCAGCCTTTCAAAGTTCTGTATTCGGCTTTGGCTTGTTTCTAAAGCTAGATGGTATAGTTAAAATGTATTGTAAGATTTACAGAGTATCCCTGGTAAAGTAGTATTTGGATAAGTGATTGCAAGCCTGAGTAAGACAAGACAAGCAAAAATGACTGATATTACCGTTTCGTTAGCTGTCTCTGTCTATTCAAATCTGTAACTTCTTCATCTTCCTCACCATCATCATTATAGTCTTCATCTTGACAGTCAACAATCACGAACTCTTCTTCGTCACGACTTTTCACCGATTTATACTGTTTTGCTTTCGACATTATTGATAATAACGTTCTTGCATTTTCCATGGCTTGTTGAGTATTTACTGCAAAATGCGAAGAAAAGGTGACCACATACGACAGGTGTATCACTCTTCCGAAAAAGCGGACGAGATTTTTTGAAACAATTTAATTTTCAGGGACTTTTTACGGACTTTTGACAGTGATACGCAACCTCGACCAGATAAAGAACAAAACTGGGTGAGTCAGAAAAAACGCCCAGTGTTTGAAAGGCTACTGCTCCTTGAATATATAAGCAATGATATTTTGTAATATCTGATTAAATAGCTAACATGTTCAATCATTTTTACAAATTTTTGCAAATTGGTCACTCCGTTCAGATTCTGTAGGCAATCTTCTAAAATGAATCCCCTTGAGAAACCTTAGAAAACGTGCTAAAATTACAAGCAAAAATCCCTCATGTATTTACCTCAAAGCGATGACTTTCAGCACACTTTAGCACGTGCTTTCGTATTGGCGGGTTGAAAAGTCTTCCCCCTAGTGTGAATAACTTATTCAGGGGGATTCCATTCTCCCATGAGGACTAAATGCATGAGCACATCCAAGAGTCATTATTGCTAGGAAGGAGAGCAAAGGGAAATTTTGCTTGCTCTTTTTGCTCGTTTTTGCAGGTTTTCGAAAGGGGCTTTCTGCAGAAAATCTCCTATTTCGAAGGGAAGGAATGACCGATTAAAGCCGGGTAAATTACTGAACCTAATTTGACATATCGGGGATAAAACAAGACAGTTTTCAACATTATTGCATTGATATTCAGGAATCAGGATTTTTCAAACACCGGGTGTTTTTATTGACTCACCCGGTATACATTCAAACCAATGAAATACAAAGAACGAAATTTGAGAAATTTTTTACACATTGTTCATTCGACGTTATTCTAGTCTCCAAGATATAAGATGTAAGGTAAAATTTGCGATGATGACTGTTGTAAAATTATTTGCTTTCATTCGCGTATGTTTTCCTCAGACAGTGTGTCACTTCAAGGGAAACGGGAGCTTTACAAGGCCCTGAAGAAGACTGCCAAGAGAAGCGACTTATTAGGGCGGTAACTTTGAAAAATCTAATACTAGAGCAGTTAGATCTATGTTTTGAGTCAAAAAAGGCCCGGCATTTGACCGGCTTCTGCTCCCTACACACAGTGGGCCCAGAATTCTGATTTTTGGAAATTTCAAGATATTTTGCAGAAGGAAATGAAACTTATTTTCGACATACATGTCTTGAAGGATATTGTAAGATGGATGTAGAGACCCTAAAAAGTTAATTCTGAATGACAATTGTAGGCCTGGAACCAAATTAGAGCAAATGTACCATATTTGGGCATTTTGCACAAAAAATCTAAATATCGAATATAGTTTAAAGGTCTAATATCACCATTTCTGAAAATTTGTAATATGGACATTCTATCATCGCTGAATTCGATACCATCACTCAAATCGTGATATTTTGACAAGAAGTGCCCCTAAATGCCCCTGAAAGATGGGGTGGTCTGAAAAATTACCGCGCAAAGAAAGAGACTGGGTCGAGTGTTTGTGACGTAACAACAGGAACCACGCCACGCGCAAGTATCCAATGCTTTATTGAGGAATTTTGAAGCGTGTGGATAAACCGTGGGAACAAACGAACTAGATCTTCAAAAATCTCGCAAACATTGTCTGAATCATCTTGGAAATCAAAAGATGCGTGGTATTCTGCTACAACGTCGAAGAATATGTTGCTGAAGAAAAAGACGAAGCAGCAACAGTGAGCAATGACCGTAGTACGGCAAACTTCACATTGTGCTTAGACCCAGCCTTGCACATAAAAGATCTATGTCAAGATGACACTGTTGCCGACGAGGAATGGATAAACAAATGACTAAAGCATGCTAAAATGACAAGAAACCCACAACTGATTTTAATATGAAGGCTCTTACCGAGGGGCATTTCACTCCCAAAAAATCTCGTACACCTTTGGCAAAAATCCTTTTGTTTCCAAGAAAAATCCATGAAAAATCCGTATAAATCCTTTTGTTTTGAAAAAATCTCGTACGCTTTTTCCAATAAGTGAATTGCCCCTCGGCTCTTACCTCACTTTGCAGCGGCAATGCTGAGTTCGCGGCCAAATAATAAGATTCACCACGGGTTCTCCAAGAACAAGCCAAAATTTATGCCTCTACAAAACGGCACAGAGTTCCTCAACGCTTCCCAACGTTCCGCTTTGCCCTCCTCAAAAGTACTTCTGCAGATGATAAGACATCACTAAACTCAATGTATGAGTTGTAATTCCTAAAAAATTTTCATTGATAAATCGTCAAGACTCTTGTCCTTGGGAACTCTCATAATCGAAAGCCAGATCGCACAAGATCACGACCTGCTGACTGCACGCCCATAATAACCGCAAATTTTAGTGTAAGATATATTAACATTTGACACCATTCGAAAGAAGATTCTTTGAGCTATTCATACATGATTATTGTTTCCTTCAGCTTTCAATGTTACCCCGGAGAATTCTCTCTTCTCTGTGGAACGCCAGATATAGTCTTTAGGGAAACGGTTCTTGTATTGAAGGGAAAGCTTTCACCTGGCCTATGTGATTATCCTGTACCTTTAGCGCCACTTTTAGGCTAGCTTTAAACCCCGATGTCATCTGATGTCAAACTTCTTCTGTATGATAACTCCATCCCGGGAACAGAGGCACACTGTATCGATCTCTTCTTGTATGAAAAAGAAATGCTTCGCGCAAATGACGGAGTGCTTCTTTTCGGTTCATTTTGCCTTCTCTCAATCTCATCCGTCACTGCTTCCTTCGTTCCTTCGCTTCAGGCTTGTCATCTCCGAAGAAGCCAGTTTATGGACTGAAATACCCAACTCTTTGTCATAGGTAATTGCTGGAACCATAAACCATACATCTCTCAGGCATGGCTGAAAAAAACAGTTTTGCGGGAAGAAACAAGATGCAACCTTGTCGTAGTGTTTTCAATGAAGGCCTGTGCTGTGATTCTTTCATGCGTTCCTGCCGTGACGTTGCAGCGCTCGTTACCAGTCTTCTTTTCTCTGCGCGGTAATTTTGAAAAATTTCCGCAAATTCGCAACTTTGGGGGGCTTTTAGGGGCACTTGTAGGCAAAATATTGCGATTTGAGTGATGTTATCGAATTCAGCTGTCAGAGGACGTCCATATTACAACTTATCGAAAATGGTGATATTAGACCTTTAAGAACGACAAAAAATCTGAATCTGGTTTATAGCTCATTTGAAGTGTATTTTTAAGGTGAATTCAGAAACGTAAAGAATTTGCAGTTTGGTAAATTTTAAAGGGGTCTGGGGCCAACAGACTTGAATAATGATTTCTAGCGGTGAAATTTAAATGAACTTCATTTAAAAAATATGAACGGAAAATGCCCAGAGGAAAATGCCCAAAGGGGCATTTTCCTTCATTTAATAAACCAGCTAGCACTGTGCCACAGGTGATCTATATTTTCAGAAAAGTATATGGTTTACAACTAGTCCGTTCATGGTTTTTGATATATCTTAAGTTAAAGGCGAAAAAATGACTACAAAAATGCTTAAAAATCGGCCATTTTGCAACCATTTTCATGATTTTGGAGGAAAATCTTCATGATTATGAACATCAGTTCACATTTTGTGATATTGTAGTTGATATTCTCCAGACCTTAATACATTTCAAGCAAATTTTAGTTTGTATTAGAGCATTTTTAGCGTGTTTGAGAAATTTCACATATTTTCCAATATTTGCCTTTCATGACAAATTTGTCCATTTTCAAACTAATGTAGATTTTTGTTGAAAATATATAAACAAAAAATTTAAAAAGCTTTGAATAGCCCAGAATCTTAGCTTTCTTTACATGTCTAATATATGATGTTTGAAAAAATTTCATTTTCGCCAAATTTCCACCTGTGGGCCCACTGTGCTACATGAGCGATGCTATTTTGCAATAACTGATTGAATAGCAAACATGCTCAATTATATTTTGACCTGACTGAACACATCAGGAATGCAACAAAATAGTTTACAATATCATTGTTTTGAGGGAGAAGAAATCTATCCATTATCGGGCCTTTCTATTGAGTGACCTGGTAAAACTTTCCATTTCACATCTCTTTGCACTAGCAAACAATTTTAAACTAGAATACACCAATTTGTTGTTGGCCCTAAAGCACTAAAACTTGATGGCAAAATTCTCAAAGACTCCTCCTGAGCCTTTGTAGAGGCACATTTGGAGTTAGCCAAATTTAAAGTATTACAAGGAACATTTATCATTCACAATGCTATCAAATTCTGCTCCATTCCTTGTAGAAACATCAGTCAAATTAGTGGCTTACAACACAATTGTGCCAGAGATGCAATAACAACTTACCATCTCCAATATATTTCTGTATACATTTGCAAGATGTTTTTGTGTAATAAGGGCAATAAAATCTTCTTGCTACAAATATAGAACAAACTTGTTATGACATAATGTCAGAAAGAAATTTTACAATGTTTCACTTTGCAGTGAGTAACATTAAAGATTGTCCATGATCTGTTGAAATATGGCATCTTCAGAAAAAAGTGATAAAGGGGCATTTTCCTCTGTCAGAAATAGGAAAGGAAAAGTGACATGTTCTGTTTCTTTTTGGGTAAATGTGGAAAAACAAAGAAGAATTGATAGAGAATGATACTGTGGCCTAATATTCAGAAGCAAAGGGTGTATCACTCTTTCAAAATGGCATATGAGATTTTGTAAAACAAATAGAATTTTTAGGGATTCTTTAATGGATATTTCTTGAAAAAAGGGATTTTTGACAAGAGTGTATGAAATCCTTACAGAATGATATGCCCCTCACTCAGAAATATCGTGTAAAAACACTAGCTTCTATGGAAAACTGTTTCATTTCTTTGACCTTTGCATTTTTTCCACTGATTTAACTAGAATTAATGTGGAGGTCATCAGTTTTATCAATTACAGTGATATTTGTTTCCAGAGAACAAAATTCATGAAGAAATGAATTCATGGCAAAATACAATAACTTCAAAATAATTTGATAAAGATAGAAACATAGACTAAAATTGTACCTTCTTCAATTCCTAGATTTTTCGTTAACTCATCAGCATACTTTTGTCCTTCCTCTACATATTTCTGTTTAGCAGCACTATTTATCTGTTTTAGATTTTTCTTCACTTTCTTTGGCCTGTTGAATGCTAGTCCTACAGAAAATGGAGATCTGGAATCAATGTATAAAATTACTAAGAGAATAACAAATAAATCTGAAAAGAATACCTCCAAATTTTCCAAATAACGTTCAAATGGCAATGTATCAAATTTCAGCATAAATAAGGGCAGACATAGTGTACAATTCTTGTGAATTCATAGTCTGAACACAATTTTTTGTGAAAGGCAATTATCAATTCCTGGCACATAAAATATAGCCCTTTTAAAGGGATATGTTTATGCAGGCACCCCATCACCAGGTGAAGTAGAAGAGGTTTGGGAACATATCCTGAACAATAAAGGAGCTAAGCCCTGCAAGGCTCCAGCAATTCATAAACATTTTCACATAAGCACAGCCAGCTACAGAACCTCACTTTGGCCATTTACAAAGAAGAGTCACAAATACATGTTAAAGCAGGGCCTCCTCTGGCAAACCAAAAATATTCATGTAAACTCAATAATTGATAATTTTCAATTACTGACTTTGTTCCACTTACCACAAGCATTACATAAACTCAATATCTTCTTAGTTTCTGGATCCACTTTGTGCCTTGGACTTGGCAAGTATTTACTCTTTTTTACTTTGTTGCCTCTAACCATTGGATTTGTGATGAAACTAGTTCCACATTTATCACATCTAAAATCTTTGTTTTCCTCTTTATCAGGATTTGATGTTTCTAAAATGGCTGCTTCCATCCCCATCTTTTTTGCTAATTTTTCTGCCTTTATAAATTCAGCTTTTACAGTTTCCAAGGCAATCTTTCTCTTCTTTTTCCCACTTTTTCTAACAGTCTTGGAGGGCTCCTTCATTTTCAGATTCTTCCGTTCTTCAGTTGCCTACGAGACATATAAAGTTGTGTTGAAAGAAACTGCAACAACACTTCTTTCATCAGATTTTGAGTACTGAAAGTTAGTTGCTTAGAAGGTTCCTCAAACTTTCATTATTTATATTGTTGGAGATCTCTAATGAATAGCTCAAGCCATGCCTTGTTCAAGATATTAGTTAGGCTAAATTGATACCAACTAATGTACTATGAATAACAAAACATACTTCAGATGCCTAGAAAAACAATAAAAACAAATTAAAGTTTCTTGGTTAAAGGGAGTACAAAGATCAGCAGCCTTTTTCATTGTTTGTTTTTCGTTTTGAAGAATTTTTTACAGTGAGTTATTCTCAAAGCTGTGCAGAGCAAGTTGCAGAATGCCAGCCAAGCAGCTGGTCTTTGCATGGGGTCCTTGACTAAATTTTGGGTGGGGGGCCACCCACAGTTTCAAAATGTAACCGTTAGCTAGACCAATTTTTGTGAAAATGATACCCTTGGCTAGACTAACTTTTCCTTCAAAAGTGCTCTGAATTGGCATTTTCTAGACAAAACTTGCCAAATTTTCCCATTTTCTGGACCAAAATTTTAAAAAAGTTGGGTTTTTTACAAAAATTACCAAATTTTGACATTCCTTTGACCAAAATTGCCAAAAGCATACCCTTGCCTAGGGTTAACTTGACTAAAATTGCCAAAAAGTACACCCTTGGCTGGACTAGAAGTCTGAAAAAGTATATCGTTGCGGGCGGCACATCCCCAGGTACCTTTACTATGGAAGAACCCCCCCCCCGTGGGTCTTTCCATCCCCTTTAATATTTGTCTCTATACTTAGGTTTCTTATCTTTTGACACTCTGAGAATTGAGTTTCTTATAAACAGTGTCTTACAAAAACATGTGGACTAGGCCTTTAGTATTTTCATAACATTCCCCTATACCTGATCATGTGAGGCAATTTTTTTCTTCAAATCATTGTTGTGTTTGTCCTTTCGTGAATTTCTCTTTCCATTTATCATATTCTTTTCAACGCATGTTTCTTCTCCTACAAAAGAATCATGTGTAGCATTCGAAGGTCTTCAAGTGACAAAAAGTGTGTCCTTTTGTACTAAATAACATTGATAGATTTTGTTTGAAAATAATGGTTTGTAAGCAAACGATTTGTCTCGATATGGCTTGGGCTGCAAGTAAAATTTGAATTTTCATTAACCGTGGCGTTCACATCGTATCCCATTCCAAGATTGTATATTACATTTTATGAAGTTCACTCTCCGAAATGGAAAGCGATTCTATGCTGACAAAAGTGAAAGAAAAACAGAAGAATGACCGTGTTGGCAGTACTACTAGTGGTTTCATTATTCATTGGGCCTAAATTTTCCAAAAGAAAGCACTCTAGCTGTGAGAGTCCCTTGAAACCCTAAAACCATAAATAAAGAAGAAAATACCTTCGCTTTTCTTCTCTCTCGTACTTGAGCCCGTCTCCATTACAGATGTCTATGTAGCGAAATAAACACAACAAGCTTGCAATGGACAGGTCGCCATTCCTTGATCAAACTGCTACTTTGCTGTAAAACTTATTGAATTGAATTACATGACAATGGAACTTCTTTCTAAATGTCATACTCCTTCCAGCAGAGTTCTTCCAGCAGTGTGATTCTTTTCGCATCAAAACGAAACTGCGCGCCCTGCGCGTCGACTCGAGAAATTTTTCTAGCAATTTTTCTATTAAACACTTGGTTATCCAACAGAGCGAATTGTAGGATTGCATTTGCAAAGTTCCATAAACAGATCGGCAGAAAGAGAGAACGAAAGAGGATAACGCAGCTTGTTGATTCTTTTGAACATCTTTGGGGCTAACGGTTCTCTGCTAACCGTCTTTATGACGTTCTATGAGCTACATGAATGTAATCAAGATATCTTGATGCAATGTAAATTCCTTGAAAAATGATATGAAACTCTTTCTAGCTTTCTAGAAAGATATGTCCAACTTTTTGACTTTTTGCAAACAACTGCCATTGAAAATGTCCAAATAGTTTGTATGTATGTATGTATGTATAATTTTGCCATCAAAGTAAATATATAACTATTAATAAAAGAAAAGAAATCTAATTACAATGTCTACAATTTGAAATAATTACAGGCAAAAATTACATATCTTATTAATAACCTAATTTAAAAACACCCCATGGTAAAAGATGGCAGGGATAGCATTAAAAGGTCAATGCAACCTTGTTTCCATAATGGTCCCTCCAGGAGTGCTATTCAAAAGGAAAATGAAAGAAAAACATTTTTGTTATTGTTGAAGGATAATTTCTGTTACAGCTTTTAGGAATTCAATAATATATATAAGGACTATTTTCTCGCTTCTGAAGATCATTAAAGAATTTGTCCTTGATCTTATGCTTGAAGCTGTTGACATTGTTTGAAGATTTGAGGTCCGACTGTAGGCTGTTCCAAATTTTGGGTCCTATATAAGAGAGACCATTTTGCCCCATGTTAGTCTTTCGGAACGGTAGATTTAGTTTGTTTTTAGATCTGCGAGTGATCCTGCCCTGGCCAACTGGCGAGAACATCTCCGACATATAGGAAGGGGCTGAATTATTAAAAAACTTGAAAACATTTGTAGCAGTGCATTGCTCAAATCTCTCTTTTGTGGGGAGCCAATTTATATCTTTGATTTCTTTGATTCCTACGTGTGCTCTATTATTCAGATTCAAGCAGAACCTGATACATTTATTTTGCGCTGTTTGAATCTTTTTGGTTAATCTTTTAGTAAGCATTGGAAACCAAGCACTGCATGCATAATCAAAGTGGGGCTGAATCAGTGCATTTGCAAGTAACCTACGGAGAGAGAAGTCAAGAAAGTTTTGCTTTCTGTAGAGGAACCTTAGTCTGCCATTGATTTTACTCAGGGTCCTGGCTGCCATCGACTCACCAGACAGGTTCTCATCAAGAACACAGCCCAGATACGTCACTGAGGTGTATTGTTTAATCTTGATGTCACCTCTTCCGATGTCCAGTTCCTTGCTGCCAGATCGTTTATTTTTCCTGCCAAAGAGTATAGACTTTGTCTTGTCCTCTCCGAAGTGAATGCTTAATTTGTTATCAACAAACCAGTCACAAAGGGAGTTAAAATTTTTATTTAGTTGCTTTTCTATCTCATTGATGTTATTATCTCTGAAAACAAGACAGGAGTCATCTGCATATAAAAGTAGATCACAGTCAACTGCCTGAGGCATATCATTGACATAAAGGAGAAAAATGAGTGGACCAAGAATAGAGCCTTGCGGAACTCCACATGATAATTCCCCAGGTGATGAGGTCTCTTTTCCTATGTTTACAAAGAAAGTTCGGCTTGTTAGATAAGACCTAAACCAATATATGGCTGGATCGGAAAAGGCAAGGTGTTTTAATTTCTCAAGGAAAATTTCATGGCCGATGGTGTCAAACGCTTTCTGAAGATCAATTAAAATCATGCCAGTAAACATCCCTTTTTCGAACGCCTGTGTGATTTTGTCACTTAGGTATGATAAACATGTGTCCGTTGAGTGGTGAGGGCGAAAGCCAGACTGATATCGATAAAGAATTTTGTTTGTATCGAGGTATTCTAGGACCTGCTCATGGACAATTTTTTCAATTACCTTGGAAGTTTACTCTACTGTATGTCATAACTCGAAAATAAAAATGAGACACCAAAATAGTCTTAACAGTAGTTTCTTAAATCCATAACATTCAGAGCTTCAGGTCACGAAAGTGTCCCAGAAATGGCACAGGCACAAAGGGAAAAGATATTTTTTCAAAATGCTGTTGAAGAAAATATGACATTTAGCATCACACCATCTGCGTGCATGCGGGAAAACGCGAGAACTCCAGCCAATAAAGAGACTGGTAACGAATGTCATGCATTCCCACGTTCTTTCTCAAAACGCTGTCTGCAAAGTGCACATCGAAGCAGCAGGTTTGTGAAAATTCATAGATTCTCGCCCTTTCCTTTGAGAAAAAGTTGTATTTAGTTATCAGAAATATCTTTCAAGTATACAGACATGTATTCTGATTGGTCGTGGGAGTTGAAACGTGAACAAAAGCAAAAGATTACAGTACAAATTTGGGTGGATTCGTTGACGTTAGGCCCATTTTTGTTCAATTCAATTCAACGTCCCATAGCACCTTCCCTTGTGGCATGCCTTCGTTTTTTTGTGATTAAAATTATCCCATAATTTGAATATAAGAAATTGATGTACATGGTTTTCAACCTGAGCTGCGCACTTTGCAATAAAGGAAGGATCTATTGTAACCGCAAATTTTCTGTGCGTCTTACTTAGGCCATCTCAACTTGCAAGCACAAGATAACAAACTTTCCAGTCTGGGCAACACTGTTTTACCAGTGGCTATTAACTTCAACTTTCAGTGTCTTATGAATTATGCTTACTTGTAGGACAGCTAGCAAAATGTCAGCAGATCTGCAGTGGATGCTTGTTCGAAACAATTCATGCTTCCTTGTGAAGAGTCTTGGAAAGACATTGACAAAGGTTTTTGTTACAAATTGTTTAATTCTTCTCATACTAGAATTGCAGATCATCCTGTCCTTAAAACATTTTTGGTCATTGACAAATACATAAAGTGTTGTTGGAGCTGAGCATTATTCAGTTCTTTCACTCAGAGCAGCTATTGGACATTTACCTTAGGTTAGTTTAACGCAACAATGAATTGTGCGTTAATATGGAAAGTTAAGGGCAATTTGCACCAAAACCTCAGGTGTGCAAGAAGGCTCTTCCATTGTTTATGTATGTGTATTTCCTCTAACCTATTTTTTTCATGGATGTGCAGTGTAAGTGCCATGCTTTCCATACAGGATTGCAGTTTGGTCAAAAATATATTCCTAAAGTTTAAAGAGAATAGACATAGCTAGATCCATTAGCTACTATATATAGGCTAAAGAAACACCCACAAACTCATTGTTTGTTTAGCCACACAATCAAAGGAACATATCAAAAGTTATCAAATACAATAGATTGTAATGTTAACTGGATCAGGGCCAGCTTTTAACCATGTTGATTTCTTTTAATTCTTATCAAGGAACCAAACAATGTCAGCAAGGTGAACACCTTCAAGAACAGTGGACTTGTACATTCAAAGGTAACATGATCATGCACACAATTTGTTGTTAACTTATGTAGAAAGGTATACAGTATATAGGTAAATCTGAATTTACAACAAGTTGCAAATTATATTTCCAATATTAGTAAAGGAGAACAAAAACCACTAAAATAATCTAGAGCCTCTCAGTTATCAATTATACTTTTCAGTCATTAAACTTGTCAAGTTTTATAGGTAACAAATTTTCGGATGCACAAGGCTCTTTTTGGGCACCAAGCATATATACATAAGAATTGGGGCCAGCACTGAATGTTTCTCAGAATCATCACATTTTGAGTACTTGGAGTTTCGTAGGAGTTTCATAAGGGTTTCACCAGTCTTCATGTTCACTTCCTGTTCCCCCAGGAACATTTCAAACAAATTTTTTTGAAGCCTTTCCAATGTTCAAACATCACTCAGATACTTTCTATATACAGGAAACAAGTTAAAGTAAAGTTTGTTAAGGATTCATGTGTAGAAGTAAGGTGTTTCTTGAGTTGTATTTTCCCATTACATGCCAAAATGTTTTGCAATTTTTGTTTTGCAGACTGTGAGTGTTGAGCCAGCAGCTGATGGCAAGGGTGTTGTATTGGCATTGAAGAAAAGACAAGGTATGTACACATATTTTAAAGAGTTTAATTTTTTTGGTTAGACCAAGCCTTATTCCCAAACTCCAAATTAAAAAGTAGGAGAATTTGCATAGCTGTGTTTTTATACACCACTTTAATTAAGCAGCCTCGTTTTGGAAATTTGTCAAAATCTCTTCCTATTGTTAATATGAAAATTTCGAGCACAGATTCGGATTTAGCACCCAAACTTTAGTCTAACTGCATGTTTTTAAACTGCTAACTATTGTGATGTTGATTTTATGACGATGTAAAGTTCAAAAATTTATAAGGGATTTGACCGTGAAAAGTCGGTCGGGGTGAAACTTTACACCCCGAGTCATTTTCACGGTCAAATCCCTTATAGATTTTCAAACTTTACATCGCCATAAAATTAACACTACAACCGCTAGCAACATGGAAACTTAGGGTTAGACTAAAGTTTGGGTGCTAAATCCGAATTTGGCGTCTAAAATTTCATATGAACGAATTTTGAATAATTTCCAAAGCGAGGCTGTTCATTAAAGTGGTCAATTGCATAGCTGTGTTTTTATTGTATTGTAAAAAATCTTGTTGCCATATCTTGAAATGTTTCCATTTCTCTTAAAAACTTCACTGCTACTAATAAGAAATGATAATTTTTGTTCCTAGATTTTTGAACATCTCATTTGTGGTTTTATTTTAAGTTTGCCATTCAGAAAAAAATTATGATCACATGACTCTCACGAGGATTTCCAGTGTTCCTCTGTAGTAACATAAGAATGGTAGGTATAGGAAATTAAATCGATTAGCAAAACCAGCCAGCTTCATTTTCGATAGCCAGCTTCTACAGTAGTTATTACTTGATCCCTAATCAAACACACAATCTTGTGCCATTCACACATTTTCCAAATTGATTTAAAATGAACTTTCTTTCAAATTCATTGCAGCCAAGAATAAGCCAGCCAAAATGCTGAAAGCAACAACAGTTCAAAGAGGTGGACGTCATACAATTAAAACCATCAGAAATACTTTGCACAAGAATTTCTATCGCACTGACCTCAGTGATGTGAGTAAACCGTCATTTAATAATATGAAGTCAGTTTAGCAGGTAACTCAAATTAACAGCATAAAAGATGCTTTAAAAGAACTTTGTTAAGAACAAGTTAGTTGGTTTTTCAAAAGCAGGTAAAGGCAAAATTTGCCTCCTTTGAATGCAAAATGAATCAGTTCTATTTTCAGCTTTAAAGACAGAAGTGTTTTATGCTATTTTCAGATCCTAATTGTAGTGTAAACTGGTCCTCAACTTCCTAAACCTTGCTGAACCAAATATTGTTTGATGAAATATATTAATTGTGAAGATCACCTTTAAAATAGTTGCAAGTTTGCTTTGATGTTTTCCTTGCTAGCGGCAGTCACTCATGCCCCAAATCAGAGCCAGTCGTGAAGTTGAGAACATATCTGCAAGTCTTAAAGATGGCTGTCTTAAAGATAATTGTATTTTGCCACTGTAAATGTCAGGAATGCAATAATGAATGTTTATTTCTGATAGGTTGCAACCCGTCGTGCATGTGCCATCATCAGGAGCCAGACAGCATCAGCTGTAGTCAAGAAGAAGAGAAGCCGCAGAAAGAGAAATTAGATAAACATTTGATGTATACAAATCTGCCAGTTGCTAATCAAATGTCTCTTGTCTTGAGTCACTCACCCTTGACATGAAAATGAACAGTATGAAGCCAGGTGCAGACTTTAAAAGGAATTGACATTGGCAAGGCAGGTGAATTAAAAATAGGAGATGATACACTACTGATTGGATCTCACTTTCAAAATGCCATTTCATGGGACTGATAAAAATAGATGTTATGCAAGATCAGTTAAACCATGTTGATTCCCTTTAGTTGTTTTTTCTTGATATGGTACTAGGGTACAACAGGTTGCAGTAGGTGAAACGTGCACTTTGCTTTTGATGTCTCAAGTTGCAACCTAGGCATTGGCAATGAAAATCCTACTGAAAGACTTGTTTCGCAAAGCAGTTCAGTCAAATTTTTTTTGCGAGCCACTTGTTTTGCTAATCAAAAGCAGGTCAAACCCAACATTGGAGGTGGTTTCAGTGCACCATAATCTCAAATTATCTCTGGCAATCATCATGGCTTATCCTATATGGAAAAGAAATTAATCGGGGTTCTTCAAGTATCATGTCTTGGCTCCATCTTTTTTTTGATAAGAATGTCTGCAAAATGCATGCAGATGGCACAGCAATGTAATGATCTCCTGACAGGAAAACAAAACAAAAGAAGCTGGAGACGTTTTGAGGCATTTTTATCTTTTTTACTATGACAAAATCAAATACAATTCCGTTTCTTAAACAATTTTGTTACAAGCAAACTATATCAACAGGCAAAAGAGAAATATGTTACTTGCATGAGAGCATAAGAATGTTGCGAGAATAACATCGAAAAAGTTTGCTGTATTACTTGCGAGGGGTCTTACACTCCCTAAAATGGGCACGAGGTTTCTGCAAACATCTTACCGATAGTCCAGGAAGTGATATTCCCCTCGATACTTCTGCTAGAATTGGATATTTAATATTCAACTAAAGAATGGTATTCCACCACTCGGAGATCTGCCATATCCCCTTGCTTGGAAAATGTGCCAAATATTTTTAATAGCTGAAAGGGAGTTGAAACGCAGCGATTTCTAAACCCTGGTTCACACTATGTACGTCTTTTAGATCGTCAGGATCGTTCAGCAACACCTGAAAGACAACAGTCTGAATCCTTCGTCTCTCGAGTCTTTTTGAACGACCCAAAAGACCTGTGAACCAAGAGTGAACAGAAGGAAACGATTTCTCGTTCAATGTAGTTGAAGCAGTTAACGGTGAAAAGCTAACAAACACAATGAAAAATTGTGTGCAGTTTGTTCGTCGATACAATTACCCAAAAGGAAAGTCTTAATACCTCCTGCACAACTGAACTCGGCGACTTTTCAAAATCATCCGGACGCCTTGTCGCTCTATACTTAGGGCAGGGAGTCGGTCACCAACCTGATGGAATACCATCCTTGCAAGTAGAAAAGTCATTATTAACTTTAATAATGCCAACGGAAGTTAACAAAAGCCAACCAAATCAGCAAACCACTGCTGCTGTCCTCCGAACGCGCGTTGAACAAAGTGCACTAAACATGTCATTTGTTCCAAGAAGCGGTTCTACCTTAAACTTACTTGACCTGAGTTTAAAAGATCACTTGTGTCTTTAAAGTGGACCTTTGCATTTGGCAATATCGGCAACAAAGTAAAGCTGAAGAAAGAGTAGTTTTGTGTGTAGGTATTTTCTCTGTACCATTAGGCCTAAAACGCCACATATCACACGAGTCAATTCAAACGTTTCCTCGCCTCTTTTTTCGGAAGCATTCTGTTGTATGCATGCACTGAAGCCATATATTTCTCCAAACCTATTTTGAAAAGAGTTTTCCTTTATGCCGTGAAAATCTATTCCATCTTTCCAAGATTAAATGGGGCAACTCATCAACAAACTCTCATCCATCAATCGTTACCTGTTGTAAACAAAACATTGCAGAGTTTGAATTTCGCCAGGCAGGCGATCACCATCACTAACACAAAAGGGACAATCTGTAATCGCGCGAGGGATCGGTTGCAAAGGATCATTTCTACAGGACGTTTAAGAGCCATTGTCACCCTTGGGTCCTCTGCAGTTACCAGACCGGGACATAATCACATTTGGCCTAAAGGCCTAAGCAAAGTATGGGACATTGTGGCCGTGCCCTCAAAGGGCCATATGGGTGACATGACAATAGTTCTTTGATCGCAACAAAGGGCTTCAATAAGCAATGAAGTCTGTGCGGAAAAAACTTTGACTTTAGTTTTATTTCCAAACAGCGCCATTTCGCGAGCGAGCAGAATTTTACACAATGACACGTCACTCAGTCCTAACTATCTTTTCAACTTTAACAATAAAATTTCTGCTCATTTGCAAATTGCCACTGTGTGGAAATAAGGCTTTACTCAAATCTAAACAACATCTACGCGCATAAACTACCGCCTACAAATCCCAGGTCTTTATTTGCCCAGGTACTGGACTCTTGCAAGTCCTTCTCCTATACTTCAAATATATCTACAATGCGGCTAAGTTATGACGTTCCCTGTTTAGGTTCTGAAAGATCACAACAGCCATTACCCGAGAAAACCAGCTTGTCTTGCACTGGTCCTTGCATCGAAAATCAAAAACTAAATCTGGTTAAATTCCCCTTGCCAACCATGGTCCTTTGCCTGGATAAGTCACATGGAAATTCGAATTAACAAGTTTGTGGAAGTTCAGTTCAATTTGGCAAAGGATACCGAAGCAACGCTGGAATAATAGAAGCGGATTTTCAAGATGGCAGTGAACAAAACGCAGCAGAGGCGAAAGTCTGACAGGCATCATAGGAACTTTATTGGAGTGTTCTTCCATCCAATTGTACCACATGCTGTGTGTCTTTCACGCAGGTCAGGCAATGCTCGACAGCTTCCTGCACTGCTCCTGGCTTTGAGCACGTGGCTAGGCCCATTACCACCGCAAACAAGAAGAGTGGGACTGTATGCTGAAGTAAAGTCATTTGACCCATTTGTGTGCCTTTAACCAGTGAATCTGACTATACAAAATGACAGAACCCAAACATGAACGACATTCTACAGCCATCCATCTACGGAGCAAAATGCTTTTGCATAAAGTCCCTTACACCTCATGTAAGAATTCTTTTAATGTCCTAAACCTCAGATAGCTAGCACACGGAGTACTTACGATGTAAAAATATAACATAATCTGCATATTTGATTAAAACGTGACAAATTATGTTCATAACACTAACGAACGAGTATTAATTGATTAGTTCGTGTCTCTGCTAGTCTGATCTCAATGGATTTGTTACGTTATCACAGATAATTTCTGTATTGAAGATTTGAACTGTCTTCAAAGTTCAACGCTACACAAAGTTATTAATAAAGTGCATAGTATTCAAATTTTCAACCTCTTTCTACGTATAATTACATTTAATAAAGGGGGATGCAAAAGACCAAAGTATCTCCGCTGGCCTCATTTGAATTTCTTTCATGAAGTTTCGTTGGTAAACAGCTTGACAGAGTGAACGCAAATCTATATCCAAAACCTATGTAGACTTATTCCTTTTCATCCCTTGTTTGCCTTCCGTTCTTTGATTAGCTGCTATCACTTGGTCAATAAGAAATCATATCACTACTCTGAAAAAGTTTAGGTCATCTTTTCAAAGTGGCCTAAACTAGCGGGACTTCTCGTTACCTCTACAAGATCGCTTCAAAGTCTGGTTTACAGAACTCGAACATTGAAAAGCAAAATTCAAGTACAAAGAATTATGTTTTCCTGGCCTACTTATCGCAAAATATATAACTTTAAACAGTAATGTTCCTCTGTAGAAACAAAATAGATCCATCGCAGCATGGCGAACTCGCGGCCACATCAACCGTTTTTTGTACGCAACAACAACAACTGTCTAAACTGCGACTCCTGATTGGCTGAGAACTAAACTCTAGCAATTTGATTGGTGAATACGGAATCACTCTTCGCGAGCCTAAAGCGAGCCAACTTTCAAAGAGTAACATTATGAGTCCCTACTGACCAAGTGATATCAAAGAACGCATGAACAAGGGACGAAAAGGCACAAGTCTACAGCCTGTACACAAAACATGGCAACTGTTGGGATAGAAATTTGATTGGATGCTCCCTTCAGGTTCAGATCTGCATAAGAGATCTTGTGCATGGGAACAAATTTCATCTGGAAATTCTCCAACACAGAGAAAACTGTGGTGAAGAATTTTTGAGCTATTATATCAAAAGATGTGCTTGGGCACAGGGTCATTCAGATTTGTCCAGAGTTAACGTATAGGAATTCAGTAACTCGTACTTCCATCGGTTGCCCCATCAAATAAAACATCAACGGCAATGGTGGATGAAAGTGGGCAGGGGCTTAAGTCTTAGCCACACAAAAAACAGAAGAAAGCATTCTTACCATATCATTAAAGGTCTATAAGGCTTGTAGGGCGTTGAAAACGTAAAATCATACACTTAGATCTGTTCTAACCGTGCAATAACGATGTAATAGTAAATCGATGTGATACCATACATTCCATTGGGAGAGTTGATTTAGTCCAGGCTGAGCAGTCCAAAGAAAGCCATCAACAGCCATAGATGTCATGGTTACATCATCTCTTCGAATGAGCTCATTATGTCACTTTGCATAGTCATATCTACTGTGCGTGCTTGCTGTATAACAAAGAAAGGAATAATTGTTGAAATCAACTTTGCTAAGACGCATCATCGTCTAATATACTTCCCGGGAAAAAAACAAAACAATGAAGGTTGTTACAGTCGTGGACTGGACTAATAATTTTGAAGTGTATTTGCTCCAGGAACATTGTAAGGTTGGAATTTGAGACAGACGAGGAAAGGGGATGATTTTCGAAGATAGGTTTGGAAATATTTTCCAAAAGTTTTGCATCCAAAAGTTACAGTTCTATGTTATTTGCGTTCCTCAAAAGTAAATATTCTAGGCTGCGTCTGCTACGACTAAAGCTTCTTGCAGATATGTAAATTATACCATGCAGAAAAGCACTCTCTCTTAAGATGGCATTATATTTAAATTCGAAACAGTGATGGCAAACATTACATCCTCTCAAAAAAAACAGCATTGAAGGAAAGAGACGTATGACTTGTATTTGTATGACGAGTAAGTCGTTTCATGAAATCATTTGACACAGGATCTCTATCTGATTAACCTGAGTCAATTTATGCAGCATTCCATTTGAATACTTTAGTTGGCTTCAAATAGCCCTTACGTTAGCTACTCTGTTGTAAGTCAAGTGAAAAATGAATTCATGCTGATAACAGGAAGGATCAAAACATTTTCTTACTGCTTCTCGCTTCCTTCTTTCTTGTTCTTTCCGCCTTTCGATTTCTCTTTCCTTATTTTTCTGCGCTTCCGTTTTCTGTGCTTCAGATTTCGCTGAAAGTTCAGCTTGCTGTTTCCGTGCTTTTTCCAAAGCTTCTTCTTCTTCCCGCTCCCTACCACAATTACAAAATAAAAATTTACTTTACATTCCGCAATCAGAGCACATGGAGATTACCTGGCTACGAATGTGAAACCTTGCATATTCAGGAAGAACAAAAGATGAAAATATACTGAAATCATGTTTTGAAAATGTGAATGGTGGACAAGAACAACAACATCTAAAGAAGGGCTGCCACTCGGTTGACTAGGTCCTGAAAAATGGGATCCTGTTACACACGCAGTTGCAATTTTTCTTCTTAGGTACAAGATCGGACCTTCTTGAACAACAAAGGATCCAGCTGTTTTCAGGAGCCAATCAGCTTCGTTGCAGTGCAGCTGTTTCGACGTCATTGGCATTGCTTTAAAGATTGAATGAGGAGAGATAAATGGGAAAATAAAGCAAAAACAAGGTTATGAAACTGGTAAGAGGGTTTGACGTACCTCTTCTTCTCTTCCGCAAGTCGAACTCTTTCTTGCTCAGCTCTTTCCCTTTGCAGTTTCAACTGTTCCTCTTGCTGTTTCATCACTCTTTCCTATCAAGACAAAAAGAGACATGAAACGTACGGAAAGGTGGCATTTCAACAATATCAAACTTACTGATACATCTAGGAAGAATATGCAGCAGTCGATGGTAGAAATTACGGAAATGAAGGGGTATGGCCTCGCCTAATGTTATAGTTCCTCTCTTTGAAAAACGATTGGGGCAAACAATGCATTTCAAATGAAACAATGGCTTCGCTCCCCAAATATCTAGCACAATGTCTTCCACTGGTATACAAGTTCAAGTAGGCTGTTGTTTTCCAGAGTATGGCTTCCCAAAAACACATTACAAAGACCTGATACTGCCATCCTAATCGCTAAAGGATCTCCCGCTAGTAAATTGCTAGCAAGTTTCGTCATATTGTTTATGAAACTCCTAGCTAAAATCGTAGCGTTCAAGGCAAATGATTCCATGCAAAAAATAGAAAGTAAATAACCTAAAAAATATCAACATCTTCATACCTTTTCTTCTTTTTCTCTTGCGATTTTCTGAAACTGTTCAAAATGTGCGCTTGTTGTAACCTTCTTAGCTGGTTTAGCCTGATTTGTGTTTGCAAGACTTCCCCAAGAGCTTACGTGCTTCAAAGGGTTCTCCTGGAAAGCAAGCAAATTCATCAAAACTATGAATCAAATTGTGAGAAGTGATTTGGGGCCCAACAGAGATGGAAACTCTTTACTGTTGCACTTCCAAATCAGAACATGTTTTGATCAGAAGCACAGTAAGAAACGTGGGAAGACAATAGATCGGCAAGAAATGGCAAGGAAGAATGGAAGGTAAGACGAATAGACACCTTTTTACTAGAAAGAATTTGTCCGTTCGCTTTGTCCGTTCGTTCAGACGCCTTTCATGGATGGTGATGAAGTTGCTACTCTAAGGTGGTTGGGCTCTTTGAAACATTGGTGAAACAGCTTCCACAAAAAGAACAGCCACGGATATGAGCCCAGCGGATAAAGAACTACAGGCTTCAATTTTCAAATTAGACCATCATTTCATAAGAACCAATCAATTATATTCACTGTATAAGAACCCACACTTACTTCCAAACTGTAGCTTCATATAAGCGCGTGTTTAGTGTATTTCACGATAAGAAAGAGGGACCATTTTACGAATCTCAACAAAAAATCAAGGTTTACCTTTTTAACGTCCGCTTTCCCATCTTGTCCTGGAAGGAGAATAAATCAAATTAGCTTTAGGTAAGTTAACACTTTTCACAAACACGCTGGTCAAACTGTGGAGTCCTCAAAATCCTAGTTAAGGCTTAGTGGGGCACGGCGAGTACTACAATAATCTACGTAGCGTTTACGTGCTGTTAAACGGGGTACCGTTTTCACCGTTTCACATTCCCGTATATTTAAAGATTCAGTATCCCCCAAGGGGCGACTGCCGACTTACTTGATGTGAACCAGCTATCTCCCAATACATGTAATGAGCTTAGAATATGATTTCTTCTTAACTTATGCATAAACGCCACTAACTCAAAAGCTGTATCAGAGTTCATGCTGAGACTTCAGCCGGTTGAGTTTCATATAATGTGATGAAAAGTTCAAAAGAAAGTCCGCTTAGGTCAACTTACCGTTGGCAGTACTATTGGATGGCTCTTTCGAAGACAGCAAGCTCCCTGACAACAAATAACGTTTATTTAAGGTGACGTGAAGATGAAGTTGCGGTTTTTAGCGCCATGCGCTAGGATCACAGAAGTAGAGAAGACATAATCGAGTCCGCGACCCCTTGTCATGACACTCAAGTGGTGGGGTGGTGCCCTACCGGGTATCGAGCCCTGTCCGCCTGATTGTTCTGGCTGCAAGGTCAGAAGATTACAGCACTACGCCACAACACCTTCTTTAATAGAAGTAGAATGGCCGGTATTAACAAGTCAAAGTAACTGAACTGCCCCGTTTACACTTTGCCGGTACAACTTAAAAACAGTTACGAAAGTGAAATTACACAGTTGCTGATAATCCATACCACTTTTGTTCCTTTTATCTACAGAAACTTTTCTGCTGGAGCAGTGTGAACAATCTTGAAGTTTAACAACTTTGTAATGGATCAAAACTGTGCCGGTACAGTCCAAAGATTAAAGGCATATGGGGCTAACATCTTTGAAAGGGTGGGTGTAAAATTCCTTTATATTTTTCGTTGAATTAAAGTTCTTTAAAGGAACTTTGTGTCATGCCATAACATTTTTTTGATATCTTGTTGTTTCAAAGTTGCAGGAAGATGTGGCATTATCTGGGGATAATGAAATGGTTAGGAAAATATGTTTTCAGCAAGAAGTCCCACTGTGATTTGCAGAGGGTTGATCTCGTTGAAAGAAACCTCTTCGCAAGATAAAAGAAGTGGCACAACTAATGCTGTTCAAACATATATTCCACGCAAGGTAAGTCGCGTCAAGACATTCCTCGGGAGAAAGTACTACACACTAACTATTTCATTCTCCCCTGACAATACCACTTGTACCTGTAAACTTTGCCAGGCTAAAATGCTAAAGGGGTTTGGCTAAAGATTTCACTAGTTTGCATGACTCCCATACAAGGTCTTACGAAGAAAATAATTTCTAACAAATACATTAAGAGACCGATTCCGTTGGCTGCATGGAAAATTTAATGCACAATGATCGGGTGGCAACAACCGACGTCACAGTCTGCCGAACGCCCTACGTTTTTCCTGACTCACCCGGTATTTACATCAGTCTAATGAGATGGCGTTTAGCATGTGAGGTCCAATCAGATGGCGTATCATCTCTCGATTTCCTTTATTCTTCACCAGGTGTCAGTTAAGCTTGTTACCCTAGTAGCTACATTGCCGTACTTTTATACAATTTTAACGAATTGATTGTTTAAATAACGCCTAGCAATGTATTGCACGCAAAACAAGCATTGTTATTTATCTACAATCTCGGATTTTAGATATAAGTCGAAATACCTGGCTTTTTGTTTGCTGTGACACTAGATGGTGCCAGTTTTTCAACAGCTACGGCCACCTTATCTTTCGTTGCTCCCACACTTGCTGCTGAAGCAGAATTGGGCGTCGAAACGGGCGTCGTTGCAGTTGTCTTTGCAGCAGCAGCTGGCGTTGGTTTGGACAGTTTCTTTGTCTTAGTGTCGGCTTCTTTGTCCTCAGGTTTTACGGTTGGCGTTGAAGGTTTTATTGCAGATGCAGCATTTGCTGGCTTGCTTGTTTTCGCTGTTTTCGAGGCAACAGTAGTTGCTGTTTTGGGAGCTCCTGCCTTCGGCACGGGCGTGACAGGTGTCTCCGGTTTTGATACAGGAGTTCCAGGCTTAGTAGCATTTGAGGTCGGTTTGGGAGCGCCTACTTTAGCTGCCGTAACGGCTGTGGTTCCAGCGGTTACAGGTACTTTTGAGGCGGTTGAAGGCGCCTTAGCTGCAGTTGCAGGTACTTTCGCTGCAGCTGCAGATACTTTTGCTGTAGGTGCTGAAGGTGGAGTGGAAACTTTGGAAGCTGGAGTCGGCACTTTTGAGCCAGGGGTCGTCGGTTTTGAAACTGCAACTGTCGGCTTCGTGACAGGAGCAGATACAACGGGAGGTACAGTTGGCACTATACTTGTCACAATTGGTTTTGTCACTGGTGTGCTCGGCGTCAGGGAAATAGGTGTGGCGGCAGTGGAGGGTTTAACGGTCGCAGGCGAGGATGCAACCGTCTTCTTCACACCTGTGGTCTTTACTGTTGTCACAGCAGATTGTTTAGAAGTACCAATAGTCGTCTTTGTATCTGGGAGTTGAAGCGTCTGTGGTCGGCTGACAGCCACAGGTGTCTTTGTTTGAGCCGCTGGGGGTTTAGCTGCTTTCGATTGTTGAGGGGCAGGGGCAGAGGCAGGGGCTGAGACCTGTCGTGCAACTGTTGCTGGTGCTGCCTTTTTAGCTTGGTCAACGGACACACCACGGTTGATGACGGGCGGGGCTAAAGCTGTTGTTGGTTGCCCTTTGGCTGCAAAAGAATGAAAAATTATCAAATATGTTTTAATAAAGGAAAAGTGCATTTCAATAAACTATGCATGCTGTGTGTAGTAATATAAAATTTAAAAGACATTAAACACGAAGTTTCGAGCATATAGTTGTCATCAAGTGACTCGAAATCCATGAACAGTAAGAAAATTGGTATTAAAACAAAAACAGACACAAGAGCCACTTCTTTCGAAGAAAATTCAGGCTCTGCTCCGGAAACAACAACAAATAGTGTCCGAAATTTGAATAAATAAATGAACCAACGGAGAATGGTCCAAAGAAGTAATGAGGATGCAACTCAAAACTTAAATTTGATTATATAGTAACAACCGTAACTGTGCAGAATAATCAAGCTTTGTATGGGAGAGAAACCTCTGTCAGCCAAGAACACTGCTTTTATTGCCATGTTTGCAAAACTGTCCATGTGAAAATACGAAATAATCTAAATCAATTTGAGTATAATCAGACCTTCTCACGGCTGCAAGAGAGAAGATTCTTGTAAAAATCTGCATATGAGACTCTCATTACTGTATTCAGAAAGAGTTGGAAACTGTACACAGAAACTTTGCTTATCCGAAACTGAACATGAAAGGAACTAACCTGCAGGAGTTGTCGGCTTCACTTTTTTCTCAACATGTGTTGTGTTCTGTAATTATAAGCATTTACTTCTTAAACTCAAAGAATCGCATGAGGCATAATTTGAAAAAGGCACGCTATTAAGCAAAGGGAAAACACTTTCATCGCACCGATTGTACTCCTCCGCAGTGCAGTGTCTATAACACATCATGTCTTTGTGTGGGGCCACCATGAAAATTATCATTGCTGCAAGGCCACTCTCCTTTTAGGTATCGAGTCCGTATAAATAGCGCGCTCATGACCAACATCAACTTCTTTTCAATAACAAAACAAAAGTCATCATTTACCGTAAAAGCTCTATCAAGCCCGGGGGGGCTTATTTCATTTCGGACACGTCAGAGGGGAGGATTAATAGAGAAGGGGCTGGGGCTTATTAGAGTGGGGGGATTGGCAGAATGGCAGAATGGCAGAATAGGAAAGTTTGATTAATATACCTCAAAGAAAAGGCATTCCCTCGGACTCAGAACATTGACTGCGCTTGCCCCTCCACTCAAAACGCTGAATTTCTGCCGCTGAAGATTGGTCACTTTCAGTGCTAGAAATATCTGCCTGGTATGGGAACCTAATATTAACTATTGCTAGAGTTAACTCTTGCCAGGAGACACACCAATCAACGTGTTACGGATGACAATTATGGATAAAGAAAGAACTGAAGAATAATAAAAAGGACGCAAATAAAATACCTTTGCAGTACTGTTGGGTGTCTTGCGGGTTCTCCCAGCAGCACCTTTACCTGCACAAACAAAATAAAAGGACTTATTATCCCGCGAGTGTTATACATGGATAGCAGTCACAGGCATCAGAAAACTGCACGAGAATGATGCCATCTACCCACTACATCGTCCATGTTCTGAACAGAACTTCATCATTTCTGTGTAAATTTGGCAAACATGTCATGACGTTTAGTACTACAGCAGGAATGAAGAATGCAAAAGGTGTTAGCAAAATAAAGACTGAGTGGGGAAAGGCGGTCTAAGATCATGGGATAACTACACTCAGTAGATAGGAACCGTCTATAGTCAACGAGCTCCTAGGATCCCAAAGCTTGGCACATAATAGCATCGCCAACTGAAATACATATTTTGTGTGTCAAGGATACTCGATGATCAAATAACCGGGATTACAAACCTAACTTGAATCCAAGTGCATCTTGAAACCTTATCTAATTAGCACTCAATTCACTTCAACTGTCAGGAAGTATTTAGAAATGTGGCAAGAGTGAAGGGGAATCAATGGCAAAAATTTCCGACCGAGGTTGAGGGGCCCCTGCAAAGTTCATCACTTCTGGGCCAGCCAGTTTTAATGAAAAGGGCAAGAAAATTTTTGAGTGAAAATGTGCCAAATATATTCCTAATTAAACAATTTGTTTGGAAACATTATTAAGAGGAAAAATTTTTGAATTGGAAATACCCCTGATAAATAGTACTGGGACGGGCTGCACTAAACACTTGAAAACATCATCTAATCCCAAAAAGATATAAGTGTTTTTGCAAAATCAAACCTACTCTTTCAAATCAAACACATCAGCAAGGGTAGAATATGCTAAAATAAGAGACATTTTCTCCTTCTACTATTTCTCTCCTTTGAACCAAAACAAACAATATTTACAGCGTTTTATGTTCAGCTCATTTCCACCTTACTATGAAGCCTACAGAATGAAAATAATACGTAACTATACACAAACAAAGTAACAACAAAACACCTATATACGATTTAAAAAGATGGGCCTAAGTTATGCGTTAAAAAAGACTACATACGTTTGAACGTTTTTGTTCCTGAGTTCTTAGCAAAAAATGAAGGCTTAGTTTCTTACAGTTCATTTAGAATGAATATTTCAGATATTTGTTTACTTATAAGTCATTTCCTTCAAGACATCCGTTTGAGTGATAAGCCTCTGTGCAATATGCCACAAAGAAAGCTCAAATTGCAACTCTACACATTTTGGCATCCTTGTATTATTCAACCATTCATCCACTGCACTATTTTAAGAAAGTTTGAAAGGTTTCCAGGCTCTTTTCAGCTAATTTAGGCCCATTACTACATATCCTACATGCAAGCATGAGACCCAAAGTTAAACGTTCGTTTTACAGGACAGCGAAGTGAGAAACTTGGTCAGGCATCCAAAAGGCCACCCATCCAGATTTTGACTTCATGCGACCGAGCTTGCAGTTACCTAACGGAAACTGTATAAACTACACTTGTGCCTTTTGCCCTTGCTTCCCTGCGTTCTTTGAATTGCTGATATCACTTGGTCAATTGGGACTCAAAATATGCTTCTAAAAAGTGGGCCCAATTTAGGCCCCCGTAGAGTTGTTCCGCATTCACCAACCAAATTGCTAGAAGTTAGTTTTCAACAAATCAAGAGACGCTATTTAGATAGTTGTTGTTGTTGTATACAAAAAACGGTTGATGAGGCCAAGAAATCTTGCAGCTGGAATGAATCTATTTTGTTTCTGCAGAGGAAGATTACAGCCTGAAAGGTATGCATCTTGAGATTTGCAGGTCAGGAAAACATCATTCTTTGTACTGAAAGTTACCCTTTCATTGTTCCAGCTCTTAAGACCAGACGTCGAAGCGATTTTGTTGAGTGTACGAGACCTCCCGCTTGTTAAGGCTATTTTGAAAGATTGGACCCACTTTTTAAGAGTACTAATGAATCCCTTTTGACCAAGTGATATCAGTGAATAAAAGAGCGCAGGGAACACGGGATAATATGGCATAAGTCTATTTATAAGCCACTCGTCCCCTCAGCTGATAAAGTAACCCTAAAAAGTAGGATCTCTTGATTTTCTGCATTAAAGGAGTAAACAAAGTCTTACTGTGAAAGACACGCAGAAGGGGGTTCCTGTCTGCGCCTTGCATTTTACTACAATGCAAAACAACATAACACATGCTACGAAAACGGAAATGAAAGATCCAGCTAGAAATTTCGGAAGATCTAAGTTAAGCGACCATCGTCGTTCAACAACCTTCGTATTATGCAACTAAACCTTGAATTGTTAACATACAATACATTTTATGAGCCAAAAGATATGAATGGATATTAGCTTCCAGAAACACCTTCAAGGAGACAGAGCAGAAGCTCATTTAGGATGTCTTGGCGGAAATGAAAACAATAAAGTCTTTTTTGTTTTGTTAGTATCTGTGATATCAGAGCAAGATTAAAAGGAAGGCAGAGACAATTAAGGTCTTTGCCTACCTTCATTGTCTGAACTTTCTGAGTCTGAACTTGATCCAGAGCTGGAGCTCGAACTAGAACTGCTTGAGTCACTGTCACTGCTACTGCTGCTTGCACTTAGACGAGATGATTTTGGTTCAAGTTGATTTGAATCTATGAAAGAAACAATATCAAACATTAGTTAATTGGCCATTTAATTGCAATTCTGCTACAAAAATTTCGAAGAAGCTTTCGCGAGCTGGAACAAACGCAAAATCTTTGGAATTAACTTTCACGAATTGGCTAAAATAGGATATTTTGCGGGAATAAACTTTCGCTAATTAGATATCTTTTTAAGTTTTGTAATGTCTCAAATGTTCCTCGACTCTAGACTGATGACGATGAGTCCCTTGTATCCCCGCGGTAAACATTGCTCAAGAGGGACTCGTAATGAAACAGTGAAAAACTTGGCCCTATTTTCTTCAATCATCAATGGAATTACGAAAGAATCACGGCTTCGAATCACGGCTGGGAGTGTTTTCAATTTTTCAATCGAATCGAAAATTCTATCACATTTACATCTTAACAATAGTAATTCACAAATCTCGCAAATCTGATTGGTACTGGTGGAATTGCGAAGTTTGGGCCTAAATAGGGCCAAGTTTTTCATAGTAATACTATGAGTCTCTATTGCCTGAAGCGCCATCATCAAGTCAAAGAGCACAGGGCAACAAGAGACTCATCGTCATCAGTCTACTTTGACTCTTAAACGGCCCTTACGAATCGTCCATACCTATGCTTGATGGTAGCATACAGGGCGTCTCAAAATGATTGTACCCAGTTTGTGTGGCTACTGAGGAGGAGCTGGATATTCAATTATCTTGGTTTATTCACAGTTGCATAGGTCATGCTCCAACCTAAAGTTTGAGACCTTGTTTGAGTCAATGTTACGAGTGGTTGCTGATTTATTGTAGAGGAAAGGCAAAATAAGTGGCTGCTTCAAAAAAAGCACGCCTATTGTTCTCAAGCGATGCCAAAATTAAGTTAAGTTTCCACAGAAACGTCCTGGCGTCAAATTAAAAATTTTTGCTAATTATCTTAAAGGGTTAGCAATGCTTTCTATTCATAAGAGAGCACTTTTTACCTTTTAAAAAACTTGGTGAAAACTATTGATACGAAGCAACAACCCGTTCTTTGAAAATTCACTTTATTTTAACATTGTTGGAGAACAATAGAATTACTGTTTCTGAAGCAATCATTTATTTTGCATTTTCTCTGCCATAAATCAGCAACCACTTGTCAGATTGACTCATACAAGGTCTCAAAATCTAAGTTGAAGCCTGGCCTATGCAACTGTGTAAAATCCGTGGTGATCAAATCTATAGCTCCTCCACAACAGCCATACAAACGGGGCACAATTATTTTTGGATACCCTGCAGTTTAACAGGTTTGTTGTTAAAGATAACATTGAATGATAAGAAGCGAAATATCAATATCTGATGAAATAAACATGGGTGAATATGCGATTCCATATTACAGTAAATTTCGCCAGAAAAAAATTTCGTGAGTTTCACATTGTAGGAAAGTTCACGGAATAAATTTTCCCAATGTTGGCCAACACACGAACATGCGAGAGTTCGTTCCTTGAAGGTAGACTATTACTATTGATATAACTTTAGAATATATGACCATATGGATTTCAGTGATAAATTCCTAAAGATGAACAACTGTTTGAAGCATTTCAAGCAATTCCTAATCAACTACCCATATTGCAGCTACATTATACTGTCAATTGGTCAATTATAGTGAGACTATTCAGCGTAGTCAGACAAATGCAGCGAATACTTTGTAACATCGGATCGGTGGCCTATTGGATGAATCTGAAATAAACAGTGAAACTCACCTTTCTTTGCAGACTTTTTCTTTGGCTGTGCAGCTTGAAGCTTTCCACTTACATCCTACAAAACAAGAATATATTTACGATTTAACTTAGTTAGGATTGGAATTACTTCATACTGATTTGAATATTTAGCTGATCTATTAATTCCCTGATTCCTTTCTTTATCAATCATTGTATATATACTCAATTTAGATTAGCTGCATATATGCAACTTTGCGTGAGTAGGTAAAGAATCGAATGAAAAGAGGTCGACGAACAAATACTCAGATCAATACTAAGGAATTGCAGAACAAAACGTAGTCCATTTCTGTACGAAGAGAGAATCATCATGGCTCCTTTGCAAAAAGAAAAGAAAATTGCTTAACTTCTGCTATTTCGACATTAAAAGTACCCATCGAATATGTTAATACCTGCAATCGTTTTTCGAGCTCCTCTTTTTTCCTGGCTTGTTCTGCTTCCCTGTCTTCTGCTGTTTTAGGCTTCTTTGCAGGAGGCTTTGATTTCTTTCGCATGCATGAATTGACATATTTTTCTAATTCCCGTAAAGTTGCAGGTTTCAGCGTTTCAAAATCGATTTCAATTTCATCAGGATTCGTTCCTTTGAGCGTTGGTTCTCTCGTTTGGATTATATGGACAACTTTGCCAAGCTTGTCTCCTACGATTAATAAAAAGATTTTAACAACACTGACAAAAGTAGGTAAAAAAAGTGCTTTCGTATATGCTGTTTAAGCATACAAATAAATTCTCTTGATAAACGGTTGTAGAATCCTCCTTTCGGCGTGATACATCGATAAGAACATACTTCCTTGCACTTGCGACTGTCGGATGGGTAAAAAAAGTCATTCCAAAAAAATGGCACACTTTCATAAAAAAACCGAAAACCATCAATCCTAAAATCTTGAAAGATCTTGAAAATCTCAAAGATCTTTACAAAATTTTAGAGATCCCAAAGAAACAATAAAAACATTTAAGAGAGGTCCCAAAATCTCACTCAAGAAAGTATGCAAATTCTTTAAAAATCTTTCAACAAATCTTTGAAAATCTTCAAAGAATCCTGCAGAATCTTGAAAATATTTTGTCTTCAAAAATCTCAGACAAATCTTATAAATCTTTGAAAGATCATGAAATTTCTAAATCTCGTGCTCTATTTTTGGAGTGACTTGCACGTATGTCTCAGCTGCTAAAAAGGGCGTAACATCGAAGATCTACGGACATCGTCAATCTAATTATGACATGAGGGTATGTGATATATTTTCTGATAAGATAATATTTTGTCTACCTACCAGGTAACTTATTAATATCCAAACTTAATTGTCTCTTCTCGTCATAAGACATTGCCTTTGAAGACCCGAATTCATCTTCGCTTTCCTCTGCTAACACTTCTTTCTTGGCTGCAAGTCTAGAATTGATAAATGAGCACAAGGTTAAAAAATACCATGGCATTACACTTGATAATACACAGTAAGAACCAAGCAATAAAAATGGCTATTTGGTTTCTACATTTTAGAAATCAAAGTAAAACAATTGCTTCTAAACTACTACTTTTGCATCAAATGAAAATAAAATGAACAAAAGAAGAAACTACAATACCTTTTCCAAACCAAACAATCTGAAATCTTTATAATCTTCAAAACGCATGAAAATTTCCATTTACATGAAAAAATTTTCTCTTTGTAGGATTGAGTCTTTAGTTTAAACATGACCACACACTCCCAGGAATTATCGTTTCAAAAATAACCGTGCCCTCTCATGACAAGTCACTCAGTAATATTTGGTAGCTTGCCTGTTACATCTACATTGCATAGTATATTCAAAAACTTTATGCAGAGCACTCTGACTTGGATAGGCTGGACAGACGGATATTTTGAGCTGAGGATACGACAAGATGAATGATTTTGAGACATGAGAGCCTGCAAAGGATTGTTTTGAAAGTTAATCAATTTCATAATGATTTTCTATTTCAACGACGAGCGAGATGTCTTTTACTTATATATACGTGAAAATATTTTCTAGAGGAACTTTACATAGAAGTTTGAGCAATTTTCAAAAACAACTATTCCTTAAAAAGTCGGTTACCCTCATTTTCCATAGCTCTATGGGCGTGGTCCTGCAACATTTTTCTTGGGCCCCATTGGGAAATCACTCCAGTGCCCAAGTTGGCTCTTGACGACACTGATTATCTTAACTTTCCAAATGTAGATAACTAGCAGCAGGGCAAGGAATGTACTATACATTGGGAATTCACTAGAAGACATACAGTAAGCCCCCCCATTTAAGAAACCACTTTTCACACCTCAGCCTAAAATGTTACTTAAATCTATAATACTTCTCGTCTTTTTAGGCTCCAGTTCTTAAGTTTCTAATTTCTTTCCTGAAAAGTCCTACAAGAATAAGTTACAACAAAATATGGCTGTATATAGATAAATTGGCCATACTTACGCATATCTGTCTGTTGTCAATGATGGTCAAGAACATCAATTAAAATTGATGCAAAACTCTGTTAAAAACATGGTATCATGCTAGCAATTTCTTATGAACCCTGTATAAATTGTAGGGATGCTCTAAGACCCTCAAACCAGCACTTTGAGTCACTCAAAATACAAGAAACTTTGTTTTGGGCGAGAGTCTCAAAGAGTTCCTTATAGGTAAGGGGGCTAATTATTTTTCAGTAGGCTAAAAGTTTCTTTCAGGTGGTTTCTTAAATGCGGGGCCTTACTGTACTCTAACTAAGAATAAATCAAGCAGTAACGTACTTGCTCTTTTTCGATCGTTCAGCTGCTGTACCTTTCCCCTTTGTAGTTTCTGTTTTTGTTGGTGTTTTAGTCTTCGCTTTATCCTTCTCTGCTTTTGTTGACGCTTTCGTATCAGCAACAGGGGTATCTTCTTTCTTTTTCACTTCCATTTTTATTTTATCTTTCTTGGTCCCTTTTGCTTTGGTTGGTTCATCTGCAGCTTTACTCTTCTCTTTCTTGGTGTTCTTATCCTTTGATTCCTTATCCTTATGTTTATCTTTCTTGTCTTTTTTATCTTTCTTCTTCTTATGTTTACGTTGTGATGTGAGCTTTGATAGTTGGTCATGCACAAGAATTAACTGGAAAGAGAAGTACCATGGTTTTGACTGTTAGCTAGCAAAAGAAGGCCTAGATGTTTATCCCAGGGGTATTCATTTTGGCAACTCCAGAGTGGGGTTTATTAGCCTTACTCCATAAGGAACCTGAAGTTACGCTCATTTCATAGATTTCTTCAACTGTTGTTGTTGCTGTCGGTCCACTAGGGCCTTATTTACCTGGAGGTGTAAAACCAGACAAAATGACAATCAGCGACAGGTTTCTATCCCGTCATCGGCTACTGATCAGAACGAGGCTTGAAGGAAGGCAATTTTTGCGATTATGGCAAGAATGACCATTTATATCAAAGTAATGATAGCTAGCTTTATGGTACAGCGATTCTGGAATAATGCTTTTTGTTGCAATTTAGACCCTGTGGTCGTGAAAAAACTTAGCAGATGATTTGGACCAAACAGATCCTTTACCTCTATTCTAAAAAGAATTCGAATCGAAAGATATCTTGATACATTTTGTAGATAATCATGTAAGAAATAAACGATGTGCCATTGAAGTTTTCAAGTGTTTGAACGGTCTTGTGCCGAGGATGTTAGAGAAAAATTTCAAAAAACTGGAACATCAAAGGACACCCGAGGAAACAAATCAAATCTCGTGGTGCCTCGCATAAAAACAGAAACTTTCCAAAATGCATTTAGTTATCAAGGTGTAAAAATATACAACAGATTGCCGCCTGAACTGAAAAATGAGAACTCAATTGTGAGATTCAAAAAAAGATGTATATATATAATGACTTCGATTTTAATTTTTAAGAACCTTTATATTGTAAATAATAGTTTCTTTTTTTACTACTTTTCGTTGGACACAGGTCCTTGATTTATAGCAGCTGTTCTTAGCTAACCAAACAAGAAAATAACATTACCTGCTTCTCTAGGTCTTGCAGTTTCTTCTGTTCTTCGCTTTCGCTATCAGAAGAAGACGAGCTCTGCTCCTCCCCAGATTCTGATTCAGACTCTGCGCGGGCATCAACATCTTCCTCTGATTTTACTGGTGTTTTTACAGATGGGTCTGGCGGGGGTTCATCAGGCATTTTTGCAAACCTGTATTCGAACACATCCTGAGGAAGAAGGCATACTCTGAAAACGTGAGGTTGACAATAGAGACAAATTTTCTAACTTTGCATAGTTTCCAAGGGGGTAAGATTTCCATGGCTTGATTTCAAATCCTACTTCGGAAATATATTTCATGCACAGAAAATCTTCTTAAGTCTGTGCTGGGTAAAAACATCAAGAAAGTACTTCTTTACATAGATTTTGGGTGATCAATACACTGTCCGGGTGAGGAAAAAAGGCCCAGCGTTTGAAAGGCAAGTGCTCCTTGAGTATACAAGCAATGACCATTTGGCAATGTATGATGGAATAGCTAACATGTTCATTTATTTTTAGAATTTTTCAGGCTGAAATCAGCCACTCCGTTCAGATTTTGCAAGAGATTTTCAAAAAAGTTACCTTCAAGAAACTTTTAAAAAACATGGTAAAATTAGGGGCTAGTTTCTGTAATCTGTTCACCTCACAGTGATGACTTGACACCAGGCTTTAGCATGTGCTGTCTTCTTGGGAGAATGACAAAGTCTTCCCCTTGGTGTGAATAAGCTATTAAAGGGCAGGAGGGGGATTCCATTCTCCCATGAGCACAAAACACATGAACATATCCATGTGTCATTATTGATAGGAAGGAGAACAAAGGGAAATTTTGCCTTTTTCAGTAGTTTTTTGGAGTTTTTTGAAAGGTGCTTTCTGCAGCAAATCTCTCCTTTTGGCGGGAAGGAAAGGCCAATTAAAGCTGAGCTAATTACTGAACAAAATTGGGTATATCAAGAATAAAATATGATATATAGTTGTCAATGTCATTGTTTCAATATTCAGGGAGCAGTATTTTTTCAAATGCTGGGCCCTTTTATTGACTTATCTGGTATAAACATTTTAAAGCTGAAAAGAAGATACAAACCTGTAATTTTCGTGCCATTCCAACAACATCATGGTCAGGTGGGTTATATTTGTAGCAGTTCGTAAATATTAATCTTACATCGCTTGAAAATTCGTTTGCATTATTGTATTCTCTGTTATCCATCTTTTTCTGGAAAAACAAAGCTTCAAGTTATATATAGATTTGCAGCTTTGTCTTCAAGCCAGTCCTCTAGCCCTATGTTTTCTTTGGATAAAAGCAAACAAAACTAAATTTGCAGAGAAATGTGCTCAGTTCAGCCCAAAGTATCATTTTTTATCACATCTAATTATCATAGCTGCAAACTTTCTTTCCATCACCTCATCTAACGGTAAAAGGAGTGTTACGCAAATAAAGAACAGGAAAGGCCACAGGTCTGCAATTTTGTGACAAAAATTGATGTTTACTTATACAATAAGCTGAACAACCCCATAACATTTTCTTATCTTACTGAATATTCTTATTGAAACTGAAAGGATACATTTACACTTCCCCTGAAATTCTTATCACATATGTCAGACAACTTGCATTAAAGGCGTCCTTATCTGTGGAATAAATAGGTAAATCTGAGAAGCATAAGTATACCTTAATAGTTCCCAAATCCATAGGATGTTTGATGATATCAAGATAATCATGTAACCCCAGACCATCTACATCAACTGGTTTGTAAAATGGCCATGCATAAGCCATGTGTTTCTTTGAATGCATCTCCTTCAGGATTCCATTGCAATATTTCATTTGCTCACTGAGCTTTGATCGTTTCTTGCTTTGTTGGGGCTAAAAAAACACAAAGTGTCCTCAATCTAAATGGTACACACAAACAGAAACTCCTTTTTTCCATTTTTCCCCCCATTCTGCCTAGCATCTAAAGGCGGTTTTTAGGACACTGAAAAGCTGAGCTTATCAAAATAGTGTCCTGGTCTTCTTAATGAGATCACACCATGTGATTTCTTTTACCTGGAATTGCAAAGCATGGTGACTCTGTTCACTCACATGACAGGTTCTGTAGCATGGGGATTTTAACTTCCAACCCAGAGACTGGTAGTCACACATACTATCATTGAGCCATTCCTGCACAACTTCTTCAAGTTCAATAGGTAGTTAGATGTATGAAGACAATAGATGTCTAAATTTGCACATGGTTTGAAATATTTACACAGGCACAATCTCATACTTATAGCCAAACCTCTTCTGTAAAACTTTTTGAAAATGCTTAATATTTCGCAAGGTGACTTTGAACAAATTTTGAACAAATCAGGAGACCAATTATTTATGTCTTCCCGCAACAAATACAAAAGCAATGAGCAGTGGGGGGCTTGGTGATTATTTACTTTAGGATTTGGAACCATCTGTTCTATAAATGCTAGTATCACCTGATTCATCTCTGGTGCTTTAAGAAATGTACAGAACCAATGTTTCTATCAACATTCAGAATGACCAAATAATTGCATTTCATTACATCAAAGAACAAACTTGCAAATCATATCAGGCCTGAAATCTATCTAAGGTATCACTGCTTTAAATTTAGGTGGTGGAGCTAAGAGGAGGTATCCATGCACATGACAAAATCATAAAATACAATAGGTAGATATGCACATGCAGCTCTAAGTTTGCTATTTATCTCTGTCAATTAACTTTAAGCTCCTACTGTAGTCACAATAATAAACTTGATTTATAGTATGCCTGTTTGTTATATGTATAGTATGTATGTTTGTAGTATGCCTGTTTGTTATATGTATAGTATGTATGTTTGTAGTATGCCTGTTTGTTATATGTATAGTATGTATGTTTGTAGTATGCCTGTTTGTTATATGTATAGTATGTATGTTTATAGTATGCCTGTTTGTTATATGTATAGTATGTATGTTTGTAGTATGCCTGTTCCTGCTGTGGATGGATCCAATAATATATTGTGTTTTTATATAGTTAAGATTTTATTTAATGGAAAAATACTCATTTTTGTTGGGACATAATGAAAACTCCAATAACCTTGGCAAGATCTTCACCAGGCAAATCTTTATTTGGTTTCTTGATACTTCGATGAGATTCCCTTCTTGATCTAATTTTCCCACTTAGATAAGGGACAGCAATTTCAATAGGAGTGACTGGTGAGGGAGGGATATCATTTACAGTTGAACTGGGTGTTGTAGTGTCTGCCTTCTTCCGTTTTACACCAGACTTTACCTGTAAAGAGATGAGATATTTGTTGCTACAGCACTGACTACATTGCAATGAAAGCACAACAATTCATTCCACTATATATAACTACATCAAACTATCAAACTTTATACATATCAGGGCATGAAAAGTATTTTAATCCTGCGACTACACAAAACTCGTTTACATTTCCTGCAAAACGAAAATGGAAATATCCTCCTATCGGAAACTAGCCACAGGAAACTGGGTTCACCATTCCAAAACTGGGCTTACCATATCAAACCCAAGATGCAGCACTTTGCATATATTGCCATTGCAAGTTGATAAACTGGAGAAAAATGCAGTATTCTATGTGACCCAAGAGAAGGAGCTCTTACCAGGCTCTGAGACTTAATTCATAAAAGATAAGTTCAAAGAGAAATGCAAGACAAAAGAAAGAAAATCAACAAAGACATATTGACTGATCAATTTACCTTGCTTTGAATAATTGGATTTGTTGGTGTGCCAACTGAAATGGGTGCTACAGTTGTGCTTGTGACTGCATTAGCAGTGATGCTTGCTGGACTTGTTACCTGTGGGCTAGTTGACTCAACCATGTCTGGTGCTTGTGTTGTGATTGGTGCAGAAACAAGTGCAGGTTGTGTGGTATCTGAAAATAAAATATCGTATTGCTGCCACAGAGCTAAGGCAAATACGTAGGAAATTTTGCAATCTGTTGTTACCAAAATATATACTCAAAATGCAAGGTGAGTGGCCGAGTGGCATACACAGTCTTCGTCAGGTGACTGAAGTTAAGCTCGGTCAAGTGAGGTAAAACTCCGGATGGGTGACCTCGGAGGCCTGACCTCACAACTCACCTCGTCATCCTTCAGAACGGACGTTAAACAAGGGGTCCCATGCCTGGATGCAGTATGCACAGTTGGCCTAAATTAGCCTTCAGTAGCTAGAAATCCTGACAAGCCCACTCAAAATAATTGAAAACAAACAAACTCAAAGTTGAAGAAACATCCAAAGCAACATAAACAAGAGAAAGGGACCTCCAGGATTTGAATAAACGTTATTGTTGAGACTGAAGCATCCAAAATTATGTCATATGTATACCAAGTGAACCAAAAGAACTTTAACTGTTTAAACTTGAACAGATACTTTCTAGAATTGAACAGAATCAAAGTTTTGTTGATAGCCAAAAGGCAGAAGCATCATAGCGACTTTGCCTAATGAAGAACCAGCAGCATTAACCATCCTAGAAAATTGATGGAAAATGTTGTATATAAATCACAGAAAAATTTACTTACCAGCAGCAGTGGATTTGATTTTGCCTCCCCTTCTGCTACGTTTTGCAGGGGGAGCTCCATCCTGTGTCGATGTTGCAGGTTTCAGCTGAGGTCGGGATGCCTTTAATGGGGCTTCAGTTTCCTAAAAATAAGATTTAATTGCTCATTAGACAATGCACTATTTCCAGCCTTTGTTACATGACTTCAGCAAAAGTCTGTGCAAATAATAAGCTGGATTCCTTTAGCATTAAAAACTAAGGCTGCATTCACATTGCACAATCTTTTGTAAGCGCGTAAACGCTCGTGCAGAAATCCGCCATACTAATCCCTTACAGTGTTCAGATTGAAAAAATATTTTGCAGTCTGAACACTTTAAGGGTTCAGTATGGCGGATTTCTGCACGATTGTTTATGGGCTTATGAAAGATTGTGCAATGTGAATGCAGCCTAAGGTTGTTTAAATACCTACTGCCGAAACTTGTTATTCAAAAATACTGCTCATCTATCACCAACTTCTTCCAAAAAATGCTACATTCTTTTGGCTGCTAACACAACTAACATTTAGACCAAAATAGCAAAAATAACAAAAACTAAATTCACTGCCGTGAATTTTCATCGAAAGGAAGTTTTTGTCACAGTGGGCAGGAAACTTTTAGAAACAACAATAGGTAATATGGCAAGTTGAATTTGTCTTTTCATCACAAAAAACCCAATATTTTTTAAACATCTGATGTTACTAAACCAATGTAAGTTAGGAACATTGTATGCCCCAGAGATATCTGTGACAATCTTAATGTGGTTTCCTTCAATAATAAGGACTCAGAAAATGACTGCGATGCTTTCACCTGACCTTCAGCTTTGTACAGTGATTCATAGGTTTAAATTTTAGGCAGAATCAATGATAAAATTATAATCCCAAAATATTTCCTTACCTCAGGGGGCATACTCATAATTTTATCTTGAAAAAACTTCTGGAGCTCTTGGGCCATAAGAACAACATCCTTGGAAAAACCATAAAAAGATCAATTTTGATGCTCTGAGAATGTTTGGGAAAGTGACAACGAAGAACTGGAATCATCTTATCATATTCAACTTTAGGAAGAAGCATTGGTAGCGAGAAACTTTCACAAGTTGGAAAAAACAAACTTTTGGAATTAACTCTTGAAAATCCTGCCAAAAATGGGAAATTTGGCAGGAATAAGACATTTTTCAAATCTGATTTTTATCAAATTTTGTTATGTCTCAAGTGTTTGTCAGCTCTTTAATGAATCTTCAGATCTTACAAACAATATCTCAATTTTGAAATAAAATATTCCTGAAAGTCATCTCACCTCCCCAGGTTTGTTGTAGGTATAGCAATTTTCAAAAATCCTGTTGAAATCTTCAATGCATTCTTTTGCACTCCAATACTCTTGATTTTCAAGTTTCCTCTTGATTGAACCTAAATCCATTGGCACCTTGATTATATCATAGTAGTCCTGCAAAAATACCATATTAACTAAGGTAAAGTTGCCACTTTTATTGTCAAGGGCTGAAGCCTTGCCATGTGAGTAAAAAACAATCCATTTTTTAAAGGCCTCTGCCCCCCTGGAAGTTAGGACAATAATATTGGCCAATATATGTACTTTTCAATAATGAACATGTTCAAATCCACTGTAACATTTCTTCAGATATCTCCTTCAAGAAACCTTCAAAATGTGTCTAAAATCGAACAGATTTTCCCAACATTGCTTCTGCCTACAGCAATGACTTTGGCATGTTACAGCACCTGTTGTCCCCTTGGGAGGACAAAATTGCTCAGAATAATGTTGCTGTTTTCACGGGGATTTCATTTTTGTCCTCCCATGGGGATAAAAAAGCTAAAGCATGCAAAAGTCATTGTTGTAAGGCATAAAATTTGGTTGCAACTTTCGGCCTCTTTTGAAGGTTCTTGAGAAAATCCCTCACCATTCAGAACAGAATGGCTGATTTCAGTCAAGTAAGTTCCAAAATGCACTGGAACATGTCCACTACTGAATAATATATTTACCAATAATACATTAATAGTTTTAAGAATTCTACCGGGTGTCTCAAAAAAAAGTACCCCCTTTTGACTGGAAATAGGAACGAAACGATAAGATATCATTACTCTCCGAGTGGACAGCTAAATGTATCAATCTTCAACTTAGATCAACATACCTTGCTTTTAAAAATTGGCCACCAAACACTGGAGATACAAGCTTGCAAAGTCAAAATTTACAGTGCACCCGAAACCAGAGGTTTTGTAAAAGGGCCTAGCCATGATTTGCTATCACAGGCATGTTGCACAGGAATTTTGACTTTTACCTTTACCTTTCTCCATTGAAAAGAATTATACCTTGAAATGCTTCAGTTGTTCTACAAATAGTTATTCCTTTGAGGAATCAATCTGTGCATTGCATTCCACTCCAAGTGTCAAAGAAGAAGAAAAGGTACACATGCATGCTCATTTGGGAGATGTTGCACGACTTTATCATTCTTACCACATTTTTGTTATATTTGCTTAATCTGGGCGATTTCCACGAGTCTTTTTTATTCTTTTCAAAAGCGAAAAACTGAAAGTTAAAGTTTACAGGTGCTTAAGAAAAGATCCATAATACAAATCATGGCTAGGCCCTTTTACAAAACCTCTGGTTTTGGGTGCACTGTAAATTTTGTCTTTGCAAGCTTGTATCTCTTGTGTTTCGTGGACGATTCTTAAATACAAGGTATGTGAATCTAAGTTGAAGATTGATAAATTTAACTAACTACTCGGAGAGTAATGGTATCTTATCGCTTCGTTCCTATTTCCAGTCAAAAGGGGGTACTTTTTTTTGAGACACCCGGTATTAAGGGAGAAACTTTTTTCTTTATTGTAAATATTGTATTATATTGTAAATATTGTAATATATTGTATTATGATATTGTAAATAGGTTTTTAGCTTTATGGTTTTATTTTTCCCTTCAATTTCTTTATATGGTACTAAGAACTTGTTAGTTGGAGGGTCACTTGAAAATCAACTGTCGTGGAAGGGCAACCTTCTCTAAATGAAAAAATGAAATGAAAAAATTAAATAAAAAATGAATATTGCCTTGATATCCAGGGAGCAGTGGCACTTTCATCAAAACTATTTTTTCCTTCACTCAACAAATTTTTTCCTTCATTGATTTTTTTGTCCTAGTTATTGCTCCTGCTGCCTCAACAACTGTACTGCCCTTACAGCTCAAACTGGACTGACATTACACTCCCAAAAAGATGACTGCATCAGGTACACATTTGAACCTCAATGCAAACAAGGCCTAATTGGGCATTCAGTTGCTGTTGTGGCACTTTTAAATATCAAAATTGCATATTGTTCAACACTTCTGTGCCTATGTTTGACTGCTGGCTCAATTGACTGAAAGCTCAAGTCCTATTTTTGATTGTACTATAATGAGTTCCAGTTTAAGCAGAGAGCAAAGTGATTATCAAGGAAGGAAGTTGCAATAATGATTTTGAGGACCATGGATCAAATCTCCCAATTTCAGCTGACCAGACAAAGCAGAAAATGTGTGCGCAAATTTGAGAAGTCTTAAGTCCCCTTAGCTACCTCTAACAGATCTCAACATAAGGCAACACTTGATATTTCTTCCTTAACCTCCCACCCTCTTGATCCATCCTTTTACAGCATCATTTTTCACAGTTTCTGCTGTCAGCTGACCATTGTCCTAGAGAAAGCATTATGACACATGTGTAGTGTTTCTTTCAACCAAGAAACAATTACAAAAAGGAAACAGTTTTCAAAAGATATCACATATCTCCTGGCAAAAACAGAAATTGAAAAATTGGACAAGCAAATGCTAACAAGTCAACAAGCACTGATCACATTACAGTCAGATATTTTCAAAAGGGGGAGAAAATGGAAGACCGTGATAGTAATAATCATCTTTTTAACAAGTTTCACATTCTTTTTAATGGCAGGTTATTTGTGGGTTGCCAGAAGTTCCCAAAACTTTGTGCAAAGGTCATCATCAATACCACTGCATAACAGGCACACATGGTCACAGCTTGAGAATTGGTACCTTGTTGATTTTGTGTCATGTAATAAAAGGTAACAAATGGCTGAATAAGTAAAAGCACATGCTATAATTTCATACTACTGTAGCATGGTCTGACAAATTTTATGAGAAGAACAATTCTGCTGCAATATAAACTTCCTGCACAGTTCTCTTCCTTCCTGAGGAGCAGCCCTGGGAAGATTTTGCTTGAGAATGAAAGGGAATATGTATGGATGCTTTACTTTTAGGCAGGTTTTGTTGACTTAGTCATTTCATATCTGAAATTTTGGCAACTGGCAGTGAAAAGAAACAAACCAGGCAGCCAAAAAATGTTGATGAATTGTTGTCTTTGGCAAAAGCAAAACCGAAAATGTTTTCCCTCTTGCAAAAGCATGATTTTGAAATATTCACCCATTTTCTGTGAATCACAAACTTAAAAATTTACTGCACGGTCCACGCATCAAGAATTTTGATCCATCTTTTTCCCCAGTTTTGGCTCTTGTCCACATATACCAGCCCGGAAAGTTTGTATAGCGCTTGAAATATATTCCACATGCAAGATTGTATGTGGTTTTTAATCTAGACGTTTTTTCTTTTATAAGAAACTTGGATTAGCCCATAGTACTAAAGTTTCTTAATTTAAATTTCAGCTTTTACTACTATGAATTTCTTAATTTGTCTCTTACTTCTTGAATGGAAGTGGTTTCTACCACTGCCAAGTATTTCTTTCTTGACATGCAGCACAATTTTTGTTAAGAAAACAAATTCTTCATGCTCAAAGCATAGAATTATGATGAATATTACCCCCAAAACAAAGGATCAACAACACTTTTCCCACAATTTTGCTTTAACAACATTTCTTCAGCACATATTGAAGATAGTGTTATGGTTTCTTAATTTTTTGCCATCCAAGTACTAGTTTCTTATAAACCAGTTTCTTACAAAATAAAAAACATGCAGCGCGGTTGACAATAAGCGCAAGATTGATTGTTTGATCATTAGTTCTCAACCGCAAAATTTCTGCAAAATCTTACTTTGGCCATATCAATTTGCATGTGCAAAATACAAACATTCCAGTATGGTTGACATAGTTGGAGGATCTTTTGTCCACAAAAACAGAAATTTTCGAAAACACTCTCCAGAGTCCATAGTTATGAAGCACAGTCAAAATCTCTGGTTCCAACATTTTTAAAAATTGTGCCACAATCCACAATGGGAATTGTCAATTGTTGCACAATGTTGCATTGTCAATAGTTTTGAAGCATAGTCAAAATCTCTGGTTCCAACATTTTTAAAAATTGTGCAACAATCCGCAAAATTAATGGGAATTATAGAAATGTCTGATTATAGATGCTTAAAGATGCTTCTGCAGAAATACAATTATCCAAATAAACTTCAAAGTCAAAACTCAAGTGAAGAAAAGGCAAATGATAAGCGAGGTTCAGGCCTTCTTTCATTTCAACATGACATGGTATGAAGCAGCCAGCTAATGTGAAATTCAGTTCAGTCCTTCAATCCTAAGTAATACTTACAGGAAGGTTCAGTTTTACGGTATCCACAGGATTGTGGAATGGCCATGCATAAGAATGCTTCCATACTTGTCGCATGATAGTCTTCAACAGAAACTGCAGTTGGTTTGTGTTTCGGCCTTTTTTGACCCCTTGTTGGGGTGCAGTATTCGGCTTTTTCGTTGACATTTTCCAATGCAAAGTGAGCGAAAATAAACTGAAACCAGAATTTCTTCAACAGGTGAGAGCTTCAATGTTAAAGATGAGTCTCCTCGTCGTCCTTGGGTGTCACCAAAGGTGACGAATTTCTTTTCACGATTCCATTCCGATTGAATTTCGTCGGCTCCTTGCTTTGCCTTGCGAGGTTATAATTGCCAGTTCAATCAACTCGAATTTATCCACCTACAGAAAATTGAAGGCTCATTTTACTCGCTGCTGTATTTCTTTACTAAATTACCGACCGTTTCATGCCAATTTTCGCCAACAAATTTCAGGGATACTTCGATCAGAAATGGGCCTAAACAGCGTCGTGACTCTTATCGGAAAGCATTCCAAAGAGCGTTTCTGTCCCAAAAGATGGGAAATTATCGACAAAGAAATGTTAGGTGCATTTCTTTGATCGAATCCACAGGTTCTACAAGCGCCTAGTAAACGAAAGAGATAAGAGATATACCTCCAACAAGTATTACGGCGTATATTGTGCTATGGCTTCATCACGAAAGCAGTCGAAAGGACGCTCAAATCAACACAAAGGACTCGATACGAAATTAGACTAATCCACAATTTTGAAGCTGGCTTTCATGTAAATTAACAACTTGTGATCACAAGAAATGCTCCATGAAATGAAGCAACTTTTCAATCATTCCATACCCTGTTTTAAGCAGTAAACCAGTACGTGCAAGCCAAATTCCACAAACAGTTGATCAACACGAAAACCAAGCTTCAAACATGGCGGCTAAGCGTTGTCAAAGTGTGCTCATAAAAAATCCAACGTATGTACCAAAGGACGAAGCAAAATGGGAAAATAACGCTACAATACCCTATTTGGGTGCGTCCTGTAGCATTCTGAGTAATTCGTGAATTCTTTCGGGCTTGATAGTCGTGAGATTGGGAGGATTCACGTTCTTGCTTCGCTTCTTCCTCGGTGGCAATCTACCATGGCGGAGAGCGCCACTGTCCTCTCTTCTTTCAACACACGCTAGTCGACCCCCGCGAAGCTTGTATTACGTCATTTAGCATGTGACCAGTTGACCACAACACGGAACACAAAACATGCCGCAAAGAGAGCAACCTTTCTGGCTTGCGTAACTTCAAAGAGAAAGGAAGGAAGTTTGGGGTTATCCTTCCTGACTTGTTGACTTTTAATTCTTAAATTCTCCATTCATACGTATATCATCGTTCATCTGTAGTGGGCCTGTAGGGCTCACAAGCCCCCAAAATAATTTTGAAAACAATGGTGTTACGTCACAAGCATTAATTAGATATATTGTTCTTTATTGTTTCAAGAGCAATTGCCCCCCCCCCCCTAATCAGCAGCTGCTTCCCACGACCCTGTCTAATGTGAGCATTTCTTTGCAGATGAAGTATATGGATGTAAACGTAAACAAACCATTTGGTTGGGGCTCATGTGAAATCTTTCCCAAAAACCGACTGACCTGGAAATTGCAATGAAAATCCACGAACCAATTGAAGTGGAAATCTCCGCCCCCCCCCCATCTTCCACTTACCTGTGAGCTGTAAGACAGCCTATCACCTCCTAACTCCGCTGGGAGAAACTTTCCTTCCATGACGGCAAAGTGGTAGCCCCAAGGTGTTTATGCCTGAACGCAAAACGAAAATGACATATATTTTTAACTTAAAAAACTTAACGTAACTGCAGACGTGTATTCCCCCGTCAATTAGCGTCTCTTTGACGGCTTCGACCGCGGCCTCGACTTCAACTTCGCGGCTTCGACTTCAACTTAACGTCTTCGTGGCTAACAACAGACAGTTCGCGGCAAATCACGACAAAAAGTCTCTTCACGAAACTCTGTTACCTATTTTTATACCAAGAGGGCGAGTTCATTAATAAAATTCTAAAAAGGGCATAATATTTACAATAACCACTAAGAGTTTAGTTTCTGTCTTTGATTGTCCAATGATCTTTCTTCATTCACTGTTGCACCACAACGATGAAATAATTGCACCACCAGTCACTGTTTTCATTCAAACTGCGTGCGAAGGAGGTTTCTCGATATGACAGTAAACCATTTCTGAAAACGCATTGAACTAGTTCAATGTGAAAGCGTTTCTGGATACCAAGGTTCTTTAAAAAGTTATGTGGTATTTAGCTCAACACAAAACACGCAAACCAAGTAAAAATCAGTTCATTCTCAGCTGCGCCCCAGCTGTGCAAGGTTGTGCATCCTCCGAATCTTACGACTCTACGACTATTAAGCTCGGAAGCATTTATAAAGAACTCAGAATACCACAGTGGCACCCCTCCCCCTCCCCCAATTTGATTTGTCCTTTGGTAGATTCTTTGGATTTTGATGAGCACGCTTTGGCCATTTGACAATGCTGAGCCGACATGTTTGCCTTGTACGTAAGGTTCCACTGTATTTGAAGCTTGGTTTTCGTGTTGATAGACTGTAACTGGAATTCGTCGTCTTGAGCATCTATTTATTATTTGTTTATTTCATTCTATCGGGACCCTGGGATACAATTCAGTTAAATCAAGCAACAAAAAAGCTAATGAGAAATAAACCTATTTACAATAATTTCTAATTACATGGCTACAAAACGTGAAATGGAAAAGTAAAGATGACTCTTTCGATGCAGATCAGCTTTCCTTGAATATTCTCAATTCAAAGCTTCTAGCTTACTGGCTTACTCGATCTCTTTGTGAAATCGTTATTGCACAAAAAATTATTTAAAAAATCAAGAAATGCGCTTGTGAGATACTTTTGTTGATTAGTAAAGTTGTTATAGTGCTGTTTGTGACCATTTCCTTCAAAGTCCCATTTCTCTGTAAAAATCCAGTTAGAATTAAAAGTCTACGAGAAGCTTATTACTGTGAGCATCGAGTCTTTATGTGTCTTAATAGTTGATTTGGCATTATCGCAAATATTTCGTGGTATCTTATTTGGGATAGATTTTGAAATAAGCAAACAAACAAACAAACAAACAAACAAGCAAGCAAACATCAAAAACAAGCAAGACGAAAGGCACTAGCTACTATTATGAAGAACAAGAACATTTACTCACCAACAATTTCGTCGCGCGCTTATGAGCTTGGTTGGTGCGAGAAACAAATTAACGCATAACAAGCCAATGTAACACCAAAAGAACAAAAGAAACTCCAGAGCCACGTGACAATAAAACCAAAGCCAATGATTGGTTAAACTCATAGAAGAGCATCCGAAACTCAACGCCAGCGGGCCAACGCCTTTGGTGCCAAACAAAAACAACTGTGACGGAAAAACAAATTCCTTCAGTCGACAAAGACAAGGGGAGGGATCTCGAAGTTTGATATACACCGCTTCTAAAAAATGAAACAATGCTCGCTTTGGTTGCTACCATGCTCTTCACTTCTCGGCAAACTTTGGCGGCTTAGCCGGCTGTTCCCTGAACATTGGCGGCTTCTCTTTGAGTTTGGCTTGGGTGACTTGGGTGTTACCGACATGTCGTTTTGAATATTCTTTGTTCCCCTGGTGTTAAATCGGCCCGTTGGTATCGTTGCATTGATGTATTCTTCGCCGAAATTGGAAAACTGATACTGATGAGTGTGCGATAAAACACGTTGTTGGTTTTTCAACGTTGCTCATTGTTGCAGCTTTTTACTTATTTTCCCTCCTTTCAGGATTTCAGGTTAATACGTTGTTTCTCTTGTAGAATTTACCAGTTTTCTCCCTGGTAACGGATTATTTTGCTGTTATTCTTTTACAGGAGCTAACAGTTCCTATCTTCGCAACATGAGAAGCACATTTTGCCTTGACCTGAAAAAAAGTTTGAAATTTTGTTTTTTTGGCTCAAAATCTTACTCCCATTGTAACTGCAAATATGAATACAAAATTAGTATACATCATTCCAGTTACTGCATGAGAGCCAAATTTTGCCTCGACCTCAAAAGAAGTCGGAAATTTTCTAATTTGGCTTGGCTCGAAATCTTACTCCTGTTGTAATGGGAAATCAGTATACTAAATAAAACGTTCTCGTTGCATTAAACAATCGGAAATCGAACACTTTCGCATCAAAGTTTTTGGCAAACAACTTCGGACAAAAGAGCTTCAGACAAAATTTGTCCGAAAGTTTGATCGTCCGAAAGTTTTCGATTGTAATGTACTGCATGCGAGGTACAATTTTCTATGACTTGGAAAACAGTTGGATATTTTCACTTTTCTCTTGCCCGAAAGTGCACACGAAGCAAATTTATGCTATAGATTTCCTTGAGAACGGGAAAAACTTTCTTAAAAATTGATCCAAAGGTTGAATTTCTTACGAGGAGGTTCCTGAAAAGAAAAATACAAGTGGTAATCATAGAACGAAATGGTTCTTTGGAATTCTGTGTTCAAGACAATTCCAGCATTGATTCAACAAGAAAGCAGTTTATTCTGAATGCAACTTTCTTATAAATCAACAATTTCAACCTGAATATGTTCTGTACAGTTATGCTAGTACAATACAACGATAAAATTAAATGATAAATAATTCTTGGTATAAATTTCATAATGATTTATGCAAAAACATAATAAAAAATGCATCGAATAAATCTTCCAAATAAATTTCATCCTCTACATAAATGATTAAGCCTTGAAGAAAGGACCAACAAGGGCAGATTTTGTAATACAATAGCATCAGTCGCTTTGGTTCACACCTCAATTCAAAGCGATTAGCAAATGCAGACAAAAGAAATTCTCTCAGGCAGAAATTCAAAACAAATGAAGCCGCAAAGTTGCCCTAAAACCAGTACGGCGAACTCTCGTTTGGTGCGGGCGAAGGGAGGTTTTTAAGAGAAATTAGGTGCTAAAGATGAAAGAAGGAGGGTAAATCTAAAGTTCTGTCTCGCGGATTTTGTTTATTTGATTCAGGAGCTGAGGAGTCACTGCGTACGTCTGAGCAATAGATATGCAAAAATTGTAATGCTCTCTGCTCGTGCTCGGTTTCTTGTCAAATAAACAAGATCCGCGAGACAGAACTGTAGATTTACCCTTCTTCTTTCATCTTAACATACCTTCTCTTAAAAACCTACCTTTGCCCGCACCAAACAAGAGTTCGCCGTACTGGTTTCAGGGCAACGTTGCAGCTTCATTTGTTTTGATTTTCTGCTTCAGCGAATTTCTTTTGTCTGCATTCGCTAATTGCTTTGAGTTGAGGTGTGAACCAAAGCGACTGATGCTATTGTATTACAAAATCTGCCCTTGTTGAAAAGACCCTGAAAACCCCCTTCACGGAAAAAAATTGGTAGCAAGTTTCTTGAAGTAAAAAAAAGGAAAACAGCAATTCATAAGATTTTAACACGTTGTTTGAGATGGACTTTATTGAACAACATTAAACGTACAAAATTTCAGATTAATAAATTCTGAAAGAAGTGTCTTCGAATAAATAATTTTTGCACGACTGAAAAGTTTGGAAATATCAGAGTCCGAGATATTTGCGTTTGATATGATTATTGCGTTGCACAATGATATAGTTGTAAGGATGACAAAAATTCAAAGCTGACACAGTGCTCCATTCGGACAAGTCTTGTTCTGTGTTCACAAACAGACTTTATTAGGTGTCGAGGGATCGCTTACATGCCTATTCGATAGTAGAAAATTGGAGAAACGAGGTAAAAGATGCCTGTTAACTGAGATAAAACTCTAGTTCTCTATTTACATAGAAAACTGATCTGCATCAACTGAGAAAGACTGGCACTTTTTCGAGCACGGTGTCGCACTTTTTGCCTTTTTGGGTAAAGAAAAAAACATCTGCTGAGGAGAGTACTTTTGGGTGCAAAGAAGCGATTTTTGCGTGCAAAAACAACAAATTCTTCTTAGGTTAAAAAACAACGGGCTCGCTATCTTCAGGCAAAATGGATACATGTTTTGAATCTCACAAACATGGATCGATACAATATCAAAATATGTTCGATGACGATCTTTTCCCCTTTGCCTATAAATCACAATTCAAAGGCGTAGCTTTATCGTTTTTACTGTGTGAAGTAACACAAGGCAACTTATTGAAAACAGTGTGATGGAGGAAAAATGTGTATAAGATATACAGAAAACGGAAACACTGAAATATAAAATTTCCCAAATGGAGTTCAATTCTAGATATTTTCACCATCTTATGAAATTAATTACTGACATAACATTACGTAGAATAATTAACTACACTGCATTACAATTGATCTGCAACTACAATCATGACAGGGGGGGTGTGCCAAAACTAAAGGTAACAGCTTGATTGGACGCAATTATGAATTCACCGCTTAAATGACTTTGAAACTGGACGAATCTTGATTTCTTAATGTTATTTCGAAACCTTATTGTCCACATTAATGCATTTGACGCTGATCACTCCATCTTGAACATTCAAATTTGCGAACCAAAAAATGGTCTAATGAAAATTGGAAGTACTGTACTTAACAGTGTAGCGTCAGTAAGTGTAACACAAAAGAATTGACTATTGCGCTAAAGATGGCGGCAAGGAATTTATTACCAAGATGCATTGCGTCCTTTAATGGAATTTCTATAGAATCTGTCAAGATTTGCAACTCGAAGGCAATGCATCTGTGTAAAAAATTCCTCGCCTCTATCTTTAGCGCAATCGTCTTGCTCTTCTAGACCATACCTGAATTGTGAGGTAAGAAATAATCACTACTTCCAGGTCTAGCTATTTTGCTATGACTGCTTGGCTGAAGTCCATAACAGGGATGGATCAGTATTAGCGCGCTTGAATAGCAATCTGAAAGTTGTTGAGTCCCCACCCTGTCGAACCTGCCCCGCAGAGTGTGAAGGAATCATGAGGTGCTGTCACATTGAGAAGAAGAACCAGACTACAGTTCAAAAGCTTAGCTTTCCAGTGTCCTAAAACCACATTCGGATGCAAAGCAACAATAAAGGAAAGAATGCTTGCACTGTTTCAACAATCAATATCTAAAAAGCTATAATTTGTAAATGAGCGCAAATACGAACTTTTAAGAAGGACCTCTCCATATTCAATGCAATAACATTGAAAATTAAGGTCTCAAAAATAGGCTAATGTTTAAATATTACGACCTATTATTTTCAGACGGACTTATGCAATAAATTAACCAAGGCTTTAGATCAAATTGTTACCTCTATTTTTGGGAACCCAGGACGTCCGATTCTTTCAGTTCGGTTCTTTTTCAATAGACTCTGGCTTAAACATGATATCATTATTGTGTTTTCGATCGGTTCCATTTCTTTGATCCGCGTGAGAAGGGATCTCATAATCTCTTGTAGATGCATTGAGATCATAGTGCATTGATACAAAGTATGCTTGAGAATATCCTAGAGACTAATGCTATCTTCCTTTGCCATTCCTTCAGCCTTTTTGTGCTCATACACGCTAAGATATCAAATCGTAAGTCATTCCAAACGCTGTTATGCAATTCCCTATGGAAATCCTACGTCATCGTTATTGACCACTCGTAAGGCCTATCACCTCGGACCTCTTCGGCTCCTCAAAATCATTGCACAAAAAGCGAATCTTTGCAGACATGAAATTCTAGGTTGGCTGAAAAGTCCCCCATTCTCCTTCTAGTAAATTATGCATCCATGTTGTTTACGAAGAGATAAGTACGTTTCAAATCAAATTTTCTTTTCGCAAAAGCGCCGTCTTCTACAAGCAACTCCTATGGTTATTTCAGCAATATGATACGGCCAAACGATTGATGATATGTCTTTTCATTTAACAAGACTCCAATTTGCATATTCTCGAGATCATCCATCTGCACGACGCTTTTCCATTATTCTGTTCTGCGCATTGCTTTCGCCTCTTTAAACAATTTCTAACGGTCCTAACTAATTTAAATCTGGTGCCACTCTGTCATAATTTGAGAATCATATCCCATTTGATCCCTTCCCCAATTTCGTAATATTTTCAATGTTGTTCTTCTTTTGATATTTCATATTTTTGAATTTGGATTTTCTTCAAATTCACCAACTGGTGGTTGCAAACCGTTGCTTCCTCCCTCTCAGCAAAAAATTGGTTAAAATTTTCTGGTATTCATGACGAGGCTCAATTTTGCATCATTTTCAATTTTGTTCTGGTTTCAACAGTTCGTTCCTTCTGAATCTTGATTTTCTCCCAATTCAACAACTGGCGATTGCAAACCATCGCTGGCTCCTTAATATCTAATTTGTGCGACCATAATTCGTGGGACTTTTCTCGTATTCATGACGAGGTTCTTCCGACGTCTCACATTCATAACGAGCCATTATCAACTAAGGCCTAGCCATTGTTTTAAACGTTCGTATACAACATATCCAATGCTAACTGCGGGTGCGACTTTCATTATGTTTGGAGTCAGTCCTCTGTATAATCCGAATGGACCGTTCTGTTGTACTATTGTTCTAAACATTGATACCATACCGTCTCTTTTTGCTAAATCTGGTTGAAGTTGAGCTGAAATAGAAAAATAGGTATATATACTTATTTTGGTAGTTAACCAACATTTAATTCAAAAAAATTCTTTTTCAAACCGCTTCCTAAAATGCTCGCAACAATCTTTCAACAGCTTCTGTGCCGGCACTTTATCACAACTTGTTTGCATCTAGTTGTTTGATACAAAAAGGCATCGCACTTCAATTTGACTCAGGGACCACGCAGCCATTGGGCTGGAGGGGCGAAAGCCCCTTTTTTCAAAGACACGGGTTGAAATTTTCGCAAATTGAGAAACTGCTGTTTGGTGAGGTTATTCATATATAGTCATACATTGTGATGTTTCGCTGAAGAAGCTACGAGTTTTAAGTCAGACGAATGTCATAACCTGGCACTCTTGATGTAAAATTTCCATAAGCGACAACTCGGCGTTGGTCTGAACTGAGACTGCGTTCACACGATGCCGGCAGATTTTGAAAACGGTGAAAAATGTGACGGATAGGCCTCCTGTTCACACGAAAACGGCACATTCTTTGCCGGCAGATTTCGAAAACGGTAGATTTTGAAAAAGGAACCCTAACCGGTATAAAATTGAAACATTATCGTAAACAGATCATTTTTCAACGCTTTTGGATCGAGACTGGTCGATTCTTAGGGTGTAGGTACTTTTCTTTAGCATCAAAGTCCAGGAACGAGTTTTTACTATCAATTTTCCTACCGTTTTCAAATTTTGCCGGCATCGTGTGAACGCTAGCTCAAATTTTGCTGCCGTCACATTTTTCACCGTTTTCAAAATGTGCCGGCATCGTGTGAACGCAGTCTGAAAGAACTTTACGTTGTCCGATAGTAATACCGTAAAACGATATTCACTTGTAACTGTTGCCTTCGGCTTCAAGTACACAAATGCAGTCTACTTGAATGAGAATACACTTCTTTTCAACGGCAATTTGGCAGTACGAAAGCCACTAATTCTTACAAAAAGTTGTTGTCCCCCATTTTCCTCACTTCGCTCGCAATTCAGCTTCTCTATTTTGAGGCGCTGCGTGGTCCCTGATTTGAAAACCATGTTTCTTTATGTCTACTCTGATAAAGTGAACAAAAGACAAATGAGTCAAAATTGAATGTACTGGGTAGACAAAAAGAACTTTACGTGTCTGAAAATTCGTATCAAAGTTTGGTCGATAGCCGAAAGGCTGAAGCATATTTTGTGATTTTCCTTCAATTTTGTTTTCCAAGGTTCATAATCGCTTATTCATGAAAGTTGCTCTCTAACAGAAATGGCTTTGCTGAAAGTACATACTGTTTGAAATGTAATTAAAATGTCATAGCCCCTAAGACAATCACATCTCTCATTGCTACCAATATTCAATAAGTTTTTCGTTAATGGATTGTGGTATGTAGGAACTGAATCATATTGGCCAATTATAAAGAGTGGAAAGGAGCATATGCCAAAACATATGTATGACAACGAATACATTCTGCATCATAGGCAAGTAAACAAGCAAATAAGAAATGAAATAGACATGTTTTATAAATCACCTTGTGCTTGCAATTTAGTCCTAACAAGTGCTAATGGATAACTTGCTAACTGTCCACATGTACTAGAAGCAGTTCCACACAATAACAACACCATTACTCCAGGATCAGTCTCCTCTTTTCCATGCCGACTTAGCCACGTTGTTTTAAGAGTCTATTGAAATAAAGCAAAACCAATTGATCATGAGTTTAAAGGATGGCCAACGTTTTTTTTTGGGGGGGAGGGTGCTTACCACCGCCTTTACCCAAATAGATCGCTTCAATGAGTTAAAACTGCTCGAATTCAATCTGAAATGCGATAAAATTTCTCGGATTAGAAGGACTGCAGCCCCTAGCCCCTGCCTCATACGCCTCTTATGCTTGATAATTTTCTGAGATTTTATGACATTTCTTTGGTATCAAATACTTAGGAGGACTGCAACGAGTTTGTTACGGTCAAATTCCTATAGTTTTCAAAATTGTGTCGGTATCGTGTGAATGCTAGCTACCGGGTGAGTCAAAAAAAACGCCCGGCGTTTGGAAGGCTACTGCTCCCTGACTATATAAGCAACGATGTTTTGCAATATCTGATTAAATAGATAACATGTTCAATTATTTTTAGAAATTTTCCTGGCTAAAATCGGTCACTCCGTCCAGATTCTGTAGGCAATTTTCTAAAATGAATCCCTTTGAGAAACCTTAAAAAACGTGCTAAAATTACAAGCAAAATTCCCCAATGTGGTTACCTCACAACGATGACATTCAGCACGCTTTAGCGTGTGCTTTTGTTTGGTGGAGTGAAAAGTCTTCCCCCTAGTGTGAATAACTTATTCAGGGGGATTCCATTCTCCCATGAGGACAAAATACATGAGCACATCCAGGAGTCATTATTGCTAGGAAGGAGAACAAAGGGAAATTTTGCTTGCTGTTTTCGCTTGTTTTTGCAGGTTTTCGAAAGGGGCTTTCTGCAGAAAATCTCCTATTTCGACGGGAAGGAATGAGCGATTAAAGCCGGGTAAATTACTGAACATAATTTGACATATCGGGGATAAAACAAGACGGTTTTGAACATAATTGCTTTCATATTCAGGGATCAGGATTTTTTCAAACGCCGCGCGTTTTTATTGACTCACCCGGTAGAATTTTGTTACCGTCATATTTTTCAATGTTCAAAATGTGCCGGCATCGTATGAACGTAGTCAAAGTTTTTAGCATTTAAGGGTACCAAACGACCTAAAATAAGGAAGAGTAAAAAATATAACGAAGGAATAGCTTACCTCATAAATAGCTAGGTCTATCCCTGCATATGGAATTATTCCTATGAGACCAGGAGTCAGTCCTTTGTAAAAACTTACAATGCCCTCATTACGAAAAATTGTTCTAGCTGCATGAAACATTCCATTATACTGACCAGTCTTGCCAAGTGCTAACCGAGTTTTCAGGACCTGCAAACGAAATTGAAGTACGTCGTGAGGCTAATTTGCAGTCTGTAGAGTTTTCCAAGAGGGTGGAATGTTACACGATCAACACGCAATCAGCCAACATTGCTGTTCAACTCAATAACAATATTTTACCTCGCAAACAGAAAAATTTCCACTGCTCGGCAAATTGTACTGACTAGCAAGCAGGCTTCAGATTGAAAGAAACGAAGAATCATGCTGAATGAAACAAGAAGTTTAATGATGCTGTGCTCAAAATCTGCATACCTATTCAGCGAGATTTTACTCTTTGCCAGTGGTTGGCAGCTTCGAGCTTGCAAAGCAGCCGTGATTATTCAACGAATTTTGTTGATCTACTTCTGGAAGGGAATTTTAGGTAGCACTTCCAGTGGTCTCACTTCGTAACTCAAGACTAATTCATTACAACTGCCACACGACTGAATTAAAACAAGATCTTAGGCAACTTACTGATAGACAAGGCTAGCTTAATAAGTGTTGAAATGCCCTCCTGTCTTGTCAAACACAAGATCTCCAATGCTTCCAGTATTAAAGGATTGTGTGCAACTGATGCAGCCAAAGGATCAACAATTCTAAGGCGTGTTAAAGGTTTAGCAGTTATGCCGTAACATACCTCCATAGGATATATTGACGTTTGAGAGACAACTCCAGCCATTGAACCAGATAATAATCTTTCACCTACATTCAGTTGATGTCCATCTGTATTGAATAACTTCTTTATCTGGAGAAATTAGAATTGCTCAAGTAAGCATAAAATTATCCATGCAGGATTTTGTTCTTCGTTTAGAAGACGAAATGATTGATATAAAATTATTTGTTCTTTTGTATCTGGAGCTAAATCGATAGAGATCTGCCTCAAAAATTGAACCTTGTCTACTAGAAGCAAGATCTTTTTAGTACATCACTCCTAATTTGTACCAATTGCAGGGAGCTAGCGGGGCTCAAAGTTATGAGTTTTCGTGCATGCAGGGGCAGTTTTCACTCCGTCATTTCAAGTCATTTAAGGATGTTACTTTTCGATAGATGATTACGCTAAAGATGGTGGCGAAGAATTTTTTACAAAATGATGCATTGCGCTCTAATTAGGAATTCGGTTAAAGAACGCAATGCAACTTGGTAAAAGTTCCTTGCCGCCATCTTTAGCGTAATGGTTTATTGGTCCATCTATTGCAATGATAACTCCAGATTTAAAACGGCGTCAACGCGTTTAAAACAGGGTTGATTTTCCATGCAACGAAAGTGTTTAAAGGCAAAAACGGTTTTACAAATGAAAAAAAACATGTACAACAAGATTTTTTAACTGCAATTACTTGCTACTGAATGCATTAAACACTAAAAAAAGTACCGCACTTACTCTTTCGTATGCCATAAATTTGATCGCCGATTCAGGTGCAATTTTCAGCACGTTAACACCATTTCCTCTCCATAGAGACTTTATTCCACCTTCTTTTAACATTTGTTGAAACCCTGACACAAGTCCTAAATCTGATTTACTGCCAGCCTGTACCTGAAAGAAACCACAACATGTACAAGACTTATCAAATATTATTGGGATTGCAACAAACATGAGTGCAAGGTAGTAAATAACAAAGCAGGGATGGCTCAATGGTTGCACGCTTGACTACCTATCTTGAGGTTGGTGATTTAAGTCCCCACTAACGCGCGGATTAGCTCTCGAAAAGGGGTCAGGCATTTTATACCAGGGGCCCCTTCAAGCCAAGGTGAATCAGCCAGGGCTGAATAAAATTTGTTCCTTCATGGTAGCAATCGAGGCACTTTCGTTTCTTCTGACACAATTCCTTCTTCTTTCCCTAATTATCGCCCATTCTATACCCTAAATGAATTGTATAAGCTTTATGTTCGACCACATATTGACTATGGTGATGTTATTTATCATATTCCTGCTAAAATGTCAGACTTTAGTCAAAATATCGTTTTACCAAATCTAATGGAAAAGCTAGAGTCTGTTCAGTATTCTGCTGCTTTGGCTGTAACCGGAACATGGAGAGGAACATCTCGTGAGAAGTTGTACACTGGGCTTGGTTGGGAGTCATTAAGTTCCAGGAGGTGGAGTAGACGCCTTACCTTGTTCTACAAGTTTGTAAACAATCTTAGCCCTGAATATACAGTAGATCCAATCCCCCCTCTTCACCAGTCGCAGTACTGTCTTCGCAACCAGGATGTTATTGGGCGCTTGAATGCAAGGACAGAAAAATTCAAGTCAACCTTTTATCCTAATTGTTTATCCAAATGGAATAAGCTTGAGCCTGAACTGAGACTTGTACCTTCTATTGCTGTTTTTAAGAAAAAACTCTTGTCAATAATCCGCCCCCCTGCAAAATCTGTTTATGGAATTCATGATCCAAAAGGATTATCCCATCTTACTCAACTTAGGGTTGGTCTCAGCAAGTTAAATTTCCACAAATTCAAGCATAATTTTAAAGATACAATAAACCCCATGTGCCCAACAAACGATGGCATTGAGGACACGGAACACTTTTTGTTGTTCTGCCCTTCTTTTGATGTGCAATGACGAGATCTTCTCGCTGAAATTGTTGAATTACTGCGACCATTTGTGCAAGTCACCGATCTTTCAAATGATGCTTTGATACAGCTTTTATTATATGGTGATCAAGATCTATCTTATGAATTGAACAGAAATATACTCCAATTGACTTTACGGTTCATTCACGAAACTGGTCGTTTTGACTAAGATCTTGCAAACTCCAGTTATGTACAACGCAACCACCACATCCGTTAGAGTAAATGTTTCGTATGCCTTGTAAATTCCGCCTCACATTAGATGTCTGACATTTGATTTACATTAGACATTCCATCAAAATAACTCATTACATGTAATGAGTTGTCCTTGTTGACTATTCCAACCCTGAACTTACATCTAATGTGGGACGGAATATAGTTTAGTTTAGTATAGTATCCATTAGACATTAAATCATTCATTGTATTGTTGTATTTTAGTTTAACATTGCATGTGCTTTTATATTGGTCATGGGGTAGTCATTGTATTTCGCTCCCCATGGTATCGTCCCTGTAGTATTGTATAGTAATTAGAAACGTATAGTTTAATGTAAGATTTATTGTAAAATTTTATATGAATTAAAAAAAAAAAATTCTATACCGAATCCTTTCTCTCCTTCTTTCTTCCTCTTCTTTTCCCTTTCCTTCCATCTTTTTTTCATTCTTTCTATTTTTCCTTCCTGGGAAATTTGAGCATTTCAGCTACCTTCCTGCTTGCGCCGCTTTCACGTTACTTCGCTTTTTTGAGCCCTGGAATCAGCCAATTGGCCAGTCGGGACAAATACAGAATAAGTAATGCTTGTTGATAAGAAGAACACTGGCTACTTGAACTAAACTTTTGCAAGAAAAACAGACTTTAAAATAATGCACAACGACTCAATTGTTCACAACACTTTTCAACATTAAAGGCTTTAAATACATATGCAACTTGTTGAGTCTGGAGGTGAAGCCCCTTGAAAAAATATGAAAAGCAACGCCCTTTACTTTGGTTTAGAATGCCTCTTTCAATCCCATGTTCGGCATTGCTGAAATGAAAATTTGGACAATATTGTGGATACTTTGTTTATCGGCATCAACAGGGGCATTTTAGGGGAATTCTCTTTACTTTTGCTTAGAACACCTCTTTCGATCCAAATTTTTGCCACTGGTTAAAAAGGAACTCGAACAATTTTGATAAATTTCTACACCACAAAATCTATACTCAACGATTTTCTCGTGTGTCTTCCTCGTTCTTGAAAGAATCCTTTCTCGTTTTAAGACACTTAAAGAAGTTTCTTATATGAGGGTATCATTTCTCAACAAAAACTATCCTGAGAGTTCTTAAACAGTGGTTTCTATTTGCGGATTCTAACTGTAGTGCCCGCATATATCGTTTTCGTAAAGCAATCAAAGGCTATTCACGAAAAACAGAAAACAATAAAACGTAATCGCTACCTGCAAGATGACTTTTAACCGATCCAAAGGCGCAGTGAAAGTTCTTGATACTGAAAGAGAAATAAAGAGTTCAAAATATAGTCTATGATTTAATACTAGCTATTGACATTTAAATTCTAATTCTGAAACATGCAATTGAATTTGTATTCCAATAGCAACAAAGACTCGATCCCAGCAAACCCCTTAATAGCATTTTCTTTATTTTGGGGCCTGAAAGATGAGTGATTTCGCCAAATGAAATTTTCACATCTACGTTGGCCTTTAACTGCGAGATAAATATCTAGGGCTTGTTTATATGAGAAAAAACACTTCACTTGCCAGGCCCGGGGCTGAGAGGTGAGATTCCACCTTCCAATAAAATCCTTTGTGTTTTCATTTTGCGTTTACATGACGAACGCAACACCACCGGTATAGTGAAGTCCCAACTCACTGGAGGTGGAATCTCACCTGGGTGAGGTGAAATTTTCCATATAAACGAAACACCACCAGTATGGTGAGGTGAAATGAATTTATTCGTTGATTCTCATTGGTCAGTTCATCCTGATTTCACGGAAGAGAGACTTTACTCCACCTCGCCTCTCAGCCCCGGGGCTGACAGGTGAGGTGAAAAATCTCATATAAACAGTGACTGAAATTTACCTCGCCTGTCAGCCCCGGGTCGGGCAGGTGAGGTGTTTTTCCTCATATAAACAGGGCCTTAATTTTTGAATATCAGAAACACACTTTTTATCCCACATTTCGCCAAACTTTTCAACATTTTCGACTCATCCGGTAGGCTGAGAAAGAAGAGATTTGATGAATCACAAATATTCATGCGAATACCTTCTAGTTAACACTAAGATGGAACAGGCTCCAGAAAATACAGAACCAGAAATATAACGAATAATAACTCACCCACACCAGCACCAGCCCCGGCTACTAGCTGTCTCCACCATTTTCCAGTCACTTTCTCTTCTTCCGTAAATTCATCAGGAATAACCATATTTTCACCAATATCAATATTCTGTAACAAGAATACATTTAGAATTTCATCATAACTTGTTTCAAAATTATCCAAAATTGAAAAATTCGTCTGCATTTTTCTCTCAGAGCAGTTCTCTATATCCTAAACAAGGTCAGCTCAAGCTTTCATGTGAACTTTACTACTAAGTAACTACGCTTAACTGATGACAAATAAAGAAGACAAAGGCTTCCCTTTGTTGATTTCCATTTAAGAACAATAGCAAAACTTATGTCATACATCCTACTCCATAAGCTTCATGGCTCTGTGACTTACTCAGCTCAGCTTTACTTACAGATGACACGCTAAAGGATTATACTCACAAGAAGATTTGCTCAACAGAATATAAAAGAGCACGGAAAAAGACTAAACATTACATGGTAATCATGACTGTTCTAATTTCGGAAAGCTGTTGCTTTATTTTAACAGTTTCTATCTAATTCGTGGCCACAACCCCTTAAGAGCATCCAAAGGTGGAAACGAGAGAGAAGATAGCCAGTATCATCACCTTAAATGAAAATTTAACGATGAGTCTCTTGTCCTGGCAGATTTACAGCAAGAGCTCCAACATCATTACGACTGTATTTAAAGGTGGACCTCCACTTGTGGTAGCATTGGTGGGTGACAAGCACGTTTGTCTAGGATGCATGCTCTGTTGTTGGAGTGCGTGCGCACAAGACAAACGCACTGGAAGCTGACCACAACTACAGCAGTTCTCAGTATGCGGGAGACGTTTAGAGCTAACGAAGTCGATTTTCTGTGTTCAGCCTTCAATAGGTTTTCTGTTGCTTCTTCTTGAAAAGCATCTTCACACAGCCTATCATCATGGATGGTTGCTCCAGTTAAGTAACAGTTATCTTACCTCCATTGAGTTTAAAGTTCGAGCAGTTCGAAACGAACGAAACTCCTCCATTTATTTCCAATTGAAATGTAATAATTCAGAACACTATTCTTATCCGTAACAGGCGAAAATACTTGTGCTCTCGAAAGTAATTATAATATTTCCTTCCTTCACTGCGTCAAATCAAAAACTGTTTGAAACATTTATTGGCAATGTTCATAATTAATATGACGTCAAATCAACGGTATTAACCAAAAAGCTGCTTAACAGCATCAGTATAGGCTTGTAACATGACTCCTAATAATCTCGCCTGTAAACATTTACTTACAGCTAAAAATTGAAAACAAGGCTTTACGCTGAAAATCAGTTTATTTCTTTTCCTTCTGGTTTTTGCTTTCGTTTGTCACTCGTTGGGTATACACTCTTGCCATATATTCCCGTAAGTTCACCCCATTTGTCAGGGTATGACACTTCTCCAGGACACAAACAAGTGAGCAAAAGTTTCTACCAAGCACAATTTTGCAACATAGCTAATCTACATGGCTAAATTAGTCGTGCGCCACATCCATTTTTATCGGCCAAAAGAGATGGCATTTTGAAAGCGAGGTCCAATCAGATCACGTATCATCATTTCAATTTGGAATTCGCGTATTTTATCAAGGTTGATTCCCTTTAAGCTTGATACTTAAGCCCAAATGTTTACCAGACAAAATTAGCTCATTGTTTCAGGATCTCCTTCCTTCGGCAGACATGGTCTTAAGGATGAGCATTATCGTAAAAGCTCTATTAAACCTCCTCACTAATAAGCCCTTCACCTCTAAGCCAACATTTTAAATAAACCCTCCTCTCTATAAAGCCGCCCAATTATATTAATGATTTCCTTTAACTTAGCTGAACAAGTCTGCATGTTAACTTTGACATGGTTTGGGATAAAAACTGTGTCGAATTTGTGTCTTTGACTTGTGAAACTGTATGTTGATCGACAGAGCAGAAACTGCGTAAAATGACGTCATCAACCAAACTGTGATAAGGACGTGTTTGAACAGATAAGCTTTTTGAAATGATAAATCAAGAGTTTTAGGTCCTAGAAAGAAAATATCAAGTGTTGCCTAATTTTTGGATCTGTTGCAGGGAGCTAAGGGGGTTCTAAGTTACGAGTTTTCGCGCATGCGTGCGCAGTTTCTGCTCTGTCATGTTGATCCAGCAACATAGGATGTAAAATAACTGAGCTGCTGTCATATATATCCTTGTCATTTGACTTTGTGAATAAAACCCCCTTTCTAATAAGCCCCCCTCTATAGAGTCTCTAAAATTAAATAGCCCCCCGGGGGCTTAATGGAGCCTTTCTGTTTAATTTGTTTGAAGTTAATATTTTAATATGTTTCATTATTATTTTATTATTATTCTATTATTTTAATATGTTTCATCGCAGAAAACGCGATGAAACTGCGCAGAGAAGTATCAAAATTAACTTACCATCGAATGTTTCCAGAATTTGATAATGGCTGTCATGCTATGTGAATGCGGATTTAGAAAATGGTAATCTCGCCATTCTTTCCATTCTACTTGAAGTGAACCATCCGTGTCCATGCTGGAAGGCAATGGAAAGAGGTGTTCAAGGGTGGTTAATTTTCAACTCATGGGAAAGAAGTATTGCGACAGTCTTATCGTAAACCATAAGATGAATGGAGCAACTTCTCTAGCGTAAATTTGTGTTTTATCATCACTGTGTGTTTTTTAACGATAAAGGCCCCGTTTACAAGATACCGTTTCATTTCAAATCGGATTGGTTTCATATCGCTTTGGCCTTCTGTTTACACGAGACCGTTCTCATTTCATATTGGATTGGCCTCCTGTTTACACGAGGACGCACCAATCCGATACCTTTGATACCGGTTTTGTGTTTTTAAATGAAACGCTCTGAAAGTGGCATGAAACAAATCCGATATCGTGTTAACGGTCCAATCCGGTATCAACTCAATACGGAACGGAACCTAATTATCAATTCTACGAGCCTCGCATTCATTAGGAGCGCTGCGCAGAATGCGCAGTAGACGCTACAAGCATACAGTGAAACCATTGCGGAGCAAGGCGAAACGGTGTCGTGTAAACACATAGAAATGTGTAAACAGAACACCAATGCAATGCGATATGAAATAAAACGGTATCGTGTAAACGGGGCCAAAAAGTTTCGGAAAGTCTTATCGGCGTATATATAGACTCGAGCCATCTAGTCGCTACACTTGGCTGTACGGATAAGATATTGGGCTCTGTTCGCAAGAAGACGCGAGTCATAAAGACACCAACATAATTCTTTTGTTCAAGGATGTAAATTGCAAAGTGAAATCACCATCAAGACTACTGAGGGTCCCGAGAGATGGTGCGTACGTTCTATTCTGAAACTGACAGCCTGAAAGGAGTAAGTTTGAAGGCCGCCCACAGGAAAGGACATCGAGAAGGGAAAAAAATAATGACAGCATATTCACAAGTGATGGAAATCCACGAGTGGAGAGTTTGTCTGTCTATGAGCAGCTTTTCATGAAGGAAAAGGCTAGAAAATTGGAATGCTCAAAAACAAAACAGCAACTGCGTGTTCAAAGAAGCAGTCTTGCAGCTAAAGAGCCTATCTTTTTGAGCGCAGAACGTCTTTCCGATTACAAAACTCCTTGTGCTTTAAAAATGGGGAAAATTTGCTAGATTACTGATGAAACGCATTGTTTCGAGGGCCACTCTTCAAGAAAGAAAGATTCGAAGGACAAATAACTAACGTTCGGAAAGTAAATCGGTCCTTTGTACGACCCACTGTAAATCAGTCCTTTGATACTGGATTCAATAGTTTACACGATATCGAATTGGTTTCATGCCATTTTCAGAGCATTTTCATTTGAACAGTATGAAGCGTAACGGATTGATACGTTCTTGCGTAAACAGGAGGCCAATCCGATACGAAATGAAAACGTTATCGTGCAAACGGGCCTTACATTCTAACCCAAGCTCTACGCATAACACTGATCAGCGAATTCGTCAAATATCAGTTTTTGACGTCATAGCCTTCTTATTACCTTAAAAGCTAAGAGCATTGCATTAATCATTAAAGTTGTCACAAACAGCGAACAGCAAACCCGTGAGAAAAGATCACAGGGGAGCTACAAGTGGAAATATAAATTGATCAAAACTTCAATTGCATTGAGCTTGATAATCACGTCAAACAATGGTATGATTCGAGAAATGGTTAGCAAAAGAGCTAAGGATGGAAAAAAGGACACACTTTAGACAGCGGGCCCAATCAAAAATAATTTGCCTGTGAGTAGCATGCGGTCACAGCACTCTGAGTGCGCAGAAGGTGTGACAAATTTATGTGTTGTGACCAGGACTGCAAGCTCTCATGAGCATAAGTCATCGCTGTGAGGTAAACACATTAGGGACTTTTGCTTGTAATTTTAGCAAGATTTTTAAGGTTTCTCAAAGGGATTCATTTTGGAAAATCGCCTACAGAATCTGAACGGAGTGACCGATTTTAGCCAGGACAATTTTCAAAAATAATTGAACATGTTAGCTCTTATATATTCAGGGAGCAGTAGCCTTTCAAACGCCGGGCGTTTTTTTGACTCACCTGGTACAACAAATGGATTGGGAGAGTGGCCAATGCTGGTAGCAGGTCTGGAAGATGCATTTTAAGGTTACCAAACACCATTACAGAGTTATAATTACAATCGTTGCTCTCCCCAATCCATTTTTCGTATGGTCAAAATGGTCTTTGGACAAGTTACGGAGTGAACACATTTTTGTAGGTTGCAAATGGTTTCAACAGCACAAGACAGGTGTTTCCAGTCTCATTGTAGACTTTCTGCGACGAGTATCAGATGTAACTTTCAGCAAATTTTTCTAGTACTCAACTAAATTTCCAAGGAATTGAGGAACGCCTCAAGAAATGTGGCAGAACCGTGCGAGAGCACAAAATTTTCAAATTAAGAGTTCTTACTGTCTCAAAAGTGAAGCTATTTCTTCATCTTCAACTTGAACACCAAGGTTCTGAAATGCTCCTTTTAATTCATTCTTTGTCACTGTACCTAAAACAACAGTCAACCTTTACTTCGTAAAAGATGGTGATGTAGATACAGATAGATTTAAGCAAGGCAGCAAAGTGTTTGTATCTTAAGCTATTATTGCCCCATTCTTTAAACTGATTTAAAATCAAAGGGAACTTCATGTAATTTGCCATCATCCCAACGACAGCATGTTTGATATCCATGATTATTTTCAGAATTGCAACGTTTTTAAGTTTCACAAATGGCTGAATGAGAGGAGGTATCTTGACAAACAGCAGAAGTTCCATAAATTCTAAGCTGATTAAGGAAAGTCAAAATGACCAACGCGAGAAATACTTAGTGTTTGAAGGTCTATACAAATACAAGATGGTAGCTAGCAGAAGTTGGTTGCTTTGATGGTTTTAGGTTAGCAGTTAGATGATGTTACAACTTCAAACTGGCAGGCTTCAAACTTTTCATCGATTTAGATTAGTTTACCTTGTACATTTGTATATAGTAAGCTAGCGTTTAACTTAATCGATGTAAAATAAGATGACGAAAAGCAGGAATATTACAAATGTTGTAATAATCTTTACATGAATGATTAAAATTTTTCCAGAGATTTAAGCCTTGTGCTAAGTGGGGTAGCTTGCAGAGAAGAAAGTGAAAATTGAATTAAGGACACAGGCTGAAATTGTCAAATTACACCCCCTTTTATAATCCAACTGCATTCATTTTATGAGAGCCCAGGCTGACTCATAAAACTGTTGGCTCGTATACCTAAGTGTTTACCGTACTATGGATCCAATCTTGCACCTGCAAACTGGGCATCATTTTTGGATTCATTAAAAAATTTGCAATAGATATCAAAATGACAAAGATCTGTGACAATGCTATTGCAGGTTCCTCCTCCCTCACATTATGCAATCAATTATTAAACACTTGATCCATCACAACGAAAACGCAAAAGTATAAATATATATTCTCAAGAAAACCATATCAAATATTAATGACAAAAATCCTTGAATAAAATTTCAGAAAAATGTCAGTTTAGGGTTCAAAATAAAAATCTAGCTTGCTGAAAACTTACAGTATCATGTCACTCAAAATCTTTTTAAATTTCATCTTATGTCCCAAAAACTTGATGAAAGAAAGTTGATTATCTACAATGCAAACTTGAGTTTTTCCATTTCTATCTGCATAGAGAATATCTGTTGTGACAACAAATCACATACTGGACCAATTTAGAAAATTGATGATCCAGTCTTGGGCCAAAATTTAAGGATCTTTTAAACATCATTTTTGCTGACCTCGTCTTGTGATGATATATGTCAGTTTATATTTTGAATCATCAAGAACATAAAAACAAATTTGTGCATGTAATCTTTTTGCTGAGGATAACAGAAAACCTAAAGAATGTTCTAACAGTAACTGACCTGGTCCTACTGCATATGTCAGATCGTTGGGGGAAAGTTAAGTTCTTGAGGATTTTTCTTCAAACCTTCTTATGATTCTTACTTCCATATCTTATCAGAATGAGAAGAACTCTTCAAAGTTCGCTGACAGATTGCTAAGAATTCTTGACAAATCCTGTCTGCAAATGTGCTCACAGCAGGCCTTTACTATGAGATAGGTTAAAAAAGCATAACATAACATTAACATATAACAATAAAATAAATCGTACCTTGAGCAGAGTTGTTTTCAACATGACATTTCGAGCTGAGCCCATTATCAGCTCGAAACGTCGTGTTGAAAACAACTCTGCTCAAGGTACGATTTATTTTATTGTTATATGTTAATGTCAAAGACTATATCATGCAACACGCTTAAAATAAGATTGTTTTGTGCATAACATAACATGTACAACAAAGATAAAATACCTGAATTATTTGTATCAATACTTTTGAAGACCAGCCATAGTTTTTTCTCATGGTCCATACAATACCGCAGAAATTCATCTAATGTCAGATGATCATCATCGGTCTTATCTCCAAGTTCTATGATTTTCTGTTGGTGAAGAATAAGATGGGGCATAACACATGTACCAGGAAGTATACTTACCAAAAATTTCACTTGTCTGAACATCTCCCGTCCAGAGCTTACCTATGGACATGACAAAAGTTCTCAAGAATTGCTGAGATCTCTTAAAGCTTTACTATTGCTATAGATATATTCCTAGCCTCGCTTTATCAGTTGTCTTCTAATGCCATGAGAGACGGTTGTTAGATCTCTTTTTCTTTGCTATGGGAAGTTGCACCTTGTTGATCTTCAAAGAGCTTTAAAGGGAAACAGCGCTAATCCTCATGACCAAACAATACATGCCAGGCTGGCAACTGAATTATTGGCTGCCAATAGTTCAGGCACAGTTTATATCACAATAACAGAGCTTTAAAACAACTTTATCCAATCCTTTTTTATATACCAGGCAAGTCAGAAGAAATGTGCACTGTCTGGTGGTCTATGATGTCAAGTTGAGCCACCTAATCATCATCAACTAAATTTTCCCATGCAGCCCAAAGCCTAGCATAGATCTTAAAACTTACCCAACTGAAGTCAGTCACTTGATGAATTGGTAAAAGCAAAGGTGAAGTTGCTGTTTTTAGCACCAAGCACTGGGATCGCAGAAATAGGCAAGTACCAATCGAGTCCACCACCCCTTATCATGACGCTCACGAGGTGGGGCCCTACCGGGTATCAAACCCACTCTGCCTGGCTGTTCTGGCTGTAAAGTCAGATTACACAACTGCGCCTTTAAAGATTGATTAAAAAGATCTTGATGTAAGATCTTGTATGAGAGTCTGCAAAGCAATGAAATCTTTAACTAAGTCCCTTAGTTCAGCACTTTATCCTTGCCAAAATTCCACGTACTGTACGTATGGTATCATCAACAGAGAGAATGGAATAGGAAAGTGTTGTCAGCACAGCAAGCAGGGACACTCATTTTGATTTACAGCATGTTAAGCTCATTGAAAAAATCTCATTTTCAATGTCTTTGAAACATATTCTCTGTGCATGACAAGTTAACCTGGGAAGAAAGCACTACGCACAAACTGTACAAGTTTCTATTGACCACCATATGAACATTTTGACAACGATTTCTGTCTGGAAACTCCATATGCTGCACTCCCTGACTATATTATTATTGCTAGTGCTATGTCGTTAAGTGGAAAGCGGAGCTCAGTTCAGCGTCAACAATTTCAAAACAGACCATGCATGGACATAATGATATGAATGAAAAACAATGGAACAACAAACATTAACAACAAAATCAAGTTAATTAACCAACTTTACTTGTATGCATTTCATGGTTTTGTTAGCTTCTAAAGATTTTGGTTTATTTGGCAGCAGATCTGCCCTTTCAAAGCATCATGCTTTTCCTTTTTCTGAATTGGGAGTTAATGGGAAGATGTCTCCACTTGGGCGGCCATAATACGATAAAAATGGGCCTAATCCATCACACAATACAAACCTCAGCAGAACCTGGGATATGTTTCACTCCAAGCTTTTTCAATCCTTCCGAAAGCTCTTTAACATCAATCTTTCCATCTTTATTAGCATCTAAATCGTTGAATAGTCTTGCAATTCTATCTTCATCGAATTTATAACCGGCATAGTGGTCGAGCTTCCCAACTTCTTGCGCCATTTTGGTGTGACTGAGTGATAGGACATCATAATCATCATGATTTGTGGGATGTGGCAAGTGTTGGCTTTGGTGTGGTCATGGTGTGGTGGAAAAATTCACAAATGTAAAGAACACTTATTTCTAATGTTATACGAATTTCTTTACAAGAAACTAAGAATTTGAGGCAGTTCTGGAAAACTCTACTGCTCTGGCTCTGGGTACCACACTCTTGTTTGTTTTCAGGGTGCAGGGTGGGTAGAAAGTTTCTGTGAAATTTATATTCTGGCTGCGATTCCCTAAACATATTCCAATGATGCAGGGAACAAGTGAAAATAAAGTAGAAATATGCTAAGCACTCCCTTTATTGAGATAAACAGTTTCTTACGATATATCATCTGAGTACTGGAGTTTCTTAATTTTTTGGCGATCTGAAAGTTGAGATTCTCATAGAAATTGTATTACTCACTCGTAAACAAATGTCTGTAGTTCTTTCCGGGTCTGGTCTGCACAGGTTCTCTCTGATGAGAAAAGAAAAACAGGTACTTTGGATCATTTTTCACTCGTACGATATGTATCAATAAGTATTTACCCAGAAACTCGTCAGTGACAAACGAAAGACAGTGAACGGCTATTCTTCATTAATGCAATGTCTTTGAAACTTTCGAGGAGTTGAAAAGAGTTTTTCACATCAGTCGTTTGAAAGGTTAAGAAAACAGATCACCAAAGTTTGTGACGGTTGTCGAAAGGCACCTGTGACATTGCTTTATCAGAGCTGCCATTATTTTCAACTCTGATGATACTTTCAAACGGCAGAAGTCAGTTCAGCAAAGCAATAAAGTTTTCTCCCGAAGTTGAAAATATATTATCGAAAAACAAAGCACTACTATCGTACATAGATACAGTCTAAAAAGCTCTCAATGTGCATGATAAACTTTGTTCTCCCTTTAAAGCTAAGTTGTTAGCATACTAAGCATTACACAATAGCGAATAAATACTTTTAGTAGAAATATGAAAATATTTCATTTTCTCTACAGTCTATGCAGAAAGCATACGGTCCAGCTAACACTGAAACGGAACAGAAAGGCTCAAACGCAAACAAATAATTCAGCTCTCGAACATTACAAAGTCATTTGCCTTCCTACAGAAAGAGTTCACACCTTCATGGCCCGGTGGGTGCAACGCTAACGAAAATATGACACCACGGTCATCCATGATTTCGCTGAGAATTCGAAGCAAGATGCTAGGACATAGAATCTCAAAAAATGAGCAGTTAAATGCTGATGAGCTCGAGGGCCTACAGCATAGTACATTTTACTTGGCCTAACCATTTCACACCTTGACTTTTATGGAATTCTATTGTTTTACAATAGAGAAATACAAGTAACGTGAACGATAATGAAGGGCAAAAACCTTACTCTCATTGTACTGAAAAAATTTCTTCAGGGTTCAGTGATACTCCTTTAAAAGGGGGGTCATCTTCGAAAGTTTTCGGCGATAGGTGATCTTTTCAACAGGGAGAAAGTCAGAGAAAATTGTATTCTATGAAATGGTATGGATGAGCTTGATGTACCTTCTACTGTTGAATTGCACACACCGGGCTTTATGGTTCATGGCTTTCGTTTTCTTTCGAGCTTTGCAGCAAACCATCACACTTGGTGGGAAAAATATCAGATTTACGTTAATAAGTAATAATCTGTTTTCGATGATTCTTTCAACTATTTCAGTCTACCAAAAAACGGGCCCTCGAGGATTTCTCCAATGACAATAAATTTTCAGTCACACGACACTGGTCAAGATCTCGTTTAAAGCTATTGCGCCTCGTTTCTGTGTTGCATGGGAAACTAAAGCACCAAGATCATCAATTCAATTAAACACAAAATAAGACACAAAATGAATATAAAAACACTCAAACCGAATTGGATATACAAAGTTTGAAAGAGACGCAAAACGTAAAACAAACACTGTACGCTTTCTACTGTCTATCATAAAAGATCAAGTATTCTAAAATGGCCTCAAAAAGGCCAGTTTTCTGTTAGCATAATATGATTTTACGTACTCCGTGACATTCTGTGAAACTGTGCAATCGATTTAAGCCTGTTGAAATCTTTCGTCCATACAAGGCTTCAAATTAACATTGGAAACTTTTTACCACAAACTGTCAAATACACATTGTCCAAAACTTACTTCAAAAATTATCAAAACAATAGGAAAGTGGAAGCTTCCAATATGTGGTGAACAATGAACGTAATCTTTTCTTCCCCTCCATATCCACTCTTAGGGATGTGAAAACCCTATCAGTGGCTCCTTTAATAGAGAAAACACGAAACAACAACGATAACAGCAACTGCAACTCAATGTTCTTTTTGCTTTCAAATCTTGGCTTCAATGGAATTTGAAATGGGCTTCTTAGACTGATACAACTTCCAATCTATAGATATCTTGTGCAAGCCATAAGTGTCTGATTTTAGTGCCTAACTGCAAATCAAAAACATCTTGTCCGACATTGCGACGACATAGTTCGAAAATTCCATTAATTTCGTGCGAACTTCAGATGTCAAATTCACAACCGATTTACGACCTCCGAATAGCAATCGCACTCAAATCTAAATCTACACTCCTAAATGACACGTGCCACGAAAGAAAAAAGTAGTGGGTCTGTTTGTTCTATCCGATGCATTATCCTGCCTGATTGGCTTCTATTCGGAATCCTAATTCGGCTGCAAAGAAAAACTTCCGAGCATGTCAAATTCGGATCCGAACGTTCGGATGCTATTTCCGAACATTCACATCCGAACAGTGAGCAATAGATTCGGATGCGAAATCCAAAATCCCAACGAAGTTGAAAATTAGTTTGCGGTAATGACCGTGGGGGAGGAGGAATTCTGCGACGCAAAATAAGTGGGAATGGGCCTTAATGTAGAAAGTGATACCAGATCATATCTTTCTCCAGAAAACCACATATAATTGACAAAGATTTGCCGCTAGGATGGGCTTCAATTTAGAAACAGTTTATAATTGTAGAACAATGATATCTCAATTGGTAATAAGGATTATTTGAGATGGGGAGTCAATTACAATTTAGGCTGCACACTTCGTTAAAGTACATTAATTTCAAATTGGATCTTGAAGACTTTGGATCGAATGATGCACAAATCGGATAATGATGAAAGAAATTCTTGTCTGGGTCAAATAGATTCTTCTTAACAACGATTCAGGTTCAGAGGGAAGATATTTGATTGTATGTACATTAAGATTTTGGAACTTACGGTAAAATCATTAAGATTATGCTGCAATGACTACATCCCAGTAACATGCATCGTTCTCAGCAACGGATGGAATAGTTAGCTTTACAAGCACTTTAAAGAACTGAAGTCATTGTGAGAATTAGCTGCTGGGAAGAAATAACTGCTTCTTACTTTTGCTATTGTTTTCACATCAGTTTTCTACTTTAGGCACTTAAACCTACACAGCTTTCACTGCATCATACTCCACACGGCTACCTTGCACTTTAATATTCTGAATACCCAGATTTAATAATGTCACTGGCCATGTTGTTCAGCATTCTCTTTGACAGTCTTTGCATGTTTGCAGCAGCTTTTGTTGCCTCATTCAAGGATTCATTCAGTCGCCAGTCATCGTACTGAAAACGGACATAAGAATGGTTTGTTATGATTTTGATACGGCAAATACGATCAGGGAATTTCGTTTCATTTTGGAAATATTGAGAAGAAACGGTTTACAAAATTGCTTTTAACTTTGGTATGATATGACCGCTCTCGAAGAACTAAATTTCTGGTTACAAGCTTGGTTTCGAATATAGACAGTTTTTTTAAACATAATGTTGCTGTTTGAAAGCCATGAGCTCTCTAAACAGTTTCAAACTCACATGATAGTGTTTACAAATACACCGTGCTTGTTTGTTTGTTTTCAATTTGTTTTGAGTGGGCTGGTCAGGATTTCTAGCTACTGAAAGCTAATTTAAGCCCACTACTATGCATGCCGCATCCATGCATGGGACCCCTAGTTTAACGTCCCTTCCGAAGGACGACGAGGTGAGTTGTGAGGTCAGGCCTCCGAGGTCACCCATTTGGAGTTTGACCTCACTCGACCAAGCTTAACTGTTTAAGCCGCTCGGCCACTCACCCCGTAAAGCTGGGCTTCTAGCCCAGTGGATTAATTTTTCACTAATCTTCAGTTGTGATTACATAAAAACCTATGCAAAATGATAGGATTTAACAAACAAAAGATCTAATGTTCTGAAAAACTGCAATTTCACAGTATACATCGGAGTAAAGCAGCAACAAACATTATTAAAAATTTTACAGACATGTTATTAATTACAATACCTACAAACTACGTCACAATACAACAGAGACGATGCTAAAAGGAGCGAAATGCTATGTCTACCCTGCGGCAATTATAAAAGTAAATAAACGCTACAAAAACTACACATAACTATCACAGGAAGCCCAGGCAGTTAGTTAACTGAACAATGATAAGTTTACGATCGTAAAATTGTTAATTGTATTCTACCTTCGTGTGTTATTTGTGGCACTTCTCCACTGCTGTACTTCTGCACTGTACTGCATAATTGTTCGAATGCGAGAGTTCGATACAAAATTTCTTGCTGGTATTCTTTACCAATATAAGAATACCAGCAAGAAATTTTGTATCGAACTCTCGCATTCGAACAATTATGCAGTACAGTGCAGAAGTACAGCAGTGGAGAAGTGCAACAAATAACACACAAAGGTAGTATACAATTAACAATTTTACGATCGTAAACTTATCATTGTTCAGTTAACTAACTGCCTGGGCTTCCTGTGATAACTATTACAAAAACAAGGAACCATTCAATACAGACGGAAAATGAAAGTACAAGCTAAAGGAGCCTGTAACCAAACACTGTAATTGCAAATGAAGGTATCAAGTAATATAGTCAATAGTATACAATGTGCTTATAGGAAGTGCTCCAAAGAATAGATGAAAAGCGAACACTTATCAGCATATTGACGGCAAGGAAACTAAGATATTTTGGGGATTTTATAAGGCTAAATAACGTATACAGAACATTGTTAGAGAGGTACATTGATGGAAAGAGAGGCAGAGGTCGCCCAAGGATGAGTTGGTATGACAATATCAAAGAATTGACTGGTATGCACTATGAACAGGCAACAAAAATGGCAATGGACAGAGATACGTGGAGGGCTACTGTGTCATCCAACGTCGAAAGATGAGGATGAAGAAGAAGAAGATACAATATGGTATCAAGCAAAAGTCTGTCACTCTTCGGGTCTACGATCTAGAAATTTGATATCGTCACATACTCAAATGAGTTGAATTTGAATTTACGCTGTAATTTCAAACGATGAAAATATTCAAGAGCTCTGAAATATCTAAAGGTGGAATCACTGCTTACATTTCTTTTAAGTGATTCATGGGCAGATTTGGAACATGCGCTGGCCTAGCAAGTCAATTGTTACTTTCTTGAAAAAATTGACAAAACTTCTCAAATGGGTTGAAATTTAAAATAAATCAACGGGGTTAAAAGCAAACTTAGCTAAGGGGACTGGGTAATCTAAATATAACCTATTGTATTTGATGTTTTCGATCTATGAAAACAATCAGAAGATTAATGGCGCCTGCCGTTCTTTTGTGCAATGTTTAGATTATGTCGCTATATCTCCGTTCATTTACTTTAACGCTGTAATTTCGATAGATATTTAAGATTTCTGAAATATCCAAAGGTGGAATTATAGACGAGTGGCTTAAAGGGGCAGCGTCACGTAATGTAAACAAACTTCTTTCCAAACGATGATTTTTCAGGATTTTTGATAGTCTATATCACAGAGATTTTCCACAACTTTTCTCGAAATATAGGTGTTAATTTGAAGATGGACTCTTGAATTTTCTAGAGAAATAAACCAAACACTCATACGTTGTAGGATTGCAGAGATATTGGTGGATTTTTAGAAGTAACTTTATCGTGGATTCACCCCATCCACCAAAATCTGAGCGGAACACAATGGCCACGTGTGGGAAACAATATAGATCATAGAGATAACAGGTTTGTTTACGGTTATGTGACCCTGCGCCTTTAAGTTTCTCTTCAGCGATTCAATTGAAAGCAAAGGTCATAGAATTTTACATCCGACATTTTTACATCGATTCAAAGATTTGGAACCTATGTTGGCCTAGCAAACAAATTCTTACTCTCTTGCAAAATACACAAACATTGCAAATACCTCATCAAGAAGTCTGCTTTTTGTGCGTTCCCCACTTCTGACCTTGACTCTACGACTGCAAAGAAAATAATGAGATTCAGGCTGGAAATATGGGTTTGTAAGGATCCAGTAAATATCTTAAAGAAGCTTATAGATTGCTAATAAATTCTATTAAATGCAGAAAAGAGTTTTTAACTCCAGAAAATTCGATAAAGTACTTTAACGAGTGAATTGTGGTCGTTGAATGTTGTAAACGTGTAATGGCAAAACGTTAGGCAAAATCAGAAAATAGGGGAATGGGGAATGGGCTGTATATCTAACAGTATAGAAAATAACGGCTACAACAGTTTACAAGCAAAATCATCAATAACTGCAGAATGATTTGACTGATTTTGATGGGATAAATTTTCAATTCCAAGTTAGCCACTCTGCTATGAAATGAAATATAGTAAATCAAATTCGGAGAGTTTTTCTTCACTTTACAGTTTCTACAAAAGCCTTCACTTTTGATTCACTCAGTATTTTGCTTCATTCTGGGCAAACCATGATTCATTGAAACTTCAATAGTTTGAACAAAATTCAATCAATCTCGTCCTATTGTATGAGTCTAGCTAGGACAGGGTTTAAAGGGCGTATGCCATGAGCCTAATTGGTTCATGCAACACAATCATCTCTACTGTTTATCACAAAACAAAGGATCGAGGCTGAACTTTCATTGCAATAAAAATTCATGACGCAGTAACAAAAAGGTATGAAACAATAGAAGTCCATTTCAAACTATTTAATTGAAAATGCATGTCTCCCATGAACACTCCGTATGAAAGACCTGAAACTGACTAAACTCCAATATAACTAAACAAATAAAGTATTGGTAATTGCGCTACGAACAGACGTTTCGAATATACGACGTTTCGGGTATACGGCGCTACGAATATACGACGTTTCGGGCTTAAACCCATTATTATTACTTATCAATGGGTTTCAGCCCGAAACGTCGTATATTACAGGCTCTGTTCGTATCGCAATTACTATTACTTTATTTGTTTAGCTATCAATTTAACATTGTGCAACACAAATAAAAGGAGTTTGTTTGTAAACTCTAATATGACCATGATTATTGTTATTATAGCTACAAACTCGTCATTAATTCGGTAGAGAGTAGTATCAAAAGCTTGTATTTTATGTTTTCAGTTTTGTTTATGTTTTTAGCTACCGCAGATACTACTTTTATTAGTTAATAACTTGAATTTTGATCAAATGGAATGAAATAAACGCATTACCCAATTGCTAACGCGACACATGTCCTTCAAAGCTTACACATACCGTCAGGCCTCAATCTTCGATCTCTGAAGTTGACATTTCTTAAATCGCTTGTTACCTGGATACGTATTTGTCCTTGTGCAAATGAAGACAAGGAAGTGTTTTCCGTCTCAGACACGAGTCAAGCAGGCTAGAGTCAAACCAATTTATCGATTGAAACTCAATCCAGCCTCGTTTTCTTTGATGTGCTGTGATTTATGAGCACCTCAGGGCTGTGGATTCGTTAAGGTTGCTTCTGAGTTAAGAAGCGGTATTTGAGAATTGAATTATTCGGAATTCAAGCTTCTTAAAATTCGAGTCTCAGCAGAAAATTATCCTGAAACGCCTAAAAGAAATTCAAACCAAAAGCCATAATGGCGAAATAGCTAAGTTTCTTTGAAACCATTCTGTTCAAAGAAATAGGTCATGGAAGCTTATTGGTTGATACGTTTTTTTAAAGATTTGGAACCTATGCAATAAAATCTTATCGTCTGAATCATGAAAAGGGGTTACAAGGCTGGGATCGATGTTCAGTTTCAAAGAATTCATATTTTGGCACAAAGATCTCGTTGGCATATGAACCTATCGCCATTTTGGGGGTAATTAGGAGCCATTGCCTTCTAGGTTAGCTGTTAAAGCTTTGTCTTCTAGCACCTTTTCCGGAGAAGACACGTCTACAAAATATGCATTCGGCCATTTTTCAATGTGGTTAATATTTTGACTAGCCACTGAGAACAGAAACTAGACAGTCCTAACCCATGATGGGCTGTTCTGAGACAAAAATTCAGAAACAACAACATCTATTACTTGAAAAATGAGGATTCCTGGCAAAGAATATTCTGGTTCAAGAACTGAATCAAATATCATGACCACCCTTGTTGAATCTTAAGGAATGCGCCACGCATGATGAAGATTTCTCTGGCAACTCTAGTCTTAAAAAGCATTGAAAATGTTGTGTCAAAAGATTCCTTTTGCTCTGTATTATACTATTTTTATTGTTTAAATGTCTTCGTAACGTAAGTTCTATGGCAGCATTCAATTTCGACGACTGATCATTGAAAAGTGCTTTGGCAGTGATTGGAACATGATTTGATTACAGGCGATAGGATGAAAGATTAGCGTTTTCGTGCAAATTAGAATATTAGAATGTAGTGTGTACTTGCCTTATGTCATCAAGAAGTCTTTTCCTTGCTTTCTGTTTCATTTACAAACTGCATAATACGATCAAGCGATAATGGTAGAGCTGTTAGCGCCGTCACATTTATTTTCAAAATGGCGAAGCTGCAATCGATGCTATGCACTGCACTTGTCGATATTAAAATCGTTTGACTGCATTATGCAGTTTGTAAATGAGACAGAAAACAAGGAAAAGACTTCTTGATGACATAAGGCAAGTACACATTACATTCTAATACTCTAATGTACACAAAAACACAAATTTTTCATCCTATCTCCTGTGTTTTGATTGACGAATACCCCATATTGGGTTAGCTCTTTCACCGTTTCATAACAGATCCCTGTTGAGCAAAGATCACTACAGGGATACAACGGACTTAAGTCATTACTCTATATGCTAACCATAGACTTTTTAGCTATTCTGAAACAATGTTCAAATCGAATGATATCTCACAATTTTTGTAGAATTTTCGAATGTGAACAACACTGATAGGAATTCTAACGCCATTTAATCAAACCTTTATGACAATGTATAAAAATACAGCTCGACCCCTGCCTAGGACCGCACAGCGATTTAAAAGTGGAGGGACTGAGCGAAGGGAGTAAGGCGGGAGTTCGGGAAATTGCCCCCGGAAAAGTTTTCAGAGCACGCCTTCTTGAACGTTGGAAAACGCCATTGCGTGAGTATTCATGGCCTTCATATTGCCAATTTGCAGTTGAAAAGAAATCTATTTTCGCATTCCTATACTTAAGGCCGATGATAACATTTAAAACTGAATATCGTTTTTCGGTAACACTTTCGGGTAAGGGAGAGATCGTTCAGTCCAGAAAGCCGAGTTGTCACTAGAAATTTTACATCAAGAGTTCCAGGCTACGGGATCCTTCTGACCTAAAACTCGTAGATTCTTTATGAAAGCATCAAAAATTATGACTTCAATTTCATCTAACAACATTTCCTCAATTTGACAAAATTCAACCCATGTCTTTGAATAAATGCGGGGGGAGGGGCTTTAGCCCCTACTAGCCCAACGGTTGCATGGTCCCACCCTGGCTCTTTTGCAGAATAGCTAAAAGGTCTATTAGACCACCTGCCACCTATACTGATCTGCCTAAAGCACAAATTTGTTTATTACATGAAAAAATAAAATCATGGAAACTAATGGATAGGATCAGTTACGTAAAATTGAGCCAATAAAGTAATAAGTATAGCAAAACAAGATTAACACGTGCCCTGAATTGTTGAAACGAGGAAGCCAAGGATTTGTCTACGATGGCTTCTGTGACGGCAAATAGCAAGAACAAGATTGATTGGTAACGGAATTACAATTACTTTTGATCGATGATATATTTTTGGCTCAAAAGCTAGGTCAAATCAACGCGAAAATATTGATTAGCTTTGGCTGCAGGTTACGGTATCTCACTGTGAAAAGAAACCAGAAAATAGACCTTTTAGCTACTTTGCAAAAGACTCCGAATGGAACGATATTCCTACACAATTTGGGTGTGTTTGATTGGTAATTCCAAACCTACTAAATTCTGAAAACGGTACACTTCGCAGAGACGGAAATAAATTTCCCAACCAAACATAAAATTCTTCACAACAGTAGGTTTCAAATTCATCCTGGCGAAAACGAGGTTTCCAGTTGACAACATGAAGACGCGTCTGGTGCCTTGCAACACCGTAGCAACGCGAGCAAGTTCATCTTGTTTTCAGAGCTTTGCAAATGAAAGCGAGCTCTCTGAAGTCTTCCAAACCTAAAACCTTGTGCCTTTTGCAGCAGAAGGTTCGGCAGGCCTTCCAAACCTGCCAAACCTGCCGTTTTCGGAATCTGGGAGTCAATCAAACAAAAATTCCGAGTTTACCAAGTTTATCGTTTTCAGAATTTGTACAAATGAAAAACATCCTTTGTTGAATCTTCGAATGCGTATAACTGTGATAGAAGATCTAACACCATTCAATCGAGCCTCTTGTACAAGAAATGTAAAAATGTCGCTCGCTTTGTCAATTTTCGAAAGGTCTGTTCTGGCAAATATCTCAGTAGAAAACATCAAAAGAAAGACATTTACTTGTAAAATTTGATTCACTAGATTACTTTATGAGGATGGCCTTTTTGAAATATATCTAAAAGTGAAATACTATTTTCTTTCATCGACTTGATCATTTAAGTGATGGTGTGGCCTTGTGGTTAGCGCTCTCACCTTGTGCGACGAAGGCTGCAACTTCGAGCCCCTGCCCTTGGTTGGCCGTTTGGAGGTATTACCAGAATGTACGTCATACAGAACCAACGGCTTTGTCCTCACTTATCACTTACCGAGTTTTCCGCCTGTCTACCTCGTCATCAGACTGAGATTCACTGGATGATGATGATAATGCTTTAGACCTTCGCTTGTTATGAAATGTATGAATATGGTGGATGGTATTTGAGAGGCCATACGCAGGAGAAAGACCATATGCGGGTGAAACACCAACTGAAGTCAAATTTGGCATTGATCTGAGGGGGAAAGGGATATTTTAGGAATACAGGCAATGAGTATAAGATAATGCCCTATTCACACTGCAAGTTAAACCAGCTTCAACTAAACCAAGTTATCGAATAGGGCCTTTTGATTGGTCAATTCAACAAATCCAGTCATTGGATTGGTTGAAATTTAAACTTGTTTAAATAAAGCTGGTTAAGCAGTGTCAGTGTGAATGCAGAAAAAGAGACGATTTTATTGGGAAGATGAAGTGCTGACCCTATTGTTCTGACCCATATGTTGGAGCTTTGCTGTGAGCAGATCAAAATTATGGCTCAGGAAATCATGTATATGTATGTGTATTGTTGGTATTGTTTCTTCTCTTGTTTTAAGAGGTCCAACTAACTTGCATATTTCGTAAGTGAAATTTAACACTCACTACGCATGTGATCATGAGCACTTTGCAGGGGATTCCTCGAAGCTCACAACGTAGCCAAAGAAAGCACCAGGGAATGTTTTACATCGTCCTAACCGTCTGAATGAATTTCTATAGAATGATTGGTCATGAAACGCAAAGGATCATTGTCAAAAATTCCTTGATGACACTTAAGTGAAATCATCCATTGAATTTCAAAGCTACGAGTTTATCTCTTTGGTTCAGATCATCTTTGGAAAACGGATCAGTTTTAAGAGTATGCTGAGAAAGGGTGGTCCAGACTGCTCCAGCTTTTGGTTTTGAGACATTTCGACCAAAGAGTGTGCATTAATTGTCTTGACATCAATAAAGAAATAATAAATTACTAAAGTCCGCTTCAGATGACAACGGGAAGAGATTTGACAAAAAGCGTAAAAATCAGTAGATCGTGAGTACATACAACCTCGTTCCCAGGGTGTTCTTACGTCATCCATGAAGCCGAATGAGCACCCGGGGTCAGTTCGATCAAAGGCATCCAGAAAATGGGTGCATTAGCAGCCATTATGGATTTGCAGTTTGCAAGGTAACGCTCATTATGCAACCTCGATTCCAAACAAAAAAGCAACACTGTAATGGTTGTTGCTTCGTGACAAAATTACGTTGTTATTCGAATGATTAGGAAGTTTTTGAGAAATAATTTGTATTTGCTATTGTTTTCAAATAGCCAATCAAATTGCAGAACAGCATCAAGTATCCCAGGGTAGAAGTAGGGCAGCGAACTCATTCTTGGGACGAGATTGGAGTGCAGAGATAAAATCAAATAAGAGCGTAAAGAAGCAACACCAAATATATTTACCCTATGACTTCGAGGAACAAATACAAAAATAAAGAATAAAATAAGATGTATATATGTAATGTATCCTTATCCGTATACGTTGCAACCATTTGTACACAAAAGACTAAATACTTAGGCACTCTCTACCTTTAAAGTAAAGCCTTCAACATTGGTTTCCTGCTAGGTAATCATGTTTTCTATCCTGTACTACATCTTTCTTTCTGCTTTTATACCCATGAATTCGTGATAACAGCTCTACCTGGAAACTTCAAATATAAAGGTTTCTCTTGTTTTACTTGCTGACCATGTGAGACAATGTTTCAAATAAAGATCTGTAAAGTACTGCAAACTAAAACAGCAAATGATTTTCGCTAAAGAATAAAAAACTCTTAAGGCATACCTGTATGCAGCAGAATTCATCATTTGGCCCACCTGTGGCTGCGGTGATACCTCATGAGTGAAGGTCTGTGGAGGAGCAGGGGTGGATAATCTTACTGGTACAGGCTGTTGAACTGGTGTTGAAGTGACATAAACTGGCGAGCTATCATGTGCAACTTGTGGCGGTATCACGTGAACAGGCTGGCCGGACTCTAAGAAATCACGTGGGAAAGTATAATCCCCATGCTTGTGGTATCCGACTCCGGAGCAAATAGGGCAGACAGGGAGGAATGTTTGCTGGGGACTCTTGACCGGGGATCCGTCCGATGAAGGTTCGAACGTAGGGCGTCGTAAATCTCTACTTTTCTGAAGTTCATGAGCTAATGAGTCGATTTTGCTTTTCAATACTTCGTAATCACGATTTGGCATGAAGGCTTCTCGGTTCACAGGTCGTTGATGGTAAGGAGTCGATGTTTGTTGCGGAGTATTGATGGTTCTTTGAAGCTGGTTTCTGAGATCGTCAAGTTTGTGTTTTAGATTATCAAAAGGCCTATCTTTTGGAGATCCATGAGAAGCTCCTCTCTCGCTCTGGATAGAAGAATGTCTACCTCGATCAGGATGTGCATATAAATGATTTAGTTGAGCTAGTTGTCCACGAAGGAGATGAAGTTCTTCGCGTAGTTGATCTGTTTGTTGACTGTAAAAAAGGGAAAATACCAGGTAAGAAGAAAAACTGTATAACATTTGAAAGCTCGTAATTTTAAAACCACTGATCAGATTATTATTAACTGATAATACCATAAAAGCTATACTAAGCCCCCTTCTCAATTAAGCCCCCTTTTCTACTAAACCCCTTCTCTATTTAGCCGCGTACAACTTTAAAGATTTGAGATCCTTTTTAACGTCTTAAGCTAGATCGACTTTCTAAAGTATCTATACGTTCTTTCTTCCAGTCATTGTCTCTCTAAGATTGCATTAACTATCCAAAAGCATTTCTACAACAATTTTGCGCTTAAACGATGACGATTGCCCAGGGAGGGGGGTTAAATACCATATATGCTAGTACAGGACGTGCCATTTTCTTTGGGGGGGGGGGGCTTTTTTGGAGCAGAGAATAAATTTTGGGCATCATTCTTGGTAAAGTCACAAGTAAAAAGTATTTAGCAAAATAATTCTTTAGGGTATTGATTTTGATCAAATTTGACCTGGTTAAAATTTTAGATGGTTGTGCCAATTTTAGTGTACTATGTATTTTCAATGGCCTGTACATTTTGGGGTATCGTTTTCGTGAAAATTTACAAATTTTAGGGTGTGATCTCAGACGTCAAATGGCACAATCCCATTACCCGCCTATTGAAATTACCCCCCCCCCAGGGGATCTTTCTTCTACGACTGAAGTCAAAGCTTTGTTACCTAAAATTCTACGACAGGTCCTACAAAGGGTCCACCTTTTACAAGAAAAGTGAGTGTTCATACCTTGGTCTTCTATCTGATAAGCTGTAAACTGATCTATCCGAATGCCGATCTTGACCATGGTGCCTTTTCTTACCTGAGTAAAAAAAAGATATCATGTATCATGCGTAAAAAGCTATTTTCTTTTATTTACGGTATTCTATTTGAGTTTCCTACTGAAAATTTCTGGCGGACACAATTACAGTAAGAACAAAAAAATCGTGTCAAATGTGTTTATGTAGCATTCGTTTTAAAACAAACCTATTTTGATATAAAATACGTTAAGGCTACCTTCATTCAAACGAAAAGCAATAAAGGTGAAAGCACTGCCTTATCAGGATGTATGGCAAATAAAACAAAGACGCCTTCCCAAGCGTCTGGGATAAGGGGGATAAGGGGGTAATCAGAATCCCAAGCTTTGTAAAAAGGGAACATTGGTGAAAATATATTCCATGATCAATGGAACGAATTTATAAAAAATCCAGGGCTGCTTTGAAGATGCCATGGTGGGAGGAACTAGTTTGCGTTGAAAAAAGCGCAAAAGACGAAACCGATGCTTGTTTTCTTTGAAAAGTTGTGCCCTTTTCAACCGCAAACTATATGAAAAAATCATATATTTGGGGGACAAACTAATGCATTTTCTAACTTTCCTAACAGGGAAAGGGGGGAATAGAGGAATAACTGAGAACATGGGTAACTGGACCAACTCCTGTGAAGGCCTCAACAAGTTAGAATTAGAATAATTATATTATACTACAATCTTATTAGAACAATTAAATCATATCATATTATCATCTTATATCATATTATATTATATTACATTATACAATATTATATCATATCATATTATATTTTACTACATTATACTACATTATACTACATTATACTATATTATATTATATTATATCATATTATATTTTACTATATTATATTATACTACATTATACGATATTATATTATATCATATCATATTATTATCTTATATTATAATAAATTAGAAGATAAGATTCTTACTGCTAAGAGATGATCTTCTCTCTCTACGACCACTTGGAATGGCACTTTCTTTTATCCTTGGGCTTGGAGTATCTGGCAGTCGGCTGTAACTATCATCTTCTACAATGTAAACTGACGATTTTGGTTCTGGGTAACTGGCAAAAGACGAGCGTTGACTACGTGGATGTTTTTTAGCATTTAGCTTCTCTCGAAGATTGCCTAGATTACCACGTTGTGATTCTCCTGTTGCCCTTACTGGACTATCCTGAGTGTCAAGCTCCTCTAACCTTATTGTGGCTGGAAATGGGGACTTTTCAGAACGAACAGGTAACCGTTGGTAGCTGGCATCAGTGCGCATTTCAGGCGGAGTGGTCTGGAAACTAATGACATCATCTGACTGATTGTGTCCCCTTGCTTTTTCTTTAAGCCTAGTTGATAGCTTGCTGGTTGCAACCGAACTACGGACTGAATCTTCAATGTAGTCTGGTGGTTCATGTGATTGTTGTGATTGGCGTTGATCTGCTGATTTTGATCGTCTGATACTTTGTGATACCCTACCAGCCGATCGTACTGAATCTGCCTTGTTTTGCTTTGGTTGTAAATGTGACTGTGGGGACACAAACTGAGACTGCTGTGACTGATTCCGAGTTTCACCAGCTTGATAATGAGACTCATGTGACTTTAGGCGGGACGATGAGGCTTGGGATTGTGTTTCTTTTGATTCTGGTCTTCGATTTCGCTCCTCCTCAAGTTGCCTTGAAAACGTCTGCTGCAGCTGGCTACCGGTTAGTATTTTTCCGCCGTTTGATAATTCCTGCGACTTCAGTGTCCCTTCAGAACCTACAAATCCACTATCTAAATTGCTATCCGCAGTGTTGGGACGATGTCGTGAGCCATAAACATTACTTTTAGGATGGTTAATCAAGCTAGGAACTTTGTCTTGTTCTGAATAAACACTACTATTGACTCTGTCGGGCCGATTCGTCGGGTACGACTCCTCACTGGTGGAGCAGTTATACTGCCTTGGTTTTGTCTTGGATAAACGGCTCCCCGACTTAGCACTGGATCGCCTGCCTTCACTTCTACTTTCATGAAAGCTCTTGTCCGATGGGCTTGTCCGTAAGTTTCCGTCAGGCCTAGATTTTTTCTGTCGTCTCCTTTGTGAGCTCCTATCATCTATAGAGCCATGAATACTCCTTTCGTGGAGAATTGCTTCACTATGGCTTTTTTCGTTAAGGGGGCTAGAAGTAGCGGCTGGAGCAGTGTGTCCGCTTTCACCGCAAGATCGCGATGGTTTCCGGCTGTGTCGTGATGATCGTCCGACTGAACTAGCATCCGGATTGTTGGCTGCTTCTTCTGCCGATTCTTCGGTGAGTCTCTCGAACCTGACGAAATAAAAACATAGAATTATTTTCTGAAGTTTATGAGCTCATTTAATGATATCTTGAACAATTTCCAAGATGTCCGAGCACAACGAGTAAAATTCTAAGGACTGAAGGGGAGGGGGGGGGGGTTGATGAATAAGCTACAGTGGATGCATCTTGAAGCTGCTGCAAAAACAATGTAAGTAGGGAAATATTTTCTCTATGAAACTACAACACACTTAAATTTTACGGTGAGCTATGAAATTTGTGTGAAACAAGCAGAGGTTTGTCGGTCTCAGTAAATGGCCTATGATAATGCCCAGAAATGCACCTGGTATGTCCTCCGCAGAGGTGATCAACTTTAGCACGCGTAGCTGCCATGTTACATTGGAATCATTGGAATCATCTCAGCTGCCATTTCCCTGTTCAAATTGACCTAACCCACCTTTCTTCAGTCGCCTTTCTTGGTCACAATCTCCATCAAGCCATTTAATCTGTCAATATCAATTCTCCTTAGCTGAACTGCCTTATTTCATTTGGGTTACATTTCAAATTAAATCCAATCTAGAGCAAAGTTTTTCCGTTGAACACTTTGCAGACATCAAACATCAAACATGGAGCACTTGCCAACATGGCCTATTGTATTTCTGTTGAAATTTGTGGTCCACAAAGAATGCATATTGACAGACAAGTGTCAAGATAGAAAACAATGCTATTATTCGTTTCATATCGTTTGCAGAAGGCTCTCGGATTTTCTAGTGTGGCTTGGCCTCATTTGCACTCAACATTCTTTAAAATATAACAAATCTACATTGAACTTCGTATACAAGAACAGAGGATGATGTTACTTCTCGCTCTTACAAACTCTTCACTCTTTTGATATTCGACCAAAGTTAATTTACCTGTTATCTTGCAAAGACCAGATACTGCCCTTAGAAGTCGCCAAATATAGAAGAGATGCATTTAAAGTAAGCCCTGATATCCCTGCCCTGAAACCATAAAATCATCCTGCAACTTAGTCATCGAACATATAGCTTTACTTTTCTCGAAAGATGTTTGGTTTTTCATTAAAGTTCTCCTTATATTTCATTCTACTACTGATAACACGAAAGTTACAGCGGAGGAGAGAAACTAGCCCCTTTCTCCTACCTGAAAACAAGGACGAAGACTTGACAACAAGGTTTACCCAAACAATTGTCCTGGCAGTTTGAAAATCCCTCTTCTCCACTTCCCTCTTCTAGCGCCTTCTTCGGGAGGGACAGTAGACTAAGGGTCCCATGCCTGGGTGCGGCATGCACAATGGGCCTAAATTAGCCTTCAGAAGCTAGAAATCCTGACAAGCCCACTCAAAACAAATTGAAAACAAAAAAAAAACAAAACAAAATCAAGCAACGAAAAACTGACCAAGAAATTATAGAGAAACGTCCAGGGAAGAAAGGATATGGAGAAGGAGAAAGGGCACCTTTTCATGATACACGGATAACATAGAAGCAAAACTGCTTGCATCGTAGTTACCTTACTTTGTTGTCGAGTAACCAAATTTGACCATGAGCGATAGGACACCCAGTGTGTAGCAGTTTAAATTTATATCAGTAGCGAGCCACCTTAACTTATTACTTTTTTTGTGTCTTGAATTTGTTTTTTCTTCGTACACAACCACCTTTCAAGCTTTACGAGTTAAGGTGGATCTTCACTTAAGGTGGCTCACTACTGAAAATTTCAAAATTACGAAACATTGAAAGGTGGTTGTGTACGAAGTAAAAACAAGTTCAAGACACAAAAAAAAACAATAAGTTAAGGTGGCTTGCTACTGATATAAATTTTAAACTGTTACACACTGGGTGTCCTATTGCTCATGCTTAGACTTTCCTTAAATCTTATTTGCTCGTCGCTTCAGCAGTATTTCGTTTGGGCTAGTTTGGGAGGCGGAATGTTACTGTAGTTTAGTTGCAGTTCAGAATTTGATCTTCGGGCCTAACAATATTTGGCCTGGTTTGCCATAGTGAGAAAATAATCTCATCTCTTAGTTATTTCATGGGCAGTTCGGATACAACAAAAATAGTGTCCGAACTGCCCATGCTTACAGTAAATCCCCGCATATAAGAACCTACCAAAATAAGAACCTAGAGGCTGTTTTCTTAAATTATGCATCTTGCAATTAAGAACCTGTTTTAGTTTGATGAAAGATTGCAGGGGTAGCAAAGTTGATTTTTGATTGTTGTTATGAAGTTGATTTTGGCCCAATTGGCTGCTTATGTTTGACTCTCTTGCCCAATTAGTTATAAGGTCCATAAAAACCCTTCCAAAGAAAATAATAGGGCTGAATATCTTCTGTAAGGCTCTAAAAGGGCCTACAAAAGGCACCCTCAAATAAAAACCTCTATACCTTGAAATTACGTAGTGTTAGTGCCTTTGAAATAAGAACCTATTTCAGCCTCTCTCTCAAAAATTTGCTTCTTATATGCGGGGATTTACTGTATGCATGAAACAACTCACGTTTTCGTAAAAAATCTTCAGACTAGTGTTGAGATGAAAGACACCGTGGTAAAACCGAAACTGAAAAACGATCTTCTGAGTGTGGTGCAAAATGGAACAAGTACTTAATAGGGCTTCCAAATACAATTATCGAATTTGTCAAGGTCAAATTTGAACATAATTATTCAAGAGCTTAGAAATGACCCCACATTTGTTTGGAAAACAGTAAGGACCTTCAGCCTAATTATACGTAACATTAAACTTGTCATTTTTTTGAAGGACAATAGTGGAAGGCCTGGAATGCTAAGTATATCTGCATTGTCCAAATCAACACAATCCCATGATGTGAAGAAACAGTATCGACTCGTTTCTAGCTATATCCACTCAAAGTTGGCTAGACTGTCAAAGTGATCTTTGAACGGTTCTGAAGATTCCTGTTGGCACTGTCTTATAAACTAGCCTTTTCCTTACTAACTCCTTCAACAATACAAAACCAACACTAGGCCATGTCTCTACCACCTTTGTCTAATCGATCATCATGTGCTTATCTAATCATGGGCCTAAAAAGAATACCTTAGTAAAGCCATATTGATAGGAACAATATCTAGGAGCCTAGGAAGAGTACATTTCGAAAAGCAACGCAAAAACTCAAGCAGGACAATTAGGCACGCATAGTTACCTTAAAATGCTGCATACTATAAAGTACTAGGCTTGCCGCGCGTCGCCTGCGGCGCCGCGCTGGCCCGCCGTCGTACTTTACTTTCATCACGATTACGAAAGGAAAGAGAAACTCTGTTCAGTCCCGCGCTATAACGTCCCTTGCCTAATAAACCCCTTCCTTTCAAGGCATAATTATAGATATACCCATTCTATTTACTCCTTCAACTCATATGAAACACAAAAGGCTATCAACCATCGCCCTAAATGCTTCCCATGTTTGTAACTTGGGTACCAGACTCCCTAAGAGATGGAGTCTGGTACCCAGGGTAACATTTATTTAACTACAATAATGTCAACCTTGATGTTCATATGATCATACCAAGCTCGATTAGTGTTTTTAATTGCGGAGGCTATACGGTACAGTAAAGGAAGCAAATGCTATCATTCTCAGCATTGACAACTGACTCAATGGATGAGGTCCTCCTATAGAAATGTCGCAGCATTTCAAGCTTCGTTCTGTAGCCTTAGAGATGAAAGAGAGGGGGGAGGACATGATGGGGTCTTGACATTATGTTATGTGCTTTTTTTAATGCACTGTTCTTGACAAAAGAGTGTTTTAAAGGACTGCACTACAACGTAGAAATACTTTTAACAGGAAAGGGAAGGGACAGTTGAATAATGCAATAAAAATGTCTGGGTATACCCTTTTACCCCCCAGTCGGAAAATTTTGGACTTTTACCCCCTCACAATTTGTCGTCTGGCTCCGCCACTGCCGTTTGGCCAGATCTTTTTCCGAGATAGCTTCATACTATTCCCGATTCCTGCTCCTCCCTCTATTGTTCGACAACCCCTTTTATAATTTCAAATATAGTTGGTCGTATAAATCCGATTAATTGACTTGTATTTTGTCATTGATTGCTACTCCGTTATGAAAAGCAAGTGGAGTTTTCATGCTTGATGCTTTCAATTATGCGAACCATTCCAGCACATGATCCATCTAAATTGCATATAGGTCGCATTGCTGCTTTCATTTGATATAAACTGTAATTTAGCTTTTTTCTGACGTCTCTCTCTCTTTACTTCCATGTACTTCACAGCTATTTTCTTCTCTTGGTCGCTTTTACTATTCCATGAATTTAGTGGCTTCTCCTGCGTCTCATAACACTTGCAGCAATCTATTGAGGCATATAAGAATGCTACTATATGCATCAAGAAGTTACCTAAGTTTGCCTGTAAATACAAACTCTTTTTACTTTCTAAAATCACAGACCCTAATTGCTATGCTTCTCGTTTCCTCGTTTATTTATTGAAAAGAGATCCAACTAACAAAGCCTCTTCTGAACAACCTTTCTTGTTACTTTCTCCCCATCTTCCATATTTTTCGCACCACCAATCTGCGTAAATCAGAGTCAAATTTCACCTTAATTTCATTCTAGGATGTCATTCCAACAATTCCTGTCCTATACATGCTATTACCCCTTCCTGAAGTCGTTGTAATTCATTGACATTCATTTTGACGAAGCAGGCTATGCCCACTAACCTTTGAATCAAGTTGCAGATTTTCCTCCAAAATATAGTCTTGCCTTGCCATTGCTACTCTGTAAAGATTCGGGAAAAATTTCCTCGAAACATATGAAGTTAAGCGATTAACGTTGAAATAACACTTTCCTATGAATATATCCCCTTGGTGACAAATGGTTCTAGAACAACATGCTACTAAAACTTTATGAGGAAATGATACCCTGAAACCTCACAATGATCGACTCTAATGAATGAATGGACACATGTCTTTGTATAGAAAACTATAAGAATTTCATGAACCCGAGCATGAACCCTTGGATGACCAAACAAATAAGAACCTTCGGACCAGAAAATGTCAAGTGACACTTCAAAGTGGAAATAAAACATCTGTGGAAACCCTCCCCATCCTGTTTTAAATTAAAAGAGCAGTTCTTTTTGACAGGGCCACCGATAGGGGACAATTTGCCTCTGGGCCTCAGGTTCTATGGGGCCCTATAATAAAAGATTTTTAACATATTGACTGCAGGAAATGTTCTGAAATGCCTTTTAGGCGACTCTAAAGGGTTTAAAACAAAGATAGTAAATACCCTGGCCATTACGTTATATAGCTTGTAATATCATTTTTTAGACATCCTTGTAGATTACATTGTAAATAGGTGGTATTAGTTAGTTTGTCACACCAACTTTAAAGTGATTGAAACATTTTCTGCTGGCTTCCCTTGTAGGGGCCTCAGTCCGCATTTTTGTTCCCAGGCCTCAAAAGCCTCTCGGCGACCCTGCTTTTAGAGTCGGATTTCACCCTGGTCAACTCCTGATTCAACTGTGTGACGCAGCCATCGTACCGAGTAATTGTTTGGGGAGGGATTTGCTGCCTGTTGGCATTTTCAGGCGGAATCACTTTATCTCTTTCACCCCCGGAAGGGTCATATGGGGCCCATGGGTATTCATTGAGAACTGCTAATTTTTCAGGGGGTAAAGCATTTGGAATTTTGATTGATTTGAAAGGTTATGCACATTGCACTTATCTATTGCTTAATGAATCACTGATTATGATACCCCCTGGAAAACGACAATCTACATTAGGTTTTCCTGTTAAGCTTAATTTTAGCCGGGCGCGAAAGGGTTATCTGAGCAAAGAGACTCTTGGCTATATACCTTTCATGTGAAATATCCCGACTGTATTCTTAAAATTTATTATGGAGCACATTTATTAATATAATGACCAAGTCCCGCAGAGATCAAGGCTTCGCAACTCTAACTTTAGTTACTGTGTCTACTACGGAAACATGAGGCTGTCTGTGATTACAGCTGCAACACGAAAAGAAAGTTATTATGAGGGAGCCTACACAGGGATTCCCAGGGTGAACATGGGAAACGTTTTGTAATGCAAATCCTACCGTAAGTCCTTGAATAAGCCCCCACCCTCAAAAAGGCGCCCCTTGAATGAGAAGGTATTTTTTTAACAATATGCCCCTAGCCAGAAAGCCCCCGTGGGGAACGCTGCTGTCTGTTAAAATTGTTTTTTATTTTAGTGAATACATTTGATTCTCTTCTTTAGCTGACTTTCTTCTTGTTTTTTCAACTTACTTCAACTTACTTCAACTTCAACTTCAACTTGTTTTTTCAACTTGTTTTTTCAGTCTTGGGTATTGCCTCAAAAACGATAAATCCCATGAAATCTGCTGTTTGCGCATACTGACCCGCCTCGAGTAAGGGAAAAAGTACATAGATTTTTGCTGCGAAGCAGCCATCTGTTCCTGCGCAGTGGCTTCGGTGGGCGATCGATTGTCCATGCTTGCAGGTCTGTTTTCAACAAATTTGCAAAGGGCATTCCGTCAGCGGCTTTTGAAATGGCATCGGAATGGCTGGAATTCACTTGTATTGGCAACAAAAGAACATTAACGTCACATATTTGTTCTCGTGTTGTTCATTGACCCAAAGCCAATATACCGATTTGTCATGCATCATGCATCACAATTCAGTGAGTGTAAACTGCGGAACCAGGGAATGGACCTGTGCAACCAATACGCTGCGCAGCACTCACTGACAATCGTTATTTCTAGTTTTATAAGAAACTGCTTATAAGAAACTCAATTCTGAGAACACAAAAATGGAGAAACTCCAGTCTGGGAAAATATAGCTCAAGAATCCTTAACACCGTTTACTTTACTTTCGCTTGTTTCCTGTCTAATATTCCTCAGTAGGTACTTGATTATAGTATCTAACCACTGGAAAAACTTCAAAAAACATTGTTTCCCCCTATCGTTGAGGCACCTTAAGGTCTTATCTGGCCCTTCCCTAAGAAAAAGATATTTATTGAAGTATCTAGCGGGAAGAAAAAGATTTATTTAGAAAGTTTCGTGAGGATTAGTTCAGCATTATTCAAGTTATCAACTATTTCCACTAATTCCAGCAAGTCCTGTTTTATCCCGTTCCTCGCTTTCCTCGCTTTCTGTAGCCTCCATTTCGTAAGGGGAGTCCCTCGATCCTTTGACTTTGCCGCTTTGCCCCATTACCCCGCATTTAGGGTGAATTTGAAAAAACAAAATCTCTATTGCGTTAGGTACAGTGAAGACGAAGATATCTGGAAAGTTTCGCGGGGATTGGTTCAACTGTGCTCGAGTTTTACGTGCAACAAAATTTGCTTCATAAAATATTAATATAGATTTTCTGCTTAGTAATCAACAAAATCAGGGCCGTCGCGACGTGGGGGTGTGGGGGGTGTGACACCCCCCCTGAAAAAAGCATCAGTCGGCAAATGAACCCTCAAACCTGCATTTTTCGGCAAATTGGTAACATTTGGGCAATCTCTCTTCGGCAATAATTAGTCTAGACTACATTACATAAGTCCCTCTAACTTACGCTCATTGTTGTTGTTGTCATCGCTTCAGTTGAGGGACTTATGTCCTTACGCTTCAGAATAGGGACTAATTAGGCCAAGTCCGCCGCGTTCACGGCGCGACCAATCAGATCGCTACTTTCTTAATATGGTCAACCCACGTGCCTATTGTTAGCGTTTGATTGGCTCATTAGTTCAAAGTTCGACTTCTCGAAGCGAAGCGACGCTCGAAATGACGTTCGAAGGGACGTTCGACTTTTCTTTCGACGTTCGAAGGATGGAAGATGTTCTAAGGTTCTTCTGATTTTTCGTAAGATTTTAGTCCCTGTTTAGAATCCGTTTGGTCGTGAGTCCTTTGTATGAGTGAAATTAAAACATCAGATTGTAAATGTTGAACGAATACAAGGAATCACGTCGTCAGTCTATAATTAGTCGGCGTTCTCTACAAATTGTTCACAAAACAGTGAGTTATTGTACAAAGTTAGAACGGAATTAAATCACGAAAGCAGTGTAAACTATTGTTTGCAATCTTTGGTAAAATAAATAGTTGATCTTATTCCCAAAACAAAATTATTTTTAAGACATAAAGGAAATGAGTAAAGAGGGAACTAGAGTGTTTGCGCCTCATAAGCATGTGTCATAATTCGACAATGATGTTGAAGTACAGGATACAGTAAATCCCCGCAAACAAGAACATAGCAAAATAAGAACCTGCGGACTGATTTTGTGAAAAAAGACACCCAAAGATAAGAACCAAAAACAGACTGATTTACTCCAATGTTCTTATGAGATGGTACGCTTAATTAAGAAATTTCATCATATCAGTGTAAAGAAACTCCCAACTATTCATAATTGAACACATCTAACAGTTTTCAGGGATATACAAATTATTTCATAAAGCTGTATGATATAAATATAAATGCAGTCATTCTATCCTCAAGTATAGTAACACATACTGTCTGTACTTATCATAGTAACAAGTGTCCTCACTATAAGAACCAAACCTTGAAAATGTCATAAGTACCTCATTTATAAGAACCTACTCAGTCTGTTTTTTATAAAAGTATGTTTTTGTTTGCGGGATTTTACTGTATGCCTTTTTTGTTGTTCTTTGTCTTGAAATTCTTACTTGCCAACTTGACGATATTTAATTTCTGGTCGATCTTCGGGATGATTTTGTTGGGCAAAAGTCAGAAGGAGCAAAATCAGTGGCAGTACTACTACCGATGTCACCAGAAAACGAAAACATGTGAAACTGAAATGTCTTGTGTGTAGTAGAGCTTTCGACGACGACCATAGAAAAGATCACAACGAGAGATTCCACCCAGAATATAAAAGGGAAAACAGGTTGGTGCCGTTCGAAAGATTGGGAGCAGCAATTGGAAATCAACAGACTATTTGCAATTTGCTTTAATTCTGAAAGCTAGTATCTAAGCAAAAGATCTCGTTCATGTATACCAAGTAGAGCACGGTGTAAAAATCGAGTTAAGAGAACCCAAGGGTTAATTTATGTGATGACCTGAGGGGCAATTCACTGATTTCTTTTTCGTACACCTCCCTTCAAATCACTAAAAAATCACGTACAAAATCGCAAAATCACAAGAAAAATCGCATACAGAAAGCACCAAAAATCACAAATCACTGAAAAATTACTGAAAAATCACACGAAAAAATCAGTAGAAATCACTAAAATCACAAAAAATCACAGACAAAAAATCATGTGATTTCAAAATCACAAAAATCACGTACACTATTTTGAGAAGTGATTTGCCCCTCGTGATGACCAATTTGTCAGAATAAAGACAAATGAATACTCCATTTCAATAAAAGTCTGCTTGGCAGCCCCGAAGGCAGCCCCTGTTGATTTAACAGGAAATCTGCCTCTTATTGAAACTTATTCACATCTTCATAGTTTCTTCAAACAGATTGTTAGAAAAAATATACAGTCTAGGCATTATTTAGTAAGAAGGTCAGAATATTATCAAAGGCATAAAGAGAGATTAACTTGAAGAGAGTAGTTAGAGATTGGCAAAAGACACGACCAAACTTTCGGGAATTAGCTGCGTGTCAAATTGCAATAGAATAACAGAAAAAAGTGCGTTCTACCCATCCTAGAGGTCAAATTTACAAAGTTTTCCCAAGGGAGCATGCCCCTGGACCCCCCAGATTTATGCATCTCTGATCTCTGGCATATTGCTGCACAACCTCTACAGGGACAAATAATGGTGTTTGGCAATCAATGAGTAATTATGCTGTCCGGTGCATGAAAAATGTTACATTTCGTACTGTCTTTGTCCTCAATGACTAAGCGAAACCAATTGCCGCACCCTTTTGCCACATCCTTTTGACCAAACATCTGCATTTTACGCTGTTTTGTGCAGTGATGAAAATTCCTTAAACTAATGCCTGAGAGAACCAATAAATAAACACACTTCTCAGATATGACTAGTTGTAATGACCACACCCAATGACCACGCCCTTTGTCGGCAAATTTAGACCATTACACCCCCCTTGCAAAGCTTCCTTCGCGACGGCCCTGAACAAAATATTGTATTCAGATCAGCATATCTCGATTAGCATTGCGCTGTAAGGAAATTTGACGAGCTTGGGAATATATCCGTGTCCGTAGTAAGGACTCACTCTTTTAATGGACACTCCTTGTATCTCTGTAGGGCAGCTAGGCTGCCGACATGAATCTCAGTTTCTACATGAGCTCAAATTGAGACTTTTGGGAGACTTCAAACTGAGCGCAAAGTCAGGCTTAAAACTGATCAAGATGCATTGCTTTCTACAAAAGAGCCACCCTGGAATCAACAATGGTTCTGCAGAAATGCAATCATCTAATGCAATCACAGGTTACAGCGTATGATAGTAGCAGAATAAAAAATTGTTATACACAACCTTTGCTCTCTTTCTTGTTGTCATTCTCTGAGTTTATGATGCCCGTCCTGTCTTCTTACTCATTCTACCAAAATATGTGGTCGACTGATAGGCCTAATGTCTTGGTGGATTGAGTAAGAAGACAGGACAGGCATCATAACTCAGAGAATGACAATAAGAAAGAAAACAAAGGTTGTGTATAACAATTTTTTACTCTACTTCTATCATATGCTGTAACCTGTGATGCAATGCCTTTTTCTTAACCCTTTCACCCCCGGAAGGGCCATATGGCCCAACAGTATTTATTGAAAACTACGAATTTTTCGGGGGGGGGGGGGGTAAAGTATTTGGAATTTTGATTGATATGAAAGGTTATGCACATTGCATTTATCTATTGCTTACTGAATCACTGATTATGATACCCCCTGGAAAACGACAATCTGCATTAGGTTTCCCTTTTAAGCTTAATTTTAGCCGGGCGTGAAAGAGTTAAATGCTCTTTGAAAGAACCATCTGTGACAATGCGCACAGAATGACCCTGAAATATACTGATTACAGTGAGTCCCACTTATCGCTCACCAAAACGAGACTACTGCTTGCCAAACCGAGACCGCTTACAGTGGGACTCATAGTTGTAGCGGGGTATATCAGCTTGGCGGAGGAGCGAAACTACGGCTTGTAATCAGTCTAACCCTGAAAGTAGAAGGTTTGTGAGCCAAGATTTATGAAAATTGTGAAGGATTTGCAATAAGACTTACATACATCTTCGATGGCTGTTATTCATTACACTGTTGGGTTACAAAGCTGCCTGCATGCAATTGCAACAAGTAAATCGTTGACGTACGTAAAGCCAAGAATGATTGTGAAAGCAGAGGATTTATGAACCAAGATTTATGAACCCAATTTTGAAAATCCTTTCAACATAGTTGTAAAATAACTGCGATTAAAATCAACCAAATTCTATCAAAATTTAAGCTCGTGCTTAAAGAATCCGAAAAGAATTGATACAGAAACCTTACAACGACAGATGATAATCTATAAAACTACGTCACGGTTTTATTCCGCAACTATTCAACACGTGCAGCTCTTTCTTTGAGCACACATAAAACTTATGCAAGACTGATTCCTAAAGTCCAAGCCTGGCAACACCTTTTTGGAGGAGCTCAGCCTTTCTAACGCTGGGGTAACCTTACTCAACTGGTGTTCATAATGTAAGTGAAAAAGACTGCGCTACCAAGAACATTCTCAGTGGTCACCTCGCAAAAACGTAAAAAGGGCTCCAAAGGAAGTAGAAATGATTCGGGAAAATGCAAATTTCGCTTGACAGAAAATGGTTCTCTTATGCGAAGTTTACAGTAGTGTCCCGCACATAAGAAACACAAATTTAAGAAACACCAACCCTGATTTTCAAAACAATACCCCTTTGATGAGAAACAGGCTCTGGTCTGAAAAAGGCTTGTTTGTTATCTAAAGATTATTGAAACAAGAATCGTTTATATTTTTAGCTTTCCAATCGAGTCAAACTGTCTCTATTCAAAATGAAAACAATAATTTTGCATGCAAAGCAAAAAGCACCTTCCATGAATAATTGTAGCTTTTCTTGGAAGTAACATTTACAAATCAAAATAGTGTGTTTTGCACTACCATCACGGTTTCCACTCAGGCCAAATTTGATTTTCAGAGAGTCTGAAATTTCACCGTGCCCGCAGAGCACCCTGGGTGATGAAGGCTCTTTAAGGACTTTATCTCACAGTCATTTTGTTCCTCCCTGTGTGTACCAGTACCCAGTATGCCTGGTATCCCTGTGTTTTGACAGCAGCAGCAACATTTTGCGGACACAGGAGAGTACAAATAAAAGATTGAGGTTTTGGAGTCGGTGATTCAAGTTTGAACGAAACATTCCACAATCTTCGGCGGCCAGAAAGTTCGGCAACCTAATTAAGCTTAGGTTTCACAGTGTTGAGTAGTAAAAAGTTAGTGAGTTACGAACTGAGCGACCACATACTAAATTTAGAGCAACCAGTAAAGAGATTACGTTTTAACAAGATATCTGAATTCAACGAAATCACGCCAGGGAAGGAAAAATGATGCATTTATTAATGCTATTGAGGCTGTAAAGTAATAAAAAACAGCTGAACTTCAACCTCTCAACAAAGAAAGAACAACAAGTATAAAGTCTAATTTTTCTGAGGGCCTCCCAGCTGCCTACACATACAGCAAGGCCACGCATTTAGAAAACCAATTTTTGACACATTAGCCTAAGATGTTTCTTATATCTTTGGTACTTCCCCAGTTTTTAGGCTTAAAGTTTCTTAAGTTTCTAACTTCTGTCCTGGAAAGATACGTTACAACATAATGGGATTGTAAATAGATATATTAACCCAATTTGTTTGTATTTCATTGGTGATTGTCAAGAAAATCGGTTAACGTTTAGGTAGAAATTCTCGGTTAACTCTGCATGAATTGGAATGCTCTCAGACCACCAGAACCCGGGGGGACGGGTACTCCCATAATTGACTTGACGGAATGTGCCGCTCAACAGGGTGTCCTTTTACTGTAAAAATTATGCGACAGGGTGTCCCTTTTTGATAAAAATTATGTGACAGGGTATTTACCAGAGCCAGGGCCGCAAAGACGATTTGGAGGCCGCGGGGACAAAACTGCGAAATGAGGCCCCTTGCGAGCGAAGCAGGCAGAAGACAAGGAAGTATCTTACTATATGAGCCCCCTAGACCCGAGGCCCTGTGGCAAATTGCCCCCTTTGCTCCCCCTCGCGGTGGCCGTGACCAGAACTGGCAAGGCAAGTCCTCACCAGAATAGGACCTAGTGTCGATTAAAATACGACAAACACCATTATGAGTCTCCTTTCTTAGTGTGAGCTTCAAAAATTTCCTTTAAAGACCCTGTGCTAACCACACGTCTTTGCGATCGTCAGCTATCCCATAATGCATTTTAAGGAACCCCAGAAATCCGCATTGGCCTGGGCGCGGAGGTTTCTGTCAGCGCTGCTGTCGTCAACGAATTTAAAGATGAATACAAGTGGAAAGCGGGGTCGTCCCAAACGCGAAGAGCCCAAAAAGAAAGCGTATTTCTCCGAGTCAACGTTCAATTTATGGAATCTGAAAGAGAATGAGCAATTTATGGAATCTGAAAAAGATCCATAGAAATTAGTCGCCATTTTGTTTGTTTTGCTGTGAAAGCTGCGCGCCTCGCAAAGGATTATGGTTAGCGCAGGGTCTTTAAGTTGGGGAGTGGGACTAATTCTTTTATTTAGCCTAAAAGTTTCTTTCAAGCGGTTCTTTAAATGTGGGGCCTCACTGTAATACAGCAAGTATAAACTAAGGCCAATAGGGGCATGGCCTATCTAATCCACATTTTTGCCTGGCACTTCCCTTCTGTTAAAGGCAGTCTGTCACGCATTTAATTGGATGATTTGGACAATACAAAGGATAGGAAATTTCAATAGCTGCTAGTCCTCTGATTTTCTACGGCCGCAGAAAGTCAAGACGGTTAGCCCTCCTTTGTTTTAGACACACAGATTCACAAAGAAATCTGTTGTGTTTAGCGCTGACTTTGTTGCAGCCAATCAGAGACGTGACAGACTGCCTTTAATCTTGATTTACAAACGCAACCATACACAACCTCATTCTCCAAATTGTCAGAATGTGAGTAATGCGTTGATGATACATGGAAGGCAGCGATAAAAATACAAAATACCTGATCAGTTTGCAACTATATTTTCCAACGCCAGTTTACAACAATATTTTCCAACGCCTAGTCTATTGATCTACATATGTAACAAGAATGGGAAAACTTCCAGTAGCCAATATGTCAAGTCAGAGAAGTTTCTACTTCCATCATTTAGCAGAAATAATCAACCATTCCCATCCACATTTGTACAAAATAAATTTGTTCAAAGAACATCATTTATTTTTTTAACCATTCATTGGCAATATAAATTAAGAAAATTCTTAGATATAGCCAGCTGGATAATAGCTTGAGAGACAGCACTTCAGGGGGGGGGGGGCACTCTCTAGTAGTAGGTGACGGGCGGTCAGACACTTTTTGGGTTTGCGAAACGTTGACCAGTAGACCTTTGGTTACGCTATTTGGTGCAATATCGGTATATTTTTGGGGTGGTCGCAGTTGAGACAGTTTGACAAGGTGTATGCTTGGCAGAGTTTTTCACAAAAACACTGCAGTGTAATTGCCAAAGAAGCTATGAAATCTATTTTTCTTAGTTCTTAAGTACGATGAAGCAATGAGTATATTTTTGGGGTTTCAAAATGTCCTAAATTTGGTATATTTTTGGTTTTTCAAAGATATGCTGAGTCTGACCCCCCTCACATACCAATGGAAGTTCCCCCCTGGGGATAGAACGAGTAGCGAGTCAGGCAGAATGGGCAAAACCCAGGCGGGGGTACTCAGCACAACGGGGAGGTAAGCCCGATATTTTTGGGTTAGAATATTGCCAAAAGTGATATTTTTGGGTCCAAATAAAACTAAAACTATGTTGATGATATATTTTGACTCCAAATATCGTGTAACTGATATTTCTGGGTTCGCTAGAGGCAATCCTGACTTCTATTTGTATTGTTTCGGGATATTTTATGTAAATGCACAGGTTTCTAAGTATAAAATGAGCTGATATTTTTGGGTTGCAATGAAGCTGAAGTGATATTATTGGATTGCCTGAAAATTTCTTGGACTCACCCTCTCCGTATGCGTATGTGCTGAGTGTCCCCCATGGGGGGGGGGGCAAAAGTTGATCGAAAATCAGAACCATTGTAGCTGGCCCCTACCCTACATTGCTTCTATGACTACAAGTATGGTATTTGAAGGTTATTGAATCTCCTCGTGCTTAATAAACGCAATGACAACTATACAATCAAATACTTTTCCAACGCGGCAATGAAAAGATGGCTGTCCAGCCCATTTTTTACCGCAACTTTAACTTTGAAAGCGAAGACAGTGATCTAATGGAATTCGAGATTAGTCTTTGTCTGTGAAAAAATTTTTATATTTGCAAGTCGTTGTCAGATTGATGTCCATCCAACTTAACGAGGCGATCCACTGCAACATGGCGTCACCTTATTAACCTAGCGTCAAGATGTCAAGCTACGATGGTGTTACGATTTCGTAACACTTTGGCCAAGACACGCTGGTCCTCTACAGTTTCTTGGCCTACGCATAAACCCTTACTCCTTTCTCAGCTTCAGTATTACTTGCAGGGGTGTTTGATCGTGATTTAAAACCTTCAGAATTCTTAAAACTTTAGACATAAAAATCCAAAAGTTTCGGTAAAATCTGTACCTCTGCTTTGCAATCAGTTTCCTTCTTGGGCTTTTGAAGCCCAGTGGTTTTGTTAGTATCGTTAAAGTTAAAATATTATTTCATAAGCTAGTTAAAGGTCCCTCCCTCTCCTAGAGCAGGGTCTCTCTAATGGGTCTTTCGATTTCAATTCATTAGATCCAATTCTGTCCCTTCCAAGTAAAGATCCTCCTCTGTTTCTACTTTTGCTAATAGAGCCATTAGGTGATTGTGGTAGCGGTAACGCTGAAAAGCGATCTTCAAGAGGGGAGCTCGGCAGACCAGACGGTGACACAGACAAAAGAGGCGAAAAGCAGTCATCATCTGTTACGTCACCCCGATGATCTTGTGTTTCTTTCTTTTGACAAATATCTACACCTTGCCCAAGTCTATCCGAGTCACTTTGAGTGCATCTTATACCGCCTCGAGAATTCCCTTCACGAACTATCCATACCGGCCTTGGAGTTAAAGGCCGCTTTTTCGATGGCGCAATCAAAAGTTCATTTTTCGCTTTGCATATATTATTCTTGATAAAAAGTGGCGGAAGAGTTACGCTGGAGTCACAGCGTAATGTTTGTGATGTTATTGGTCGTTTGCATTTGGAGATATCCTTCCATTCATTTGCGACATATTTGTCATCTTGAAGATTCTCGCAAATCGTTGGCAAATTCGTTAAAAGCGTCTCAGTCTCGTATTCTGATTTCGATAATCTCCTGGCTTGTGGTTTGTGACCATCAAACTGGTAGTTGGTAACTTTCCCCATTGGTTTATGCGACGGCCTGTGTATCGACTCTAAGCTGATGCAATGGTTCGCCATCTTCGAAAGTTCTCGTAAAGTTCAAGTCGTATCTTCAGACCGTAAATTTTAAAGTGACTATCCCTTTAGATCGTATAAAACTTGCAGGCGATAACTTCAGGACGTAGCTTGAGATCGTAAGTTTAGAAACGAGTATCCCTTGAGTCGCCTAAAATCTTCTTGCAAGCTGCAGTTTTGGGAAACAATTTAAAATCCTAATTTTCCAGGAATAATATCCAGCTTACAATTCTCACGGCAAACTCAGCAAGCCATCAGCTGATTACAAGTGTCCACGCTTGCTTTATACCCACACAAGTCACAATTTTGAACAAAAACACTGTTCTCGTGTGCAGCGATAAAAAGCAGGTCTGGCTGGGTCAAATGTTCGATAAACTCTATTTTTTACGATGGCAGGCACTTTTCCACCTCTGCAGTGATCTAAACAATACAGTCGTTAATTGTTCTGCGAACCGTACAGCCAATGAAGACGAAGCTGTTTTAGCGAAAACAGAAATGGTCTAAAATTTCCTTGATAACTCCGCGTGGATCCAATGTAACAGATGCCAGTGCTTTAACAGTGCTTTTAAAGGCTCAGTGCATATCGATTTATCTTCTTCAAAACTCTAACATTACTCTCTGCTGAAGAAAGGACTTCAAGAATAGTTTACTGTCTTTGAGTTTTAACCAGTGAGATCACAGTTTAAATAGATCTCAATCACTAACCGATAGACTTCCACTGAATTTTGATTCTAACTCTTGATTTCACAAAATGAATATCGATCTATCTTCTTCCTAATACTGATAACCTTCTCTTCCAGAGTAAAGGTCTTCAGTAGCAACGTATTTCATTTTACCTAACACCCATACAAGAAGATCATTCGTACTGCGCACAGATCTGCAAATGGCAACACGGTCCAAAAATAACCCTCCAAGAAGGACTCTATATCCTCTATGAATGAGAAGTTACATTTGGATTACAGGTATGAGCGAAACATTCTTGGCTTTACTGTGAATCGACGTCTTCTTCTTTCTCAACAGCGTGAATATCTGCAGGGGATATGAAACTTTGTCCACGTGATTTCACGTTCTACTCTTATCTAAAGCTCAATTTTGTTAAAGGCACTCGAAACGCCCTATCATCAACTGTGCGATAAGCTGATAGTTTCATGCATTGAGATCAGCTTTCTGAATCAAACTTTCAATGTCTCATAAGTCAGCTGTTTTCTCTTGGCTTTTTCTTTGCAACCATGTTAAACCCTATCGTGTGTAGGAAAGTTGTTTACCGTAAGAAACTGCGTATATTCTGCGTTGTGATCTATTGTGGGAAACCTAATTCTATTTGAGCCGATGTATTTCGTGCTGTAAACTCCTTTCCTGACGTTTTTGATTATGTTTTATCTTCTTTTGAAGGCAAATGGTCGCAATTTATTCAAACCAAAATATCATCAAGCCTCAAATGAACGTCAATAGGCAGCAGCCAATCAAAACGTGTATGATCGACTAATTACAATCACAGGTCGAATACAAAGAAGGCACTATGTTGATAGTCGGTTTGATCCGAGATATGTGCGTCTTTTTCCTCCACAATTTAACGTCAATTTGTTCTCTACCGAAACTTGACAATTCGTCCACCTCTTCAGTGAGTTCACTTGCCGAAAGCCAACATACGAACGCTGTTGTTTACAGAGAATCCCGATGGAATTTTCGTTTTTCGACAACTCTCATCGAATTTTGTTTCTTTGGCTGCATGAAATTCAACACAAGTTATTTTGGGGAACTCTGGAAGTGCTGGTAAAATCTTGGATTTCTGCAATTTAGCCACTACAATTTTAACAAATATGCTCTCGCAGAAACAAATGAATCAAAACGCAAACGAACGAACTGTCGATCGATAAATTCCTTTCTCGCAAACAGCTTTGTTTATCAATCTTCTCGGCAAACGCGACGGAATCTTCGGTTTTCGCAGTTGTCCTCAATTTCGAGTTGAATAGTTTGTAAGCTCTGCAATGAATAATGAATAACTTACTCCAAAAGAGTTCCTTAGGGTTACTTTGCACGTCATAGGAGCTTAACAATTGAAGTCAAAATCTCTACAAAATATGATCCAGGACACATCTGCTGCAGTTCGAACGATTAAACGAACAATGATCGTTATTCGAGGAGGGGTTTCTTTGGTTTGACGAGAAACACAAAGCTCCCGGATTATCACGAATCAAAAATCAGAAGGAGAAGAGTCTGCCAGCTCGCTCTTGGATACCAAACCAGGTTTTATTTTTCGTTTACGGATTTTCTTGGCTGACGCAAAGCTCTATCATCAACGAAAAACAAACAGCTTTCATCGATGACTGTTCTTGAAAGAAGAATTCGTAATCTTTTTAATTGGCTAAGTCAGACAATGGAGAGGAATCGTATGTTATGTATGACGTTATATCAGATTATATCAAATACAAATTCTTGAAAATTCCTGTAAGAATTTTCAAAACTGGCAAAATACAACTACTGGCAGATGTAACTTTTCAGAATGTCTGCAGTCAAATCTTTCTTCGATTTCAGGGCAAACAAATCAAAAGGTTTTTCAATTTTTAAGTGTTAGGAACTCAGACTCCTGCAGGTTAACTCTCTTAAAGAATCTTTAATCAGATTTGTCTTCGCTTTCTTTACAACGAAATCAACGACTTCTCAACTTTCAAATGTTGTACACCAACAAAAATAACTTTGGAGAGTTGCCTTCAAGTTTACCTCACAGTTTTGCTATTTCTTGAACCAGATCTGCAACTGCTTCTTGTAGCCACTCACGGTGAGTGAGCTATCTTTCACATATTCGTAAAAGGGGCAATGTTATCGCAATAAATTGCTCCTATCTACCAACAACACCGTGTGCTTTGAGCTTTAACATTTCTGGATCATGTAGCTTTACACCGCAAGAATATTGCCGTCAGTTGTTCCTCTTTTAACACACCAGTAGCGATACCAACAATCGTGCATCGAATTTCACTCGTTCACTTCTGCTTTATCTGGCAATCTGCGCTCCCAAATGTTTGCCGCTGGTTCCTCGTTCCAACGATGCTTGAAAGGATAATATTTGACAGTGATGCGAACACAGAGATCCAAAGAGCCTCAGCCTTTGTAAATCACGTGGGACATCATGTTTCTTTCACGGCAAATGAACATTCACATAAAACTGAATAAAATGTTGAAGATCGCTCTGTCAGAAGACTGTTAATGATTGTTTATCCATGTCTGGACTTGTAGTAATCAAGATTTTCACTCGAAATTATCCTCGTCAATTAAATGTGTAGACTTGTGGCAAACATCTTCCTCTTGTCCCTGAGAACAGAGCAACATTGACTTCGAATCATAAGCCGTATGCCAATAAATTCTTCTAAATTATTCACTTGAGGCTGATCTTTCAGTTTGTGTCAATGATTTAACATCATGAAGCCAGATTGTTCTCGGATTACGCCAAAAAACGACTGATTCCTTGCATTATATCAATGCTGCTTTCTCGATTAAATCCACACTGTATGAAATGAAATCCACCAGAATTTAACAATATTATCCCCTGGCTTTACAAATCAGTGCACACTCTTCCTCGAAGGAAATTAAATTTTCCGTTGGCGATATCCGAAATTCTGCCTCGACGCCTTGTGAAGAAGTTTCTAATTAAAACGACAGCGTATCAACTGAAAATCTGCTTGTGTTTAAAATTAAATATCCCTGAAGTAAACGTCTCAGGAAATCAGATTTTGTAGCAGCGAAACAGTTGTTCTCACTTAGTCAACAGATATTGGCAAACGCGAGAATTCTCTCTGAGGAACTCCGTGACTTTTTACTCAATCACAAATAAACATACCATTATTCAGATCTGTGCCCTCCTTAAGCACACAGCCAACATGAGAAATGAAGTGTACTTCTCCTTTATAACAGTAGAGGATTTAACAAAGCAGTGTCAAACAGAGTAACATTTTTAACAATAGAAAGAGTGACAGATGATGAGCGGTAAGCCGCACGGGTCAAACGGAATAATTTAGTGTTAATGCCATACCGTTAACCGTATACGGTTGAGCTCAGGCGTCTACTCGTTGAATATTGATTTTAATTAACGAGCATATATCTAATCTCAAGTCACGAAGGATACTTTGGGGTCTGATCATATGTTGCAATGTAGCCTTGAAGGTGAGGGTCGTAGGGGCTGACGGTTTGCGGTTTCCAGCTGTTTTTTAGACGGTTTACCGGTTTTTGGCCGTAAAAATGACGGTTTTACTTACGGTTCCGCTCTCTCTCTCTCTCGCTCTCTCTCTCAACGGTTTCCATATTTCTTCACAAAATATGATCCAAGAAGTCAAATAATCACAAAATTGAAGATGAAAGCTACGAATCATTGTCCTGTACGATATAATTGTGAACATTCTACTATTTCTAACCTTTTCCAGCGCCTTGGAAGTCAAAAATGAAAACGAGTCAGTCGTCTGCAGCACAGATACAAAGTGGTACATGCAAAGCGTGGAAAATGTGAAAAGGTTTTAACTGAATTTTGACGTGGTTTTACGGTTTTTCTCAAATAGTTTGGCGGTTTTACGGTTTTCAGTAACCCCCTACGATCCCCACTTGAAGCTTGAAAACTGAAAGCTTCGTTGTCAGGGCAGTGGCTGTTCAAAGGTAGTGGCGGTGCTTGCGCGGCAAAGATCTGGGTGGCACAAACAAAAATGGGGGTCACTTTTCATTTTTTTTCATTTAATTAATATTCATACACGAACAATCTTTCAGCCAAAACCACCTATTGCCAATATTTATTAAATAATAAGAAAAAAACAATATTAATGATAATATGAATTGCTGTTCTACCAAGGGGTCGTATTTGGGTCCTCTGCGTCTAAAGGTTCAAGGGATACTCCATGCGCCCTTCTGCTGGGGCATATAAGACACTTGAAGAATGCTTCAAATCCACAAACTATTTTGTCGCTGCAACAGAAGCAACAACAACAACAACAACAACAACAACAACAACAACAGCAACAGCAACAATGGCAGCAAGCAAAAGTCTGGGACAAATTTAATGAGTCCCAAAGCTGATTATGTTAGGTTCTTCCCTTTTGAGTTCGATATGTGTACATTCTGCAACCTTACAAATATTGGAACCTACTATGGAACCACAATACGTCTTTATTTACGCCACAGGAAGCTTAGTAAGCAGCCTTATCGCACAGAATCTACGAATCACAATGCATTTATCACATCACAGGACGTAATCTGCCAACCGGTTTCCAGGCAAAGGTCGCTGGCTACACCCTAAAAACAAGAACAACAGGCTCTTATCTGTGCTTTGAACAAGGTGGTACTGTCGACTGTCTTGAGAAACATTTGTCGAATGGACCAGCACTTATTATTAAAGGGCTTGTACGTGTTCTTTTGAGAAAGGAAATCGAAAATTCCCCTCGAATAAAGTCCGCTACAGGGACAATGTTAGTAAAAGTGCTGAATTTTTGACCAAATGCATAATTTTGCAGCTGTATGCATAGTCACAATCCGGTTATGCCAGTTTTGAACAACCGGGCCCAACAGAATTTGAAATTACATTATTTTGGATCAGCACAGCATCTAAATTCATTCTTTGCTACACTATTTATTTAGTTAAATAACCACTTAACTTTTCTTTGTTTTCAGTTAACAGTAACAATAAAAAATATCTAAATATGCAACCATGGGAATTGCTCTAGCACCTAGAGAATGCAAAATTAACACCTTTGATTTACTTTGAGAATGCATGTTTATATTCGGTGGACTGTGATGTTGAACGTTATGGCTTAATATGAAACTGTTACACGCGTTCTTCTAGATATCATCCCACAAACATTTGGCTTAAGGTAATCTAGGACAAACCTGAAAACCACGTAAAATAATAGCGTAGCCTCTAATAAATTAAGCAATTTCCCCAAGGGTGAATTTTGTCACGCAAGGGAAATTTGTTGCTAGAAGTGCTGCCTTCATCAAGAATTTGAAGAACATCGCACTTCGCCACCACTTATAAACGATTCTAGAAAAGCCATTGTCACACAGGGTCCTTTAAAGGCACTGTGAAATTTCAGACCGTCGGAAAATCAAATTTGAACCAAGCGGAAACCATGGGTCCACTTTCATTCATTTCATTTATCAATTCTTATCTATCTAGGCATGGTAGCCCCGTCAGTCCATGAGAAACCGCATTTTTGGACGTTATGGCATCAACGTTTTCAGATTTCAACCAGGGACGTAAGAAGTATCTCAAACTTGGGGCGGCACGACGCTTCGAGGGTACTTTTTCCTTGAAGAAAAGAGAGACATTTTCAAAGAATAAAAAAAGGGCACTTCTTTGTTTATTGCAAAATCTTGGGGGCGTGTGCCCATTGTTAGTTTTTCGTCAAGGTATCGAAAGACCAGTTTCGGTATTTCTCAAATCTCTGACATTTTGAGTCCCCCTTTTTTAAACAAGTTGGAAAGGTACTCCGGAACAGCACCATTTAGCGATTTGTACAGTGTTCAGCTGACAGAAAAGTTCTGTCTAGTTAAACTGTGCCATCAGTTCCACTTGCTATCTATCAAGCCATAATTGCAAATCACACTTTTATATAAGCAACATTCAGAGTAGGACACAAGGGAACAAAAATTTCACCGATTGGGATTCTTGTCTCGCTTTACAGCACCAGGGAAACGAGGCTGAAGCGATTGAAAACTGAAAAATGAGGCGACAACAACAGCAACAACAACAACAACGAAAAAACAACAACAACAACAACATTAGTTCAATGAGATGAAATGAGTGAAAGTTGAGCAGTCTCGTCCCTAGAGTGAGTTCGTTGCTCTACCTCAACTCTTGCTTTTGCGCCGTAACTCCTTTTTGCGCTGGGTAAACGACCTCGGCATGTCAAAATTCGACGTAAAACAACATTCTTTACCTATTCCGACCATCATTTGCAACTTATTTCCGAAATTCAAAGAATAACGAGCCATTTCATTTTGGAAGCTGCTGTGAAAGTTTCCCGAATTTGCAACTTAGGCCAATTTTCGCTCCAAACGAACGGAGCTTATTTTCACATTAAACACACTTTCTGACCCCAGACTATTGCTTAGATACCTGCAAAAAGGTTCAGATATGGTTCTCAAAGTGTTTGTTTTCAATTTCTCCAGTCATCTTCTGCAGAATTAGCGCCAGAGCAACGGCCATTTCCGTTCCTTGGCTTTGCCTAGCCAACGGTGAAATCCATAATGTCTTCCAAATTTGCCCATTTGCTGGGCAAATGTGATCGAAGTGTACCAGGGTGTTCTTTCGGCTTCGTGATCAGCGTATGGCGTATGACATAAGAACACCCTGGGAACGAGGTTGAAAGTTGATGGTCCTAGAAGAGTATGGCTAGGTCAACCGATCTAACACAGCGTTTAACCAAAGGCAAGTGGCCTAGCTTCTTGTTATCCAAAGTAAATCTTTTGGCTAGACCAACGACGTCAAAGGAACCAAAAAGCATTAAAAATAATACAAAGGATAAACTCAAGGACAGTATAAGAAAACAGGGAATTATATCAAAATAGTAAACGATAACTTTGGGATCAAAGAAGTCCAATCCGCTACAAGAATAATAGACGGGTAAGGCATAAGAAAAGCTGCAGGTTTAAGTCATGGTATGTGGGTTTCTTTCTGCAGGAATGAGGCTCACCACGTGAGTGTCTCAATGACAAAGCTACTGCATTGGTAAGACATACATAAGATCCGCAGATCATAATTATGTCATTCTGGGAAACTTGTGGCTAGAATCTTCTTGGTGGGTAGACTGTGGTCATAGGTAGTTCGACACAACAGTGACGTTTTGGCATATATGGTCATGTGGAGAAAAATCCTTTCCATTCCTCCATAAAAGAACACAGCGGTGGCATGTAAGGGATTTTCTCAATAAAAATTCCCTTCGAGACACCTACGAGCAAGCTTCCCTGATATGCTTCCCTCAAAGTAATGACTTCAGTACGCTTTAGCAAGTGCATTCCTCTTGGAGGATCGAAACAGTCTTCTCCCTAGAATGAATAACGTATTCAGGTTGGATTTCATTCTCCCCAGAGGACAAAATACATGAACACATCCAAGTGTCATAATTGCTAGGGAGGAGAACGAAGGGAAACCTTGCTTGTTGTTTTTACTCGATCTTGCAGGTATTCGAAAGAGGCTTTCTGCAGAAGATCTGCCATTTCGACAGGAAAGAAGGGCCGATTAAAGCCGGGTAAATTAGTGAACCTAATTGGACAGACACATCGCGGATAAAACAAGACCTTTTACGATGTTATTGATTTGATATTCAGGGAGCAACATATTTTCAAACGCCGGACCTTTTTATTGACTCACCTGGTACGTTTTTCATAATTTCAACCAAACAAGTCTGATTTTGTAAAGTAAATTTAAGCTTAATACTGTTATGGACATTGACTATACCCAGTCTGGGAGAAGCGTTAACGTTATAACTTGAATCTAATAAACATGCCTTCAAGGAAATGAGATAAAGATTTAATACGAGGGGGCTAGACAAAGGAAAGGAAGGATAAATGTAATAAATCTCGTATATATGGTTATAGCTATGCTTAACAACAGTTCGTTTTGAATAAGATGATGATGATGTTAGCTTCAAGCATTGTTCCAAACAATTCTTGGACTTGAATATGTCTGAGTTTTAGTTTTCAAAATAGGTAAAGATGGGGATAGGGAAAACAGGGAAGAACTAGTGTGGACCTTTGGTGACAACTTATTTCGCGAAAACTGCCAATGTACTAAGTCTTAAAAATGGCATTAACTCTGCAGAACTCCAGGAATTTTTCATTACACAATTTCACTTGTTTCTTGTGTCTTACTTCTAGGAAGGTTCCGACAGTGGCACGGCATCCTATAACTACACCGTAAGATGTTCACGAAAGCACACATCAAGAATGCTATAGCGCTCGAAACAAACCCCTAAGCAACTCGAAGAGCCCCAATAATGAGACCTTTTAGCTATTCGACAAAGGAGTCTGGATCGAGCGACAGTTTCGCACATCTTTGTATGAAAGGTTCAAAAGTTCCAGTGAATGACGTCAACGCCACATTTTTGGGAAATCGGTCAGACTCCTGCAAACATGATAAAATGTCTTTCGATCAAGATCCTCGAGCAGAAGGCTAAAGGTGTAAGTTTGGTTCCTGACAAGAAAATATGTGCAGATTCACTGAGATACGTCGCAGTCCTTGAGAAACATGAGTTTCCTATGCTACTACAAATTTTACAGTTGCTCTATTGGTGTATCTTATTTTCTACTCATTTCATATACTGACTCAGTCAAGAACCAAACAACATTTGGTCTATCAGAAAATGTGTTTTAGTATGCAGCTGCAGCAGAGTCTGGGCTTCTAGCTACTGAATTTGTATTTCACTGCGTAAAAATGTTACAAAATGAGGTGGAAAATCATGTCTACAACTCTGTGGCTAACAGGTCAGTCTTTGGAAGTGAGGAATCCTTAATTCGATTAACGATGTGCGTCTTTGAAATATTATCTTCAAAGAAACGTACAACTTCTGTTAGAAGATGACAAACACAGGACCACTTTTATGTGGCTCGACGTTTTGTATTGAGAGGTTACTATGGATACAGAGACTACGAAACGGTGGCTTGACCTCAGGTTCTCAAAAACAAATCATATATTGCTAACGAAACAGGTTGATGATGTCAGCTTCTGAGATGTGCACAGCTCTAGAAGTTATATTTGAATCATTTTTTAAAATCTATTGAACAGAAATTAAACAAAACGGACAAAATTTCGAATACGATTCTGCGTGACCTGAATCAAAGTGAGTTTCATAACATAAAGTTATCTTGGTTCTATTCAGAACTAGAGTACGTTAATTCATACATGCTAAAGCTTGACTCGGGGATTTGTAGCAAGGTTTCAAAAATTTGGTCCAATGCTTTTTGTGGAAATTTTTCGTCGAGCTTCTTTCATAAAACGAATTTCATGATTTAACATAACTCATTGAGAACTGCTATCCTTTGAGCCTTGAAGATCACATGCAAAACCAAATCATAGCAAATATTTCACTTTTTAGCTCTATTTTGGATGATTTGATCCTTTTGTTCATAAAAATTTTGCAACCCAAAACCAAAGCGTGACTAAATTTCTTAAAGGAAAAGTCCGGAGTTGATAAAATTATTGTTAAAAAGCAACTTTACCAACTGCTGAACACCAATCGTGAGTTCTTTCCATGTTTTGATGCCCCCAACTTCCATAAATTGGTCAATGAATCTTCGTAAGTTAGGCCTAATATCGTCGCCATTTTGTATTTTGTACGAAAAAGGCGAAGGTGCGATAAGGAGGCTAGCAACATGAGAATGTGAGTGGTATAATAATATCAACACCTTTGGGAGCCTCGTTCAGGTCAACATTAAGTGGCGTCATAGAAAATGACGTCATTTCGCACTTCTTAGCATATTGAAATCTGTAGTTTCACAGATTAAAAGAGAAAAAAGTCGAAAAAAGTACGACACACCATTCACAACAGTGCAATCTCTTGAATAATTCGGTTTCTCCTTCGTTCTTGCCATATTTTGCTTTTGTCTAAACACCACTAACTCAAAGTCTAAATCAAATTGGATTTCGCGACCCTGTCGATATTTGGCTTCCATGCAGCGATGCTCTCATTTAAAAAAGCAAATTTCCCACACTTTCCAAACGGGGGTGCCTAACATGGTGAAGCAGATATCGCTGTTTTGCAAAAAGATCTGATCACTTGGCAACAGCCTGCCTACAGGGCAAATTCTCCATGATTATAATCGAGAACCAATCTGAAGCCATTACAATCAAATTTACGGCATAAATTAAAATGAAGCTCGTTGATTGGCTATGGTGCAAAATGTAAACAAACTGAAATTTCTATTGTAACAAAATTTACCCCTGCTGGTGAAGGCTGCAAATCTACACCCTGCCTATTTTGATCCAAATACTCTGAAGTGCCGAATAAACGAGGGGGTGAGCAAAGTCGGGGGTTGAGAAATAGCTCAATATGATAATAATGGGGGGGGGGTTGGAAAAATATTAACTAGTCGTTTCTTAGTTAACATATCTTTTTAATATTTATTCAAGAACTATGTTCACTATCATTTTAATTTTTCAAGAATTTTATAAAAGGGAGGATTGGGATAAGGGTGGATGTTGGAAAATTTTTCAAAAATTAATAAGCAAGGGAAGGGGGACGATTTTTGGGTATTCGAGAGTACGAGTACAAATCCATTGCATACGTTGCTAAGATAGGCTGCTGCTGGGGTTTCACGGGTCGCACGTTTGCTTAGAAGTGAGTCAAGTGTATCTTGATGAAATCCGAGGACTAAGCTTCTAGGTTGCGTTATCAGCCTTCAAGTTTCGGGTAATGGCTTCTGGAATCCCCAAAGCCCCCTTCTAAGAACAATGCATGCATTTAGGATTTAGCTCCACATTACGGCGTGACAAAGGCTGTATTTCAAGGAAGTGACGTAGTTTGCTAAATGTCTCTTAAGTTGAATTCTCCCTGAAATTCCTGGTCGACGTTAAGGTAAGGCTTCCGTTTCATGATGACCCACGGCATCTGCTTGCCAAGCAGCAATAAAAACACTTCCATTGTGGATTCATTTTATCGTGTGCCTTGCAAAGCTATGGCGGCGACCCGATATTGACCGCAAAACACTTCACTTGTTGTTACTGGCAGCATAGCAGGTACTTTTTCGTGACATCTAATTTGAGGCCCGGTTCACACGAGAACGGAACGGACCAGAACGAAACTATTTAAGAGTTGTTCACAAAGCAATGGCTCGATATGAAGAGTGAATACCTTCCACCTAGAGATAAACATTTTCTAAGATCATCATTAACTTTTCCCACTTTTCTGCGAAAATAACCCTACTTTTTGGAATTTTAGAATTACCTCTTGTATAAGCGGAACGGAACGCTCGAAAACAGCGGGCCACGTCATTCCGTTCCGTTCCATTTTACGGGTCACTTTTCAGAGCCGTCTACTTTTCGGAATGGAACGGAACGCTTCTAGTCGTTCTCATGTGAGCACCTTCAAATAATTGTTTTATTTTCCGGAAGAGTTCCATATTGTTCCGTTCTGTTCCGTTCCGTTTCGTTCTCGTGTGAGCAAGGCCTAAGCCAGACTAAGAGCTCAGTGCTTCAACAAACTGTAAAACTGAATGACTCACCGATTCTGGTGATCTGGTCTGCTTTTTCCACTATCAACACGCTGTTGATTCGCAGTTTCATCATCTGATGATTCGATCATGATTTCATCGATCGATTCTGCATTTGAATTCATTTCGCTCAATGACCAATGTCTCTTAATTGAGTTCTCCAAAGAGGCCTTCGATTCAGGACTCCGTGATCGTGTTAGGTAACGTAAAGGTACGTTCACGCTGTCTCGTTTAGGTGATTCTCGTAGCATCGATTCCGAGGCATAGTATCCAGATTCAGCTAAGTCTTCATTCGATGGGCTCATTGTATCTTTCTGTGATAAAAGATTAATATATTCTAAGTAACGATACGTATGGGAAAATGAGGGAGAATACGGAAATGGAAGTCTCCTTCGTTACCTATATCGGGCTGTCAACTCAGGATGACATACATCGAATGTCAACTGCATTCACTTAAAAAGCAAGAGGTTGATTCATTGCGCTAATTGTAAATTTCAAATTTACGGCATAGTGGTAATTCATGCTCGTTTTACGGTTTCTTTGACTCCACACATTGCGGATGACGTTGCGCTTTGAGGATATGTGGCCTCTTTTTCTAGAGAAAATTGGCAACATCAAAGGTGCAGTCTTCAACTAAAAAGCACTTTTCTGTGAAGGACGTAAAGATATCCCAAAAGGCATCAATTTAAGAAAAGAAAGGTGTTTCAATGAAAGAGAACGAGAATATCAGACCGCGTTCACAGATGAAGGCACATTTTGAAAACGGTGAAAAATGTGACGGATAGGCCTCCAGTTCACACGAAAACGGCACATTATTGCCGGCACAATTTGGAAAAAGGTAGATTTTGAAAATTGAACTCTAACCGGCACATTTTGGAAACTGCATCGCGTAAACACTTGAAAATGTTGAAAATAGAACAGTTTTCGACGCTTTTGGAACAAGACTGATTGACACTTAGGGTGTAGGTACCTTTTAATGGCAGCAAAGTCTTGCAAAGCGTTTCATACTGTCAAATCTCGTACTGTTTTCAAATTGTTCCGGCATCCTGTGAACGCTAGCTCAAATTCTGCTACCGTTACATTTGTCACCATTTTCAAAATGTGCCGGCATCGTGTGAACGCAGTCTTAGAGAAGGAGATAAAAGAGAAGGTCAATATTAGGGAGAGGGGTCTTTTTCATAAAATCAAACAAAAGGTTAAGAATGATAGCTTTTTAGGTCTTCTATCTCATATGTTTCATAATCAAAAAAAAAAAACTCTTAACGAGTCAAATAAGTCAAATACCAAAATTCAACGCAGTTTTAATCCCATATCATATCAAGATTAACATCTAAACTTGTGCATATTAAAATTTTGGCCTAGAAGGGAGGGACTTATTAGACAGGGGGCTTGATATGGATGGATGCCAAATAGACCTGGTACGGTACTTTGCAAAAGTATGGTTATTCATGGCCTCCGTAGCGTGAGTTAAAAAGATAAGCAAGCTTACTTCAGTAAAATAACAACAACTAACCTTGTCTCTGTTTAAAGACGACCCTGAAAATGAAAAAGTTTGATCAATAAATGCATCACGAAACACCTTTGAGCAAAAGAAAGCAGAACACAAGAGCTTAAATCTGAAAATTATTTCCTAATGTTTTTCATGTTTCTAGCGGTTGTAAGGGCAACAAAATCACTGGAGTGAAATCAAGAAATTCAATCAAATTTCTAATCAGTTAATCAAAAGATTGGAGTGGAATCAAATCAGTTAATCAATCAATTCAATGGAGTCAAATCACCCAGACGGCATGACATCACAGGAGCGTTGAGAATACGTCACCATCTCGTTTTGGGGTAAATCGTCAGAAAATGTCTGCATGAAATTTGAAAAGATATTCTCCCTCGCGATAATGGGGAAAGGATAGGTTGCAATTGTCATTAAAGTCTGACAAAAAAATTGCAAGAATAAGTTGTTCTTGAAAAGGACGGTTTGCTTCGCATTTTTTATTCATTTTTGTTTATTTACAGAATGTAATTGTGTAAATCGGCTTTGCAAAATGCTTGAAGTTATATGAACTAATCAAAATTAATTCCTTTATTTTGCCATCACAGATTTTCATTTGACCAGCCTTCAAATCAAATCACAAAGCAAATCATAAAGCTCGTCCAAAAAGCTGTGAGAAACGTGCCTTTGCGACGATAACTTGTCAAACAGCGCCACAAACTCTTATCAATGGTAAGTTCCTCCTTGCTTCTTCGACTTTCAACTATCTATATGCTAAATTTTTGGAGTTATTTGAACAGTTTCGACCTTTCAGGATTGATATGATTTATTCAATAAAAAATAAATAAACTAAACACAGTCAAATCACTGTGCGACGCTATGTTTTGTGAAAGGCTTCATTCACCCTTAGTCTGATTTTCGAACGCAAACAGATGAAATCACGTGATATGTAGTTTGGATGACTTCTTAAATACACAAAATGACCAGACATGGTTTCGGAAGCTTTACTGGACAAAATACTGCATGAGAGGTGTTGTTTTACCAAATTTGCCGGACTTATTCATGTCTAGAAATAAGTAATTTGTAATCCACAAAATCAGTTAGAAGCTAAATTTACCTCTACGTCTCGTTGTCGAGTTCCCTTGCTGAGTACGGTCACTAATATCTGAATTTGATCTATGAAAGAAAATAAACTCTTTAGCAAGGCAGACATCAAATTTACCTGCCATTAAAATTTAAATTCTATACCATTGTCAGTTTCAGAAGAGGAATCCAAATTTCAACGGCTAGTAAATCATGGACCAGAATCTAACGTGAAATTCTCGTCACCATGCCAAACCCCTTGCAAACATTTCCCTAATTTCTGGGTCTAAAAGATGAGCGATTTTACCACGCAAAATTTTACATTTAAGTCAGCCCTTGAGATAACGAGCGATGCGTTTGACTTTTTTTGGAGTTATTGATAAATAGTTCGATTTGTGAATTGGGCGGCTTTTTGCAAGAATCATTTTCATGTTTCTCTCCTTATGATATTTATAAACTCGATAGTCATAGAAACTAAATCAATTTTCATGCGACGGACGAAAGGGCATTGAACCCTACTCAGCTCTCAGTCATGAAACGGAAATGTTTTCAAACATTCATCGATGAAATTGCTTAGAGAGCTGCCGCTCCTTGAAAATGGAAGTAAAATAGATGAAGTGTCGTTTCTTTACATTGTTTTCATCCTTTGTTTACATCGCTTTTCTCTCTTGTTTACATTCTCGTACTGAGCACAGTTTTAAAAGTCGGTCTGCATTGCTGAGGAATTCAAACGTTCGAAAAGTATAGTGTCAGGAATTATTTGTGGTCCGGAATTTTACGGTCCGAAATTTTATAGTCCGAAATTTTATGCGGCAAAGAAAAATCACAAAAACAAACACTTTTACTGTTTAAGAATGTAATATTTCCCTCATAAAACATTTTGCATAGAAAAGAAATGCGTTTACAGAACTTTTGTGAAAAATCATCACAGTTCTTGAACGACACAAATTCTATAAATAAATTGTTAAAATTTCTTGCAAGAATACTTTTGAAAACTAGAAATATGGCACAAAGCTAAAGTTAGAACACTGTGACAAAATAACCACCAAAGGAAATTCCAAATTGACTGTCTTTCAATTGTCGTCCAAAGTTTTCAGAAAACTTCAAAATTTGTCTAAATAATATCCGAAATATTTTGTCCGAAATGTATTTGTCCGACATATTGGCGTTAAATGCTTTTAGCCTAAAATGCTTCCTAATTAACCAAACCTTTCCTCTCATCTGATTTCATAAGATACGTCATAAATGCTTGCAGAGATTTTGATCGGTTTTTAGGTGCATATCGTATCAGGACTCTTTGAGGAACAAAGCTGAGATTCCAAGATCATGCCCTCCTCTGTGTAAAAATCTTGAATCATTGATGCTTCGCAGCGTGAGATTGGACTGATCAGCTGGTTTGGGAAATAAATTAGATTGGAAATTTGAATATTTCTTATAATCGGTTCAAGAGCCTCGAATTTGGATTTTAGTGGTAAAAAACCTGACATCTACCGGCTGTGCCAGAAAAAGTATCTACAATGACAGGACATGTCAAATCATATACTAGGCCGATTTTGGAGATCTTTGATTCAATTTTCAGCCACAATCCTGAATGATACACTAATTTTTCCATTTTGTGGCCGCTTACTTCATGGCTTATGAGTGATTTCAAGAAAATTATCATTCTGGTAGCAGTCTAGATGGATCGAAAAACAACAATACAATTTCCTAAAGGCTGAGCCAGTAAAAACGATGAAGAAGCTCTTGTAAATGATTTGGGAATAAAAAATGTGATTCGCATGAGTGTTTGCTTCATCTCTGCACATTTTTTAGTATCAAAGTCTATCTCAAATTAGATGTCAGGTGAAAACCCCCGCGAACAGAAACCACTGAAGTATTTTGCATGTTTAATTCTGCGTTATCGCAAATCTCATGTGACATCTAACTTGACACAGACTTTACTTATATCAGTTCAAAAGTCTTTGGCTTGGGAATTTCAGTAGCATCTTTGCGTTGATAAGAATAACAGCTCTCTCTCTTTGTCCTTTCAGCTGCTCTATATTTTTCCAATCAATCTAGATTAATTCCAAGCAAATGAGTTTAAAAGAAAACGCTTATAGCTCGGGAATTAGAATACCAAATAATCGAAACAATATGCCATGTACTACTTGGGATTTTGGCCAAGGATTAATTCACCGAAAGCTAATGTCGGTCCTGTGTACCATTTATCATGGCCTACAAAAATGGACACATTTTTGGCACAGCCAGTAGAAAAGAGTCGCTTGTCTTCACATAACTTGGCTGCATCACTCATGACTTCGAGAAATAATTCAACTGCAAACAAATTTAAATATTTACCTTGATCCTGCATCGTGCTGTCTTTGATGGGTTGGCGACAAAACCGCATTTTTGTGCTAGAAATTTGAAAATTTAACTTTAATTAAAAGCAAATAAATTTGTGGTAATATTTCAATACGATTTTGAAACAGAAAAGTGACTTCATAGACTGATGAATGTTCAAAGTAGGTATTCTGAAAGAAATTGGTAATCAAAGACCAAATAAAATACCCTTTGTATTACAACTGAGCTTAACTAAGAAACATTTAAGGTTCGTCCAAAAATCTACTTGTGATCGCTTAGCAGCATTTGGCCGCTAACTTCTCAACCCCCTCCCTGCCCCCTCCTTAGCGGACCTATGTATTTTCTATTCCGTCATTCTGATGATGCAAGCTTCCAGTCATCTCCCATTGTTACGGGCCTAAATTGACCACTTATTAGATTGCAGGATGTTTTGAAACAACGGCAGCAAAAGCTTGCAAAAATCATCGTATACTGCGTGCGAAATTGAAAATAAACATAAATTTTCTTGATCAGGATTCCTTAAGTTCTACCAATGATCACTTAACGGATTTTGATGAAACCCCCTCCCCCCTTAGCGGCGCAATACCGCTAAGTGATCACAAGTGGATTTTTGGACGACCCCTAAGAAATATGTTAAATTTAAGTTGTTGTTGTTGTGTTATGTATCACAGTAAATGCAATCTTATGCAATCTTATTCACTAAAGAGGCAAGCTCTGAACATAAAAAATTTGATTTCGTTTTTCAATTTAGAGTCTTAGACTGCATTAACACGATGACGGTACAATTTGAAAACATTGAAAAATGTGGCAGATAGGCCTCCAGTCATACAAAAAGAGCACATTTTGCCAGCAGATTTTGAAAACAGTGCATTTTGAAGACAGAACTCTAGGCGTAACATATTGAAAACAACATTGTGTGAATGAACACTTGAAAACGGCAAAATTAAACGATCTTGGACTTATTCAAATACAGCCTGTGATTACATTCTGACGTTTCTATGGTTTCGCCCACTGGTGCTTCAGAACAACTGAGTTGCTGTGAAGATGCCCAACAGGGCAAAACTAGTCAGCTTTGAAATAAAGAATAAAAAGGACAGAAGACAAAATTGATGCCTGTTCTCTTTGAGTGGTTACGTATCCTTCAACGATGCACTCTATACAACAAGAAATATCTACTTACATTCATAGTGTTCAACCCAGGAATGTCTTTGGGCCTTGCTTGTTCAGATGCTTGTGAACCTCTGTAAACCAAATGAGAAGGGATTTTAAACAACAATCACATTGCTTTCATTATACAATAAAATACAGGACCTCCCAATCCTGCATTTTACGCTAAGTAAAAACAATTTTCGCTTTCCATCCATGTCTGTGACAGACTTTTTCTCTTACAAGATCCATTTTATTCTTTGAAGCAACTCTTCTGCTATCCCATGACATAATTCATTCAAATGTGCAGTTTCCACAGCTTTGAAAACGGTGGCACATTTTAAAGGCTGGTGAAAAATGTGATGGACAGGCCTCCTTTTCACATGAAAACGGTAGATTTTGAAAAGGGAACTCTAAAAGGTACATTTTGAAAACAATATCAACTGAATACTCAAAATGATGAACATGGAACATTTGTTGCCATTTTGGAATGAGACTGTTTTCAAATTGTTCTGTCATGTGAACACTAGCTAAAATTTTGCTACCTTCCCATTTTTCACACCATTTAAAAAATATGATTACATCATGTGAACGTTGTCTCAGAGTATAACTGATTAAGCAAAAGGAAGACCTTGGCATTGCCTACGGAACAGACAATTATTTCTCAATGGAAAGGTTGATACATATCGAAGATGATGGGTAGGAGGTAGCTGGGTCCCAAAACAAACTTGACTGACAAAACAAAAGCTTACACACCCCTGTCTCAGTGCCCTTTTACATTCTACCCTGGAGGTTTCACTGGTTGAAAAGATGCATCAAAATCTATCCCCAGAGAAGATATGAGTCTTCCTGGTACAAAACACTCTTGCAAAGGAAACCATGGCTGCAAAATGGCAAACCCAGGTCAAAATTTGACAAGTTCTCGCTACGCAAATACAGTTCCCTGTCAATAATTTTTAAAAATATTTTCAGAGCTGTTTTTGTCAATCGCTGTGGCCTTTCCCCTCTCGTGGAATACTGAAGTCATGTGTCAGAGCTTTTGAGCGATTTGATTGGTTGGCGCCATAGGACGCGGCGGAAAAGTTGAAATCAATCCGACTTTCAAATAGGCGCGTAGCAGAGCGACTAGAAGTGACCATTGCTAGAAATAAACAATACAATTACAACAGCTGCTCCGCTGCGCGCGGAAAAATCTGCCTACTGGAAAACCGGCTTTACATAGGTGTACTTACAGTCTCATTCTTTGAAAGTCATCCCTCAGAGCTTGCTCCAAAGCTCCATCTTGCTCCTTATTTGAAAAAAGTTGTTCACCAATATCATCACAAACTTCCGCAAGCCTCAGCTCAAGTCTGTACAGCTACAAAATGACAAAATTTCAAAATAATATAATATCAATTTCTTTTGGACACTAGTTTATTTCTCCTCTAAAACAGACACAAAATTTTTCAGATGAACATGTAGCATAAGCCTCAGTATTGCAATTTGAAGAAATTGTAGAATACAAAGATGGTTTATTTTGGCAATTTCTATCTTTTATTACTCCTATCTGGTGCAAGCACCTTGAATGATTCATCCAATTTGATTTGATCTCAGACTTTCTTCCTGGCATGTAATTTAAGAAAGTCCATAGAAGTATTTATCTTGGTGCTAAATAGCCTTAGGGTAGTCACAGCCTTATTCCTCTTGAAGTATTATTCTATTGGCAATGCATAGTATTGTTGAGGACACTGAGGACTGCCCCTTTTGTCTGAGCCTTTTGTTACGCTTGTAATGTTCAAAGCAGATCAACAGCCAAGGAACCTATTGCCATGCGCAAGCATCTTTTTGATCATTTGCTAATCCTTGTTTGCATTGCAGCAGGATTCTCTGCCCACATTCTTTCCACAGAACCAAACATGCATTCTGGGCATGATCACAGCCTTCCTTTTTGGGAGATAACCGTTGCTTTGAACGTTGAAGATTTGTATCCTCAACAGAGTTACTACCAAAGCAGTGTAGCTTGTGCATTACAATTTTTCAGTGGAATACAAAAAGGTTCCAATAAGACCGACATGGTTGACATGATCTCAAAAATGAATTGATTCACTCAAATTTAACTTGCTCTTGTCGAAAGTGTTTCTTGTGATTGTAAGCACTGATGGAGACATTGGAAAATTGATTTAAATTTTCTAAAAGCCTCTTGCACTTCAATAAAAACATCTTCAATTTAAAGGATTCTATAATGAACAATTTTCCTTTCCATAAAAAAAATCCATGATTAGTCACGAGTGCAAGCAAAGATATTGTGAAGTTTCTCCACACAAAATGGAAAAAAGGAGCATCATTGAATAAAAAAATTATATTCTCTTTTCATGTCTATTTTGATCAATCAGGGAGAGCCATACATGTTCAAAGAGGAATAACATGGTCAAAAAAGACTCTTTCTAATAAAATATTTAAAGTATAGCAGTACAAGCCATCCCATGGTAACTATAAAAATAAACACACTCTTTTATTCAATAACTCCATTCAACGACTTTCTGTTGCTGAGCAAAGCTGGCTGTACAGCTGCAATGCAGCTTTATAAATTGATGAAACTCTCTAAGGAATTAGCAATGTAAGTTTTCTTTAATTCCCAGATCATAAAAGGAAAGAGACTAAAAATAAAGTTAGTTGATATTCTTATTGAAAGTACATGTAAATCCCAGGGGGGGGTACTCTCTAACTTTCAATACGGGGGGGTCCATGCCACGATTTCGTTGCTGACCCCTAAATATTAAGCCTAATGTTTTGGGGAGCTCAAATATTGAGTCTAATACCTTGGAGACTCACACCAAACTCCACGATTCTTCCTTTTTTCAGATTTATGGACCCAAAATATTGAATTTTTGTCCATGTTGTAATTCACAGACCCCAAATATTGATTTAACGTAAAATTTCGGACCCCAAATATTGGCATGGACCTCCCCGTATTGAAAGTTATGGAGTACCCCCCTGGGATGTAAATGTGCTTTGTTTGATAAATAGATTCAATTTGAAACACAGATTTCAAAGATCTTTCTGACACCAAAGTTAATCTACAAAATATTTAAACCTGTACTTCCAAAGTCTTCACAATTTTGGATTAAGCACAGGCTTAGAGCAACATTGATTTTATAAGTGAACTGACATAGTGCATGCCTTGCACACATTGACTCTGTTTCCCTGCCTAAAAATTCTTAAGGATGTGTAGAAGGTCTGTACTGGATCTAACAAGTAACAGAAATTATCTAATCAATGCATCATACCTCTCCTTCCAAACTGTTTGGATCCAGAAAGTTGTCTGTGGCTCTAAAAAGCAAAAAATTGATGACAGTTTCAAAGTTGTTGCATAGAACGAAAATTGAAATCTCACTGTCTAACAGATCCAATCGCTACATATTTTCATCTGACACCATTCATTCAACTTTCAGATAAGGTTGCAAAGAGAAGAAAAAAGAGTAAATACAGCAAACTAATTGCAAGCTGCCTATCAGATAGCTAACAGTAAAGTTTTCTTTTGGTCCACAATTAATAAGGGAACTTTACTCTTAATTATTCAAAATGGTTTCATCATAGCTTTACACATCATCAAGGCAGGGGGCAGGGCAAGGGTGAATGACATTTGGTGCATTCTGATTGGCTGAAAATTTCTGTAAACAAAGCATGTGATTGGCAAAAACAAAATTCACCCTTGCTAGGGGGGGGCAGTTCCAGTAGGATACTCCTTGACTTAAAATTTGATAAGAAGAGGAATACGGACTCCAGGAGTGCTACAGTACAAGTGTACATAAATCCAAGGTGGCTGCCAAATAAATAATAAAAGGTCCATTCGTTTACCAAAGTTTGCCAACTTAGCCTGAAAATGATAGCCAGTGTTAGATAAGAAATTGTCTGATTTTTTCAGATTTTTCCATTTACAGGGGGGCCACCATGGTAGTGGATTTAGGGGGCAAGTTGGGGTAGTTGCATCCCTTTCACACAAAAACTTTTCTAAGTGCCCCGTTTCTGGTAAGAAATGCAGTAATAAACTTTTTTGATCTGCTTCCTAGAAAAAGTACGCAAAAAACATGAACACAAACATCATTTAGTGGGAAAAGTATATCTTTTAGCAAAGTGTGAGTCCTCCCTCATTTGTTATGAGTACCATTAGCAACTCTCAATGTCCTCAAGCTCTTTATAAATATGTGGTTTGATATCTTATCCAAAGAGATAACCATAAATTCTCTGAAAACACTATTGTGGTCTAAACATTTAGTGTGAGGTTTGAAGGTCTGAGTCAGAATAGCTGTTCATGGAAACTGATCAAAACAAGCTGGCTTCATTCCATGAGGATAGGCCACTGACAAAAACCTATATGTTCATTTATCCATATTTGAAAACTACTTTTCTGGCTGCAAAGTCAGAGGATTACCACCACACCAGAACACCTTCAATGTTGACCCTCTCAGGTGAAATTATGAAAAGTGCAAAGTTATTTTCCAACAATAGGCCTTTCAGCCACCCTAAAAACAATCTGGGGTCTACATATATTTTGCTTATGGAAATATGCCATTGGGAAGCATATCAATTCTTCATCATTTTGGTATAAGGAGTATCAAATTTCACCACATTGGTATATAAGGTAGTGTATATATATATATCAGTTTTAACAATTTTGGTATAAGGTATATGTTGGGTATACTTTTTCGCAAAAATTGGCATTCAAGTATTTATACTGGGTGTACTTTATTGAAAAATTGGTGAAAGGTCAGGTATACCTTTTGAAAATTGCTATAAAGAGCAGGTACGCTTCTGTAACTTGGAAGGCACATCTAGTCAGGTGCACTTCTGGATCAAGTGATGTTTTCATACAATTTTACACAAAGAGTTTGATTGAGTGCTGTTAGGAGTCATCCACTTTCAATTGTCTATCTTTTTACGGCATTTGCCCATTATGGGGAGAGGAGGTTTTACCCTTAAACTGCTAGGAAAATGAAAAATTGTATGGAAGTCTCTGCGAGGGAATTTTTTGAAAAACGTGAATAAAAACTTCGGAAATATTGTATGGAGTGTAAGATATCACAGTTTTAACATAGCTCCTGATATGGCATATCTTCGGTTTAAATCCAGCAAGTTCCAAGGATATCTGTTTGGCTGAAAATTTAGGCTGGTTGGACACAATGTTGGTAGGGTGCTGTTAACGGGGAGGGGATGGGGGTCTCAATCTGAAAGATCAAATGATGTTAAAAAATACGAAAATTGAAAGTTGATGGTCCCTTAGAACTTTATCATTTGTCTTGTGGACATGTGAAAATTCTTCACAATGCATAAAAAGGCCTAAAAATGCTATTGATTCAGATTCATTTCAGAATAGATAAAGAGTTTTTTTACTCAAGCTACCTTGCATCATCAGTCCCAGTCCCACGAGATCTTGTACTCTGTTGACTCAGCACTCCAACCTGGTTCTTCAGTCTATCATGTTTATCCTTTAGGGCATTGAATAAATTTTTCTGCTCTTCATAGCTCAGTTCTCTGTCTGCCAATGCACTTTGAAAAGCTATGATATCATTTTGAAGATCTTTGAGTCTTAGAACGATATTCATGTTTAATTCATTCGGATTGTCAGGAGATTCTGTGCCTTGTTTACCATCGAAATAGTCACCATCAAGCGAAGTCCCGACACCAACATCTTGATGAAGGCCATTAATTTGAGCTCGATCACCTCTTGAAAATGATATTGGTTGTGGGTTAGATTTAACTTCAATGACTTGTAATGGCAAAGCTTGATGAGGAATCGGGCCATCAGAAAATAAATCAACTCTAGCTCCAATTCTTAACTGATCAATCGTGTTCTCTGCTTGAGCATATTTTGCTAGTAAACTATCATAGTTGGATTGCAGTTTTTCATAGACTTCGCCGATATCTTGTCTTGTCAATGACTCTCGAAGTAATTTCTCATTGAGACTTCGTATCAGCTCCGATTTCCCAGAACTTGCTCGACTAGAAAGTGTTAAGCTTCGATCATCTTCTTCCTCCATCTCTATTGATCATTACATATTCTAAATTCAACTCAAAGATGTCTTGAATTAATCTGATCTTCATTGTAGTGATCCTTCGGTAGGCCACACAGGCACATGTCTTCTTGTACAACGTGAATTAATTATTTAGCAGATACTTGAATATTGATCAGAAAATCAAAATTGGTTTGCTAACATCTATTCTTTATGGCTTTGATAAAATGTTTCTCGAGGAGGGTTGTATTTCAGTAGTGCCACCGGCGGCAAATTTTACACAGAGAGTGCGAGAGCGTTGTCTTGTGTTGCTTCGTTGTGAAGTGTTGCCCGCGCAAACCGCCTCTTTTCATCAGCACCAGGCTCAAAACAAACGAAGCGCCTTGCTAACAAAATAAACCTGCATTCCTCCACGTTCATGCTGATCTTCTAAAACCATGTTTATTTCTCTTTCATTTCTTACACGTAATCTTTGCCAACAGACTGAACTTGAACTCAAAGTTTCCACAACAAAACGGAATCAGCCTCACAGAGTCTGCTGATAGCACCATGACAAACTGACTCAAATAAAGGATATCAAATATTGATTGTTTTAAAACAGAGTTCATTGTCTTTTAAACAACATAAAATTTGCTTTTTAAATTGTCATACCCTAAGAGGTTATATCCCTCATCGAATTTCTTTGTTTGCTTTAAAATTTGAATACGGAGTCAGGAGTCACATGGGACAAGCAACATTCTTTCAAACAGAGTCGTTCCTATTCCCCCGCAGCTACTAAGCTAAATCTTTTCACAATTTTTAACTTACTTGGGAGGATCAACTACTAATATTTCAATTTCAGCTCATAAGCCTTATTAGTCTCCATTCGTTGAATCAAAATTAGAGAAAGATTTTCGATGGGAGAAGCTTTGCTGTTAATTTTATCTTGACGACGTAATGCCTCTGCGAAGGAAGTTGTGAGATCACCTACGAGCGGAACAAAAGGGCAAACAATGGTATCCAAGGGGAACATGTGGAGGAAGACTGATGACGATGAGTCCCTTGTATCCCTGCGGTAAACCTTGCTCAACAGGGACTCACAATGAAACAGTGAAAATCTTGGCCGTTCTCTTCTTGGCTTCGAATCTCAGTCCCGTGTGAGTGTTTTCAATTCTTCAGTCGAATCGAAAATTCTATCACCTTTACACCCTCACAATAGTAATTCACAAATCTCGCAATCTGATTGGTACTGAAGAAATTGCTCAGTTTGGGCCCAAATAGGGCCAAGTTTTGCATAGTAATACTGCGAGTCTGCTCTTGACCGAAGCACCATCATCAAGTCAAAGAGCACAGGGAAACAAGAGACTCATCGTCATAAGTCTAATGTGGAGGCAGTTTTGTACTCCTGGAGAGGCCGACTGCTATCAGGAAATTGCGTTTGAACATTTATGAATGTTCAATCAACTCATTTATCAACCAAGTTCCGAATTTAGGTCATTCAAACCACGTCAACCACAAACACCTAATTTTGTTTTAAGAAACGAGACACTACACTGCAGACAGAAATAGAGCCAAAGAGAAGGCCTGACGCTCAAGTGGTGGGGGTCCTACCGGGTATCGAACCAATCGAACCCACTCTGCATGACTGTTCTGGCTGCAAAGTCAGAGGATTTCACTACGGCGCCACAACACATTCGCAGGCTGAGGCAGCCAAGCAACCAGTGAGAAAAAATACTTGGGTGAACATGGGAATGTTAGGAAAACATTTATTGTAAAGAACAAAAACACTACCCTTTCTTGTTGGTTTCTTTGTCCTAGATTCACTAGAAATCCTTCCCCCTTTCTCAGAGACTTCAATGGTTACACTTTGGATCCCCAGAGTAGTTGATATCTATCTATCAGTATTGTACATTACCTTAATAGGTATTTCGTACAAAGTGTTAGTGGTTAAACTTTAAAGGGTGTGTGCAATGGTAAATAGGCTGCTCTATAAATGGAACAAGGAAATACAATTCTGATTTGCCTCATGCAAATGCAGATTTCTAGCCTTGCACAAACCCTTTAAATTCATAAAGCTAAGCAGGGTAGCCTCCTAGGTACGCCATGTGCACATTTGCCTAGACTTGAGAGTGGGTGTTATTGGTGGAATAGGGAAAGTTGGTATGCACCAAATTACTGGGTAAGTAAGGAGGCAACTCTGTCAGCTGGATAATATCATTCATACATGAGGGACAAGGAAGTCATCTGTTAAACCCTTTGGCTTCGTTTTTAGCGACATACCGGGGCTGAAATTCATCACAAAAAGTCTTATTTTTCATAACACTTTTTAACACTAAAAACACTAAACACTAACTAAACACTAAACACATTACTTTGCCTGAAATTTTACCTCGTAATCATGTCAACTAGCGAGGCAAAATGCGCAGTAATTCTTGGAAATGATTCTTTTGAGGCCTTTCAGGGTCTGGAGGCAACAAAATGAAACCGGCCAAAAAAGAAACCTGTTTTGTGCCATTCTTACTAGCCTGTTTGATTGATCTTGCTTTCGGTGAGCCGATAAGTATTGGCATCGGTGTTGTTGTTGGTATTGGTGCAATTGGTGCAGGACTTAGAGAAGGTAAAAAGTCAGGTTAAACTGTTAAATTTAGCTTTTAGGCCATTTGATCATTCTCACGCAGTCTCACCTCACGCCATCAAGTATGGAAAGTTAAATTTTTATGCATCGGACAGTGCGCCGATAAAACAATGGAAACAATAGAAACTAAGTGCTCTGTGAACCGGACATGTCCGGCACACAACTCCTTCTTTTCATAGGGGCATGGCACACCATGATTTGTCGAAGGATGTGTGACATGCTTGATGCCCTTCATTCCTCCAATTTTAAAAGGAGTCAAAGAAGTTCAAGTTGAGAACAACAGAGTAAATCTGAAATCATTAGATCTTTTTTATCCCCTTCATGGTCAGGTTTAAAACCACGTAAGTTCATGCAGTGGCAAGATTTTGAGCGAGCTATACAAACATTCCAGGCTGTCCCAGCTGACTGTATTCCCAAGCGAGCATCAGGTGTAGCCGTATGTTGAATAGATGCTAGTAAAAACTAGTAGAGGTATAGCATAGAGCGCAAATCTTTAAAAAGATGTGCATAAAATCGTCTATTACATTTATCTTCAGATTAAAGTGCTTGAAAGGAACTTTGGGTAATTTCCTGTAAATGTGCTTAGTTTCAAAATGGTTGCATTTGACAATCTGAGGCTATGACGTCATCAAATTTTTAAATCCCTAACCAGGATAGCTACAGATTTTTGCAGACCTTCATAAACATGGTTTCCTTGAGTATTGTTTCAAATTTCCTTCAGTAATTTAAGATTTATGATGACTTAAATTTTCCAAAATTTTTGATGAATTTTTGCAAAAATTAAAATACCACCACTTAGAAAATACAACCACTTTTTGAACGCAATTTTACAACCACTTTTTAAAAAAATTTCTGCCCAGTGCTAGGGCAAGTTTGAAAGTTGGTAGCTGTGTTGTTTGTATAATCAACATCCAGTGGCGGCGCCAGCTCTGAAAAATCTGAAAGGAGTGGGGGGGGGGGGGGATTTTGATGTAATTTCTCATTCCAAAGGTATACGCAACTAATTTTATGCCACTTTTCTTTGACAATTATTGCTGACTTTTGGGATTCGGGGGGAGACAAGTCCCCCCAGTCCCCCATGGCAACCCCACTGTCAACAGCCACCTTGTTTTCAGTGTTTAGCTGCCAATTTCAACACCCCAAAAATAGCGCATCCAGTATACAGTAGTTTTCTTACAATCAAAGGCTTTGTCTCCACAGGGTATTGTCGAATGAAAGAATGTTGCAGAGATTCTTGGACTGCAAATGATGTCAGTGGACTGCCAAGTTATTTCAAACAAAATGTCTTTGGTCAACATCTTGTTTTAGACATTTTGCCAAATGTAATTAGCAAGCATAAGAAAGAAAAGGATCCACAAAAACCTCTTGTTTTGTCTTTTCATGGAAGCACTGGAACAGGCAAAAATCATGTGAGTGGAATTATTGCAAAACATTTGTACCCAAAAGGTTTTGATAGCAAATATGTGACAAAGATCTTGTCTTCGCATGAATTCCCAAGCAATGATAGGCTGGAAGAGTATCAAGAAAAGTTAAAGAGAATGATTAGAAATGGCATTTCAAAGTGTGATCATGCACTGTTTATCATAGATGAAGTAGATAAAATGCCACCTGGGTTGATTGATACACTCAAGCCCTATTTGGATTACAATGACAAAGTTGATGGAAAAGATTTCAGGAAAGCAATTTTCATTTTTATGGGCAATACTGGAGTTGATGAAATCAATGAGGTGGCACTTGATTTTTTGAAGCAAGGCAAGACAAGAGAGACAATAACAATGAAAGCAATGAATAAATTATTAAAAACAATATCATATCATTCTGGTGGCCTCCATAAGTCTCAATTGATTGAGAAGCATCTTATAGATTTTCATGTTCCATTCCTGCCGTTAGAGAGGACACATGTTCGCATGTGTGCTACTGTTGAGTTTGAGAAAAGAGGGATTCATGTAACACGTGAAAAACTCAAGAAAATTGCTGATGAACTTGAATACTTTCCACCTCCACCAGAGTGTACTCCACAAGAAAAAAACTGCATGCTTGATGTATATTCTGTTTCAGGATGTAAAAATGTAGAGCGTCTTGTTCAGGCATTCTTTTAAATAGCCAGCCTTTCAGCTACTCTATGGAAGAGTCTGTCTGGATTAAGCAATATTTTGCTAAAATTTTATACAAAACATTAAAATGAGTGGCATTGTTGTGCACATTCAAAAATCCACCAAATTCCTGCAAAATGTATAAAAGATATGGTTTGGTCCAGACTCTTTTGGAGAATAGCAGAAAGGCCAATTGGAAGAGACTGCCCACCAGCAGGGGGCGGATCCAGCCCAAAGTTGAAGGGGGAGAGGCAATTTGGAGAGTGGGTGCCAACAGTATAATAAAAAGAAGTGCGCCAAAGGTGCACAAAAATTTTGGGGCCTTTATCCAAGAAAAATTCTCTAATTTTTATACAAAATAACGACATGTTTCCCCATATTCAGAGTGAAACATGGAAAAAAGAGTGCATTTGGGTCAGGATAAGGGATGCTCTTTTTGCCACAAGGGGGCACCAAGTTGAGGCAGTTGCCCCCTTGTCCCCCCTGAATCCACCACTGCCAACCAATGCCAAATGATAATGTGAGACAGTATTCATATGAAGCCTGCTGACTAGGAACATTTGCTCCAAAATTTACTGCCAAAGATTGAATTGCAGTGGCAGCAGGCTCTTTGACAAGGCATCTTTCATGGCATCACTTACTGTAGAACATACAGTAATTGGCCATAATGGGTCTGGGGAATATTTTTTGAAAAGGGACTATAGATTTTTCTCCTAGGATTTCCTTTAGCCTCAGATCTTGCCCAGCCCAATTGAGTGGAAATTTAGAGGTTTGTGGAAACCTTTTTAGGTTCTTTCTTGGGTTGGGGCTAACAAGGATCCTTGTGCATATCTTTAACTACAAAGTAACTCATTTCAAGAGCAAAAGCCTGCCATGAATAGGAAGTCAAGTAAGATTTGCGATGACGCAAAATTATTCATGCGAACATTTTCATTGTTCTCATTTGGGGGCATTCTCACCTGATGTGTAAGTTAAAAAATTAGGAGTGGCATGTGTAATAAATCGTAATAAATCAAATTTCAGACGTAATAAGTCAATCCATAACTTGCGGCTCTACTTACCTTTATTTCTTTGGGCCAAATACATCGCTGGGCCCAAGACTAGCGATTCTACAACAAGCCAAAGAAAAGATGACCAACGCTCTTCCCCCAGCCGGCTTTCTCAATTCTTTTATTGGAAGCTGCATTTTATTCCGGAAGTCAGATGTACAAAATTATGCTTGAAAGTAAAATAGTTGTAGATATACTGTAGCTTTGAATGATTTGCTGTTCAATTATGATTTCAGATTTGAGTATTTTACGCAGTGTTTATCATTACCAATTCTCTAGGAGGGGGCTTTTGGGGTACTAGAGCCAGCTAGAACCCGCAAACGCGGACCAAAATTAGCAACAACCTGAAAACTCATTTTCGTTTTCGTCGACTATCTGCGCCTCGTTTAAAGCATTCGAAACGAAAGCTGGTTTTTCAATCTCCGTTAACTACATAGCCTGTATGACTCCTGAAACCCGAAAAAATAGGAAGTTTGAATGAAATTCCCGAAACCCAAGCACAAAAAATTGGCCAAACCCGCAACCCGTTACACGTCTCAAAACCCGAAAGCTTGTAATATTTGAACGTAAATCCCGAAATGGGAGGGCTAAAATTGGCCATGCCGGCAACCCGTGAAACCTCAAAGCTCCCTCAGAGAGGATAACTTACTATATATTTTTTCAATGTCAGCTAGCTTCAGCCCGGCAGTGTTTCCCCAAAGATTCATTTCAAAATACGCTGATCAAAGCATTTTTGCATTAAATCAAACCGGCATGTACTGTCTTGCTCGAAGACGTGACGTTTTGACCCTGGTTCCGTTATAAAATTTGATTGTCGTTTTGATCGTTTTCACTGTTTTTGAGACCAAAGATTTTAAGAAACTCGCTTACAGCTCAAGAGATAGAAAATAAAGAAAGTGGAATCTAATTCTAGATTTTCGCTAGAGACTACGTCATAGACAATAAACATTGGTCCCTTGTATAGCACGGATCGAAAGCTGATTGTTATGTTTTCCTTTTTTGGACGCGCAGGTCAACCACTTTTTTTAGATAATTGTACATTTGATGCTTTTGAAACGGAGTATTATTCGAAACTCACGCCATCCACATTTGAGCAGAGCTGGGAAAGTGTTTCGGAGAAAAAATTGCCTTTAGCTTTGCAGCACAGCGACGATTCAGACAGGCAGGCGCTTTTGGTAGATCCCGTTATGCGTTGTGTACTGTGGAGGAGCAATGACTGAGAAAGAGGGAAAACTTCAAAGTGAGACTTGTGGCGCCAAACTAAACTTTGATCAGAAACAAGCCGACTGGAAACCCAAAACAGCACGGTAAAGATCAACTTAAAGATCTCCAGCCACTTATCCCGTAACTGTACCATGCCCTGCCAAAGCAAGACAGTTTTGAGGGAAATCGTCGATAGGTAAGAATGCAATATGAAATCTTTCCGAATGCAGCCATCATGTTTCCCCCGCCACGCCACGCCATCATCATGCCATATTATGCCCGCCATATGGCCTAAAAGTCTAGCGTATCCATAAGCGTATCTGATGCCTGTTTTATAGCGTAACAAACAAAATCTGCATGCAAACAAAACAGGCGCTGTTGTTTGCAATACACTGTATGAGTAATTCATAGGCCAATCAGGGGGGCAGAAGGACCATGATGGCTAGATGGCAATTGTTGTAGCTGTGGAAACAAGGTCATGGCACTTTATCTCTATTCTCAAAATAATGTTAAATAGAATCGTCTCTCTTGCATAGGGGAGGACTTCGATGCACAATGCCCTACAGGGATCCTACAAATAAGAAACTATGTTTTCAAAATTTGGTCCATTGTTTTAAAACGGTAAACCATTATTTAGTCATTTTCTTATAAAAAAAATTTTTTTTTAATTTTTAATTTCATTCTCAAATAATTGATATACAATAATGATAATAACAAAAATTAATTAATTAATTACAGAGAGGATTATGAGTTAAAGAAAACAATGCTAAAATATCAGAAAAACTACCTAAGAAACTTATAAAAAACCCCCAAAACGTCAGATTAGAAATAAACTCTTTGAAATACTGTTCGTGAACCCCGAATACATATTAACATTGAGCGCAAAAGACTAAAAGAAATTTGTGTTCTTATCAATGACATGATTTCGCAGTATTTTTTGTTTCTTTTCAATGAAAGTTTCTTTGCCAAGAGCTTGTGAAAAATTTGACATTCTTTTGCCATTGCCCCATTAGTTCCGAAGACCAGGGGTGTAAATGTGCCTTGTTCAATTTCGATGACTCTCTGGTTGTACACTCGCTTCTTTTCATTTTCTGCCTTTCTTAAAATAGCTTCCGTTGGCAAGTCTTTATTTGACTCTGCATTTACATTTGTTATTCTTACATCGAAAAAGGCTGTTTGACCATCCCTGAAGAAACTTCTCGCTTTTACATCCAGCCGGGCATTATCTTCGGTGTTAGCAGACGATAAAATGAAGTTTTCCCCCGTAACTGGAATGAGTTTTGGCTCAATGGCAACATCTTTACAAACTTCAGATAGTAATTTCGCTTCAAGGTTTCGAATTTCATCATGTCTCATATGTATAAAGCCTCCCTTTTTGCAATTCAAGGCATGCGAGATATTGAACGCGTTGTTACAAGGACATTTACTTGGTAGGCCTTTCAGTGTCAAACCGTACATTAAACATATTGCATCACGAAATTCCTCCTTATTTAGGACATAGCCTTCATCTTCGAGAGGAATAACAGTCAACCAGTTAGAAGCTCCTTTGTCTCTTGCATGTGACAGAGTTTTCTGTAATGACTCGGGTAGTTTTTGATCAACCAAAATGGCAGAATCTTTGCTTCTTGCTAATCTCTCAGATTTAACATTGTTTACAATTCTTATAAAAAATTGAGTATCCAAACTTATGTAAAAATTTTTTTTGCACTTTTCAAGTTGTCCAATATGTTTATCAGTTATCCACTTTTTGTTGCAGATATTACACAGAATTTGAGTCATTATGAGCACTGTTAAAGTGATAAGTGAAGAAGAAATTGTATCTGAGATAAAAGAATTGTGTAATCTTGTTGAAACAAGTATTGGACCAAATGGAAGGTATTTTGTTGTAGTTAACTTAGTTGGACTTTTGTCATGAAAGAGCTTTCCTTCTATATAACTTTGAGCTTGCCTGGGAAGAGTGACAGAGTGGAAATTGCATAATATGATGTCATCAAGCAATCTGAGATTAGGAAGTGTTTCGATACATTAGCTTTCTGAGGCAATAAATCAAGAGTTTAAGGCTCAAGGAAGAAAGTATTAAGCGTTGCCTAATTTCAGACTCTGTTGCAGGGAGCTGGAGGGAGCTCAAAGTTATGAGTTTTTTCCACGTGTGTGCAGTTTCTACTCTGTCTGGCAGAGTCAGGATCATAGGCATTTGTACTACATCATTCAATTGAGCAGTGCTTGAGCTTTATCTTTGTTGTGCAGATTTGACAATTTGTTAGATTTCTAAGAAGTGTGATAAATTTTTTCTCAATTCGCAGAAAAGCTTGAAAATCACTTTGCTTCAACAATATTTGCCATCAGTAGATAGGGGTTGAATGAGGGTTGAACCAGACTGTTTAATTTAAACTATGTAGAGAATCATTAGACTCACTTTAAAGTTGGAAATCACCTGTCATGTTTATTTGTATTATTTCAGGCTGAAGGTGCTTCAAACAAAAGCTGGTGGCTATGCAATGGTGACTTCAATGTCTGCAAAGATATTTGATTTCCTTACTCCACAAAGCCCTGTGGCTAAAATCCTGTTGTCTGGTTTCCAGTCACATTTGCATCTCTACAATAATGGTGGTTTACTTTTAGCTTCACTTTGTACAAAGTAAGTCCACATGGGATTACAGTAAGCCCACAAGAATTCTTAGAATTGTGTTCAACTGAAAACTGTTTTCAAGAAGTCTTGGTGAAGGAGCAGAAAGCCCCGGCTTGCTTTGGAATGGTTCTGATTGAAACAAGAATTTGGATAGAAATTCTCAATAGAATTGGTGAGCAAGAATTATTTGAAAAAATTCTCAAAAATTCTTAGGATGGAAATCAGTGTTTATGACCAAAACCTGTGCTGTTCCTGTTTTTCTCAAAATTTCTCTTAGCCTAAATTTTGCAACTTTTTCTTCTAGTTTATATTTGAGTCATATCAAAAGCACCCTTACGAGACAACTGTGCATCAAAGTGAATGATTATGTGTTGGAAAAGATAAAAACAAGAATGGAAAAGGAAGAAATTTTTCATAGATTAGATATTGGGAAAGTTAAAGAGATGATGATTCCAGTTCTGTCAATTCTGTCATCAAAGCCAGCTTGCCAGTTCTCAAGTGAAGAAATGGATCATCTCTCAATCATAATTTTAAAGGTATATACCAGATGTGCCAAAATATGTTTACTTTTGACAACTAACGATAAACTGTACACTGGGTCAAGTTTAAGGATTTGGTGATTTACCCTCCAGTCAAAGTTCTAAAATATGTTTGCTAATTTTTCATCAAATTTTCAGCCAGCTTACTTCCCAAAGTGTAATGTGATTCTTTGAAAATTAATAGCTTGGAAACAGCCCAAATCAGTAGAAAAACGTCACTCCAATTCCACAAAGATGGAACTTGAATGAGGTCAAACTTGAAAGATGGAACAATTCCTTTTTATCAATGCAAATGCTTCACTAAAATTAAGAAAAGCAAATAATTTTGAATTGAGAAAGGTAGTACAAAAGGGTTGTGCAAGAATGGCGCAAACGCTTGTGCAATCATGGCCTGTCCAATATTTTTGCCATTGGAAATATTTCTCTTTTTAACAGTTTTCTGTGTTGTTTTTATCTTAAGTACCATTGGGAAAACTGATAGGATTAACAGCAACAACCATTGAACGAGAAGATCTGTTCTTGCCTATCATCCAATGCAATGCGAAAACTGGGACTCATGTAATCAGTCAATTTCTTTACCTTTGTCCAGTGTTTATGATTCTGTTCACCGTAAACAGCAAACTTTTGATTACTCATGGATTGATATCCACCGTTTAAATTTCTTTCGTTTCTTTTGTGACAGGCCTTTTTCAAGGGAATCAATCTTCAAAGTGATTTTCACAGTGGAAAGGGAATCAGAACCATGTCTTGCCAAGGTCCATCAATTATGCAATCACATTTAGTGTCAGGGATTGTGTTACCATTACCTTTTGTTGATGCCAGTAGCAGAAGGTTATTGGAATCTCTGGAAGGAACACAACGAATCGCAGTATGTACTGTATCACTAGCAGGAGACCAGTCAAGTATGTTGTTATTTATGGAAAATTTTTAGAAACATCCATACTCTCCCGTCTAAGTGCGCCGGTGAGAGATCAGATGTTCACCCGGGTCCTAGTGACCGAAAAACACGGTCAAATTTTCACCGGGGACTCAAAGTATGTAACGAGGACACCATGATTATAGGCAGCGAACTGTTTCTATGTTGCAGTATTTTCTCAAATTTCTGTCCGTAGTTCGCCTGTTTGCAGCTGACGTTTCACTTGTGAGGCATTTCACACCGAAGAGATTCACAGCTTGTCCGAGTAGACCGGTGGCTGGAGGGGGTGCATTGCTCCAATTTTTCACGGAGGAAATCACCGGGGCAAAATGTACCGGGCACTTAGACAGGGGTGTATCCATACTCGAACTAATGTAACTTCAAACTCTGACGAGAACATAGTTTCGAAAGGCCTCAGTGAGCTAGAAATTTGTCTTTCTTTGCATGGTACGATTTTCACTAACCAGTTTAGCAAAATATGCCAGTTACAGGACTGGCTTGCTTGGTATTCATACATTGGATAAACTCTCTAGAAAATGTTTTAAACGACTATTTGCACAGAGGGATTCCAACGTTAACAGCTACAACTTTGTGGAGAACGTACTTGATATTCCAAAACAGGCAAATTTCTACTCTAATAATCTCCGTTTTTATTTCCAGTGGTCATCGAGAATCTGGATTTGGAAGGAAAACACAATTCTCCGCTTGATGACGTCACTTTTAGAGAGCTGTTTAGAATAGCTGATGAAATCGTGAAGATTGGTGTGAATATTCTTTGCTGTCAGAAAGTGGTTCATCCTTCAGTTCGAAAGTTCCTGGAAAGAAAGGTTTGGATAACTTGCGTTTCCATGCATCTTTGCAAGAAAACATTAATAACCGAAATATCATAACATTCTCTGGCAGAAAATTGCCTTAGTAAACAATTGCTGACTCCAAGAATCTACATCTAAATCTTAATCAGTAAGACCCACAAGACATGACATTGATGGAGATATACACACCACCCATACCACTAATAACAAATCGTTGAGGCAATGAACATGATGGAAAGTTTGTGGCAATTAACAGAGCATTCTTGCTCAGAACCTCATATTTTAACAATTCAAAACTTGCTCCGTTTTATCAAGGTTGTTGTTTTGGCCGGTTTTGGAAAGGGGATTTCTGCAGGAAATCTTCCTCTTCGACAGGAAAGAATGGCCGATGAAAGCCGGGTAAATTACTGAGCCTAATTGGACATATCGGGAATAAACAAGACAGTTTTTGATATCATGGCTTTGATTTTCAGGTTGTAGCATTTAGGCAAAACGCTTGACCTTTTATTGACTCACCTGGTTCAGGTTTTCAAACATCTAAAAATTTTCTGACTCACCCGATATTTTAAAATTTTGATTTTACGATGATGAACTGTTTTATTACAGAATATTTTTGTCATCGAGCGACTAGGCTACAATCCCATTGATGACTTATGTTCAGCTGCTCAAGTCCAACCAGTTAAAGGTCTGTTCATGGAGATAAAAACATCGAATGTTGGCGTAATTAAAGAAGCTGAAATCATTGAATTTTTTAATAAACGGTAAGTCGCTTGGAATTGAAGGTTGGAAATAAATACACGTTCTTTCGATGAGAAACTTTGCTAAACATTCAGGACTAAAAGTTTCTCAATTTTAGGGTAGTTGATGAACGGTAATTTCTTTGTCTTTGTAAACAGTTGGTTGTTTGGTAGTTTTTGTGTTAAAACTATTTCTTGAAAACCAACTTTAAAGAGTTTTATAATAATAATGATAAAAAAGGAATGATTTATAAAAAGCTCTGGTTCCCGATATGGTAAGAAGCCTCGTAATCGGCTTCTTGTTTTTTGGTTCAAGATCGTGACATCGTTTCTCAATCGCTACAGATAACTTCTCCTTGAATTTCCTGGACTTTCCCAAGTCTCTTCCGGGTCCAAGAAACCCAATAACCAAAAAAAAAAAATATTTATCACTAAAATGAAGTTTCAAATGATAATTTTAAACGTTGGCCTCATTCTCCGTTTTATAATGAAACTGCTCTTTCCACCGAATTTTCTAATTACAGAAAAAATCTTGACTAGTAAAGCTATGTTGGGTACGAAAAAGGGTTACTTTATAGTGAAAAATACCGAAAATTTTCAAAGATAAAGATGCAATGACATTTCTATCAGGATGAATTTTTTCTGGGTTTTAACATTCGTTTAGTGTTTTCAAACGTAGACCGTGGCTTCTTAAATCTTAGGCCAACACTGACCAAGTGTGTCTCAAAAATTCTCATTATTGGTTTGCAGGTACCTTGTGCTGAAACCTCTTTCTGAAAACGAGACATACACCATGATGCTTTGCGGCATCAACGAGAATACCTTAGACGAACTAAAGAACACTATTGCAGCAACCGAGAAATCGTTGTTTCATCTCATCAGAGATCCAAGAGTCGTTTGTGGCGGTGGATGTTTTGAAGTCAATATTGCGGCTTATATACGCAGTTTGTCTCGATTTGCTTTTCAAGAAGATGAAGTAAAGAGACATGCTGTTCTTGGTTACGTCACAACAGGTAAGGTTCCATTAGTTTTTGAAGCCGCCAATCAATAAATCAATGAATCAATCGATCAATCAGCTCTACCCTTAACTCATCATGTCACATAAAAAGCCATAACGAGACCATATGAACCTTTGGCACAATCCCTACTTTTCAACAAGGGAGAACAGCTTTGTGCTTCAGTTACGCGAAAACCCTTTTTGCACCAATGATGTGGAAATCGAATAATGGTTTTTGTTTCAAACTGGAACTCATGACAATACATCTTCAAAAATAGATTAATGAGGTCAAATGGTCTATGTGCCTATTCTTAGCATCTGATCGGCTCATTAGATCGAAGTTCGACTTTCGAAGCGAAGCGACGTCCTAAGTGACTTGCAATTTTTCATTGGAGGCTGGAATTATAGAAGACTTTCGATCTTTTTGGTCCCTGTTTAGAATCAGTTTGGTTGTAAGTCCCAGTGTGAGTGAAAAGAAACAAATCAGATAAAAACTATTGAACGAATACAAGGAACCATGTCATCAGTCTACCAATCGTTATGATAAAGCCAGTTATCAGAAGAGTCCAGAAAACTCACGGCTGCACGGCTGTGAGCCAGAGGAAGGTTGTGCTTTAAAATGTCATATTTGAGGAAGGTTTAGTAATTTTGTTAAGGAATGAAGGAAAATGTTGCGTAAGTTAGGCAAATTTTATAAATTGTATAGCTATGAGGAGCTACGCAGTGAGTTAGAAAACCATAACCTTGTTATTTGGCCTTTATGAAATGATAAAATGAGCAAGATTCACGAACAAAATAAGGCAGTTTTGAACTTCTCTCTGCCAGTTGTAAGATAGTTGGCAGAGCGTGGCAATTCTTGCAATAGGCTGTCCGAGATAGCAAACGCTGCACCAAAATAAAATGCCACGGAGCAGAACTAAAAGAACAAACTTAGCATCCTTTAGTTCAGAATACATTTTCAAAACCTCGTCACATGAAAAGTTTTGTACCCTATTAAAATTGATATAGAGGTTTAATGCATTCGACATTGATAAACATTTCCAGAATTGTACTAAATTTGACTATGATTGTTTAACAACTACAGAATGTAACTTGATACAACTCCTTCCAGCACAACTGGACATTGCACTGAACAACATTGCAAGATCCTTTGAGCGAATCGCTAATGCCGTGCAGAAGGACAACGGAGAATGTTACATGGATACAAGTCACAACCATTTATGGTGCTTTCCACTTAACACAGAACCGAGGTCGGTTGTAAATGCCTCTTATTCATGTTGTTGTGGAAGATTCAACTACGAACCGTCAATGAAATTTGAATCTTTGGCATTTGCAGAGCTTGACAAGTGTGCTAGTCATGTGACAGACACGATGAAGGGACATGAACTTAAGGCTGTTCCAAAAATTGCTGATTCATTTTTGCTCCAAAAGGAATGCGTCTCTTCAGCTTTCGAGCTCTGCAATGTGACACTTCGAGTTGGGGTTACCCTCGAGTCGTAAAGTGAGCTGCACAGGAAGCAGTGAATAACCCGGCAAATTTGAACTTAACTCATTTTTGAATTCCACTTAACTCATTTTTGAGAACTGGTACCAATCTATCATCACACCGCACATCACACTTCCAACAGGACTATTCACTGCCCCCATCGCAGAGGATATGGCACCGAACTCTGCAGCTGCATATTAGAGTGATTAGAGTGTGTAATTTTGCCATTCCCAAAAGTTTTTCAGATAGATCACAGCCTAAACTAATAATCAACAGTTTGTTGTGAATTGAAATCCTGTTGTATCACAGGGGATTTTCTATGTTTGCTATGTTCAAAGCAACATAGATTAATAGTGATTATTTATGTTCGTATGTTAGCTTCACGTGAACACAAATGTTTACTCTAGTTCACTGTCGAATGAATTAGGAAACAACAATCACACAGTGACTTATTATCTAAGTAAGCCTTTCTAGCAATGCAAAAATCCTTTACTGGGTAGCTTATTTGAGTATGATGCTGTCTTGACGGTGAAAATCTGTCATGACGTCGATTACATTAAAATACAAGATTTACGGAAGGTTAAAGTTCCTGAGAAAACATTTGTCTGAAATTTCGTTGTTCGCACTCCCTAGTGTCTGAAATATTTTGGCCATATCTTTTGCTCATGATACTGTTAAGATTAGAATAATTCTATGCAAATTCTCTACGTGAAGCTAAGCTAGCCATGAAAAATCACCAGTGTTGCAACTAGGATTTCATTTGTTTCATTCTTCACCTAAGTGAAATGTGCTTCTGATAGTTTAACGGAATTTATGATCCCTGTATGCCTAAACAGTCGCCAAGGATCGCTGCAGACATTTAATGAATATACCAGTTGAAATAGTTTGCTCAAATTGACATCAAGCAGAGAACAGCCAGACCCTAATGCCTAAACGCTATACTTGAATCTTGAATGAGATAAGCGTTCTCGTGATCGACATAGTCAGGATTGCCATTGGCATTGCCATCAAGCCAGTGAAAAAAATTTCCAAAGCCATCTTGCTAAGGTACTTTTACCCCACTAGGCACTATCAATGCATCCCACATCCAGGCATGGGACCCCTAGTTTTAAAGTCCCTTAGGACGGGCATTGTGAACTGTGTCTGATGAGGAAGTTTGTGGACCCATTCGATCTTTAATGCAGTCCTCAAACAGAGGTTATCAACAGGCACCAAACTTCAAAATTACATTAAACTTAAAATTAGTGTTGCGAAGAAGGGTGTCAAACTCGTGACAATATTACGATGAACGTTGTCTGAGTAAAGACTTTTTACGTTGTTTATACTGGCTTAACCTTTCGAAACAATTCTATAATGGAAGTTATCATGAAAAAATGAAAGTACCAGACTTGAAATTGCATACAAATACGAAATTGGTGCTGTGGAGGAGCGTGTCAAACCCGTGACAATAACTACGATGCCATTCCTTTGCATCTGTGCCGTGGCACGCCAGAACGTAAACACACGGAAATAGATTGAACTTTCATCGCACAGACAATATCACATTTGCTCATGATTCTTGCTTAGAGACATTCAGACATTGCGCACTGGTTTACTATTTGCTACTTTTGACAGAAATAGAAAAAACAGAAGCTTGAACGCTACGCAAATATCGATGAAATCTACGGACAGTAATACATCAGACAAACTGAAGATTACTCGCCCGACCAGCTGATTTACTCAACCAAGAAATTGTTGTATATCTGTGAACAACGTCAATCCGCAACTGTTTGTTAAACCAAAGAAATATCGCCGTTTCTGCACTGATTTCATTCAAAGTTTTGAAGATTATTTGAGCTTGATCTATCAATGAGGGAGAATTTTGCAAAGAAAATTACAAATTAATGGAAAGTTATCGAGATAATCTTCGTTGCTACAACTCTATTAGCAATCGGTAAAAGTTTTAGCTATTGGAATTTGAGGTTACCGTGACGATTTGGTGGATTTTTGGAAGCTGGATTTGGCTCCAGTCGGACCGGAACAGGACGCAGATGATTGAGAAGTTTGCAGTGCCCACAATTTAAATCGCCATTATTGTACATAGCATATTGTATGCCATTAATTATTCGTTGGTACAAAGTTTGCTTTATGGCGTGCGGCAGAGTTTGATCTCATTGAAGATTTTATCCAATACAGCTCTTCTTCAAACGACTAAACTGTTGAAATAGATGTATACCAATCAACACATTGCTGGGTTGAAGTTGTTATAGCGTCTACGATCTAAACGCCGGACAGACGAACAGTTTAGTTTATCACGCGACAAATTTTGGTCACATTAACGATTTTGTCAAAGACAGCTCCCCAAAAACGATTATATTGCTGAAAACAAAATAAATACACGAACATATTGCTGGGTTGAAGCCGTTATAGCGTTTATGATCTCAGCGTCAGACCGACCAACCGTCTGGTTTATCACGCGGCAAAGTTGACCATTTTATCGTGCAACGGTAACCTTGCAGACACGATGAATACGACCGCTTCCGCAGAATATCCGCTCGCCGCGCGGATACCAATGGCTATTTTGTTGATTTTGGTGATAATTGTCGGGCTTGTCGGTAATGGAGTTATTTGCTGGACAATATACAAGAATAAAGATCTGCGGAAAGTTCTGAATAACTGGTTTATATTAAACATGGCGTTTGCTGATATTGGCGTTCTGCTTTCTTGTGTTTATTTTCCGTTGAGAACATACATCAAAGGTGAGAATGACGTTTGAGTTAATTAAAATTTTACGAAAGCCAGATGTAGTGAATTGTGATCAGACAGGAGAAAGGGCGCTGATTAGAACTTGTTTGACTACTCAACTGTCCACTGGTAAATTGTGTGCAGACATACTATGGTGCAGACTTGAGCCATTGTCCCCCTGGGTCCTTCAATAAACATTTTCAATTAATGGCCGCGTTTTAAAATTTTTGAAAATTTTCGTATACTAAACTTCTGGCCACGGATTTGAATTCAGCACCTAATGTTTAGTCTCATTGCAAATTTTCATATTGGAAGAGTTTGCGATTTTGATTTTATTGCGATAACGAATTTGAGAAATTATGAGGGAAAATCTTTCGGCGTGTAACTTAATACCCTCAGTCATTACAATTTTTTTTCTCGTAAAATCAAAAAGCTAGCGTTAAGATTATGAAAATTTGCAGGTAGATTAAAATTTGGCTGTTGAAGGTGAATCGGCAGTTAGAAGCTTCATTCGGAGCAATCTACAGAAATTTTGAAACATTCTAAAACGAGACCGCTAAGTTAAAAAAGTGTATTTAAAACTGCCTGAAAATGTTTTGATGCATTTTGAGGAATTTTCGAATGCACACAATGATAATAGAAGCTCTAACGCCACTCGATCGAACCTAGCGTATAAAGATGCATCAATATAACGCTCGATCCATGCTCTTTTGTAGATTGATCAATTGATTTGATATTCTTTAAAGGCTCTTATTCAACCAGCATACCTTGCACGTGTCGCCTCTTGGTTGGCCTTTGTTGTCGCCATTTTCATGGCCCATGATTCAACAAGTTTGCTACCGTCGAATTTTTTGTCGTTTTCAAACCATACCGGTATCTAACCAGCTTCAACTAAACCAGGTTTTCAAATAGGGCCTTCTGATTGGTCAGTCCAACAAATCCAGTCATTTGATTGGTTGAAATTTAAACTGGTTTACACAAAGCTGGTTAAACTGTGTCAGTGTGAATGCTGTATTAATTTCGAATTACAATATTTTGCAGGAAAATGGGATTTCGGTAAAGCAGCTTGCAAACTCAGTGGTTTCCTCAACTCAGCTCTTATGCTAGCATCAATCTTGACACTCATGATGATCAGCTTACACCAGTACTTCACTGTTCTTTTTAAATGGCCTGAAAAACGACTTCGCCGCGCGGCAGTTATCATGATCACATACGTTTGGCTTCATGCAGCCATCCTCTCAAGTTTACCGCTAACGGCGATGTCCGATTACGATCTTAAACCAGGCCGTGGTCAATGCGCGGTTAAATTGCCTGTGAAACCCGTGGAGAAGTTAACTGCAACTATTTATATCGTAACCGGTTTCTTTATACCGTTGGTTATAATGTCATTTTCGTATTACCGTATCCTGAAGGTAGTTTCAAAACACGCGCGGAGGATCAGCCGTATGTCGAATAACGCGTCGATGGACAGAAAACACATGCAGAAACAAGTGGCTGTCACCATGATCATCGTCTTGATAGTTTTCCTTATTTGCTGGAGTCCCTTCTTGGTGATGTCACTCTTTGGCGCGTTCATACCCGCACTGTCTAATCCCACTCTTGCAAATTTGGCGTTTATGCTCGGTTTCACGAATTCCTGTTGTAACCCAATAGTTCTTGGAACGCGAAATAGAGCCTTCAAGTATGAGTTTATGGAAATAGTTGATCGAATAAAGACTCAATTTGGTGGCTGTTGCTGTAAGGTTAACAAAGAGCCGACTGGTAGAGTAACTGCGGAGTCTGTGGCAGTATCTGACATTAGTGTTGTTCACTCCAATGCGAAGGCGGTCGATGATGACAATCGTGTCATTACAATCTGACCGATCATCAAATGTTTATTCTTCGATACTTTAGGCCCCAGTTACACCATACCGTATTGCTATCAGAGTGGAATGACTTTCATATCGGATAGAGGTTTGAGTTTTACTATGCCGCACCAGTCCGATACAAAACATACCGATTAGCGGAGAAAAAATCACTCCACTCTGGAGGTGATACGAAAATCACACCGAAACCACTCCGTTTCATTTTTTCATTTAATTTTTCATATTTCAACACAAGAACCCTATCAGCTAAAAACAGGAGAAAAATAAAAACTATCGCTTGATCGCTTAATATCCTCAGCAGAACAAATTACGCTGGTGTCATCCGCATACATGTTTGAGGTGCGTTTTTTGAGGCACTGTTCAATACCATTGACATAAAGGATGAAGAGGAGAGGCCCCAAGCACGAGCCCTGAGGAATACCGCAATGAACAGTTTTTCGTAGCGAAACGTTCCATCATCGTTTCCGTAGAGAAACGTTGTCGTGTGATCACACAAATGCGATGTACTCCGCTTCAAAACAATGAAATTTCAGATTAGCAATGAATAAAATTTGGCGCTAGATTGCAAAAGCGCATTGGATTGTGGACCAGAAATGCGGAGGAATATGGCGTAGGAGCAAGAGGCGTGTCGTAGTGTAACTGCTTGCTACTCCAAATGTCACTCCAGAGAGAGAAAGTCACTCCGTTCCGATAGCAATCCGGTATTATGTAACTCTAGCCTTAAATGCAGGGCCAATGCTTTTTGCTTCATGCTTTAGGCCGTGGCTGCTTATTGCAGCTTTAAAGCATAATAAAGTCGCTGTGTATACAGCACACTTATAATAACCATGTTCTTCATGCAAAGAGCAGTGGTAATAACGAGCGTTGTTTAACTCCCAGTTCTCTAGAATAAGGTACTATAACATCATCAGATAAAACAGCAAATATTCCAGATCTCTAAATCGATGTAAGAAGATGGGTATCAACGAAGTTGGGTTGGTGTAAATTCTAAGGAACTTTAGCTGCTCGTCTATGATTCTACCGTTGGACCGTTCGGAAATCTTTTATACTGTTTCGAAATAGAAAGGATCAGAACTGAACGATATTTTGTTACATTTAAAGAATTTTCGAATGTGTACGTGACCAAATTTCTATATTGTAAACCAGAAGCTTGACAGAGTTTTGCATGATACAGTAGTGTAGATGGGGTGTAGACATCCATAAACTATGGTTTTCTTGGGAATTACCATTTACCTTTTTACAGATTTGGAACCTATGCTTTGCAAAGCCCCAAGGGAAAGGAAATCAAAATAATGAACGTTAATAGCATTTTTGTTTATATGAGGTGGTGACTTTCCCAGAACCAACAAGCAGAGAGTAAACTGTAAAGATCGTCAGATAACTTGACAAAGGACAGAGGTGTCTGCTTATGGAGAATTTACACTGACACTGAATTCATCTTCTCATTTTTTTATAATTTTAGAATACTGTAAACGATGAGTATGTTTGTAAAATACGATTTTTTAGAAGCTATATCTTGAGTTTAAAAATACGATCCAAATGGTTTGCTTCTGATAAGACATGCGAGTTAAAAATAGTAGAGATGGTACACCATCTGATTTGAAGTCACTTTCAAATGCCATCTCATTTGACCGATAAAAATAGATATGGCGTGGCCTTATACTCTTTTCACATTTGCAAGTTAAGCGAGCTGAATCTTCTACGATTCAGAATTTCATATCTCCTTTAAAGAGCCATTGTTACCCAGGCTCCTTTGCAGGTTTGCTTGCTTGCAAAAGGATTCAGATTGACAGTGGCATTTAATGATATCAATACAAGAGTGTTGACTTGGAAAGATTTTTGTGCCAATCAATTTATGCGAGTTTTCTCCACTTTCCACCACAACCTTCCCACATTCCCACAGATGTATCAACTTCAACATTGATAATATGATAGTATATGACTTTCAGTCACTCACCATGTTATTCAAGGCATTTTCTGTAGTACCTCCATCTGACTGAAGACTCACATATCGGGCCTAAGCTCAAACCTTTTTTTTGCTAGCTATGACTCCAAGTTTCAAGAAACTGCCGCAGTTTCGCCAGTTATAGTGAAGATTTGCATGGATGACGTATATATTGAGTAGACCTGGCTCAATCTTAAAACATTGCTCCCATTCCGTTATTGATCAGAGCGAAATGAACAACATCTTGAACACAGAACGTCTTTTCGGAGGTGCACCATATTATCGAGCAAATTTGATGTTTCTTATGTTACAATTTACGATTCAGATCTTTTAGAATCGAGTAAGTTTCAAATTATTCTCAATTTTGTAATTTTTATTCGATTTGTTCTTAAATAGGAATTGCTTCACAATCGACTTGAAATGCAGAATCGTAATGAAACAGAGTACAGAATTTAATTGGGGTAATGGGTAAGCCTGGGTAAAATGGGTAAGACAACTAAAGTGACTAAATTTCGTAAAATCTTCCAATACAGATTCTCTTAGCAATATCTGTTGGAAGCCCTCCTTGAAGTATCAAATATTGAGTAAATAGTTCATTAATATCTCTCGTTATTCGGCTATCAGCATTACCAATCCTACCCCTGCCTGCCCACTTTATCCCTGCAGATCCTACTGAAAGCGTTCCGTTTGATAAATATTAATTAGAGAAGTTCTACTACATTTCAAACTTCTAACTTCAGAAATAAAAAATGTTTTCAAAAAAACTCTTCTTTGAAGTTTTGCCTCTCCTGTCGCCACACATTAGTAGATGCCTCAGTTCAGAAATATGACCAATGCGATGCGAGGAGTCGCAACAAAAAGAAAACCAAACTCAATTTCTGCTCTTAGATCCTATAAAACTGTCAACAGCATTGAACTCTACAAAACTATCATAAAATCTGTAATAAAATCATTCTAGTATCATTACAGTGCAAATTAATTTCTAATTCATTCAAAGTTCTTATTGATACTGTATATTATCCAAACCCCTAGCCAGTTGCAAACCCTCGCAACTCTTAGAAGCCGATATCTCGCCTACGCTACCACAGTGAACCATTTCCTCTTTCATGTCAATGGCACATATACGACCGAGGGTTGGTCAAACGTGGTGAGTGGCTGAGCGGCTTAAACAGTTTTCGTTCGAGTGAGGTCAAACTCCGGATGGGTGACCTCGGGGACTGACCTCACAACTCACTTCGTCGTCCTTCGGAAGGGACGTTAAACTAGGGGTCCCATGCCTGGATGCGGCATACAAAGTGGGCCTAAATTAGCTCTCAGCAGCTAGAAATCCTGATAAGCCCACTCAAAAACGAATTGAAAAACAAAGAACAAGGTACGGTACTGGGTGAAATAAACATGTCTTGTTGAGCCAAATTATAGCCAAATTACAGCACAAAGGTCGTTTTAGGTTTATCTCTAATGTGATAAAGTATCTCTGTCCGCGAGATTGCACGAGCTCACTCGAAGCCGCTCAGCCACTCACCCCGTTTGGTTCACATTGCTCAAACACTATGGCAATCTGGCTTCAATTGTTATGCCGTATCTGATTGCTGACGTTCACGATCAGTGTCTTCCAGTTTTCCCTGTCATCAGCTTAACGTGCGATAAATTGTGAGCTACAAACTCTTTCACGAAGTTCCTTCGATGATGTCAGTTTTCCTCGCTTCTGTGAGGCAGATTAGCAACTGGCAATTACAATAAGTGGAAAAACAATTAAAAAATTACTCTAATTCTCCTTTATGTCAAACACAAGCACAAATTAGAAAATCTACATCAAGGCAAGACACAAAAAATGAGATCAGCGTACAACTTTTCCAAAAAACTGTAAAGCTGTACGAATTCGACTAATATTTCCAATTCTAATCTAAAGTAAAAAAATATTACACCTTTCATAGTAAGTGACAACATAGGTTACATCTCCAAAAGCATCATAGTGAATAGATTCGAAACTGTCCATTAAAATCATAAATCATATGTATTGTTAAGTTTAGACAAAATTACAACACTACCCAGGAATTGTAAACTTTCGTATGTTCTAAACTTTCGTAACTTGGTCGTCAATTTCATAACGGAACCCTCTCTACATCGCGTGCACAAAAATATCCCCATTTGAAGGGCCATTGCAACATTAAAACATTGGTTAATAATATTTTATTGGCAAAAATGTCATTTAATGATGGACAAGCTCAGATCCATGTTAAATTTTCCTGACCGAGGCTCTGCAAAGGGCTTTTGGGATTAAACGAGAAGGGCCTAAAAATGCCAGGAGTAAGGCAGCAGGAATAGAGAAGGTGGGAGCTTCGCATCACATGAATTTCTGGGGAATCTACTTTAAATGCTATGCCTTTAACCAAAGATCTTTTTTCCTTTAATATTGTGCACACTCTCCATTATGAATAGTCAATGTAGTCAACTGCAATAACCTGCACTTTTTTGGGGGAGGGGTTGGGGAACTTTGAACCACAATGGGGAAACGGCCTCGCTAGAAACTTAGAAATGAGTGCGAAAATGAGAATCTTAGGACAAAACAAAGGGAAGTGAAGGCTAGAATGGTGGTGCAAAAGGTATTTGTCAGCCTACTTGCCTAGAACGAAGCAATATTTACGAGTAAGATTCGGCAGTAGACAAGCGAAAGATGGTGATTTTGATCGTGATGTTTGACAGTGACAGTGATTTTTCGATCAATTAGGACAATGCACCTGATTTCAATGGACAGCTATAAAGCTGTATCTTACATTTTAAAACCTGTCGGCCGCAAGTACCGTGAGCCTACTGCTGGATTCATCTTTAAAAGGAAAGTCAACACACAATTCACAAGCAGTAAGCTGGTCTAAAAGCCTGCAATGTAACTATACGTAAGTCTGTAATGCACATTAGGCAACAGAAGTCTGCACAGCTTGGTTACCAGAGGGGCCATCAGCAACGCTTACAGCTGAACCATTATGTGGTGAGTTGCCAGTACGAGGAGAGCTTCCAGTACGAGGCGAGCTTCCAGATGAATTAGTGCTTCTTCGTCTCCACCGTCTTCGGATTTCTTCCAATATTTCCTGGTCCGGTTCAACAGGCAGTTCAGAATCACTGAATGACCAGTTCCTGATGAATTTGCCCGGCCTAAATGGTGTACGTGCCATCAAATGAATCCATGTTTCCGCACGATGTAGAACCATTGCAAAAATTTGGGCGACCAAGATCTGGTGGGATGGCAAATTAAACGCAGTTTAAGCATGGTTTTATGAGCCAGGCCACTGTCGTACCGCATCACATAAATTTGCCCTAGCGCAGCAATGGTACCATGGCACAACGCCTGAATTGCGCTACGAAATAGCTATAAAGCCTATCAAAGTCCCTTGTATCCCTGCTGTTAATCTTGCAAAAAAGAGACTCATTATGAAAGATGTAGGTTGTAAAGAACGACTAGTAAAAGAAACTTTGGTATGGATTTCAGTATTTCTGTATTGTTATTTGTCAGGGTCAAAAAGGTAGCCATGCCTATCATGCTCCCAAAGATATCGGCTTTGTTATCTTCTAAGTTGCACATTATTTAATGGTCCATATAAAATAGGTACTCACCAAAGCATACACGAACAAAAAACCAACGCTGAGAAAATCAGAACCAAAGATGGTCAAAACATCGCCTTGGTTCATCACAGTGAGCATAAATGTCAACCATAACACATTGCCGACGACAAGTACTCCAAGTGATGTGTCACGAAGTTCTGAAAGCTTCTCTTTTAATTCCTGACTTTGACTGAACGCGGCTTGCTCAGGCAGTAAACAAAGTTCTCTCAAACCGCTCCAAAATCTGTGCTCTTCCCCGCCATCCATATTATCTTTTTCTAAACTTTTGCATGGTATCTTGTCTATTGCCTTTCTAGTGTTTCGAATCATTGTTTGTGCTACAATGAATAACGAATAATTAGCAAGGGTAACAAGGGCAGATTTTGTAATACAAAAGCATCAGTTACTTTGATTCACACCTCAATTCAAAGTTATCAGCTAATGCAGACAAAAGAAATTCCCTCAACGAGTAATTCAAAACAAACATAGCCGCAAAGTTGCCCCGCAACCAGAGAGGCAAACTCTCACTTTGATCAGGCGAAGGGAGGTTTTTAAGAGAAGTTATGTGCTTAAGACGAAAGAATAAGGGTAATTCTCAAGTTCTGTCTGGCGGATTTTGTTTACGTTATTCAGAGGCCGAACAGAGGGCATTTCAATTCTTGCATATTTATTGCTCAAATGTAAACACTTACTCCTTAGCTTCTGAATAAAATAAACAAAATCCGCCAGACACAGCTATAGGTTTACCCTTCTTCTTTCGTTATAAGCACATAACTTCTCTTAAAAACGTTCCTTCGCCCGCACCAAGCGAGAGTTTGCCGTACTGGTTTCAGGGCAACTTTACAGCTATGTTTGTTTTGAATCACTGGTTGAGCGAATTTCTCTCGTCTGCATTCGCTATTCGCTGAGAATTGAGGTGCGAACCAAAGCAACTGATACTATTGTATTACAAAATCTCCCCTTGTTAGCAAAAGGGCGAATTCTGTGAAAAAAAGATTCAGCTCTGCGACGTTTCAAAGCGATTTGCCTTCCTGAAGAAGTGGTTTTGCACCTTCTGCGCAGCCAACCACGATGTTTTGCACCCTCGGTTTATTTTGATTTGATTGAGTGCACTCAGAGGTGTCAAATCTATTCTTTAGGGAGGCAAATCACTTTGTGATGCCACAGAGCTGTATTTTTTCTCATCAAAGGGCCCAAGTTTGATAAAGTTTTGAACTTTTTTAGATGAAAATTCAAACTGGAGATATAATTTCAACGAAGTATCAAAGAAACTAGCTAGAACCTGTGGGGTTTCTTTAAAAATCAAATACATCTTGCCATCAAATGTTTTTTTCCTTTGTCTATAAAATGCCGAGTCAGTCCTTTAGTATGGTATTGCAGTATGGGGGAAATACAACTTCTAAATTGAATCTGTCAAAAAAGTTGCACAAAGAGCTATAAGAGATATTTGCTTTCATCCCTATCTTTCACATCCCATATATTTTCTTTTTCATAGATCTAAAGGTTTTGATTTAAGACTATCCGAAGTTTTGAGCTTAGACAATTGACTGTTGTGTATGAATGTGTGAATAAAATCTCTCCAGTCTACTTTCAAAATTTTTGTGCGCGACGAATGAAGGAGCTTATTTGTTTACTGTAGTCTCCAGTTTCCTATTTTTGCGTCTCGTCCATGCGCATTATTTGAAGCTGAAACGGGCAAATCGTTTTGGCACACGCGGTACAGAGTCTGAACATCAAACAATTAAAAATGAGCATACCTGCAGTTGGATATTGCAATTTTTTAACAGCATTAAATATCCTGCTTAGATGTCCTTCTTTTGTTATTTCGAAATTGGCCTTCAAAGTTTCCTTGTCCATGAATTTCAGATCCGCAAGATCCCTTGGTTCTGTGTAGGAATTCTCTTTAAATTTGCTCCAATAATCTTCAAGTCCCAGCCTGATTAGCCATTCCTCCACATCTTCCTGTTATATGAGGTAACATTTACGATTGTTTTTGAAGTATATAAACAAATTTAATCTACTATGTTGTGTATCTCCAGAACGGAACGTTTCGTATGATAATATGATCCTCTTAACTCACTATCCTTAAATCCTGTGCCTAACTTATTCATTTGTGTTTTTTAGTTTAGTAACATATCTGTAATTTCTTAGTTTTCGAAAATCATTTTTCTAATATCAATTATATGTATGTGTAGCATCTTGTATCTCTTAGCCTAGATGCATGTCTGTATATAATGGCACTGTTGTTTGCTCCACATGGCACCGTCCCAGTAGTGTTGCATAATAGTTAAAAGTATAGGAGAATTTAACTTGTATCGTAATATTCTATGTGGATAAAATAGATTTACTATCATAATTTCCATCACTTACGATTAAATGCTAATATGAAAGGGCATCACTAGGGGTAGACTGGGGTGAACTTGTGCAACCCTCTTTTTTCTGAGGGTGTAATTCATTCAGATGTAAAAACGGTGTACAAAGCTTGGGCACAGCAAAAACCCCATTTAGCACTCCCTCCAATTATACCAAATGCAAGCGGTTATTAAAGATTTTCAATTTATTTAGCCAGACAAGTTTGCATATAAATTTGAAATGATTATTTCTTAAAATAGCAAAGAGAAAGATGGCGTAAAGAGAAAAACAAATGCAAGAATTCTTACAGGGACTTCTTGTTCTATATCTTCAGGAGGCAGACTGTCGACGAGCATCATAATTCGCTTTCTGTGACCACGATTTCGTATTCCCATTCGAATCAAATCCTGAGAAATAATTAGGAAAGTAAGTTGAAATATTACGAATTTCTGCGAGCACTTAAAGCGAAAATTTTCGACAAGGACAATCATGAAGTTCTTATGAACAAGTCATTTACATTTTGTAAAGCTTCAGAACGATTTTAATTGACAAACTTCTGAAAATGGCGGAGAGGGGGTTGACAAATAGTGACTTCAAAATTTGTAGTTTTTCAAATCTTGAGATTTCGCTCAAGTATAACTGTGAACTAGACATTCGACAAGTGAGCAGTGTGTAGTTTGTAGACATTGCGTAACAATGTGGTAAATAAAATTTTGAAAATTTAAATTTCCTAGCTGCATGAAGAGACATTGGGAAGGATTCTGAAAACATAAAGACGCAAATTCATATTATTGTGACTTGTACACCACGTGATTATAATTTTGTCAAGATTTTTACAGCAACACAACTTTGATAAATGTTGATGCTTATAAGCATTGATATTACCTTTTCTTTCAAACCATAAATAAAGCTGACATTATCATAACCATTTTCTTTAAATATTTTGGCATAATCCTGTCAAAGAAAAATATTACTTAAAAATATGCAAGGCAACAAATGACTGCAATATTACGAGACACACACAGGCGTGATATAAACTAGCCTGCGTCGCAGACCCAATTCCAAAAAGAGAAGGATAGGGTCTGCGCACAATGGAGCGATCCCGTGTTCTTTGCATAAATTACATTCAAGGATCCTCGAATGTAATTTATGCAGACTATCAGGATTATGTACACAAAATGCATGTATCAATCGAAGAATTCATCGTAAGTTTCTGGAGAACATCGTAAACACTTCAGTACAAAGAATGTCGGCCATTACTTTTCCTCTCGCTCGCAAAATGATGCACTAATTATGCATGACACTCGCTGTCTGGTGCTCAGTAAACGGAATAAATTAAAGTGACAAGAACACGAGATCGCTCCATTGTACGCAGACCCTATTCTTCTCCTTTTGGAATTGGGTCTGCGACGCAGGCTAGATATAAACAGGCTTTGCATATGACAGTGCTAAGACGAGTTCCTGTCTTATGCTGTATGAAATATTTCCCTATGATTTGATGGGAACCTTTTTGTCTATCTCCGCAAATTTGGAAATGCCGGGTGCATGGACGTCGGAAGCATCGTAGCATGGCGTAGATTTTATAATAAATACTAAAGATTTTGAATCTCATGACAATAAATGTGCACAGAATACAGTAAAAACCCGCGTATAAGAACCTAGTGATTAAGAACCTACAGGCTGAAAATTCTGAAATTAGACCTCCAATTATAAGAACCCTTTCAGCCTGAAATTTTAAATAGGTTCTTATTTGTGGAGATCATCAAACTAGATCAAAACTCTAGTTGCTTTGTCATTGAGTCTATACATATTGATCCTGCCATATGTGCAAATTGCAAAGAGCTCTAAAGATGCTTTGAAAGCTTTTCATTGTATTCTGTAAAATTTCTGATTCTTCCACAAACTGATGTTTTGAATAAGGCCTTATGAACTCAGGTGTCTCTCAACTGACAGTAAATAAATGAGCTTGAAGTTTCAATCTGAACAAAAGTAATACCTGGAAGCCCTGAATGAAATAAGAACCAATTTAAGAACCTGAACAGCCTTATTTCCTACTAAATACTCAATACATAAGAGCCTAATCAGGCTGACTTGCAAAATTGTAGGTTCTTATACGCGGGTTTTTACTGTATCTTTCACCTCTCACCCATGGTACATTGCATTTTCTTTATTGTTCTGAGGGAGGAAACCTTTTTGATTTGATCACTGTTTTTAGGCCCTTTTCAGTCATTTTGCAACCATAAGTTGAATTTAACTTGTCCTGGAAAGACATCGAGACAAATCACACAAACATTTCAATCTTTCGTCTTTGAACTAGAATGTGAATCGTTCAAATAAGTGAAGTACGCAAGATGCTATGAATTTTCAAAAGTGTGAACTTTCTTCTGGCTCAGCCGCTAGGTACTACGATTTTCAAACGTTTGAAATTATTTTTGGCGCAACCGGTAGTGTAGCTACAAATAAGGCAACAATCATAAAGTAATTTCAAAATAAGCATTTGTAGTAAGCAAGGATAAATGTAGTAAAAAAAAGGACCAGACTTCCGAAAAGCAAAGCGATTTGTTTCAATATGACTAGACTTATGACGATGAGTCCCTTGAATCCCTGCAGGTAAACCTTGATCAGCGGGAACTCATAATGAAACAGTGAAACAGCTGACCCTATTTAGGCCCAAACTCTGCGATTCCTAGTGTGCCAATCAGGTTGCGAGATTTGGTCAAGAACAATGCTGTCGAATGATGCGGTTGACTAGGTTTGGAACGAAGTTGCTGCAGCAAGTAGTTACGGATTTCTCTGGTTTGTTTTCATCTTAAAACCATAGAAAATGTAGCTTTGAAAGACTCATTTTGCACTCACCAGGTAAAATGAACTTCGTTCTTCCGATTTATACCATCTGTTTAACGTGGTTTTTATCGCATTTCTTTCTGAGGAGTAACCCGTTGAAGAGAGCTAAAGCAGTCGTTCGAACATGATTTGAGCGATCGAACGCAGAAAATAGGGTCAGGTTTTCAGAGTAATACTATGCGTCTCTCTTGACCGAAGCGCTATCATCAAGTCAAAGAGCACAGGGAAACAAGAGACTCTAGGTCATAAGTTTACAATAAGAATTCCATCGCTTGTTTTACAAAATTCGCCCCTGCTTCTGTTTTAAACATACATGATATGATCTGGGAAGAAATTCTTCAACTGATACTGCTGAATGTAAACGGGGCATTTTAACAGCAAATTTAACTTTTGTTTGGCCTGGAAATTTGAATCCATCAGCTTCATCTGTAAGAAAATATTTGCAAACATGAATAATCTTTCTTGAGAACCAAATATCATACACAAACACAAACAAGTTTTTAACAATACCGTAAAAGCTCTATTTAGCCCCCCTCTCTAGTACGTCCCCTCTCTAATAAGCCCCTCCAATCTGAGCAAAAATTTCAAATAAGCCCCCCTCTCTATTAAGCCCCCCCCCCCACTTATAGCAAACACTAGAAATTACCAAAGATATTCCTTTCACTTCGCTAAATAAGCTTGCATATTCATTTTGGTGTGGTGGTTTGGGACACAAACTGTGCCGAAGTTATGCATTTGACTCGTAAAATTGTATATTGAATCAGCAAACTATGGAGTAAAAGAACTGAAAAGCTATTATTCGTATACATCTCATTTGATTTTGCAAATAAGCCCTCCCTGTCTAATAAGCCCCCCTCTGGAGTGTCCGAGATTAAATAAGCCCCCCGGGGGCTTAATAGCGCTTTTACGATATCTATTGCTATTTTTAAACAGTGGAACAAATAATAGACATTAAAAGTGATGTGTCCATGTAAGTACAGTTTCAGACCAATTCAGTTCAATAATGTTATGTAACAAAAAGTAACAAAGAGATACATCAGGGAATCTAACAGTAGATGTAAAAACCTGTCTGAAATTAAGTGTGAAGTGAAATATCCGCGAATAAAAAGAATCCAAGTGTTTGCATGAGCAATTTAGCGTTATCGCAAATCACAAACGGTTCTTACCCATGCTCGTTTGTTTTCTGACTCTTGGTGGCTGCCCTGGTTTTTTCATCGCAGATTTGATTGGTTGAGGTGGAAGGAGCACAGAGGATGTAGGTCTTGGAGATGAACTTCTCTTCTTTGCTCCTCCAACAGGTTCAAAGTACTTGTCCCCATCATCTTCCTGTATTGGAAACTCCCGTGATATTTCATCGTTTATATCATCATCTCCATTCACAGAATCTTCTCCATCGGTAAACTCAGCATCCTGTAAAAAGCAAAACCTAAAATCAGGTCGTAATAATTTTGTGATGCCTTGCAATAAAAAAATATTTAAAAAGATAAAAGCAGCAAAACGACGCATCTATAGCACGCAGAATTATGTGGGCCGTACATTCTTGACTCAAATACCGGGTGTCACAAAAAATTGTGCCCCGTTTGTGTGGCTACTGTGGAGGAGCTATATATTCAATTATCTCGGTTTCTGAGCAGTTGCATTGGTCAAGCTTCATTGTAGAGTTTGGGGCCTTGTTTGAGTCAATCTGGCAAGCTGTTGCTAATCAATGGCAGAGAAAAGGCAAAATTAGTGGTTGCTTCAAAAACAGCACTTCTTTCTTCTCCAGCAATGTCAAAATAAAGTAAATTTTCAAAGAAAGCGTTCTAGCATCATACTAAAATTTTTGCATCAAATTAAAATTAAACTCTCTCAAAGGGTTAGCAGTGTTTTCTATTCATAAGAGAGCACTTTAAGCCTTTTAGAAAATGCAGTGAAAATTTTAACACGATGCTAAAACCCTTTCTTTGAAAATTTACTTCATTTTGGCGCAATCATTTATTTTCCGTGTTCTCTGCCATAAATCAACAACCACTTGTCAGATTGACTCATACAAGGTCTCACAAACTCTAAGTTAAAGCCCGATCTGTGCATCCATGGTTAATAAAACGAGGTGCCCTACATTCATGACCAAGAAAGATACCTCCTGCAACCAAAACTTACCGACTCATTGAGAGATTCGCTGTTTTCATCACCTTCGTTTTCTTCTTTAACAATTGGCTTTTGTTCTTCATGTTCTTCTTCATATTTAAGTCTCTTTGACGGGGGTAAACAACACCAACAGAAATGCTTGAAATATTCTTTAAATGAATCTAACAAGTTTCCACTTTCACTTGATGCAACTTTCGCCTCTCTTGTTCCTGTAAAATGAGGACTCAATGCATTATAACTCATACCGGGTGTCCCACAAAAAGTACTCCACTCTGTCTTTCTGGGCTTCTTTTCAAACAAAAAGCAAATTTTTATGACATAATATGCATTATTTTTCAAATGAGTTTCCAATGCAGATTATATTGTATGGTGATGAAGATTTTACTGATGGTTTCAATAGAGATATACTTCTGTTAACTCTCTTGTTTTATCCATAAAACTGGTCGGTTTGATTAGGAATTTAAATTTTTGTCATTGAACTACCAACTTCCCATTTTAAGTATTTATGTAGTAAGTGTTTTCTTTGTTTTGTTCTCAGTTACGTGTAAATTTATGCGTCATTTTCTAATTCGTCTAACTCAATCGAAAATAACTCCATTTACTTATCAATACTACTTTATAACTAACGCTAAGATACAGACAACAATAGATATCTTATGGTATAGTATGGTCAGTCTAGTGCTTCTCAGCCAAAATGTCGAGCTTTCAAACAAATTACTCTTCAAGTATCATCCAATATCAAGATTCTGAAGGAAGGGAGGGTGGGATGGGGTTGTATGTCTTGTTAAAAGAATCACTATCGACGTGTGATAACTTAGACTTCATTCTTTGCTTATATACCTTGTAGTCCCTTGGGCCTTATTCTATGTAGTACTGTGCTTACTTAGGGGAACCTACCCGCTTGAATATCTCATGGGATAGGTGAATTCATTTATCTTTGTCTTTCAAGTCGTTAAGTGTAGTGCTATGTTCGTGTTTCATGTTATATGTTGCCATGCGGTAGTCATAGTTTTTCGCTTCAAATTAAATTGTTCTAGTAGTAGGGTATAGCATTTTGTAAGTATTGTTATTGAGTGGTCCCAATGGGATGGTATCATGTGCAACTGCAATGCCTGTCGTTTTAATGTAAATAATGTACAAACCGTTTAAAAAATTATTTATTTGTTTATTCTACTTAATGTATCCATCGATTTTGATTAGTTTACGTGTACATATGTACATGGCGGACTAAATTAGACTGATAACATGTCGTAGTTGTGCTCCTTGATAAACTGATAATCGCTATGAAGCGCAGTGGCGGCATCCAATTCAATGAACGAAGCGGAAACTGGGACTGAGGTAGTTAGTCTAAGACTAAATTATGATAAATCGATGTAAAATAAAGATACAACAACAACAACGAGTAATATGTATTGTAAGGTTTTAGATGGAATGTAAAAAATAATATGTATTCCAAAAAATGTTAGCACCTGAGAAAGAAAATCTGTGAAAGTGAATCAATTTATTAATTATCCTATTTTCAATTTGCTTTGAGTGGGCTTGTCAGGATTTCTTGCTACTGAAACCTAATTTAGGTCCACTGTGCATGCCGCATCCAGGCATGGGACCCCTAATTTAACGTCCCTTCCAAAGGACGATGAGGTGAGTTGTGAGATCAGGCCTCTGAGGTCACCCATCTGGAGTTTGACCTCACTCGACTGAGCTTAACTTCAGTTACCTGACGAAAACTATTTAAGCCACTCGGTCACTCACCCTGCAATATGAATAAACTATTAATTCACTTACCCCATGATCGATCAGTGAGATTTGCAACTGAATAGATAGTAAGGAGAAGATATCCAGAGGGGAGACATAACAGATACCACATTCCATGAATCAATGCCATGAATTCAAAGCCATGCAGCAATGCAGTGAAGAAAAAAAAGCCAATCATTGCAAATAGGTACCAAGTTGTAGGTGCAAACCCCAACTGCTCATTCCAGACGACTTCTTTTAAATGTTTTGTAACTGTATGATTTCCAGATTTTTGTGTCGATGTTTTGTTTGGATTATGGAGATAGTCATAATATTTTATGTATCCACCAACGTCTCTCACGGTCTACAATGAGAATAAAACATACAAACATCATTTATATCACACCTTCTGCTTCTGAAGAATCCATCTTTCAAAACAAGAGGAGCGAAAGCGAAAGTCTTTTGTTCTTTGAGATTTTGCATTTTTGAGGCAAAAATCTTCATCTCTATGCAAAGTTTAGTACGGATACAAATGTTCACATTCATATCCGTCTTCGTTTGGAAATTATAGCCATTCAAAGAATTTGAATTCATATTGACCGTGAAATCAAATCTTTGGAAAAATGTTTGCAGTCAAAAGTTTGGACAAATTTTTTTGCCCAAAGTTTGATTTCATGGTCAAAGTACCTATGAAGTCAGATTCTTCATTATAATTTTCGAAATGAGGGCAGATATAAATGTGAAAATTTGTATCCATATATACTAAACTTTGTATCCAGATCAAGATCGTCCAATGAAATGCAAAGTCCCAAACAACAGACTTTCGCTTTGGCGCATCTTACCTTGAAAAGGTGGATTGAAATGTGTTAACGGGTAGCTCTTTTTGTACACAATTTACGGCAACGAAGAGTGACAGATTTCTTCTTGCCACATATTGTAAACCTTCTACATTCTCGCATTTTGGAAGATGGTATAATTTTCGTCTAGTGATTCAGGATGGATGATGACTTAACTTCTTCCAAATAATCCATGGATTCTTTGACAGAAATAAAACTGCCACCATTTAAAAATGACAAATGTACGAGTAAATCTCCACGGCAGATTTACAGCAAAGCCTCTAAAGTTCTTGTAAAGTTGGTTAATTCAAAGAAAACTGTGATAAAATTTTACAATTACCTTTTCAAAGACCTGAAGAAATTGGATTCTATGCTCTAGACGATGCGAAGAAAAAGCGAAGGAAAACTGTCTTACCTTAAGAATGATTCCAACAATAGCGATGGACATAATGACAGCAAACACGAAAGTGAGGAATTTTGCCACTTTTAGCTGTGTATCTTGTTTTGTTTTCAAACAAATAACAATGAAGAAAATAACAATCAGGAATAATGAGATGAAGACACCACTACTGCTCAACGAAGGGTATGAATATGTTAGGCCACCACCGACAATCAATATCACTGTTGCAGGTCTGAAAAGAAAGGATATTTGTTGAATGAATACAAAAACAAACAAAACAATACCCGTTTTAAAGGCAACTGCTCCGTATATATCAAGGGGATCATATTGGCAAACATACTGGGTATCTCAAAAAAGTACCCCATTTTGACTTAACAGGAGAACAAAGCGATAAAATATCGGAACTTTTCGAGTTCATAGCCACATTGATATTTTCTTCCTATGGCCTGAAACTCTTGATTTATTATTTCAAAAAGCTTTTCGATTTAAACACAGCCTTCTCTCAGAGTGGTCGATGAAGTCATTTTACGCAGTTTCTGCTCTGTCCTCCCAACTGGATTATGTGCTAAAAGCATGTAAGAGTCATTGCAGTATAAGGCAGAAAATTTAGTACCAACATGAGCGGTTTGGTGAACTTCTCGTTCTGATGAGCGAAACCTGGCACTCATTCCAGTATTTCAGTGTAGTATTCACACTGCATTTTGCTCTATCGAGAGTCTTCGCTTTCAGAGCAGAACAGTGTGCACGCAATGCGAAAACGTGCAGTTTTTATCAGTATTTCTATACAAATACGGAATTAAAATAATTGCTTACCCAATGACAGTAGAAACCATCAAAATTATTTGGTATAAGATAAACAAGAAATTGATCATGTCATTGTTTTCTCTCACTTTCTTTTGTTGATCAATCAATAAAACTTGATTAGCAATTGTTGATGGACCCCATCTTCTGCGCTGCTTGAAAAATTCATCAAAATTGTCCGGACAGTATGTTCTATTCTCTGCCGCTGCGGAGTACTCAAGGCGCCAACCTGCTTCAACCATGAGAGTGCACAGCCAACGATCTTCCCCTGAAATGAGGAGAATGATTAGCAAATTACGTTCAGGTGAAGTTGTGCTTTTTAGCGCCAGCCGCTGGGATCGTAGCAGAAGAGAAGAACTTACCGAGGCCGCGACCCCTTGTCATAATAACACTCAAGTGGGGCCTTATCACTAGGCTCGAACCCTGTCCACATGATTACATGTCATTACATGATCACATGATTGTCAGATTATTACAACACTGCGCTACAATATTTTATGTTTTCTAATTTTAGCAGAGGCCTGAATAAAATATCAATCCCATTTTATTCCAGATAAAAAGACATTTTTCTCCCTGTTTGGAGAAAGAGTTTGTTATGCCCAATCTTGACTCGATGTTTTACATTGATAAGGTATAACGCGTGGTAAGTAAACGAAAGTTACATTTTCTTGCGCGCAGAGAGATCCAAGGCGTAAGAGGCATTTACTTCGTTATTTGGTACATATTTGTCACCTTATCATTATTCAGATTCGCTAAAGATGAGCAAAATTAGGTTCAAAACGTTACTTTGTTCCGCAATTTAACAAATTAGGGCTTGGGAAGCGGACTCCTTTGTTCTTGCAACATTTTACTTGATTCTGGCATTTTTGAAGAACAAAGAAAGTGCTGTTTTCGAAAGAGAACTTCATAAAATATTATTTCGAAATGTTAACGGGGAAAAGGAAGAACACATGAAGAGTGCTATGGAACATTCGAGAAACTCATAAGAAACTCTGATAATCAAAATCTGAGAATTTCAAGACACTTTTCAGTACTGGCCAACATTCTTAGTTTCTTATGAAAAATAACTACGTGTAATAACTCTACTATTTACCCATGTCTTTGGTTAAGAAATCCACTGCACTATCGATGCCAGTTGAGTACAGCGGCAGTACATCTCGCAATGCAGTTGCACGGTAAACACTAAAGCATCCTGGAGAACACAGAACGGAACCAAACACATGGTTTGCAACCTGGAAATATGGACGGCATAATCATAAAACAGAACAAAATTAAGAAAAGCGATGAAATAATAACGGAAACAAAGTAAAGTCAATAAAATAAAATAGAACAAAACAAGTAAAACGAAACAACAAAGAAGCAAGGAAAACAAAGTGAAGGGAAAAATAAAGCACCAGAGCAATATGAAAAAAACAAAACACAAAGCAACACAAAAAAAGACAAAAAAGACAAAAGAAAGACGAAGGAAACCATAAATGAAGTAAAAGTACAGAGCAACCTGAAACAGAACGAAATGAAAGCAGCAATACAAAACAAGATGAGTCTAAATAAAAGTAAATAAAGAAGGAAAGCAAATCAAAATAAGGCAGAATGAACTGAAGAAAAACAAAGCAAAACAAAGAGAGAAAGCAGCACAAAATATAACATAGCAAAACAAAGCAAAACAAAGAGGGAAAGCAGCAAAAAATATAACATAGCAAAACAAAGCAAAACAAACCAAATTCAGTTAGATGAAACAAAGCAAAATACACAATACAAAAGAGACTAATCAAATCGGCAAAAACTTCATGAAAAAAGAGCAAATTGAATGAAGAAAAGCAAAAATACAAATGGAAAACGAAACGAAGCAAAACAAATCGAACAAAAGGCAGGAAGATAAAACAAAGGAAGACGAAAAAGCAAAATACAGTAGAGCACAATTGAAAAAGATACCAAGCTGTAAAATGACAAAGAAGTACTCTGGGTGCCAGAGGCTCGCAGAAGCAAATCGAAAGATGAAACGCAAAGGCGAAAAACGAAACAAAACAATAGAAATAACATGATCACCTTTAGAAGCCAATGTCCAACTGCATAGTCAAAGATCTGATACCAAACTAGCGGTCCAGCACCCATTGGTCGAGTTCTTCCACAAACAGCACCAACTCTGTGATTTCTGATCATCAAATCCATTAAGGCTGAAACGTCATCAGGGCTAAATTCCACATCCGCGTCAGTTGTTAAAATGTATGTCAAATCATCTTTCCCTACGACAAAATCATTAGATGTTGGTGTAACTTTCCTTCAAATGCCCAATGAATAATTACGACAGATTAGATACTAAGTAGCCATACAAATACAACTAGCAACTAGAAGTAACTATAAGTTATCTACTGCTCGCACTCTTTCATATTTGTGAACTCAGATAAAGCCACACTAAATTCGTAAATTAATGTTCTGCTGTCCCCTTGAAGTGGAATTGTTCGTTCCATTATTCCGTATTCCATGTTTTATGAAGGTAAAGAAGGATATTGAACGCAGCTTCAACAGATTATTGCTTATTGTGTTGACTTAATCCTGTTGAAAATGTGATTGCATGTAAACACTGAATGACGTCGTAATCATTGTTGTGCAGCATTTGTGAATGTTTCGTATCGATACCACTCGCCGCTCAGGGTCAGGGCTCATACCAAGCCAAGCTTCGTTTCGTTGGCAGGGGCGCACATAAGGGGGGGGGGTGTGGGGGGGGGGTGAGACACCCCCCCAATATTTTCAGAGTCGGTCCAAAATTAAGCGAAAAGTCGGTCCACGATAAAGCTTGGATAGTGTGAATCCAAGTTGGTCCGACTTCTGAATGTTTATGGCAAAGGTCGGTCCATGACGACAGTTAGCAATTTCACAAGAAATACTGGATACAGTGGTCGGGAGAGTCGTTCTAAGCCAAAGAGGCGGACAGAATTTAAAAAAATTTTCCCAGCCATGCTATTTTCCCAGCTGTTGCAAATAGTCAAAGTTTCCAGTCTAGTACTGGGGTGTCGGTAATGGCTGAGAGGGGAGCAGTATGCAATTTGCCCCTGGGGCGTCAGGGTCTAGGGGGCCTCGTATTTGAAGACTTGTTATCATTTTGACTGCAGGAAATGCTCTATAAAGCCTACTTTCCACTAGGCGGAAAATTACTCTCGCAAAAATCTTCCTTTGTTTGCAAGCACGATTACGCTCGAAAGTTGAATGGGTTTCTACTTTTGAGCGACGTCGCTTTTCCGCAAGCCAATCAAATTGCTGGAAAAGGTCGCTGCGAGCGGAATATTCCGCCTAATGGAAATCAGGCCTAATGCATTTTAGGCCATTTTAAGCTAATCTAAGTAGCATGATGGCAAAAATTTTCAGCTCGCTTCGCTCGCAGGGGGCCTCATGTTTGGCAGGTTTGTTCCTGGGCCTCAAAAACTTCTCGGCGGTTCTTGTGTCGGTGGGAGCATAGAAAATCGGGCACTTCTAAGTGAATCTCAAAAATAAAAGGAAAAATCGGTTATAACTGTTAGCCATCAAACGTTGTATCTGTTTCAACTAAACGCTAGCATTGTAGAAACTAAAAATCACGAGAGAATGCTTTCTTAAAGGAAAAAAACATGCTAAAACCAGCGCTTTAGCTGTACTTTGCAGCGAAGAAGTCGTTTTATTGAAGATCACACCGTTATTTGAAACTCCAAATCCATGACCAAATGATGCGAAAATCTCAACCAAACAAGTTTCATGTGTGACAAAAGATTGTGCTTAAGACAAAAAATTTTAGTAAAATCTCCAAAACATATAACAAGAACTGCTTTGCGGCACAAAATAGTCAGTTGAGTGAAGCAAAAGGGTTTGCAGACGGAACACATTACAGATTGCAAGTATACATGCTGTCCGAAAACCACCGTCTGGCCAGACAGGAAAAATGTCCACTGCAAAAGCAAAGCAGGCAAAGTCGAATAAAAAAGCTTTGAGAAAATATGTAAGAGGCTCCTCTTTCACCCTGAAAGCGATCTTAGCTTTGTTTGCGATTAACTTTTTTTGCGAAAAAATCTGCTTATCTGAGCCAAAGAGAGTGGTGTCTACTTGAAATGTATCCGGAAGATGCCAATTTATGGAAAAGAACCTGTTACAAAACGGAAAAATTCTCTGTAAGAACCGGCAAACATCTGATCACTAGAGGTGTTCTAAGCCAAAGTAGAGGGCTTGTCCTAAAAAAATTTCCTGGGAGCTTTGCCCCCAGACCCCCTTCTTTTAGCACCGTCGTTAATCTCGACTGCTTGTAGCTATCAAAGTTCCCAATGATAACGAACGGCCCATATACGTTCAGTCGGTCCAGAAAAATTTAGTCGGTCCAAAGCATGCTGACATCCCCCCAAATAAAACTTGAATGTGCGCCCCTGTTCGTTGGGTGAAGGTGAAGTTGAATCATTGAACAAATCCGTCTTACAGTTATTTACGCCGTGTTTGGTATCTTAGTCTTTTTATGGCCAAACGAAGTAGCGAAATGTGTTGATGGAAGATCTGAAAGTAGTGTGAAGGTGCACAAACTTATTGCCTGTGCCTCATGAAACGTAAGGGAAGTTCAATTTAGTCGCCCCTTCTCTGGGATAGGCCCGACCGCCATCACAGCATCTTGGCAGGCCTTGGCAGACAAAAGAATATCATGACTATTGATCATTGTTCACGAAGACATCCACGTACACAATCAAACTGTAGTGACAAAGGAAATGTGGCCAGCGAATCTTTCAATTTAAACTAACCAGCGGCAATAGATAATCAGAAGTAACAAAGCAATACAATAAACATATGCGTGGACATCACAGAAGGTTGGCTGGATCACTATAGTAATCTCGCTCCTTCGTCGCTCGCAATAACGTTAGTTAGTGAGTGCAGCGTTTTGGGAAATGCGAACAAACTGCACCATCATATAAAATGGAATAACAGAAATAGCCTTTCTCATTCTGCTGATATTACGAGATGCCTTTGCCCCCCACCCCCCGCCCACCCCTGTGTACGCAACCAGTTCAGTCTGTTTTTGCCACTCTTCCTGCCCACTGTCTGAAGACCTTGACGAAGTCACACAAACACGCATTCATTCTAGATAATGATTCATTCATTCTTGATAACAGCGCCTCTGATGTTTTTGTTATTTTGTGATAACAAAATTTGGAGCAAATCAAATAGCAGGATTGTGATGTTTTCACAAACCGACACAAAGAGAGACTTCACAGCTTGCTGATTCTTTTGAAATATTATGTGTTCTTACGTCATGCTCTGATCAAGATGCCGAACACGGTTTGCTATAATCGAATCTTAGCTGTATTTAGTATCGAATCGATGGGATGGCCGTTGCTCTAGAAATAATTCTGCTGTGGATAAATCGAGAAGCTCAAAACAAACACTTTAAGGACCTTATTTAAGCTTTTTTGAAGGTATCTGAACAATAATCTGGGGTTAGCAAGAGTGGTAATGTGAAAAAAGCACGGTTTGTTTGGGGCGAAAAGGGGCCTAAGTTGCAAACAGAGTGGCTTTCTCATCGCAGCTTCCAACATGAAATGGCTCGTTATTCTTCGAATGTCGGAAATAAATTGCAAATGATGATCAATGTAGGTAAAGTATGTGGTTTTACATCGAATTTTGACACCCCGAAGCCATTTACTACGCGCAAAACCGTGCGGGTTGACTCCGCGCGGAATTTCCGCGCAGATCCCAGAGTGTTTCCGCCTCGTACTGCCCCCTTGGTGCATTGAATTGAATTAGTCTAGAATTGAATTGGTGTTGACCACATATCGACAGAGAGCAAGAAAGAAAGAGACAGCGATATCGCACCTTGCTAATTGTTTTGATATATAATGCAGCTAACGCTGCAACAAGGTGCATGAAATTACGTAAAAGACTGTAGCATTTTAAAATAAAACTGAGGCCGTCTCAAAATAGATGTAAGCTGAAACATTTCAGGATTTATTGCATCGGATGCTCAGCTATGAATGAGATATGCAGAGCCTATGAGTTTTGATGCACAACATGCATTTTCTGTTTTTTTACTTCACTTGATACCGGACTGAGCTCGCAACGACGTGAAAATATCATACGCTGTTCTAAGTGCGATTTATGTTATTTCAAATTTTATTCTATAAGCTTTGAGCATTCATTCATCCATCAATCCATCAATTCATTAATCCATCAATCCATCCATCCGTCCATACATCCACCCACCCACCCATACATCCATCCATCCATCCATCCATCCATCCATCCATCCATCCATCCATCCATCCATCCATCCATCCATCCATCCATCCATCCATCCATCCATCCATCCATCCATCCATCCATCCATCCATCCATCCATCCATCCATCCATATATTTATTCAAAGTTGCTTTTACATAGTTTTACAAAAATAAAGTTTATTTACACCAATCATTTACAATAAACCTCAAGAAATACATATTAATTTACCATCAAATGAATTCTGCGTCACAGATGGTAACTCCTATGATTTGGCCATTGGCATTTGCAGTTTGGCAGTTCCGAAGCCAATTAAGTTTGGCAGTTCCCAAGTTTGCATTTGGCAGTTCCGAAGCCCAAGTGCTTAGTTTCTTTCAAACCCAAGAACATCAATTGAAACTTTCTAGGGCTGGCAACCATATCATTTATAAAGAACCAATCTTGGATCAGATCGTTTTAAGCTTTGAAACGACTGAAGCAGCGAGAAGTAGCAGATGATTCTTGAGAAGGGGGAGGGGAGATCTTTGGATGTCAACTGAGTGCAAGAACAGGCAGTTGCAAGACAGACCTCGAGACACCCCCAAGTAACGACCCCGCTGAAACGCTGCCCCGCCAAGGTAAAAGTATGACTCGCCAGGAAAATGTGTTTCCCCGCCAAGTTTGAGTTTAAAGCACTCTCCCCGCCTTGCTTCTGTTGCTTCCCGTAGAAATTTTTGTTTCCCCGTCAAAAATTATACAAGTTCCATCACAGATAATAGCTAAAAGGTTTCATTCCCCGTCACGATATTTTCAATCCCCGCTGAAAATGTATAGTTTCATAATTTCCCCGCTGTTATTTAAATCTCCGGCGGGGTCGTTACTGGGGGGGGGGGTGTCTCGAGCTTCAATAGTCATTAACAGAAAACCAATACTTAAGACTGGCAAATGGTACAATGCCTGCCAAAAGTCTTGGAACACCTCTGCTAATTTTGCCTTGTTTTGCGATTTCCCCCTCTCCCCCTTGGAACAATGTTGTTTTGTGGTCAGAAAATCGGGATGGCAGGACGATCCGCGACTCTGCTGGAATGCTAGGACAATAACCTTCGAAATCAACATTGTTTCGGGGGCGAGGGGGTCTTTGAACTTGATAACTATGGTTAGAAATGCGTATTATGAAGAAATGGCCTAAGTGTTCCAAGGACTTTTGGCAGGCATTGTAAGTACTTCCAACTTACTTTCTCTTTCCTTTCTCTTGAAATCAAGAATATATGACATATACATCACTTGGCTCCATCTCTTTTTATTCTTTACCTATCAACAGCAATTAAAAAATCATCAAAGATACTGTTGCAGTAAGAAGTAACCTACATCGTACAGATTCTCCTCGACACAGATCTAGAACACAAAGGATTATGATCCCGGGGGGGGGGGTAACATAACAAGTTGAGGGTACGGGTATGTGCCGCCCATATGGGTGGGTTTTTGGGCCCAAAATTCTCTAAATAGGGGTCCCTTTTTCGGCAGATTTTCCATAAACATGGGTGGGTTTTCCAGAAATTGGCAAAAATTGTCAAAAATGGGTAGTTTTCCGCCAAAATTCATCATAAAAGTGGGTATGACGGCAGCTGTCGGTAACAGTCGGTAATTAGAAGATGGTAGCTTTCTGAAAACGGGGTGGCAGACCCCCGTCCATCCGCAAGTCATGTACCCCCCGCGATTATGATAACAAATTCCAGATGGAGGCAGTTGAAATATGGGAACAGGGGGACGCAGTTCACTGGACATTTTTGCCTTGATTTCAGGCTGCAAGAAATATTCTTGAAAACGAGAGACGTCAAAGCTTTATGCTGCTATAACAACACAACATTATTTCATACCACTATTATTGAGAAAACACAATCGAATTGCTAAATTAACGTTATTTATTTCTTAACTATCTTATTTTGTATGTAAACCCTAATTTTTTGGCTTATTAAGAATTTCTATTTCACCAAATACCTCGTGTGATTACAACTTGAACTAATTTTCCTGTACAATCCATTACATCAATATCAATTCAATATTATGAAATTCAAAATGGTCTTCGCAGGAAGGTTTGGGGAAATTTTGAATTGTTTTTTAGGAAGAATCAAATTTTATCAGCCTCCGACTCCAGATCAGAAAGTCTTCCGAGTTACAATAGAGAACGAAATAGTTTTGTTCCTTATGAAAGGGACAAGTCCCCCCAGTCCTCTCGGTGGCGCCGCCACTGCTAGCAGTGTAATATGGCTGCTAACTGCAGGGTGTTTAGATAGTAATAGCTCGAAAACAGTCGCTGACATTTCTTCCCCATGGCCTCCTGAGGGCTCTCCATAGCAGACTAAGGTCTGTCCGAAATTAGATATCACGTGAAAATTTCCGCGTAAAAAACGACTGGAGGGTTCTCCATGATTAATTTTGCGTTATCGCAAATCTCACTCGACTTCTAATTTGAGACAGACTTGAGTCACTTCTAAACCTTTAAATGTATTAATCTTAAGTCTGGCACTGCTTTAACCCAAGGTATCGCGTTCCATAAGGCTGTATCTGGTAACAAAAACACCGTGAGTTGCCAAAAGGCGCTTTTTGATTACCATTATACATATACTTTTTACGTGAATCAACGGCCAATCAGTACAAATCTAAAATTATACACACTTTTACATTTTGCAAAATTATACAATTTAAATTCAGCAATATCTGAAACATACATAACTGAACGAACAATAAGTTTTAAAAGGATCATAGCATTTTTCTTGGGGGACAGTGAACTTGCTCTCTCGCTCTTGATCAATAAACAAGCGGGAGGGAAGAAGAAAAGGGAAGGGAAATGGGGAGGAGTGCGAGACTTGTGGACTACGCATTCCAGAAACGAGGCTCAGCATTCACCTACTCAAGTTTGATTGGCTCTTCCGCTAACATGAAAGAAAGCCGCCGGTCAAGATCTAGACCGGTCTTGTTTTCGGAACACGTTGTCAACAAGTCTCGCTCTCCTTCCCTTTTCCCTTCCCTTTCCTCATTTTATTGATCAAGAGCGAGACTTGAAGCAAGTCCAGGGAGACAGTTGCAATGCAGGTTGCTTTCTTAGCTGGCGCAAGCGCCTTCGCATAAATCAATGTTTCATCATGGGCAATTCGGACACTATTGTTGTGCTTTCTAAACTAACGAAGAAACAATAATTATTCAATACGCACCCCTGGCAAGCAACGTTTGTATTCCGGTCAAACATCGTGGTTTGATTTAGGCCCTCCTCCTTCAAATTCTGAAAATTCTGAATCCCAACTGCAACAACATTTCGCCTCCCTAGCTTACCCTAACAAACTGCCCTCGCAGCAACGAGGGAAGGGCTCGTTGCTGCGAGGGCAGTTCGTTAGGGTAAAGCTAGGGAGGCGAAATGTTGTTGCAGTTGGGATTCAGAATTTGCAGAATTTGAAGGAGGAGGGCCTAAATCAAACCACGACGTTTGACCGGAATACAAACGTTGCTTGCCAGGGGTGCGTATTGAATAATTATTGTTTCTTCGTTAGTTTAGAAAGCACAACAATAGTGTCCGAATTGCCAATGGTTTCATTCAGGTCTGCCGCAACCCAACTTGTTCAGTTTCAGTAGATCGCAAGGAAGTGGGATTATTCCTGGCTCTAAATATTGGGCAACCTGCATCAATGTGTTGGGTGCCAAGCGTTTCATCAGATCAATATCCTACAGTTTAGTGGGGTCAAAAGCTGTTTCTTTGAAGATGCACGTTAGCTGTAAAACTAGTAAGACTATAATATTTTGGATCCAAGAATCTAAAAATGGAAATATATATGTCTTTTAAAGACCCATGGCCAGCCATCATCCTTTGCAGCCCAAAAGTCGAATTTCGTAAGATATGAACGTCGTTTCTGTCCTGGGTTTCTTGCTTTTCTTTCGACATACAAAGGATGATGGTCAGCCGTGGGTCATCGTGTTCATTTTAAAGAGTACTGCGACGATCATTCAACATATCCGGGGTCTCCAAATAATCACTGTTTAACATATGTACGGCGAAGATAAGATAGCCCAATCTGGAGAAATATAGTCCAAAATAGCGAACACAAAAGTCAAACAAGAGACGGCACCTGCATTATCTTCATGTAGTGGCAAAAATTATGCGACGGAGTGTCCTTTTCTGACAAAAAATATGGGACAGGGTATTATAGTCGATAAGAAAATTAGGCGACAGGATATCATGTAGAGAGGAAATCTTTTAGAGTTCTCCTGGAACTGATCATATCACTGCTGGCAAAACCTTCATGCGACAGGGTATACTCCTGGGGTATTTTCTACGCGACAGGGTGCAGGGTGTGAGAGATTTTCCACGCACCACCGTCACTTCCCTAGTCAAGTGCCCCCCCTAAGGGAACCAGCTATACAACAAGGCCTGCAATGCCGGTTGTCCATATGCCTTAAAGGGGCTTGGTCACGTGATGTAAAGAAACTTCTTTCGAAATGACGATTTTGCAGTATTTTTGATAAGCTATATCACTGAGATTTTCAACTATTTTGCTCAAAATGAAGGTGATATTTTGAAGATGGACCCTTGAGCTTCGTAGAGAAACAAACGAAACACTCATACGACTGCACAGATATTGGTGGACATTTGGAAGCAACTTTCTTGTGGATTCACCCCATCCACCAAAATCTGTGCAGAACACAATGGCAATGTGTGAGCAACAATACAGGTTATAGAGATAACAGGTTTGTTAACGTCTTCTAACCTACATTAACACCCTATTTATAGATTATGTAAATGCAAAATTTGCAATTTCCTTAGGAGGAATGAAGTAATATATGTAAGCACAAAGCGTCACCTCAGCAAATATTGACAGAGAAAACGCTGAATGTTGGTTCCAAAAAAGTACATCTCCCCGCGTTGAGTGTTCAGCTGGTAGACCCGATACTGACACGTGATTTCAACTGAAGATGGCAGCAAATTTTTTCCTTTTTCATCTGGCTTAAAATCAAGTTTGTTATTCATTTCTTCATCTCTTTAGTCCTTGGATCACAATTCACGTATGGGGCTGGCAATACGAACAAAGTTTTAGTGTCCTTAGGTAAGTTGGACACATTTGGACAGTATCGTCCTTTGTCACTTAAACTGTCCTCCCAGGCAATTTTAGCGAAGATTCGTGTGTGTTTATGTCGAGAATCGGGAATGGACCTTTTACCTATTCTAAAAAAAGAATCTGAATCGAACGATGTTCTGAAGAATTCTCGAATGTAAACAAAAGCAATCTCCATAATCGAAACGTCCACGATGAATGGTCAAATAATTTCTTCAGGCTGGGCAACTTTTCATCTTTGATCGTGCCATTATGGCCTGTAAGATCGTGAACATATTGTGCCTAGAAAAACTCTGGAACAAATTCCAACGAAGATCCAGCTACTCCAGCTATAACACACGATTCTGCGGAGATCTTCAGGTTCCGAGGTACAATCTGCAGTATGCCAAAAAAGGATTTTCCTATTCTGATATTAAGGTCTGGAATGAAATCCCAGTATCAGGGAGCTTCCTACCTTGTGCCAATTCAAAAACAACTAAAAACACATTTGATGAGCTGAAAGCCAATTAAAACACGACTCCCTGGAAGATCAGCAATTCCATTAGTTTTCAGTATTGTTCTTTTTGGACGTAACATTAATTATTTAATAAAACTTTCCTTTTGTAATATTAGGCCTAGCTGAAGGGATCTTGTGGAAGAACGATTTAAAACGAAAAAATGAAAAAAGAAAAAACAGTAGTGACAGTAGCGCCGCTTGATCGACGAACCTCTCATACAGAAATTAATAAAGATAACGCTCGATCCAGGCCCTTTTACAGAATAGCTAAAAGGTCCAAGCAATGCTTTTCTGTGAAGTGTTATTGAATTCAATCAGTGTTTATGGACCTTTTACTGTGCGCCAATGGCCAACCAAGCCTTGCCACTTTTCAAATGACAACTGCTTCTTTCCTAACTTTGGTAAACGAACGCCTTGTATCGTTCTTTCTCACCATCTTGGCTCCATGGTAAAAGAAAAAGTAAATCAAAGGGTCCAAGAATGGATTGACGGCAATAATTGAGGTCACCAAATCATACATCGGATTTGGTATTTTTCCACTGACAAACAGGTAGTAGACGGGGTGCAAGAATGTACAGACGAGGAAAGCTATCGTAACAGTAAGAGAGACTCGGATAACTTTCATCATGGAATCGCCATCAGCACCGTTTACTGCCATGGCCCTTCGGCGCTTTGTTGTCAGCATGGTTTGGTAGCAAATTGCAGCATAAATGATAACAAGGCCTATGCAAACAGCAAACGTGAAGCAGAATGTTACATAGAACAATATTAGCACACTGTAAAATGCAAGGACACACAAGGATAAGGACAGCAACCATGTACATGCCAACAGAATTGCACAAATCTTGTATGTGAAAAGAACCTTGAATTTGAGGGGAGAAAACACGGCGAGAAGTCTTTGAACGGCGATGATCAGCACATGAAAAAATGAGGAAGAGACACTGAAAAATAACGCAGCATGTCCCACTTGATAGCTCTTCTTAAATTCACTGTTCGATGTAATGAATATCGTTTGCCGACCACTACTCTCAATGAGCCTAAGTAGTCCACAAATTGTGAAAGACAACCCACCAAAGATGTCAGCAATACACAGACTCAACAGTGTCAAGCCAAACACTGATTTGTATTTTCTAATCTTCAGAATTGCGACTGCTTCAAGAATATTGAGTATGAATGCTGCACTTCCAAAAGGAAGCCAAAATCGGGCAGTATAATACCAGTTGACTATTGCTATTACAGGGCCAGCCGTTGTTACAGTTCCGCTTGTTGTGATGTTTACCAGAGTGTTGGGTGTTGAATTCAGCAAGGAGGCCATGTTCTTGAGTGATGGCGATGCGTCTTGTCAAATCGCTGTCGTCCTAAGAAACTTCACAGAATGAACAGAATATTGAACGGTGTCCTGAGGCTATTTGTTTGTCTCCGCGACAAGCTGTGGTGAAAAATATTTGTGGTTTCTTCTCGAACTGGAAAAAAACGGAAGCAGTTGAAGCACTTTCTTAACCGTGTTCTCTGACATCAAAAGGCTTGTCTGTGTGTGTTTGTTTTCGGCCAATACTTTTAGCATGTTGTGAAAGGAAGTTGGATGTATTGCAGCATATGTCTGGGTTACATGAACAATACATACAATTTTGGCACAATTGACTGCTGCGAACGAATAAAGCCAGCCTCTATTTATGAAATCATTGTCGGGGGGTAATATCAAGATATCTCAATCAAAAGGCTAATTGTTTGTTTATTTGTGCGAACGTCTGTTTCATCAGGTGTTGTTTGTTTGCGATCTCATTAAAATCTTGATTTAATTGCTTTACAGGTTTAGGGGGAAAAACAGGTCTCAAATAGAACTGGGATTAAAGATAAATGCAGGCCTTGGTTGACACACGTCATTTGTTGAGTGTCCTGTTTTTAGAGACATCGTCATGCTATCTTTCCTTTCTGGTTTGCTAATTTATATTCCCACCTTAGTCAACTAAGATCCTGATTCTAGTCATGTTCCCACTTGTTCCTGCCGCCCTATGTTGTTGTTTACAACAAGGCCTTGGTCCCACGCTGTTCCAGGTCCCGTATGTAAGATGGCCTAAGAACTAGTTCCCAGGAACGACGCAGTCAACCGTTCACCAAATCGTCACGAGAACCAGTGTGAGAAGGCAACGTGTTCAAAAGGGCGGTAACTATCTGAGACTTCGGTGGACTTGCTACAAGTCTCTCTCTATTCTCAGCAGATATTGTAAGATGCAGAATATGGGGGCTGTAATGTTGTAATAAATTAGTATAAATTAACTTGCCCAATGTATGACAGTTGTAGACCCCCTAAGGAGTAATCCGTAACAGCTTTATTATGGAACTGATGAAGTCACTTGATTCACTATGCTTTATGATTTCGCTGAACGAAGTGCACTCATTCGAATGAATCCTATACGATAAATGGCGACGAGGTAAAACACACATGGCCACGCATTTTGATCTACCTCCACTGCAACCTTTCGATCCATACACAGATCCAAGTTCTGTAGGTCAACGATGGAAATCTTGGAGACGAAGATTTCAGACGTACATTGTCGCCCTCAATGTCACGGACAAAACACAACAACGTGCTCTGCTTTTGTACCAAGTTGGTCAAGCAACACAAGAAATATTTGACACAATTCCTAACAATGGTGCTGATGATGATTACAAGACAGCTTTAGACAAGCTAGATGCATATTTTTTGCCGAAAAAGAATATCGATTATGAAATTTTTCAATTCCGCCAGGCAATTCAACAATCTGGTGAAACTGTCGACCAGTATGCAACTCGTTTACGAAAACTTGCCGCTCATTGTGAATTTGAGAAGGTTGACAACGAGATAAAGCCTACAATTATTCAAAACTGTTCATCCAAAAGCCTTCGACGATATGCCCTCCGAGAAGAGAAACTCACCCTCGAACTTCTTCTCAACAAAGCGAGAGCATTGGAAGTTAGTGAAAGTCAAGCGACGGGAATGGAACAAACGCTCAACCATTCAGAGAAAACGGTGGAACGAGCAAATTTTGTCAAAGGAAACCGAAACTCAAGCCCGAAGAAACCTTTTCACGTAAGCCGTTCACCTGGAAAGTGTAAACATTGTGGTTATACGTGGCCCCACACCAAAAGTCCCTGCCCCGCGAAGGGAAAGCAATGCAATGCTTGTGGAAAAGACAATCATTTTTCAAGTGTTTGTAGAAGTAAAGGAACCACACAAAGATCCAAAGGCCGTGTAAACAGAGTAACAGATACCGCTTCTACTCAGGAAACGCAAGCTACGCCAGCTACGAATGAAAAGGAGAAGATGAAGAAGAACCGTGATAAAGCAAATCGTGCAAAAGAGTCTGAAATTGATGTTGGAGATACAGTTTTAGTGAAGCAAATTAAGAACAATAAATTCTCGACGAAATTTGATGCACGTCCGTATAAAGTCACGAGAAAGAAAGGAACTATGATTACAGCTGAAAGAAATGATCATATAATCACTCGCAACGTTTCACATTTCAAAAAAATGCCAAATGATATGAATAATGAAACCATGTCAGACTTAGAAGATGATATTGATTTTGATGATTTACAAAAAGATGCTATTCCCCGACGATATCCAATCAGAGAGAGAAGACAAGTGCAAAGATATGGACAAAATATTCACATATGATTTTATGATTTCATTTTAATTATTTTTTGCTTGAACATTTCATTAAACCCTGATCAGACATAAGTAAATTAGAGGCAAATAATTTCAACAGAGGAGAACATTCATTTAAAGTAAAGGGGAGATGTAATGTTGTAATAAATTAGTATAAATTAACTTGCCCAATGTATGACAGTTGTAGACCCCCTAAGAAGTAATCCGTAACAGCTTTATTATGGAACTGATGAAGTCACTTGATTCACTATGCTTTATGATTTCGCTGAACGAAGTGCACTCATTCGAATGAATCCTATTTAGTCTAGGATACGATAGGGGCAAGATCCTCCCTCTTTCTGCTCTATGTCTTGTGATGACAAGAGAGAGACTTGTGGCAAGTCCAAGACTTCGGCCGAAAAGAACGTCAGTGACTGGAGATAGACCATTTTGACAATTAGAAAAGGGGACTGGGGAGAGTGGTTCGTACTGGTAAATGGCTGCCACGAAGTGTCTACAAATAAAATAGATTTACCTCTCAAAACTTTTAGTTTTAAATTAACGATTGAAACTAGAAATAGAAAATAGAAAAAATCTGTAAACACAGCCCGTGTTTATGACCGATAATCTATTCTCAAGTTATTATGAGCATTGAGGCTGCAACCCATGAGCATGGGGCTGCAAGCAGGTCTATTTCCTGCAGACAGGCCGTCTGACCGGTCACTATCACACACAGCCTAGGTCCACAAATCCGTCATTCGTTTAGAAGAGATCCGGGAACTATGGGGAAGAGATCGATCTGATGGACTTCAAGAAATAGGCTCAGGGCAAGTGTTGCCAGCCGGCTAAGAATTCATGTGCGATAAGATTTCATTATAAACACGCGAGAAAATACTGCACCATGGTCCATGCGCTTTGTTACTAACCCTGTAATTATCAAATTTAATCGTTGGAGCTTGCCGTGAAAACAAATGGCAGTTACAATCAGAAAGTTTGTTGAAAAGGATAAAAGTGTTACAACTGGTATTTGAGTCAGACAACTGAAAATAAAGTATTTAGTCCGTCTCAGAATACGGCGGCAAAAACGCTGCAACGTTACAATCAGAAACGGTTAATACATTTAGCACATGGCGGCAAACGTGAAGGCAATTTACATCAGGAAAGGTGTTGGAGTGGTAAAATTTAAAGTTACAGTTTATTATCTCAGCAACGTTTCTGACTGTAACTTTGATTTGTTCACCGCCATCTGCTAACCAATCAAATTCCTTAAGGAGCCATTGTCACCCAGGCGCCTTTGCGGCGCATCTTCGAATTTCAGATTACCGTATCTGAGAATTAGATTTGGCCTAAGAAGAAGATATGGAATGGATCAGCACTGCATTAGTTGTTGGTTTCACCTGACTGAATATGGACAATTAGACTCACACGACATCGTCCCAGTTATCGCAACAACAACAACACCAACAACAACAACAACAACAACAACAACAACAACAACATTTTTTACTCAAACTGGTAGTTTGATCATTGAACTGTAAGTTCAATGAGTTTGATAGAAGTACGACAATGAGTCCCTTGTATCCCTGCGGTAAACCTTGCACAACATTATGAAACTGAAAAGGGAATCACGTCTTCGAATCTCGTTTTCAATTCTTCAATCGAATCGAGATTTCATCACATTTAAACCGTAACAAAGGTAATTCATAAATTTTGTAATGTGATAGGTACTCTAAGAATAGCAGAGTTTGGGCCTAAACAGGGTCAGGTATTTCAAAGTAATATTTATGAGTCTCTGTTGACAGAAGCGAAAAAGTACAGGGAAACAAGAAACTCTAGATGGGCAATCTACAAGAATGTGTTGCTATTTGCAAAAATCTCCAAAACAGCTTCAGGAAAAACACTTCATTGAGCGAAAATTACTATGATATGACGGCAAAACCCCTTTGATAAAGCTTTTAGCAGCACTAACTTAATACCATTAACAGGTAGCACAATGTTTCTCTTCAGTCACAGTCACTATTAGGCTGTTTCTTACATCGGCAGGAATAGTCAGCCATTACAAAATGCTTGGAAAAGTCGTTTTCATCCAGGTAGAGCTATCTAATGAGGAATTGCCCCTTGTCTGGTTCCTGAAGTCCGTCTGCCCTTTCCCACAGTTCCCAGATTCACTAGTCCAGTATTCCGTAGTTGAAACTGCGGACCAAGGAGCTGAGGGCAAGAGAAAAGAAAGTCGTAATTAACAAAAAAGACTCGAGACATTTATCTTCTTCGCATCGCATTGCTAACATTACGCTTGCTTAGTGATTCAAATGTTTTAAATCTTAGATCTTTTCTTGTTTTATAGTATTATTCCAGGCACCAAATCTGTGCAAGCGAGGGGTACGAGGTGCAATTCTTTTCCGTCTTGTAATAATGTTTGTTCCATGAAATAGGTAGAAATACAGCAAGGGGTCTACGAATGGATTGATGGCAATCATAGACGTCACGACATGATACATTGGATTTGGCCATTTACAAAGGACGAAAAGGTAGTAGATTGGGAACACGAATGTGCACACGAGGAAACATACAGTGACAGCAAGAGAGACAAGGATAACTTTCTTCGTGGCTCCGTCGCCGCCACTCTTAGACCTTATTGTTAAAGATCTTCGATGCTTTACTGCTAACAATGTTTTGCAGCAAATTGCAGAATACGCCAAGATCAGTAGGCAATTGACTGTCAGGGTAGTCCAGTAGCTAACCAGAAACAATGTCATTACGCTGCGGAACGCAAGAATTGATAAGGATAAACACAGCAACCACGCAAAGATGAGTAAGGTAGCACAACCTTTGTAAGTAAAAAGAACCTTGAACTTGAGGGGAAAAAATACGGCGAAGAGTCTTTGTACGGCGATGATCAGGACATGAAGAAACGATGAAAAAACAGCGAAAAATAGAGCTGCGTGTCCGGCTTTCCAGCTCTTTTCAAACTTACTGTTCGGTACAATGAGAATCGTTTCCCGACCACTATACTCTATCAGCCTAAGTGTTCCACAAACGGCGAAAGACAAGGCTCCAATGATATCAGCGTTACACAAACTAAGTAGCGTCAGTCCAAATACAGATTTGTATTTCTTAATCTTGATAATTGTGATGGCTTCAAATATATTAAGAACAAATGCAGCACTGCCAAAAGCAAGCCAAAATCGTGCAGTGTAGAACCAATTGACTATGATATGACCTGCTTCAATCGCAGTTGTGTTGTATGTTATTGCATCGGCCAAAGAATTCGAGCATGGCATCTTTGGGAAATGTGAAACTGCCAAACTTGAAGTTCACAATTTTGATTCAGTTTGCCTTGAACAGCGTCCGTTCTGTGATTCAGTGAACAGCAGAGCTGACATTCTCGTTGAAACTGTTATTACCACGACAAAGTGTGACGAAATCTCGTGTTTGCTTCTGCAGAGGGCCACAGTGATGCATGGCATAATCGTGTAGATCGTGTCCATTTATCGCCAAACTGATATTATGCCCTTATCGGTGTAATAAATGCAAAAAACAATTTGGCGATAATCAAACAATCGAATCTGCTCTAAAGTCGTTCACGTTGTCTACCTTCGTTGGTAATGCGTCTTTCTTCCCCTGACAGGGAACGGACAAGAAGCTTCGTGCTTCTCAAGAAACTCCTGATATGAACGATAGAATTCGTAGGAATTCGTTCTTACAGTGACGTAAATGTACTAGCTTCTCAGAACATTGAGCATGTGTAGATGCACAGAGAAAGTTTCACCAACAATAAATCAGTCCCATGCCTACACGAAATGTCCGATTCACAGTCATGACATGAGTCGCCTTGAAGAATTCAAATCTGTGAAATTGGAGGTTTACGAGCCTGTCTTTCACTACCAACGCCTCCACCACACAAAAAAAGTTTCTTCCTTCAAGCATAGTCAGGAATGAGTCGTAAATCTATTTCAGCAAATTACACAAAAAACAGAAAGAACTTCGAAGTTACATTTCAAATATCAAGATTTCGTCGGTTTTCAGAACGTAGATGATTCGCTCTGGTTGGAAACACAAGCCATCTTAAAGGAAATTTCCATGGCAATCGTTGAAGTATTCCTACGTTCCTGCATCGAAAGTTGGACGGGGGTAACAATGGGAATTTTAAGCAATAGCTAACTGAGCTATGTCAAAGAAAGGCATATTTAGCAACAAATAACTTGAAATTATTGAATGAAGAGGAACCTCGTCATGACTTCCATAGAATTTCTGAAATTAGCTATTCATCAAGCTTCATTACTAAGATGCTACCCCCGGGGCTGCCATTACTTCAGAAATAAGGAATTGTATAGATTTTCGTAATGATCTTTCATATTGCGTCAGGGGTCATGATACGTTCTTTATCATGCAAAACGTGAAGTTTCAACTTTCAGCACGAGAAGTTATCGACTTTTCAAAGATGGAAGCATAGTTCACGACGAATATGAATCGCTGAACAAGAATCACTGGAAAATTTTTTGGTGGAATATCCGGTTGATCAAATGATGACGTCATTGAATTATACGACAGAACGAGTTCCAAACATCAACATGACTGTTTCAACTCCTAATGCTACTATTTCAACTCATTTCACGCTGGTAAATTGGTATTACAGTTCCCGATTCTGGTTAACATTCGGCCCAGCTGGCTTCTTCTTCAATATTTTGGAGTTAATCGTCATATTCAAACGGAAAAAGCACAAGGAGATATTTGGCCTAACCCTAACAAGTCTTTGCATTGCAGATATCATTAGTAGTTTGAGCTTAGGATTAGTCGGGGGCTTGAGATTGTTGAAATACTCAGGGCCTAAAACCTTAAGAATCTACGGAAACACTGTGCTGGCTTCCACATGGAGGGCAGGTCACGGAGCCATGATGTTCTCCATTGGCACATCCTTCACACATATGGTTATCATAGCAGTTCAAAGGCTATTCGCGGTGTTTCTTCCTTTGAAATTCATGGCATTTTTCACGTACAGTCACTGTGCTATCTTAATAATAGTCATATGGCTGTTAACGTTTGTTTACGGTTTAATAGCGTTCTTCTTCAGCCATTTGATGTTAAAGGTGTCCTATTACATGATTGTGATTATGGGCCTCACGCTCATAATTATTTACAGTGCAATTACATTTAAAACATGGAAAGATGACAAGAAGCGAGCTGAACTTGCGTCAAAAGTTTACACCACAAATCCAACAGACGATACTATTCATCGAGTTGTGTTCCACTCATTGGCTGTGACATTGGCCTTTCTTGTTTGTAACATTCCCCATTCAGTTCTATATCTTTTTTTCACAAAAATAAACGACACTTTTGTGACTTTTTACCACACAGTTAATTGCTTAATCAGTCTTAATCCATTATTAGACCCATTAATTTATTTTTTCTTTCATTATCAGTTTCGTAAGTTTATTTCCAAGCGGAGCAGCAGATTGCCTCACAGAGGACAAGTTTCGCCAACAGTACAGATTCGAATGCAAAGTATGAGGCCATAGTGTCCTTTTGCCCGTGCAAAATCTACTTCAAGATAGGACGAAGAGACCTTTGGCTGTTTGCCTGATGGTGGCCCCTGGCGCAAGCGTCTAATTGAAGTAAACTTCATTCAAGCCCCCTTGCTCTGGTACCTAATGCAAGGGTTGTTCATATTGTATTGGATTGAAAATGCGTTGAATTTGAACATTTGACTCACAAAGTTGTATCTTGATTCTGAAATATCCGTTTCTGATACATTAAATGTAGCGCGTACGGAAACAAGACTTGCTTTGCGGAATTCCAGATGACGTTCTGGCTGGCGTTGCCGTCCTGGCTTTGTAAACTCTCTATTCTGACCAGCAGACGACGGTGCGACCGAAACTCATCGCGATTTCGCGACTGACATTTTCCCGGTTTTACAGCTCTTGGGAAATGAGGCCCTCAGTGCAGCGACAATAAAACAACAACAACAACAACTGAACTCGATGACATCGTGAGGCTAGCAAGTTCGTATAGATTTGTTTGTATGGAGTTTCTGGCATGGCCTAGAAGCACCATCATGGCGAAGGTTTCGTTACACCTAGAGTTGTACATAGTTCAAATCAGATGATCCTGGTTCAGACAAATGAACTAAGCCATATTTATGAATTTACCTGAGTTTCAAAAGACAAAAAGGCAGCTTGTTTGTCATAAGTCAATTAATGTGATTGCAAGAAACCAATTGATTATCAAATTATATTCATTCTAAACTGCGTGAAAAACCTATAGCTTGATTATCAATGTCAATGCCTAACATATGATGAGGTCTTAACAATCGCCATATTGGCCTAAAATTCAAATTATAAATATAAATATAGGCACAACAACTGCAATAAACATAAAAGTTGATAATAGAAGTAATTAAAACGAGGTTTAGTTCAGTGCGAGGTTGTGATAGTGAAGAAATCGAACCTAAGGATGTTTAGCTCAATGATGCAACTAAACTTACTATTTGACCCTTTGTTTCCCTGTGCCAGATGACTTGATTTATGTTGCTTTGGCCGACAAAGCCTCACTATTAGCCAGCGCGCAGTATCGTGGGGGGGGGGGGGGTAGTATTACTCAGAAGTGCATGACCCTATTTATGCCGTCGCCGAAAGAATTCTACGTTCTATGCTGGTCCATGATCTACACACCATTGATTGAAATGGCATGTAAATCATGGAACAGAATGAAACGCAGAATATTCGCTCTCTTACAGACTCCCCTTATAAGCATTTTGCTAATTTCTGGGTCTATAAGATGAGTGACTTTACCAAGCGAAATTTGACTGGTAGATTAACATTTCAGTTTTGAACCAAGGCCGCATACATTTTATTCCGCAGGCAGTTTAACGTCTCACCTTTTTTTGACCCATCCGGTAAAAATGGTAGTCAGCAGCAGTCTGTAGCTTCCATTGTTTACGACTTAGCAATATTATGACGTCATGATATAAAACTAGCAGAAATACCAACTATGCCGCAATTTCTGAAAATAGCAGTGACATAAAAATGCTCTGTTGGGAATGAAGTCCCCCCAGGGGGGGCACTCTATAAAATTTAAGATAGGGATGCTCATTTGGGCAGATTTTCAATCTACCCAAAAAAATGACAGGCCCAAAATTTTCAAACCCAAAAAAATGACGGAATTATTCTCGAGCCCCCATAGCTATCCTGTTTGTACAACAAGTTAAATTGAGAAAATTGCACCTTATAATTCTGCACAAGATAGTAAAACTGATATTGAATTTGGAGACCATCACAGCAACTCTTATGATTTGTCTAAATCTTCATATGTTAGTTAATAACCAACTATTCTTTCTAAAAACTATATCAATGTATTGACACATAAAGTAGGTAAATTTCTGATTCAGCATAATTGGGAAGAAAGAATTATTCAACAACCTATAGCACTTCCATTAATTGATTGAGATCATAATTTTCTAAATACAAAGTTCAGTAACCCAAAAAAATGACGCAAATTTTCAATTAACCCAAAAAAATGACGGCAATTTTTTCAACCCCACAAAAATGACGCCAACTTAGTGAAACCCAAAAAAATGACATTTTCGTAAATTTCAAACCCAAAAAAATGACACGAGCATCCCTATCAAAATTTTCACAAGTGCCCCCCCTGGGGAAGTCCCATCTTTTCTGAGCAGTTCACCAGAAAGAAACAGGCAATTTCCTGTTTTGCAAAGTTTCGGGAAGATGTGTAGTCATGATCAATGCTGTATGTGGGCTGATAGAAACTTCGACTGAGCCCCCGCTTCCGAACCAGGTAATATGAAGGTTCTCTTCATTTTATCAATTCTCATTATTCTATTCAATTATACGCAACTATATAACTTCAGACGATGTGCACTGTTTCCTCCAAGGAGAAGCAGGGCAAAAGGGGATTTGCAGATGTTGCAAGAACTTGACATCCAAATTACGGACCACGGAATGGACCACAGACGAGGAAGTAGAATCATCATCAAGGATAATACGTTGAGTAACGACTAAGGACGATTTTTTAATAGGTCCTCAAAAATTAAAAGGCGTGTACGATCATTGTAATAGGATCAAGTGACTCAGAAGCTCCTTAAATACAGGTATTTTCAATGAGAAACTGCTTACAAGGAACTCAGACTTTCAGCATGTTTTTATGTTTGAAGAATGAAAACATTATGGAGGGGCTTTTGCTCCAACCGGAAGGAATACACCTATATACCTATATACCTATATACCTACCTATATAGAGTGGAAGGAATCAGGAATGTTGTAACAAAAGGCATTATTTATGCACACAATCCAAACAATCGATAAAGCATTTGAAGTATTTATTGGCATTGTTAATTTACACAATCAAAACAATTCAGAGATATTTGGGCCAACAATCAAATTTAGGTGAACTGCCAAACTCTGGCTGTTAATGAATTCATCAGTTGAGCTGCCAACTCATTAAAAGGTAATTTTCCAGAATCTGACCTCTGTGACCTGGCAAAGTTCCCTTACTGTTTGAAATCTTCTTCAATGTGGACGAGGACGACTGCTAGGTCTCTCTAATTTAGATGAGTTGCCAATCGATCTCTCCCATTATCGTTAATTACATCGTGCTCCCGACAATCTTTTACTGTTAATGAATCTATAAATCCAGCTGCCAAATCACAAGAAACTATTTGTTGCTAGATAATCTAACTCTTTGACCTGCAAGCTTTCCCCTAGCGCAATGCATTCTGGAGCCTGCATGGAGACTTCCATTTAATGCAGGCTAGGCCTAGGCATATTACTTTTTTGCAGTCTTTGCCCTTGATGCTGTCGTTCTGCCGATATTATGAGAAACAAATTAAAAGTCTTTTTGTGCCCTGTATATTTTTAGAACACTGAAATCATGCATGCTGCTTCTTAAATTTTTAGCTATCTGACAATTGAGTTTCTTACCAGCAGTTTCTTATGAAAATACGTGTATGCCCTGAGTTGAAAGGACTAGATTATGGGACAGGACATCAAGAAAAATGCAAACGAAGACTTTACCAAAAACACCAATGAGAAAACGGTTTCTTATCAGCAGTTTATTGTAAGAAACAAATTGAAGAAAACTTCGTGTCTCCTGAATATTTTTAGAATAACCATGAAATAATGATGTTCGATTAATTTTGTCCCTGTACTAAAATTTCTTAAATTTTTAGCGACCTAGGAATTTAGTTTCTTATAAGCAGTTTTTTTATAAAAATACTTGTATGCCGCGAGTTTAAAGGACTAGATTAAGGGACTGGACATTCTATTTAAGTGGTTCAAGGCGAGGCTATAAGTTTAAGGGTCCAGATTATGGGACAGGACATCAAGAAGCAATGCAAACGATAACTGTGCCAAAAAATTTAATGAGAGATCGCTCAGTCATCAACATGCTCTAATCGTAATTAAATTGCTAATTTCGTGAAGAAAGTGCCAATTCAGGTTAATAACGTTGCTAGTTGGGTAAAAGAACGTGCCAATTCAGATCAAATTGCTGTTGTATCAGAGAAATCATCAACGCGATTTATCAATCTTATGGTGTCAAATCTGTCTAACATGAAATAAGCCGATATCGAATATTGCAATGATCGCATGAAACATCTGTATGGTATGCGCTTTCTGTGTGCTTTCTTTATTTCAATGCTCATTAGCAAACCTAGCACCTCCTCGATATCGCTGATGTATTTTCATGTGAAAGTCATTTGAGTTCATTTGATGTACAGGTTTTTGGACCGTTTCCCAATCGATTGCTGAATCTTCTAGAATTAACCAAAGCCAAGCCTGGCTTAAGGCCAGGGTATAAACAAATTTTTGTCAGTCAATGCTGATGTTTGCGAAGGAAGTTTTGAAGTTTCGTATTTCGATTGCAAGGAGCGTTTCTACATAAATTAGGAATTTCATACAGCTAAATATATTGCAACACGGTTTTCTACGTGCCACCCAGAATAACTGCCGAAACATCGCCGTTTTAAAGTATTTTTTGCTGCTGACTGCTGGAACAAATTGGGTGGAAAAGAGAACTTAATGGAGAGAGGATAAATTTACTTGCTGACGACGACGCGTTAATTTTTGGTTTTCTTTTTGGAGGATTTCTTATTCTGCTGACAAAGCTTGATTGAATTTGCTATATTAGAAGCAAAGAGATGCAAAGACAAAGGAGATTTACAAAGATGACTTCGTATCACTTTTTTCATCTCTTATTTGATTGTAATTCAGTTATTCTAAAATGTTATATTTGGCATGACAACAAGTACAGATGGCTTGAAAGTTTCCTTATTGACAAAGATTATTTCGAATTACATTTTATCCATCTATTAAGACATCAGTTAGGTAAATGCCTTCACAAACAAACAATTTCCATTGAACATGTTTATGTGTACATTTTGTCTAACATTCCCTTTCGTTATTTTTGCAGGACCATGCATTGGAAGCTCTTTATAAACATCTTTTCTAGAACATTTTTACAAGAACAACATGCACTGTCATTGATGAAAATAATGTTGTCTGGTGATGTAGAACTGAATCCTGGTCCTACGTACGTCAATAATAATGATCAGGAAATAGTTTATGCTAACATGAGTCGTTCAAATATGATTTTGACTCAGCGATTATTTCAAATTGGGTTGAGACCATTTGACGTTGGAGGAGGAGGAGATTGTTTCTTCAAATCGGTAGCACATCAACTTTATGGAGATTCAGTATACCATCAGTTTGTCAGAGATGCAGGAGTGCGATATTTAATACAGCACCAAGAGAGGTTTAGTCGATTCATTGAAGGAAATGAGCAATTTTCGTGGCCTACATATCTAAATAATATGTCAAGATTAGGAACTTGGTGTGACAATATAATCGTTCAGGCTGTGTCTGATGCTCTCAGCATTACCATAAATATTGCTGAATCAATTGAAACATTTTCACCATATACTGTTATTAGTCCATGTGAAATTTTTCCTTGGATGACCTCGATTTTTATAGGCCATATAGATGAAACACATTATGTTTCAACAATTCCAGCAGTTTCACTGTCATTATCGAAGAGAAACAGTCCAATTAGCGAAACTGTGAATAATCAAAAAGTGCAGTCTGTTGCTGCGGCATCTGTTGCATCAAAAAGAGGTATTGAGGAGTCTGATAATTCAATGTCGTCAGGTTTTGAAATTATTGAATCAAAGAGACAGAACAGAAAAGATTACATGAGAAATTATAGAGAAAAAATGAAACAGAAGCAAAGTTGCGAGATGAATAACATTCCTCCAACTACTCTTGAAGATAACAATGTGTCAAAGGCAAGAAAAAATGATACAAATACTATTCCAAGTAGTGGACCTGACATTGGCATTGAGGAAAGTAAGATTAAAACATGTGACGGGGATGACAAAAAATATAAAAGAGAAGCATCTAAGATGAGTAAGCAATTATTTAAAGAGAGACATCCGGATCGATTTAAAAGAATGAATAAGAGAAATAAGAAGCAATCCAAAGAAAGAGATATTGAACATTATCGACATGTTTGTAAAAAACAAAATCAGTCGTTTAAAAAGAAAGATCCCAGACATTTCAAAAACATTTGTAAGAAAAATATGAAATCATATATAGAAAGAGATCCTAAGCATTACAAAGAAATCTGTCAAAAAAACTTTCAATCATATAAAGATAGAGATCCTAAGCATTACAAAGAGATCTGTCAAAAAAAGTTTCAATCATATAAAGGTAGAGATCCTGAGCATTACAAAGAGATCTGTCAAAAAAAGGCTCAATCATATAAAAAAAGAGATCCTGAGCATTACAAAGAAATCTCTCAAAAAAACTTTCAATCATATAAAGAAAGAGATCCTGAGCATTACAAAGAGATCTGTCAAAAAAAGGCTCAATCATATAAAAAAAGAGATCCTGAGCATTACAAAGAAATCTCTCAAAAAAACTTTCAATCATATAAAGAAAGAGATCCTGAGCATTACAAAGAGATCTGTCAAAAAAAGGCTCAATCATATAAAAAAAGAGATCCTGAGCATTACAAAGCAATCTGTGAAAAAAATGTTCAATCATATAAAAAAAGAGATCCTGAGCATTACAAATGTGTGGAAAAGAGAAAAAATCAGTCATATAAGGCCAGAAACCGAGATCATCACAAAAATGTTTCTCGCAGAAATAAATTATCATTCAAAAAGAGAAAAGGCGATTCTAACAAAGCTATTTGTAATGATAATTTGCACGTGTCTTCAAATGACAGATCAGAGTCAACTGAAAATCTTGAAAATGATGCAACTACAAAAGACACAAACGTCTCAGACATCATTCACAACTTTCATGAAGCAATAAAAGAAGGACCGGAATTTGTATGTACATGTTGTGATCAGCTGTGGTACAGATCATCAGTGTTAGAATGCAAAGCAGATTCATACAATTTTGAACTTTTTGAAGATAAACCATCGACACTTTTTCTTACTGATACAAGGAGCGTTGAAAATAAAGAATGGATTTGTAGAACTTGTCACAACAACTTGAAAAACGGTAAAGTTCCTACATGCTCTAAAGCAAATGGAATGAGTTTTCCTGAAAAGCCTGCTGTATTGAATTTGACTCCTTTAGAAGAGAGACTGATAGCGCCACGTATCCCATTTATGCAAATACGAGAATTGCCAAGAGGACATCAGTTGAGTATACATGGAAATGTAGTCAATGTCCCTGCCGACGTCAATACGACGATAAGTATGATACCTCGACCAATTGATGAAGCACAAACGATATCAATCAAATTGAAAAAGAGAAAAGGTTTTAAAGGGTATTACATGTTTCAGACTATACGACCATTCAATGTAATGTATGCTGCACACTATTTGACCCAAACAAGTGAACTGTACAGAGATGAAGGTATTCAACTCTCAAACGAATGGTTAAATGGCCTACCTTTGGGTAATGATGATGAGATGGGTAATGCGTCTTACTGTGATGATAATGATATAGTACCAAATGATAACATTAGTACAGATCATGATCAGTCTGGTGTCGATATTAATGAGAATGACATTGACAGTGATGATGAATGGAATGAGATAGAAGAACGTCCAGCTGGTAATACTGATACCTTACTTGAACCAGCAGATATCAATCATTGGGCTGATAAATTGTTAACTGTTGCTCCTGGAGAAGGGAATAGACCTTTAGGTATTTTTTATGACAAAGATTCAGAGTTCTTAGCATTTCCATCAATTTTTTGTGGAAAAAGACGATGTGAAAGTGAAGATAGATTGGTTCGAGTGCATTACAGTGATATATGCAAATGGGAATTAAGGAGCCTAGATCGAAGAGTTGCTCAGTCTGTTCCAAATATTTTTTACAAATTAAAAAAGTTGCAAATCAAAACAATTCAAGATACTGCTATGATCTCAGTAAGAAAATGCAAGAAAAAAGGCAAAGCATATACAGCAAAGGATTTTAAATCTGAAGAATCGATCAATAATATCATAAATTTAGACGAAGGTTTCAGAGTATTTAAGAATCTGAGAGGTTCACCACCTTACTTTGAAAAGTGCAAGAAGGATTTGTTTGCTATGATTCGACAACTTGGTTATCCAGCCTGGTTTTGTTCATTTTCAGCAGCAGATACTAGATGGGTTCACTTGCTTAAGTTGTTAGGAAAGCTTGTAGAAAATGTTACATACACAGTAGAGGATGTGACAAATATGTCATGGGAGAAGAAATCTGAGTTGATTCAAAAAGATCCAGTCACATGCGCAAGACATTTTGATCATATGGTACAGCTGTTTTTCAACAAGGTACTAAAAAGTGAAGCACATCCTATTGGAGAAATAGTTGATTTTTTCTATCGTACTGAGTTTCAGCAGAGAGGATCACCCCATATACATGTGTTATTTTGGGTGAAAGATGCACCTGACTGTAGATCTGCTTCGAATGAGGAAATAACAAAGTTTGTAGACAAATATGTTTGCTGCGAAAAGCACATTGACGATGATCTGGATGAATTTGTTAGCTATCAGGAACATAAACATTCTAAAACATGTAGAAAGAGGCACGAGAAAGTTTGCAGGTTTAATTTTCCTCTCGCTCCAATGCCAGAAACAATGATATTAGAGCCCCCGAATGATGATGAACTGACAAATGATGAGTTGAAGGTAGCAAAAACCAATTCTAAGAAAATCAAAGATAGCCTTGACTTGATGAAATATGGAGAAGACATCACATTCATTGAGTTCCTTCAGAAATTAGACATGTCATTAACTGAATACATTGTTGCTATAAGATCAAATCTAAAGAGACGCACAATTTTATTGAAAAGATCTCCTGCAGCCATACGAGTGAACAGCTATAACGTCAGTTTGCTTAAAGCATGGCAAGCTAATATGGATATTCAATTTATTCTGGATCCATATGCATGTGCTATGTATGTTCTATCATATATTCTCAAGGGTCAAAAAGGCATGAGTAAGTTGCTGGAAAGAGCATGTAAAGAGGCTAAATTAGGTAACAAAGATATCAAAAACAAAGTAAGACATATTGGCAACAAATTCTTAAATGCTGTTGAAGTCAGTGCTCAAGAAGCAGTGTATTTGGTTCTGCAAATACCTTTACGGAGATCGTCACGAGAATTTCAATTTGTTAACACATCACACATCGACGATAGAGCATTTTTAGTACGAAGTCAAGAGCAAATCAATGAACTGCCTGATGATTCAGAAGATATTGAATGTGACAATCTTATAAAGAGATATCAAAGAAGGCCTAAAGCTTTAGAAAATGTATGCTTAGCAGACTTTGCAGCATGGTATAATTATGTCAGAGACAAAAAAGCAAATGTTGAAAAGACAAATCTTTATGACGAAAATACTGAGGATGATGTGATAAACGATTTAGATGAAATCCAGCAAAAAGAATATCCTGTGAAAGGAGGAATGAAGTTTGTCAAGCGTAAGAAAGCAAAAATAATTCGTTCCGTGAGGTATAATGAAGATCATGATCCAGAGAATTACTATCGTGAGCAATTGATGTTGTACACTACATGGAGAAATGAAAATAAACTTGCACAAGGCTATGATTCATATGAGAATAAATACAATGCATTAAAAGAAGATATTGTTAGCAAGGGAAAACAATATGAAGGAGTTGCTTGTGATCTTGACAATGCAATTGAATCGTTCGAAGGTGATACAGATGATATTGGTTGTAGTATTGCTCCTGGAGCTCAACATAGCGATGAGATTGATGCTGGAATCGGGAGCAGTCTGAGTGAATTCTATGGTTGTTTTCATCCTGGTGCAGAAACACTTCATTCTCAATATGATATGTTAAATGACATAGGTATTTTTGCTCGAACACAAGATGATGAAATCCAGCAGGTACATAGACTAGGTGATACAGAGTATAGATCACTTGCTCGTTCGCTTAACAAAGAACAAAAAGAATTTTTCTATCACGTGTTGCACTGTGTGAAGACAAGCAATAGAACATTGTCATTGTTTCTCAGTGGTGGTGCTGGCGTAGGCAAAAGTCGAGTAACAAATGCTTTGTATGAAGCTTTGGTCAGATTCTATGACCATCAAGTTGGTGCAAATCCAGATGAAATCAAAGTTTTAAAAATGGCTCCTACTGGTAAAGCTGCCTATAATATTGGTGGAAATACGATCCATTCTGCTCTAAAAGTACCAGCGAACAGAGGATTTGCATATTGTGCACTTGATACAGATAGACTCAATACACTACGATGTCAGCTCGGAAAGCTAAAGTTGATATTGATTGATGAAATATCCATGGTTGGTGCAGGAATGCTTCATTTTATAAACCTTCGACTGCAGCAAGTAATGGGAAACAATGCATTATTTGGTGGCATAAGTATCATTGCAGTAGGTGATCTCTTTCAATTGCAGCCTGTGTTTGATAAGTGGATCTTTGAGAGCACATCTTCTAATGTATATAGTGCATTGGCATCAAATTTGTGGCAGGACAACTTTACTATGTATGAGCTTAATGAGATAATGAGGCAACGAGAGGACAAACATTTTGCTGAGATATTGAATAGACTACGCGAAGGAAAGCATTCTGATGAAGATTTAAATGTGATAAAAGCAAGGCTTGTTTCTTCGAATGCTAATGCACAGCCATCATTAGGTGAAACTCATTTATTCACTACAAACAAAGCAGTTGATCAACATAATAAAACAGTGTATGGAAACTGCAATCAACCGAAAGGTGAAGTGAAAGCCATAGATATAGTAATTGGTGATATTTCAGATGAGCTGAAACGAACAATGCTAAGTAAGATTTCAGATGATGCTAGCAAAACAATGGGACTTTCATCTGTCGTAAAAGTTGCTGTTTCACTAAAATATGACATCAGTACAAATATTGCTGTTATCGATGGAATGTCAAATGGAGTAGAATGTACGATACAAAAGATTGATTATCGAGTCCCTGGATCAGAAAGACCAAGTATCATATGGGTATTGTTCTCAAATGAACATATTGGACGTGATCATCGAAGAGAACATAGATTTCTTTATGAAAGTAACATTGATTTGACTTGGACACCAATCCTAGAGATCACTAGACAATTTAGTGTTTCACGAAGGTCTCAGATTCATGTTTTGAGAAGACAATTTCCATTAAGACCAGCAGCAGCAAAAACGATTCATAGATCGCAAGGTGACACCGTTGATCAACTAGTTGTTGACTTTCCAAGCAACACAAGAGAGCATATGCATTATGTGGGATTGAGTAGGGTTACAAAATTAGCAAACTTAAAGATATCTAACCTGACTGAAGATAAGATTGCAGCAAGTGAGAAAGTGAAATCAGAAATGAAAAGATTAAGGCAAGAAGCAAAAGTTCAACTATGCATTTCACCCTTGTATAAGATACAGCAATCGAACAGTATCAAGATAGTTTGCCAAAATGTTCGCTCATTGCACCTACACATAGAAGATGTTGCTGCTGATTATAATATACAAGCATGTGATGTCATAAGCATTGCCGAAACTGCATTAGTAGTCAACGATCCCAGCGAGACTTATCAATTACCTGATTTCAATCTCTACAGAAATGATCACATCTCATCAAATAATCAAAGAACACCATATGGATTGGCTGTATATGTCAAACAAGTCATACCCTGCACAGTTTTTCCATTCAACTGTAATGGCGTAGAAATATCAGTCACAAGGTTACATGATCATTTGCAAAATCTTCATATCATCTCTATTTATCGTTCGAAGCACCGTGCATCAATATTACAACTCCTTGAAGCAATGGATCAACTACACAACCTTGTTTTATCTGATGGGGATCATCCTATTGTCATCCTGGGTGATTTTAATGTTAACCTTTTAGAGCCTTCTGCCGAAGAGAATAATCTAAATTCGTATATGAGAGATTATAGAGGGTATACACAATTGATCAACAAATATACAACAGATTATTGCACGCAAATCGATCACATTTACACGAATGTTCCTCTGCTAGTATCAAGCTCTGGTGTTCTGGAATCGTATTACAGTGACCACAAGCCTGTATATGTATGTTTCCGGATACAAATGCAAGTGATGAACTAGACTGAGTGCAAAGATGAGCATTCCCTTGTTGAATATCAGTTTGCAAATGTTAGTGACGATGTACAGTGATTGGTGTGCATAGCCACGCCTCGATTACATTGGTGTGCTTAGCCACGCCTCGATTGAAAATATGTTGAATATCTGTTTGCAAATGTGAGTGATGATACACAGTGATTGGTCTGCATGTTTATATGCTATGTGTGTAAGTTAATATTCACCACAAAATTTTTACAATAGTTATTTACAAATATTTACAATATATGTTTACAATAGTTGAAATAACATAAAATATTTACCATAGTTAAAATAACATAAAATAGTTCCAATACAATTTACATAACAACTGTAATAAATTCTAGTTAAAAACACCCCTAATTAATGTATAGTGGCAAGGATAGCATTAAAACATCAAGTTGAATTTATTGGCATAATGTTCCCATTAATGTTCCCCTAGTTGCAAAACATTTTATAAACAATATATTTTATGTGCTTTAGCGTAAAGCATAATTCAGGAAGCCACGCCTCGATTAAATTTATGTGCATAGCCATGCCTAAATTGAAAAATATTGTTTGAGGTGTCTTACTGCTTCTGTTTTTACAACTGAATACTTCAAGTTAGTAATGCTACTAAAGTTTTAAATCATTAAGCACTAGAGAAAATAATGTTTACTACAAAGAATGAACATCTCAAATCAGAGGCTACAATGAACAGGGTAAGTATCATTCTATATTTCTACTCTTCTTCCCCTTAAACAATTATGGGGGTACCCTGGTTTATTCAAGGAACTTATTTCATGACTAACAAAGCACCCTTATTCTAATCCTTTAAAGGGAGTGTGCAATGGTAAACAGGCTTCTCTATAAATAAAACAAAGAAAATGCCCAAACACAGCACTGTTTCTTTAGCTATCAACTATTCCCAACACGTGTGGGCCATCGATTTCAATGGGCTATTTTTAGATTTTTCTGCTCTGTGCAAATGCCGGCTTTTAGCCTTGCACAAACCCTTTAAGAAGCACTCTTTCATATTTCTCAATCTTAGGAATTTTTTTTGTTTTTGCAGACAAATAACCAATGGATATCCCTGCAAGCTGCCACAATTAATATGGCCAGACTGACAACATTAACTACTAACTATTCACCTCAAAGGCAGGAATACCAGAGTACAGCAAGCCTTTTGTACAAACATGATGGCCATGCTTGTGAACATTTGTCAATGTTCAGTTAGCCAATCAGCATATTTGACAGCATTGCGTCACCAGCCCAAAGAGACGTTGAATACAAAACACATGAAGCTTACGAGTTCTAAATATCGTTTGCAATCATTGACCAAATGGTCTAACATTGAAATCAGTTACGCAACTGAATACAGGATCAACACAAGATACTTTGCGTCCCGGCCATTCAATAGCAGCATACTCAATTATGTACTTAAAGTTAAAAAGCAAGAATTTCCTACACCAGTGAAGCAGCATGCTACCTTCCTAACAGACTACATCAACGATTGATCCTTTCCACAATATGACTGTTAATTGAAACAACCGTCAAGTTTAACCGATCAAAAACAAAATAGCTGAGCTTGACTATCACTGGAGTTTTTCTAAATGGGAACATTGCAGCATTACGGAAGAGGATGTCATATCTGAGATGTCATATCTGAGAAACGTATATGTTACTCCATTGTGGAAATTTTGCCTACAGCAACTTTCCTAACTAACCCACTCTATGCTGCTGAAAGGATTGATAGCAGCCTATGCAGTTGATAGACTTGCTACTATTTTTTTATTTTATTCAGCTCTTCATTGACTAAGACAGGCTCAAATTCTAATTATAATAAATATTTGAATAACGTCTGCAGGACAACACGATTAACCAATTTAAGTGAACACAGTACCAATTCCGTCCAAAAGTACTGCAAACCAGAAATAATTTGTTTCTACCCATTTTCAAGAAAACCTTAACCATTTTCGTAGAAGCCAAAACCTAGGCGCCTCACGTCACAGATGGAACATGTTGAACTGGAAAGCAAATAATTACAGTTGAATGATTAATTTATTCAAATGTTCTCAGAACACGCTTAAATAACGCATTATAGAACGGCAAATCAAACAAAATAGTGGCATAGCTCACCTGAATTTTTTCTAACATTGCACTAACAGTAGTAGTAAGTAGTAAGAGTATTTAAGATGATTAGAAATTATCTTATTCCAGCTATGGTGCAATGATAGAATTACTGGTAGCCATGCAGTTTTTGAACTCGTGTTCGGCAACTGCAGCTGTATGCCAATAGAATATTCTCACGTGTTAAAAGAATTGCTATCTTTTGACCTATTTTAACATATGAATGTGCTTAGTGCCAAAACCTTACCAGTTACTCAAACATTCTGCATTGATGGATAGTCGCATAATCTATGTATCACTATGCTATACATCAGTAAAGCAGGAAGGTAAAGCTGGAAGGGGCACATTTTTATGCGCCAAAATTGCAAATTTGAGGGCAAACAGTAGGCGAATAACATTTAGGCCATTTTCGAAATAGCAGGAGGGGCAGTGGCCCCCGCGCCCCCCTCTCCTGCATTTATGAGTCAATTGACTCTACCCTTTACATTGATCAGCTCGGGCCTCACTAAAGTGAGTAGACTGATTTATGAAAACCAATCCAGAAATCTTTCGGAAATCTTTATTTACCCCGAGGTAAACTTGGAAAGATCTAAAACTAATTCGGTACAGGCTAAAAACACTCCCCTTCCGGCTGCAACCTATGCCCAAGCTCATATGATGTAGCTGAGCTGGTTAAATTGCATATGAATACAGTTTCATTTGCTAAATGCTGTGTTGATCAACTCCACCACTTAACTAATTCATTAATCGAGTTACCAACTGATTGAAAAGCAATTCTTTCACTCTAGCGTGCCTCTACTGCTTCAAATCTTCAGCATATGGACGTCTGTTGTGAAGGGCATAAGGAACCCATATAATGTAAATCAGGCTTTAAAAGGTTGCAGTTTCAAATATTTCAGCATTTCATCAAGCAAGCTACAAGCATGATCACATTCTTCAAACATTGCTAATGGGGGCCTTTAATTTATGTTTGAAGAATGAAAACATTATGGAGGGGCTTTTCTCCAACCGGAAGGAATACACCTACCTATATACCTATATACCTACCTATAGAGGAAGGAATCAGGAATGTTGTAACAATAGGCATTATTCCTGCACACAATCGAAACAATCGATGAAGCATTTGAAGTATTTATAGACATTGTTAATTTACACAATCAAAACAATTCAGAGACATCTGGGTCAACAATCAGATTTAGGTGAGCTGCCAAACTCTGGCTGTTAATGAATTCATCAGTTGAGCTGCCAACTCATTAAAAGGTAATTTTCCAAAATCTGACCTCTGTGACCTGGCAAAGTTCCCTTACTGTTTGAAATCTTCAACATGGACGACTGTTTTCAAGGGGCAAGCAACTCATACTATAAGCTATCAAGGAACAAGTGTTGCACTGTTTAGGTAGCAGCTGGTTTCTGGCTAAAGTAAAAGTACGTCAGTAGTGTCCTCCGCCATTTTTTCCCTACATCAACATGTATGATTTTGAGTACACAGAGTTTCTTACGAGTTTCTTAAATGTTCCATGACAATCTTCATGTTGATTACTATCTGTGCCCTCGGGATAATTTCAAAAAAGACTTTTTGAAGCCTTTCCAATGTTCAGACATCCTCTGGTAATTTCTGAGCAAAGTGATACAGGACGCTAGTGAAAATAAAATAAGTGTAGGTTAAGGATTTTCTTTGTCAAAATAAGTAGTTTCTCAAGCTATGTTTCATGTTTGAAGACTGAAAACATTCTGGAAGAGGTTTCAGGCAAACCAGAAAGAATATACTTGTATAAAATCAAAACAATCGAGCAAAATAAAATCTCTATCAAATTTTGATGAGTTGCCAATCGATTTCTCCTGATTAAGGCTAATTACTAGGTGTTCCTAACAAACTCTCGCTGTTAATGAAATCATCAACAGAGTTGCAAAGTCATTAAAATGCTATTTACAAAGTTTGATCTGGCAAAGTTCCCTTACTGCTTGAAATCTTCATATGGACGACTGTTGTCAAGGAAACCAGCCAACCCATATAATACTATCAAGAAACAGGTGTGGCACTATTACAGTGACAAATCTTGTCTGGCTAAAGTAAAGAATTTGGCAATATCATGTGCCATCCTTATTTTCGGTACATCCGATGTAATAATTCTGACGCTTATCAAGAAATCTGGTCTCCTTGAAGTGGGCTGGCTAGGCTATTGCCATCCCGATATAAACTAAATCCTACATTAAACAGGTGCAACTGCAGATAAATATTTATTACTTCATGAAGCAAGCTACGTGCATGATCTCATTCTTCAACATGGCTAATGGGAGCCTTTAATTATGTTTGAAGAATGAAAACATTATGGAGGGGCTTTTTCTCCGACCGGAAGGACACCTATATACCTACCTATATAGAGTGGAAGGAATCAGGAATGTTGTAACAATAGGCATTGTTTATGTACACAATCGAAACAATCAACGTAGAATTTGAGATATTTATGGGGATTGTTAATATATACAATCAAAACAATTCAGAGATATTTGGCCCAACAATCAAATTTAGGTGAGCTGCCAAACTCAGGCTGTTAATGAACTCATCAGTTGAGCTGCCAACTCATTAAAAAGTAATTTTCCAAAATCTGACCTCTGTGACCTGGCAAAGTTCCCTTACTGTTTGAAATCTTCAACATGGACGACTGTTGTCAAGGGGCAAGCAACTCATACTGAGCTATCAAGGGACAAATGTTGCGCTGACTAGGTAGCAGCTGATGTCTGGCCAAAGTAAAAATACGTCAGTAGTGTCCTCCACCATTTTCCCCCTACATATAAACGTATTTTTTATAAGAAACTAAGGATTTTGGCTCCTTAACTCCTTAAAATTATAGAATTTTGAGATCACAGAGTTTCTTACGAGTTTCTTAAATGTTCCATAACAATCTTCATGTTGATTACTATCTGTGCCCTCGGGATGATTTCAAAACAAGGCTTTTTGAAGCCTTTCCAGTGTTTAGACATTACTCTAGTAATTTCTGAGCAAAGTGATACTGGACGCAAGTGAAAATAAATTAAGTGTAGGTTAAGGATTTTCTTTGTCAAAATAAGTAGTTTCTTGAGCTATGTTTCATGTTTTAAGAATGAAAACATTCTGAAAGGGGCTTTAGGCAAACCAGAAAGAATATACTTGTATGCAATCAAAACAATCGAGCAAAGTAAAATCTCCATCAAATTTTGATGAGTTGCCAATCGATTTCTCCGGATTAAGGCTAATTACTACGTGTTCCTAACAAACTCTCGCTGTTAATGCAATCATCAACAGAGTTGCAAAGTCATTAAAATGCTATTTGCAAGTTTGACCTGGCAATGTTCCCTTACTGTTGAAATCTTAATATGGACGACTGTTGTCAAGGAGACCAACCAACCCATATAATACAATCAAGAAACAGGTGTGGCACTATTGCAGTGGCAAATCTTGTCTGGCAAAAGTAAAGAATTTGTCAGTATCATGTGCTTTTCGATACATCCAATGTAATAATTCTGACGCTTATCAAATCCTACATTAAACAGTTGCTATTGCAGATAAATATTCTTTACTACATGAAGCAAGCTACATGCATGATCTCATTCTTCAAACATGGCTAATGGGAGCCTTTAATCTTTGTTCTCGCCTGTTTCCTGTATCATATTACTCGGAAAGTACTTGAGTAATTTCTCAACATTGAACATAAGATCCTTTTGGATGATTACAAAGTCCGTCCTGAGCTAAACAAGCATAAGAATATCTGATTATTGATTTCTTCATAACCCCAAATGATCGTTGATTCTGTTTTTTGCTACAGTCAGAGAGATGAGTGTTGCTCCTAGTATAAGGACAAGAATCGCCTCAAGGTCAATGGCAATATTTTGGTCTTTATGTCGAACGAGAATGATACGCAAAAATCAAAAGTCATTACCCCTAGTTTGATTATAGTTCGTGCACAAAACTATTGGTGCATCTGTGTCAAATGAGATGTCATGTGAGATTTACGATAACGCAAAATTATCCATGCAGAACCCTACAGAACGTTTCAGTTGTTGCTATTCGCGGGCATCCAATTTGAGACAAGCAGTCACGAAGATTCCTCTGTGCAGAATGATATGCATGAAGATGTTTTGGTTCAGTGTGATCACGTCCCTTCCCCCAGTCCATGGCGCCATTGCTTGCTGGGATTCTGCACCTTTCGTCTCAACTTCACCTGCGATGATTGCATCCGTTGCTGTGTAGGAGGGGGGTCCTTCTACCTTTGGTTATGCTGCAAATGCTAGCCTCTGTGCAGGCCGCCGGTTACATCATCCTCTAAAGTTGAGTTATTTGCATAATGAGTACTATCAATAAGTGGCTAATGATTCGTTCGTCCTAGAAAACGATTGTTTTGACATAATTAAGCTGCTAATGAAGTCAAGAACGTGCCAATTCTGGGTGAATTTGTTGCTGTGCCAGGGTAAACATCCTAGTAATTTATCCATCTTATGGTGTCAAATCTGTCTAACATGAAATAAGCCGACGTCAAATGTTGCTATAGGATCGCGGGAAACTTCTGTCTTGAATGCGCTTTATGTGCGCTTTCTTTATTTCAGTGCCAATTAGCAGAGATAAAACGTTAATCAATTGCTTTAACGAGCGTGACTTACTTTCTTTCTTTCTTTCTTTCTTACTTTCTTTCTTTCTTTCTTACTTTCTTACTGACATCGAGTCCCCCCTTAGATTACAAAGTTGGACTTTGTAATCAAAAATGGTTCAGATCACTTTGTTTTGAAATGTTCAATGGCGTGCAGATGTGATGACTTTGAAAATCTCCCAGTACTGGCCCAAATTCTTACTTTCTTCTTCTAAACACTATGTGTATTGGTCTTTCAAAATCAGAAACGCTTCCTGCCAGAATGAATATGATCTAGCCATCAAGCTGTAAGTGGACTTAATACAAATCTATTTCCCGACCGATCACTTTCCCATAATTCCTGAGACCCCCATTCCACCATTCCGTAATTAGTCCCTTTGCAAAATGTTGGGTTTGTGCGTTATCATTATTATTATTATTATTATTATTATTATTATCATTATTATTATTATTACTATCATTGTTATTATTGTTATAATTTTTATTATCATTGGGACAAGGGTTCCGTCAAACGGACTGAAAGGTTGCCACAAAATCACCACTGCGCCACTGCACAGTAGCCTGCATGCAGACTCTACAGCAAGTGCGGAGGAGCGAAAAGGAGAAGAACGCTCTTCTCCTCTCCACTCCTTCGCACTTACTGCAGTGTCTGAACGCAGGCTACTGCACAGTAGACAAGCCCAAGTTTATCTCCTCAATCCATCTGACTGTTCCATATTCCAACTTTCCGTCATACGGAATGCTGGAATGACGGATACGGGAAATGTGGGAAGGGATCAGACAGACGGATATGAGGAAATGAGCTCGGGGAAAACGTTTACTGCAAGTGAATGCTATGTCTTATCAGTTATAATCAGCTGCATTTGAATTTGAACACTGGCTCAAACTTTGCAACAAATGGCTTAGCGCTAGGCTTCTTAAAACAATATTTACTGAGACGATTCAGATTCATGAAGAAAAACTAAATCAATGGTTCAACAGTGTTTCAACAGAGGCTTGATGTTTATTATGACTTTCACAACGTGATACGAATTTAAAGCATGGTATGACTCATGATCTTATTTCTTGAGGTAGAAGTAGAGGATCGAATCGGGCATCGCACAGATGACAAAGGCCACTGTCACAGCAAATGAATAGAACAGGTCTCCATGAGTTGTATCATCTGTTGAATCTTGGGAATTGGATTTTGATTTGAGACTTGCTCGCTTCTTGTCATCTTTCCATGTTTTAAATGTAATTGCACCGTATGTGATTACCTGGATCAATTCCATGACCAGAACAAAGTAAAATGACACTTAGTGCATAAAGTCCCATGTGCATAAAGACCCTTGGTGCATAAGTATGAGGTGGCAACTCTATATCTTATCAGTTACGATCTTCTGCATTTGAATTTGAACATTTGGTGAAACTTTGGCACGAATGGGCTTACTACCACGCTTCTTAAAACAATATTTACTTAGATGATTCATAAAGAAAAAATATATCAACGGGTCCAGAAAAGGATTGATGCTTATCAAGACATTGACAACGTGGTATGCATTATAATCATGAGATGGCTGCAGACGGTGCGTAATAAGGTAGATATAGAAAATCGAATGGGGCATGGTACAGACGAGAAAGGCCAATGTCACAGCAAGCGAATGAAACAGGACTCTGTGAGTTGCATCATCTGTTGAACCTTGCGAACTGGATTTTGATTTGAGACTTGCCCGCTTCTTGTCATCTTTCCATGTTTTAAATGTAATGGCACCGTATGTGATGATCAGGATCAATTCCATGACCAGAACAGAACAAAATGACAAATAGTGTGTAAAAGGGCTGAACACAAGAGTAACTAATGTCCCGTAGATGAACATTACTAGCCATGTAATGATTACTCCTGCAGCACAACGAGCATATGTGAAATTTGCCTGGAATTTTAACGGCATAAGTACTGCAAACAGTCTTTGAATCGCTATGAAGATGATATGCATAAAGGATGTTCCAACAGCGAACTGTAGTGAGCCATGTCCCACTCTCCAAAGCAGAGCCATAGTGGTCTTTTCATAGATTGCGAAGCTTTCTGGTCCAGAGTATTTCAGCAATCTTAGGCCCCCTGTCACTCCAAGGCTTAAACTACCAATGATATCGGCAATGCACAAACTTGTTAGGGTCAGGCCAAACTTTTCCTTGTGCTTCTTCTGCCTAAGAATAACAATGAACTCCAAAATATTGAACAGAAACCCAGCAGTGCCCAATGCTAACCAAAATCGTGAACTGTAATACCAATTGATGTTGATAAGGAGTTGTGAAATGGTACTGACTGTGCTTGGAAGGGTTGTGTTTAAATGTTGTTCTGTGGTGTGGTTCAATGACGACATAACTTGATCAACAGGGCACCTGACCTGACAGAAGGTAAGGTGTTAACTTGAATGAAATAGTTGTTAAGATAGGGATGGTCACAGCCTTGGTGCCTCGAGTGCTTACTTGTCTGCATCCACCATCAAAGGTTATTATGTTAGCGACGAATCTTGCGCAGAAATTTTTCAGCACTCTTTGTGTAAATTTACAATGGTTATCTGGTGGTTGTCAGCGAAAAGGCGTTGATTTCCTTCTATTGTCTTCAAATGTGTTCCCAATCGAAGAGCTTCGCCTGTAACCTGCACACGCAGACCAAATTGCTTCCCAACTAATTAACTGCGTAGAATGATTCCAGACACAACTGAAAAAAAACATTAGCCTTTTTCAAAGGCCATTTCTCAACACCATTTGCCTGCTGTTGCCGGGGGTAGAGCTCAGACTGTACTTCACGACTCACGTCGTCATTGAAAGACAGCATCGATGATTTCACAACATTGAACCTTTTCAAGCACGATCAGAATGGATGTTCCAACAAATAACTGTCAACTGTAGAGAACCATGTCCCACTTTCCAAGCAGAGCCACATTGTTGTTATGGTAGACTGCAATGAAGGCAGGGTTTAACTTGTATGACAAAGTGGTAAAGACAGCGAAAGTCGAGCACTTTTGCGTCCTTTTGAGCTTTCGATCTCTTCAGCCTTGGTGTTGGACATTACTGACTTGACGGACTTGACTATATACTGTGCAGTTTGCTTTAAGTCTTTTTCATTCTAACTCAAAGATACAAATGGTGGCGATAAACGTTGTGCTGAAACTTTTCAGTACTCTTGGTATGTGAAGTTGCAAGAATCGTCTAGCAGTTATGTTAGTAGATTAGTAAACATACACTTGTTTCCTTATTCTTTGAATAAGTTTCTGATCAAGTCTTGTGCCTAGACTTATGACCCAGAGTCTCTTGTCTCCTGTGCTCCTTCGACTCGATGATGGCGCTCCAGTCAACAGCGACTCAAGATAGTTCTCTGAAAAACCTGACTCTATTTGGGCCCAAAATATGAGTGTCCTGGAGTAGCAATCAGACTGCAAGATTTGTGAATGGGGTGGATCACTATGGTTATGGCAAATGTGATAGAATGTCCGATTTGACTGAAGAACTGATTACATTCCCACCGGATACGAGAGTCGAAGCCGTGATTCCATCATAATTCGATTAAAGAGGGCAAAAATTGGGTCAGTTTTTTCAGTGTTTCATTATGAGTCCTCATTGAAGAAGGTTTACCGCAGGGCTAGGGATAGGGGATATGATATGGATATGAGTCTCAGCAGGGATAGGGATAGTGACACGAGTCCCAGTTGAGCAAGGTTTACCGCAAGGGACTTATCGTCATCAAATCTACCCCATGCCTTCTATCTTTGAAATGCTGAGAACTCTTCACCTCTGTGACTTTTCCACGCAGCGTGAGCGAAACTAATGTAGCCTGCGTGCAGACTCGACTGGTTTACCGAAATCGAATTGAGTTGAATGGAAAATTGAAAATTCACTCCCAGTAGTGAATTTTCAATTTTCCATTCAACTCAATTCGATTTCGGTAAACCAGTCGAGTCTGCACGCAGGCTAAACTAATGTGTCATGCATGAATCTGGTTGCATCCCCGAACTCATAAATTGCGTAGGATGATTTCAGACGCAATTGAAAAGCACATCAGCCCTTTAAAGGCAATTTCTAAAAAGTCATTTGCAATCCAGGCCAGGGGGTAAAGCAAAAGATTAAGGCTGTGGAAACCACAGGAGTTGTTTTCATCTATGTTTTCGTCAACAAGAACACACCAAAATATAAATAGAAGCGCCTAGGATGCACGTTAGAGTAGCACTATGTTATTGAGAACACATCCAATCATGGGATAAGGAGCTAGACTGATTATGATGTGTCCCAGGAATCGCTATCCAAAACGAGACTATTACACCAAACCGAGACCGCTCATAAAATTGGGAGCCTTGGTCTTCATTTTAACAATTTCCGACCCACCAACTGACCGAATCGCAAATGGTCTATAGGTCCATAAACCATGAAGCGTCCGAGTATCTTACAAGGCTGTTGCAAAGGTTATCTGAAACCTGTGCTAGACAGCTTCGTAAGGGAGCAGTCATTTTTCATCCTAGGTACCAGAGCGGAGGAAAATTTTGCACAACTAGAGAAGATTTCATACCCCATTTTGAGCATAGAAAAAGTTTTTCGTACCCCATCATCTTGCAGCAAAATAGTTTAGTACCCCATCCAGAAGTCTTTGTGCTTGAAACATAGATAAATGGACAGATACCAAGTTGTCTCAGGCGATTTTCATATGCACGTCAAGTGATTCATCATTTCCAGATGTCTCTTAACTTTTCGTTGATCGATGACTTCATCCAAACTTTTTTCAAGCAAAATAGTTTTGTACCCCATGAAAATTGCTCTTAAAATTTTCATACCCCCACAAAATAGTGGAGGAAAGTTTCATACCCCTGCCAGAAATCCTCCACCCTGGTACTCAGGATTAAAAATGACCGCTCCCTAACACCAGCACTGACCTTTATGTACCGTTTTTAAAAACGGCTTGTGGCCAAAAATTAAACTTCGGAATGATATGAAAAGAGAAAGTAAGATGGGCAATACTTTTACCAAGTTCAAATCGTCACTGAAAATTAAATAGTTTCTATCTTTACTGTAATTTTGAAGCTTTTCGTTTTTAGCAGGGCACTTTGGCACGAATGGGCTTACTACCACGCTTCTTAAAACAATATTTACTTAGATGATTCATAAAGAAAAAATATATCAATGGGTCCAGAAAAGGATTGATGCTGATCAAGACATTGACAACGTGATATGCATTTAAATTATGAGTAGGCTGCAGACGGTGTATCTTAACATAGATATAGAAAATCGAATGGGGCATGGTACAGATGAGAAAGGCCAATGTAACAGCAAGCGAATGAAACAGGACTCTATGTGTTGCATCATCTGTTGAACCTTGAGAACTGGATTTTGATTTGAGGCTTGCCCGCTTCTTGTCATCTTTCCATGTTTTAAATGTAATTGCACCGCGTATGTAATGATCAGGATCAATTCCATGACCAGAACAGAACAAAATGACAAATAGTGTATAAAAGGGTTGAACACAAGAGTAACTAATGTCCCGTAGATGAACATTACTAGCCATGTAATGATTACTCCTGCGGCACAACGAGCATATGTGAAATTTGCCTGGAATTTTAACGGCATAAGTACTGCAAACAGTCTTTGAATGGCTATGAAGACGATATGCATAAAGGATGTTCCAACAGAGAACTGTAGCGAGCCATGTCCCGCTCTCCAAAGCAGAGCCGTAGTGGTCTTTTCGTAGATTGCGAAGCTTTCTGGTCCAGAGTATTTCAGCAATCTTAGGCCCCCTGTCACTCCAAGGCTTAAACTACCAATGATATCGGCAATGCATAAGCTTGCTAGGGTCAGGCCAAACTTTTCCTTTTGCTTCTTCTGCCTAAGAATAACAATGAACTCCAAAATATTGAAAAGAAACCCGGCAGTGCCCCATGCTAACCAAAATCGTGAACTATAATACCAATTGATATTGGTACTGACTGTGCTTGGAAGGGTCGTAGCGACGAATCTTGCGCAAAAATTTTCAGTACTCTTTGTTGTTCCCAATCGAAGAGCTTCGCCTGTAACCTGTACACGCAGATCAAAAAGCTTGCCAAGTCATAAAGTGTGTAGGATGAGTAGGATGATTCCAGGCACAACTGAAAAAATGTTAGCCTCAACACAATTTGCCTGCGGTTTCCGGGGGTAGAGCTACGACTGTAAGAACTTCAGGTTGTCATCAACGAAAAACTGCATCGATGATTTCACACCACTGGACTGAGTAAAACTTCGACCGACTAACTGACAAACAGACCAACAGACAGACAGACTGACAGACCGAACTTATCGCAAATTTTTACTTTGACAGGAATAAAGAGACTGCTTCGCAGCAAAAATAACGACGCCCAAGGCTGTTGTGTTTACTCTTTTCGCCCTTTTTACTGGCTTGGAGGTATCGAAAAGTACTATCAAGTACCGAATAAACGGGGAGTGAGAATAATCGGGGCAGAGGGTGAAATTGCAAATGGTTCGATCACTGATATCAATAATTGGGGTTTGAAACAATGAGGGGGTAGAAAAGTTGAAAACAATCGCTTTCTTTGTTAAACACGATCTTTTTTATATTTTTCTATTTTTCAAGAATTATGCTCACTATCATTTGGAAAATTTTTCAAAAATTAATAAGCGGTAGGACGATTATTCGGTACTCGAGAGTACCATTGAAGAGTCAGCAGTACATAAAATAATTAAATAATTGACTGAACAATTCATACAATACGAAATTTATTATGCACAAAATATTCACAGCAGTTAATTTATGGGTAGAAACACGTAAAGCCGCTGTTTCCTTAGCAGTTAATTCTCAGTACCCATGTATCCAGTACCCACGTACATTGTTGTTGCTGCGTCAGTGAAACGACCTGGCTGGAAATCAAAGGGCACACTCCGGTGACTCACGGAATAAACTAACAAATACGACAATTCTTGCAAACCTCAATAACGTCGTGGTAAAAAGGATGTCGTAGCATTCTCTTTTCGTTGAACAAAGAACAAACTATGTGCAATATTTGGCCATTAGCAAAAACATTTGTGATCACATTTGGCATCCTTTCTTGTGCTTTTTTTCTTACAATGCTACAATACGAACGTTATTTACTGTATATAATTGACTTACGGCGTACAAAACGCTTGTAGCCTGATATAAATCATATATTAAAGGAAATCTACTGGCTCAGGCCAGGTTCAAAGTACGATCTATTCTCAACAGCTTTGACGCAGGCGATTTCATTGTGTGGTGAAGAAAACAATGGGTTTGCGGGAGTTTCTTCAGCCTATTTATAGCAACTTATCGATAAAGCTACGCCTATTCCCTTTAATGTAAGTTTCATCTAGCATGCCTTGCATGTGCTCTCTCTTAGTTTGCCTTTGTTGTCGCCCTTTTCATGGGAAATGAAAATGGCGACAACAAAGGCCAACGAAGAGACGGCATGTGCAAGGAATGCTGGATGAAACAGACCCTTTAACGTTTCATTTAAAATTAAAACCTGGCAGAATCCCTGAATAACAGGGTTCGTACACAAACAGCGAACAATTTTTTTCTATCCACATTAAACAATTAAAACACAAAACGTCATCACCTTCTTCTGTTCCATCCAAAGCAGGGAAAGGCACAAGGTCATCTGGTCCCTACTTTTGATGACACTTACAATTCTAATAGTTTAGGGCAAAAAAGGTAGCTAGAACCCAAGGTAGCCTTGTACCAAATGATACAAAAACCCTAAAACTTTTAATGTGGAATCCAATCAGGAATAAAATTTCTCGCCAGAATACTGTTTTACAGACAACTAAATCTTTCGATGTTACTTTGTTGCTGAGCCTTTCGTATGATTTCTAATTGATTTCTGAAGTAAGGTACTCAACAAAAGGTGCCAGAAGATAACTCTATATCTTATCAGTTACAATCTTATGTAACCGAACCTCGACATTTGGTGAAACTTTGCCTCGAATGGGCCTACTACTATGCTTCTTAAAACAAAATTTACTAAGGTGATATTGAAAGAAAAAATATATCAAGGGGTCCAGAAAGGGATTAATGCTTATCAAGCTATTAACAGTGTGGTAGGTACTTAAATCATGGTACGCAGTAAGGCGTTGTACCACAAGATAGATATAGAAAACTGAATGTGGCAGGGTACATATGAGGAAAGCAAAAGTCACAGCCAGTGAATGAAACAACACTTTATTAACTGCATCATCAGTTGTCGCTTGAGAATTGGCTTTTGGTTGGAGACTTGCCCGCTTCTTGTCATCTCTCCATGTTTTAAATGTAATAGCACCATATGTGATGATCAAGATCAGCTCCATAACAAGAACAAGATAATACGACATATTCAACAACACTTTGCTGAAGAAAAAGGCAAATGTCCCATAAATGAACATTATTAGCCACGTGATGATGATCCCTGCAGCACAACGAGCATATGTGAAATTTGCCTTGAATTTTAAAGGTAACAGTACTGCGAACAATCTCTGAATGGCTATGAAGACGATATGCATAAAGGATGTTCCAACGGCGAACTGCAGTGATCCGTGTCCCACTTTCCAACCGGTTGCTAAAGAAGTCTTTTCGTAGATGGGAAAGGTTTCACGACCTGGGTATGATATCAGTCTAAGGCCTCCGGCCAGAGAGAGGGTTAAACTGCCAATGATATCGGCGATACATAGACTTGTCAGGCTCAGGCCAAAAACTTCCTTGTATTTCTTTTGCCGAATTATAACAACTAATTCCAAAATATTGAACAAAAATCCAGCTATTCCAAAAGCTAGCCAAAAGCGTGAACTATAGTACCAATTTACATCTACAAGCTGAATTTGTTTGGAAGTTGTGAAGTTTGAAAGAGTTGTAGTTGTCGAGGACAGTCCTACAGTTGAATTCATTGACGTCATTATTGATCAAAAGGTAGCAAACCCAAGGTGTTTTCCAAGGGGGTCTCGTGAAACTATTCTGCTATCAAGTACTGGCTGAATTATTGAGTAAAGAGAAGAGGCACTTTGCTTTCTTCGAAGAGATACATTTGCATTCGATCACACTCTCGCCTCGTCAGTCCTTAACATTTTATGACGTCATAAATTGATCAATAGGCAGCAAACCAAGGTATTTTTGAGCGATAATTCTGAAACCTTGCCACTAGTAAAATATTGGATGAGGAATGAAGTGAGGAGGTACTTATCTTTCTTTGCAAAGATACATTTGCATGAGATCACACTCTCCTGTCATCAGTCAGTAACATTTAATGACGTCATAAATTGATTAATGGGAAGCAAATCAAGGTGTTCTTGAGGAAGGATTCTGAAAGCTCTCCTGCAGTAAAATACTAGTTGAATCATGAAGTGAGCAGGCACAATACTAGATCACACTCCTTGTGCAAAAGTAGACCTTCATAATGTCATAACCTGGGCAACTTTCAGCAAGCCGAGGTCTTTTTCGAAGAGAATACTCAAAGTTGTTCTGCAAAAAGTTGTTCTGTAAATGAAGTTATTAAAATGTGAAGTGAGCAACTTCTTGTCGTTCTCCACAGAGCACCGTCTTCGCAAGGGACCAGATCAGCTCTAGATAATCACACTCTTATGAATCAACACAGTTTAGTGACGTCATAAATTGATCAACACAGAGACAACTAACCAACATCTTTTTTCAAAGAAACTCCTCAAAGCTGTTCTGCAATAAACACTGGTTGAACATGAAGTCAGAAAGTTCTTGGTTTTCTCATCAGGAAAGCCCCATTTGCAAATAGCCTGCACTAGCATAGCACCAGATCACCAGATTACACTCTCTTGCGCGTCAACAGAATATAATGTCATCATAAATTGATCGACAAAGGCAACTAACCAATGTATTTTTTCAAAGATTCTCCTGAAAGCTGAACACTGGTTAAATTGTATAGTGGGCAACTTCTTGCCTTCTCTTCAGAACACTGTCTTGGCAAGGGAGGATCACATCAGAACAAGATCGAACTCTCTTGTGCAAAAAAGGAGACAATGTTGATGTCACAAATTGATCAACGGTTGGCAAGCAAACATGTTTTCAAAGAAACTTCTGAAAACTGAAGTGAGCAAGCTCTTGCCTTTCTTTACTTAGCACTGGCTTCGAAAAGGGACAACATTAGCAGAACTCTGTGACAACCGAGGGCTTAAAATAACATCATAACTGAAGCACACACAAGCAGCAATCCTAATTTTTCATGGAAGATCAGCTGTTGTCTTTCTCTCGGTCTTTCTTGTCTTTATTTCCATAAAAGGTCGTCAGGTTGACTTCATCTTCAGAGGTACTTTGCCGGCAATTTCTCCACCTTATAATCTAAACGATCTGCAATTAGCATCAACTTGCGAGAGACAACTTGACAGCACGCTGCTCATCTTCATGGCATTTCTCGGTTTGCTTTCAGTAGTAACTTACTCTTTTAATTTGTTTGTTTTTTTACATTTTGGTAGTTCGAATCTAGACATCAATCTTCAACAAAAAACATCGACTTTCAGAAGACTGCATACTTTTCACATGGCATCACAAAGCGCCTTGAATACCTCGCCACGCAAAAGAGGACTTTAACAACAATTCCATACAATTTCTAATTTGTTGTTAGCGACATAAGTTAGGGGGGTTAAAAGCAATTACCGCTATCAGGATTTCAATATCCTTTTACCAATGTAATGTACCAGAATAGATTTCACTCAAAAGGTGCAATGCCATATTGCAAGGAAGCCAGGAAGTTAATGAAGATTCCCACGAAGCTACCAAGAAGAAGTACGAAACTATAACAAAAACCCCGCCATTGATTTACAGCTTTCTGGACAGATGCATGATTAGCAAAATGCACTCAAACCAAATTGACTCTGCCCATACTAACATCACAGATATCACATATGACGTAGAGCTATAAACTGCGGTAAATGAGGACAACGGTTTTGTAAATACGAAATGATGGAAAAAAAACCAACAACACATGCAAAATCTCATGTTGTGCCTCTGTGCTGTTTGATTTCTTATCAAATAACGCGTTATAACTAACTTAATGAGGTACAATTTAGAATTTATTGGAAATATTGCCTTGCCTTACAAACAAACCTGTCACAGTCCACAAAACCACAATCTTTGAGTAATTCAAATTGCTTGTTTAAAACAACTTAGAGAGGTAGCCTGTGAAATATGGTACAACTTTCTGGGACACTCTATGGATCATAAAGTTCATCCAAGGAAATCAGAGATGAGATAAATATGATAAATTCTTGGATAATAAAATATATATAATACTCAATAACAAATATTTTCCGTTTACTTATATTTTCGATTCTGTGTCAGCTTTACTACCATCTTTTTTATTTATCAGCAATAAATATAAAGGTGATTAAGTCCCTCGTTTCCCTGCAGCTACACTATTCAATGACAAATCTGTTGTAAACCGTCTTAAACTAAATGTCACCTGAAAATTGCCAAGAATGGATACAACTGGAGAGCGAGCTTGTGGTTTATTTTATTGCAAACCTCACTGACATCAAATTTGAGACAGATTTATGAAATCTATTCAGCAAAAGTAAGCAAGAAACTAGAGCCTCAAACAGATAACTCTACCCATCCGACAGCTTAAAAATCTCGTTCTCAAAGGGTCATCAATGGCTCCAGCTACCTTCCAGTGTCCAACGAAATCTACGGACATGCTTTGAAAATCTAGCAAGGGAAATTTCTTCAAAATCAAGTTGTCCCAGCTCCCTCCTATGTAAAAAATCTGTGGATATATCTCAATTTTAGTCAAGGCAGGGACAATTCCTTCCAGCTAGCATTGTTTGCACTGTAAATCGAATTATTTGTTTTCTTTGGTTGGGTAAGTCATACTTGCATTCACGTTCATCGTAGAAATGCTCTATGACATTTCATGAAATACTTGTTACCATTCTCTGTCCCTTGTGTGAACGAAAATTGTCTTTCTCTGTCCCCTGTGCTTGGTTATTTTTGTACCGTTATCCCCTGTGTTCTTGTTGCTTATCTTTAACAATGATCTGTGATCATTAAGTTGGGGCACAGGGGCTGCGGTACAAGAATAAACCAGTACACAGGAGTCAGAAAAAGACTATTTTATTCACAAATGGGAGCAAAGAAAGAGAGATCTATGGCAACAGTCATTTCCAGTCTTCTTCGTGATTGTATCCTGCCATTACTTCCATATACAACAATATTGAAGCCAAGCTTCAAATTGTAACGGTTGGTCGATGTCCTAAGGGTATCTCTTCAGTTGACTGTCCTTTGGTACGCTTGGGTTTTAAACTCCTCTTTTTAAAGAAATATTTACTACATTGATTGTAAAAGAAGAAATAAATCAATGGATCTAATAACGGATTCAATGCAATTACACAGTTAACGAAATGATAAGCAGCGAGGCTTTGAGTTTTGTAAAAGAAAATGTAAAGGACTGAGTGAGGAACAGTACAAACAAGAAAGGCCACTGTCACGCTGATTGAATGCAACACTACTCTTTTCGTTGAATTGTCTGTTTCGGCACGGAGCAACTTTCTCTCTTTTGACTTGACCCACAGTTTGTAAGTTACTGCAGCATAGCAAACAACAAGTGTGATGCCAAACACTAAGACCATGTAATAAGACACTGCAAGCATTACTTTGCTGAAGAAAAATGCAATAGTACCATAAATGAACATCAAAAACCAGGTCACCAAAATCACAGCTAAACCATGACCAGGTGTGAACGTTGTTCTGAATTTTATTGGAAGAAACACTACCAAAAGTCGTTGGATTGAAATTATAACGATATGCATGAAGGAAGTTCCGACCGAAAATAATAAAGCTCCATGACCAGCCATCCATATAATTGCCATTGTGGTATCTTTATAAATGGTTATTGTCTTGGGGCCAGAGTATTCAACCAGCCTAAAGCCCCCGGCTAGACCCAGTGTTAGGCTACCAAGAATATCTGCAATGCACAGGCTGGTAAGGGTTAGGCCAAATATAGTCTTTTGCTTCTTCTGTCGGAATAGATAGAACAACTCCAAAATATTAAACACGAAACCACCGACACCGAGAGCCAGCCAAAATCTAGAGCTGTAGTACCAGTTGACTTGAATCAGGAAGTTCGATTTTGTGACATTGATACTGGGTGTAGTGGTGTTCAAATGAAGGGCGGTGTAATTCTGTGACGTCATGATAATCTCCCGTTGCACAAGCAGCCTTTTCACTGGAGCAAAGAAGGCCCCAAACGACTGGGCCTAAGCGTTATTTGAAGTCTGATAAATCATAGACCATGGATCAATCAAATGATGATGTAAATACTTTGTTTGTGTTCTGTTCCCTCAAGTAGCAACTATGATCAAAATTTAATGTGCTATATCTCTGGCATTCATCTTGGATAAAAGCGGTCTGCCAACCTTCAGAATTCTCTTCACATAAACAATAATGACCAGCAGTTTCCTTTTGCCGTGTTTTATATCGCAGCAACCGACTGTGAAAGCTCTGGGCCTGGAAGCCTGTTAACTGCTGTCAGGGTATCATGCAGGCATGAGATGATTTCAATATGGGCCTTCTAATCTCTTTTGGACGTCATACAAAACAACAAACAATATGGAAGATGATTAAACACATAACTTCCTCACTATTGGAATTGGAAACCGGGGGTGCACAAACATTGCAATGATGCCTCTAATGGGTGCTGTTCTGGAACCCTGTGACATCACTATCTGAAAAGCCACTCTGACCAGGCAGCCCTGCCTATGGCAAGCGAAAGTCATCAAAATCAGATAAACTCGGTTTTTCGGAAATTATCGGTTTATCGTTCAAGTTTTGAGTCTGAATTCTCGGGAAGCGTCGGGTGAAAATTAAAAAATTCGGTTCATCGGAAAGGATCGGAGAAAGACTCGGTTTCTCCGAAACAGTGACATTTAAACAGAAAAACTTGGTTTTTGTGAAAACCCGGCTTTTCTGCAGAAAAGCTTGGTATTTCAGAAACACCAAGTTTATCTGGCAGAGAAACTCAGTTTTTCTGAAAAACTCGGTTTTTCTGCAGATAAACCTGGTTTTTCTGAGAAACATTGGGTTTATCTGGCTTGGGTGACTTTCGCTTGCCATACCTGCCGGGTCCCGACTCTAAGTATTCCCTTGAGAGAAGTGAGGTTCGTGGAGGAGGAACCTCTCTGAAGAGAAACTGAAACAGTGCAGATTACCCTCAATGATTTTGAAGCGCTGGCTACCCTGACTTGGCCCATTCTCACATTCTCATATACGAAAGTAGCGAAAGTTGCCACTGTTGACTGAAGTTTCATGCTTTAATCAGAATTGAATTCGTTGAATCGTGCAAGCTGAGTGCTACCATACGTTCTGTTGGCGACGGCCTAAAAATATTGGCTGGTTCTTCAGAATAGTATTACCAAGCGCTTTCATTCAAATCAAAAGTACAGGAATATACAGATTTTGGGGCTCGTGTAGTATGTCTACCGTTGTTCCACATTTGGTCCCAGAATAAAAAAATTCTGTGGTTCGGTCTTGAGGCGTTGCTCTTCTGCTGTAAGTGAGATCGAATTGAATGCTTTTAATCGATTAAGATCTCAGTGTTCTGTTTTGCACACCCTGCATGCTAACTATAAATCTGTTCATTGCTTTTTTAAAATATTACTAGCTGAGTAAACAAGCATCATGATTAAAATTTAAGTTTAATTTATGTTTGCCTTCATGTTTTCCCATGCTAAGCATTTGTTTTGACTCGAGGCACGGCGTGTTGATTTGTGACGTAAAACGACTGGAAGTGACGATGACGGGGAGCGAGGGGTTTCAACACTGAGTACGTCATATTCTGGACATACCTCTGACCCTCTGTCCGCTTGTGATCAACCCAAGGTGTTAAGTCACTTCTAAACTAGCAATAACATTAGTTAGTGAGTGCAGCGTTTTGGGAAATGCGAACGAACTGCACCATCATATGGAATGGAAACTCTCCCAGACCACTGTCTGAGGACCATGATGAAGTAACACAAACACGCATTCATTCTAGGTTGCTTTGATAGTAGCGCCTCTGATGTTTTTGTTATTTTACAGTTTTGCAGAAAATCTTCAAAGTTGCATGTTGTACTCTAACCTGTCAACCTACATTTTCTCCAACTTGTCAACGTCTAAACCTGGTAACCTGGAACCTGTTTAACCTGGCAACCGGTGTTTTACACTTGCGGTCCATAAAAAAGATCAACATTTGCCAAACTACACGTTGCTTGTTTTAGCGTTCGTAAAAACTTAGGCAGTGCAGTGAGGGGCATTTCACTTCTAAAATCTCGTACACCTTTCACAAAAGTCGCTTTATTTTGAAGGAAAGTCTTTAAAAATCGTTTTCATCTAAAAAAAATCTTGAACGCTTTTTCGAATGAGTGAAATGCCCCTCCGGGTGCAAAGAGACTATGTTTGCTTCGGAGAAACACGGAAAATCAGGTAACAAGTGTTCAATTTCCTTATGTTCAAATGGTCCGCGAAATCTTTGTCCGCGTTTTAGACCTTTCCCTGTGTAAATTCTAAAACGCGGACGAGAAAACTGCGGAGCATTGTTCTCGCTTGGTCCGCGTTTTAGACCTGGCCGATGAACAATAGCCCGATCTGGGTGTCTTCAAAACGTGGCCCGCACCATTTCGCGTACCATTTGCAACTGTGAGCCAAAGGTAAGGCAAATGGTAGGCCAATGGTGTAGGCGACGTTTTGTAGACACACAGTCCTATCTACACCCATTTTGGCACGGCACGTGGATACCTGTACCGATATTCAGATACAGTGACGATGTACATAATCTAAATTTCATAGCTAGGGGCAGAAAGTTTCGCGGGCAGAAAGTTTCGCGATTTTAGCGTTTTTCCGCATTTTGGCGAAAGTCTGTGCCAGGGCACAATCTAAATTCAAAATTCGCGAAAGCTTTTGCTCGCGAAATTTCAGAAAATTCTCCACTCGCAAAAGTTTTTTCCATCAATTTTGTCGTTTCTTCAATTTTTGCGTTGCTGTTCCTTAATCGCCCCGATGGTGTTGGTTAGACTCGAACGATTCGCATTCTTTTTTGAGTGTAGTTGAAAGATCAATTTGTTCCTAAATCACCTGCTGCTTTTTTCTCACGAGCACCGAGTCTAGAATGCGTAATAAATCCGTGTTTTTCAACTGCTATACCATCAAACGAGGTGTCAGAACTTCGGTACAGGATCGTTGTTGCCGTAAACGCAAAAAACCTCCTTCCTCTTAGCCAGATTCTGACAGGCCACAGGAAGCCCATATTACAGATTATTAGAAAAACGTTTTGTTCAAGAAATTGTTTTCCTTTCTTTCACTAAAATTGTGTGTTTGTGTGTTATTCTCCCGTCATTTACATTCACAGCCAATGCGCGTTTTGTGAAATAAAAATTTTGAAAGGGAGCACAAGGAAACAAGGTAGCGAAACGTAAAGCCACTTGTCGCTCCCTTGTTTCCTTGTGCTCCCTTTCAAAATTATTAATTCACAAAACGCCCGTTGGCTGTGAATGTAAATGACGGGAGAATAACACACAAACACACAATTTATGTGAAAGAAAGGAAAATAATTTCTTGAACAAAACGTTTTCTGATAATCTGTAATATGGGCTTCCTGTGGACAGGCCTCAGTGGAGCGACAACAACAACAACCACAATTCAACTTGGTTATGCTGGGCCATCCAGAGTTGTAGTTTCGCTATTTGCCTGAACTGATAACTGCTACAAGTGAAAAATCTAAGCTTCTTTGTTCAGTTCTTTAAGTAAATTGTCAATGGCAGTCCTTTTTGTACTTGGAACTTTCTTGTGAAGGTCTTCCTCTATACTGCATTTGATTCTAGTAACATGTTGCAAGTTTAATGGTATTACAGTACTTGGCGCTAGAAAGCATATCCATACTGTGAATTGATGCAACTCCAGGGGTTAAAATCTGTTTGGCTTAGTGTGGATCATATGATGCTCATACAAAGTTATGGTTCTTTTCAACATAACTGGAAGTGACACACTGTTCTTTTCAAAGTATTCTTCTCAAACTGAGATCCACGGTATTGCGTGCAAAATTGTTAAAAGCTGTTGAAGACTTCAATGCCTCCGTTGAGAAGTTAAATGGCAAATGCTGTAGCATATGATGAGGTGTTTAAGTGTATATTTCTGCAAAGTTTTATACGAATAGTGGAGCATCCCATAATAGCTTGATTTTGGTCTTCTTTACTTTCATATATTTGACGAAGATTCATGTAAACAAATCACATTTGCTTGTCACTGAAAAATCTGGAATATACATCTGATGAAACTTTGTATCACTTGCAACATCATAAATGAACTCATTCTGATGATTGCTTTCATGACATCTGACAGTCCTGCAGAAAGAATGAAAATCGAATCAAAATCTATAAAGAAACCATGAGTTATGGGGAGAAATTAATTAAAATAACAACTACTTGTCTTTTTAGTGTTTGCCACATTCACCAACTCTGTGTAGATAGACCAACCACAACAATGTTTGTGATACACACCACAAATATCATTGTGGTTGCCTAATCTAGACAAAGTTGGTGAATTAGGCACACACTTAAAAGAAAAAGGGAGGTAAATGTTATTTTTAAAAAGTTTTCCCCATTACCTGTAAATAAATCATTAGCTGCAAAAAGAATAACAGTCAACATTTAAAAGAGTGCAGCACAGTTGCTACAAAATTTGGGGATGTTTGAGGGAGGAAACCCTCTATATCTTTAGCCTATGACAAGCACATGATATGCATGTCACAATGCTAAAAGGGGAGGGTTACAACACATATTAAAATGAAAAATAATGAAAAAAAGAAGAAATACATACCTGCAACTGTGGGTGTGCTTTCATTGTTGGTTGGTTTCTTCCAAAGGCTAAAATATATTAGGATATTATTTTCTTGAGAAATTTTTGCAAAATGGTTATTTACAAACTCAATTTGGCCAAATGTCAAAGATTTCAGTGTTCAACACTGATTTTACTTTACACATAAAGAAATCAGTAATGCTGATATCAAAAAACAAATTAGATGGCATTAGATATCACATTCACTGCAAAATCACCTATTCTTGTCAAATTGTCTGCTAGCATTTCATGCCTTCCATCTGATTGTATTTTACTGCAAAATAATCTATTGATCAAATTCTTAATTAGCATTTCATGCCTTCCATCTGATTGTATCAGATACCTATTCACATTTGCTGCAAAATAATCTTATGTTGAAATTCTTAATCAGCATTTCATGCCTTAAATCTGATTGTATTAGATACCTATTCACATAAACTGCAAAATAATCTATGTTTCATCCTTTATTGGCATTTCATGCCGACATCTGATTGTATCAAATACCTATTCCAAAACAATTATCTTCCAATTCATAATTAGCATTTCATGCCTTACATCTGACTGTATTAGATACCTATTCCCATTTACTGCAAAATAATCTATCTTTCATTGTTGGCATTTCATGCCTACATCTGATTGTATCAGATACCTATTCACGCTTACCCCAAAACAATCGCTGTCAGTTCTGGTCCCGTCACGTCAAAGCTCGTCGGAGCAGTGGGTCTATTTGGTTCTGTTGGTATCACAAGATCGATACGTGTCTCATCATATTCTATTTCATCTTGGTTTCTACGACTATTTCTTCGACTATTTTTGCGACTATTTTGTTGCATATTCATTTTAAATCGAGAATCAAACGACGATAAACGAACGATGTACGAATTTACTCACCTGACGACTCAATTGAACACCACCAAACAAACGAAATTCTTCCTGCCTTGCCTTCGTGCCTTGACTGATTACATGCGGTCCTTGATAGACTGATAATCCCAGAAAGCCACTGCGCTGAGCAGCTGAGAGTCGTCCCATCATCCAATTCAAATAAGGAAACCAAAATTGCAACCGAGGTAGTTAGTAAATCTTGCATTCTTTCGCTGCGACATTTCGTTTTGGCCTCGGTTTCGTTTCCGCCTCGTACTGCCCCCTTGGTGCATTGAATTGAATTAGTCTAGAATTGAATTGGTGTTGACCACATATCGACAGAGAGCAAGAAAGAAAGAAAGAGACAGCGATATCGCACCTTGCTAATTGTTTTGATATATAATGCAGCTAACGCTGCAAATATGAAATACGAAATTTGAAATATGAAATAAAATAGTGTGAGGCAAGGACTGAGAGTGAATATGCTGCTTCCTTCCTCTCGTTGCAAACACGCCCACATAGCTACCTCATGCGTTGCTGAGAGCAATGCACGCTTTTGAGATTTAGATCTACACTAGCAATAACGTTAGTTAGTGAGTGCAGCGTTTTGGGAAATGCGAACAAACTGCACCATCATATAAAATGGAATAACAGAAATAGCCTTTCTCATTCTGCTGATATTACGAGATGCCTTTGCCCCCCACCCCCCGCCCACCCCTGTGTACGCAACCAGTTCAGTCTGTTTTTGCCACTCTTCCTGCCCACTGTCTGAAGACCTTGACGAAGTCACACAAACACGCATTCATTCTAGATAATGATTCATTCATTCTTGATAACAGCGCCTCTGATGTTTTTGTTATTTTGTGATAACAAAATTTGGAGCAAATCAAATAGCAGGATTGTGATGTTTTCACAAACCGACACAAAGAGAGACTTCACAGCTTGCTGATTCTTTTGAAATATTATGTGTTCTTACGTCATGCTCTGATCAAGATGCCGAACACGGTTTGCTATAATCGAATCTTAGCTGTATTTAGTATCGAATCGATGGGATGGCCGTTGCTCTAGAAATAATTCTGCTGTGGATAAATCGAGAAGCTCAAAACAAACACTTTAAGGACCTTATTTAAGCTTTTTTGAAGGTATCTGAACAATAATCTGGGGTTAGCAAGAGTGGTAATGTGAAAAAAGCACGGTTTGTTTGGGGCGAAAAGGGGCCTAAGTTGCAAACAGAGTGGCTTTCTCATCGCAGCTTCCAACATGAAATGGCTCGTTATTCTTCGAATGTCGGAAATAAATTGCAAATGATGATCAATGTAGGTAAAGTATGTGGTTTTACATCGAATTTTGACACCCCGAAGCCATTTACTACGCGCAAAACCGTGCGGGTTGACTCCGCGCGGAATTTCCGCGCAGATCCCAGAGTGTTTCCGCCTCGTACTGCCCCCTTGGTGCATTGAATTGAATTAGTCTAGAATTGAATTGGTGTTGACCACATATCGACAGAGAGCAAGAAAGAAAAGAGACAGCGATATCGCACCTTGCTAATTGTTTTGATATATAATGCAGCTAACGCTGCAATAATACTTCATATATTCTTATTTTGGCGAGGAGTGTATCACTCTTCCGAAAAGGCCTACGACTACGAGATTTTAAAACACGACGATTTTTGGGGATTTTTTGACGGATTTTCCTTGAAAACAAAATGATTTTTTTCAACGATATGTGAAATATTTACAGCCCTCGCAATCTGGCTTGACTCGAGGTGTGACATATAGATTTGTGACGTACGTAGGCTGACTGGTAGTGACGATGACCGGGAGTTTACTATTTCATCACAGTGTACGTCATAGTCATATTCTGACCATCAATGATTCTGACTTGCATCGGTCCACTTAACATCAATTCCAAGGTGTGCTTGTCAAATATCAACCCCTAAGTCAAATCTTAAAGTTTTCCCCTACTCTTTGCTTTGATTGAAAGCTGACCATGTGTCACTAATTAACATGACGTGCGATTATTAGAAATGACGACGACATGAGAGCAACTGTATTACGTCATCTTCTGGCTTGCCTCTTTTACCCATCAGCTCCAATTTGTGGATTTACCCTCCTGTGCCCTCCCACAAGAAAGGTTTTAAAACCGCAAAGTACAAAGACACAGAGATACAAGGGAGCTCTATTCGAACAACTTGAGAGCGGTTGGGCCTAGCTACGCTCAGTTCGGCCTATCTACGCTCAGTTCTACGCTCAGTTGAAGATGAAACAGGACAGAAAGCAAGACAACAAAACAAGACACAGGGATCAAAACAAGGTAAATAAATAATCAAGCAAAACGTCCATGTCCTAACATCCTTGCCTAAATTGAGATACAGTATTTAGAACCGCGCTCGTTTGCTAAATGTCTATGGACACTAAAAGCATTTGAACACCAAGTGAGAAATATCTTGCCTTCTCAAGAAGAAGAAAGATAGAGAAAATTTATCAAACAAATACACTTCAAATGACATTTGCTATGGTTATTCTTTCTCCAAGCGAGTCTTTCCTTGCTAAGCCATTGGCTCTGTGTGGTCTTTGGCAATTACAATTGTTTAAGAGAAAGTATATCAAAGGGTCCATGAAATGGTTGATACATACAAGGGGAGTAACAATGTCATATAGTGCCAAATTCTTTCGCAGGAACAGAACATAGACAGCCAATGGGAAGGAGCAGGCTGAATAAGCTAGTGTTACCAATATTGAATGAAAAACAACTCTGATGCTGGAGCCTTCATCACTGTTTGTCATGATCCTCCGGTCCCTTGCTTTGATGCAAATCCTGATGCTGATTGCAGTGTAAATGAGTGCGATAATGATGGCAAATGTGGCTATGAGATAACATGATATCCCTAACACAAGGGCATATCCACTGAAATGAACAAGTAGTCCACCGGTGATGCTGAACACCCACACAGCAACAAGCACTGCAATACATCGCTTTATCGTAAACACTGAACGAATCTTTAAAGGTAAGAACACAGAACACAGCCTCTGGATGGCAATTACTACGATGTGCAGGGTAGAGGCACTCACTGATGCAACAACAAATACGTTCGTTGCTTTCCAGATTTTATAGAATGTTGTATTCGGCAGAATCTTTACAGGCAAGCGCCCCGAGTACTTCGCGATGCGAACAGACCCACCAAAAGTGAATGATAAACATGCCAATATGTCAGCTGCACATAAACTGAGAACAGTTATCCCAAATACTGAATGATGTTTCTTTTTCGAAATCAGAACAAAGAGTTCGATAAAGTTGAGAATTAGGCCTGTTGATCCAAATGCAAGCCAGCATCGTGCACTAACATACCAGTGTATTGTCCAGACAGCCCTTGCTGTTGAGTTCGAACTTGAGTTCATTCTATTGTCTGTGAAAACTTCTTGCAGAGCACAGTCATTAAACGAGCACAGATTACTTTCGTGCCTGAATAGCTGTTGTTGGGACTCGTCAAATTATTTCCTCTTCTTCACCGAAGACTTGTCCTTTTTTCTATGCCCTTTATTTCACAATAACAACAACGTGAAACAGCACTTCCTCTTCCTCCCAGAAACAAACATGTAAGACCAAATTCTGGATATTGTTTCACTTTGGATCTCATGTCGTCCCCCGTCTATTTGTTTTGCCGTCGAAGTGACGCAATTGAAACAAATGAAGAGTTTTACGATATGTAATTGTCTGAAGGAGAATGATTAATATTCCGAATAAAGCCAGTGAATCAACAAATTACGTGGAGCAGTCATGCGGAACTAATCTGGTTATCTATTAGCGCCGGGGGCATAAGCAATTTGTGAGCTAGGAACTGTGGCTGGTCAGACAGACTCCGGGCCGCCGAGACGCAGGGAAAGGAGGGGCGAATTGCCCTAGGGCGTCAGGGTCTAAGGGCCTCATAATTGAAGACTTTCAACATTTTGACTGCAGGATATGCTCTGAAATGCATTTTACGCCAATCCTGAGTGCGTGATCAAATAATTTTCTGCTCGCTTCGCTCATATGGAGTCTCATCTCAAAGATTGTCCTTGGGCCCCAATACCTCTCGGCGGCCCTGGACATATTTAAAGATTTCGGCAGGGGAATGCCAAGCAAGGCGACTTGTGATGTTTGGGATTCCATCTAACAGCACTCCTTGTCTTCCTGAGTAATGAACGCGGGTAAGACGCAGACAAACATGTGCTTAGGATGCACTATTCGCCACCATCAATCAATCACTGTACGTTTCACGTTTTAGCACAGACTGTAAGAGACTCAGATTTTAAACAACGGGGATTTATGTATGATGCATAGTAAGAACACTCGATTCATGCTACATGAATCTTATCTTAATTCTGAGCTTCCTATAACCCGTGCATGGACTATGAAAATGGCTGCAACAAGTGCATGCCGGACGCAAAAGCCTTTAGGCATTTAAATTAACATCTATTTCGTATTGCAAGATTCAAATAAAACGTTGCATTTGTTAAAAGTCTCTCTCTTTTTTAGTTCAAATAGTATTCCTACAAAAAAGAGAGAGAGAAGAGACTTGTAACAAAAATTACATAGAGTGAAAAAACGCAGCATACAATCATGCTGTCAATGTCCTTCCTGTTGATACACTTGCTGCCCCTCCTTGAAAACTAGACGAAGAAAGAAAAGTCCAACATACCTTGTGGTTGTCTTTTAAATGTAGCACAAGCGGCATTCCTCCTGGCAGCCTCCATCTCAGTTGCATCCCATAAGGCGTTTCGAGTTTATTGCCAACGTTGCCAGGTTCAACACGAAGTGTTTTGTGGAAGAGTGAGAGAAGCTGGAGAGCATACCATTTTATCACCTGCCAAATGGAAAACATCTAGACAGAAGATTTCTTCAAAAAAATTTGGGAAATTTGACGCAGTTTTTTGTCCTGGTACGATTTATAAAAGTAGGTAAAATTTGGAAGAAAATTTCACAGATTTTTTCGTATTCTTCGCTTATTCGCTGTCTGATTGGTCCGTGAGAGCATGCTGTGGAGATTTCTGGCCATGGACCACGAGAAAAAATCGGCTAAAAGATCTGATTCCTATCTTGCGGCTCCCAGCTTTTTAGAAAAGATCTGTTTCCAAAAATAACCTTGACGCTTTGAAAATGCCCCGGTGCGACGGAATGCTCTGAAAAGCCATTAAATTTACTCCGACTCTACGAATGCAACTTTTGCCTTTTAAGAAATAGTTTGTCTTGAAGAAAAGTTTGTCGTGAAGAAAAAAGAGAAGTTTGTCTTGAAGAAAAAACTTTTGCCTAGAGAAAAAGAGCTTTGCCTTGAGAGAAAAGTTTTCCCTTGGAAAAACGAGTTTCACCTTAAGAAAAGAGTTTTCAATTGTTAAGAAAAGAGTTTTCAATAGACGATTACGCTAAAGATGGCGGCGAGGAACTTTTTACCAAGATGCATTGCGTTCTTTAATCGAATTCCTATAGAGCCGTTAAGTATTCGTAATCAGAACGCACTGCATCTTGGTAAAAAGTTCCTCGCCGCCATCTTTAGCGTAATCGTCTATTGATAAAGTAACGTGACAATGCATACCTGACCACGTGCACCGTCGTCAAGCCAAATATGAGATTCGAAACTTCTTTGCGATTCACTCCTAGCAGCGTCGATTCCAGCAATCGATTTAAGAAGTTGCTCCATTTCAAAATCAGCTTCATGGTACATAGTTGTGCAAATATAAATGATGCCCTCTTTAACCAATCCCCGATAATTGACATAATAATCATCTGTTGCTTCACTCTTTCTATTCAATAAGAAGTGTTGCTCAACAAGAACACCTACAAAAGTCAAACAATATTATTGACAATCTCGTCCCCAAAGTGAGTTCGTTGCTCTACCTCTACTCCCGGATACAAGAGGCCGTTCTGCAATCTGAATGTATGTTCGCCATTTTGCGCGGCAACTCCGTTTTGTGCGGGGTAAACGGCTGCGGCATGTCAAAATTCGACGTAAAACCATATTAAGCCATTTCATTTTGGAACCTGCGGTGAAAGTTTCTTTAATTTCAACTTAGGCCCATTTTTGCCCCAAACACACCGTACTTATTTTCACATTAAACACACTTGCTAACCCCAAATTATTGTTCAAATACCTTTAAAATGGTTGAAACTACTGTGATATTCAGGGAGCAGTATATTCTCCAAACTAGCGCATTTTTTCTTACGATGTTGACTGGTTCTTAATGCTGTATCTCTTTCAAATCGTAAATGCAATTGATGGATTAAAAATGAATGAAAATAAACTCATACCATCATAACTTGGAAGCCAAAACAGAAATTCTTCTTTAGCCATAAGAAACTGTTGAGATTGCCAAATGTAAATTACTGTAGAAAGTATCTGTGCAAGCCACATCACAACAGCAAGGGCGCTTGTTTCAATCACATCTTCATTTTTGAAATTAGTAAATTCAAAACTGCAAGGGCACATGTTTAGAGTCTTGCATCCATTAAAGGCAATCAAAATAATACTGACTGGTGTGGACAAGATCAAGGGAAGAGCAAAGCATATCTTTTGCAAGCCAATTGTACAAGCGAGCCATCCAAATATTTGAGCGAAGAAACTGCATACAAATTGTACGATAAACATTGCAAATAGTGGGGAGCTACCTATATGAAATCCTTTCTTCAAATTTCCAAAGTTAATATGAAGAACAAAGACTTTGGCATACAAAACTGCCACCGCTGGTGTAAGGAGTAACTTGACAAGTGATGAAATTGCGGTCATTCGTTCACGAGCTGTTTTCACACGAAGTTTTTGCGAGTCAAATAGAAAACGGTTATCATCATCAAAAAGTTCCTCGTCACTCTGCGGCTCCCTTGCGGATGATTTCTTTGCTCTAATCTGTAGTTTACGAATCTTTGGGCACCAAGCAATGGACACGAATAACATAAATGCACCGACTGCAATGCGAGTCTTAGTTTTCTTGGCCTACAAGGAAGAAAAATGTTTAAAGAAGGAATGAAATACACTTATAAAAATACACTAAAGACAAATTACGATACGATACCACATAAAAAATTAAAGTACATTACAACCCTCTGGCTATTATATAAAATCACAGATATACATACTTCAAACGAAGCAATTATCTAGAGGAAAAACTTTCGCGTTTTCGTGTTTTTGGCTGCACTTGCTGCAAGTCTATCTATTGGAGGGACGAGAGAAGGAAAAAAGAAAAGAAAGAAAAGGAGAAAAACGGAGAGAAAGAAAGATCATCTTGTGCAAGCAAGAAACTTGTGCAAGCGAGCCATCCAAATATTTGCGCGAAGAAACTGAATACAAATTGTACGATAAACATCATCTTTCATTCTCTCCTCATTTCTTCTCTTTCCTCTTTTTTCCTTCTCTCGTTCATATGACAAAAAGATAGATGTGTAGCAAGTCCAATTTTTTGACTGAAATTCGCGAAAGCTTATTCCGTGGAATTTCGTAAAATGTGAAATTCCCTGAAAAGCACAGAATCAAATAATTATGCAATCAATAACTCCCCTTTTGTTTTGTTGAACGTCTTCAACAAAATTCAAGGATTTTCCATATGATCTCGTTTCTAGATTCGGACGAGTCATTCAAGAGTCGAGGAGCATTTGAGACATCACAAGATTTGATGAAAGACAAGATTTGGGAAAGTTTATTCCCACGAAATTTCCCCTGATGGCCAATTAGCAAAAGTTAATTTCAAGAATTTCGCATTTTTCCCCAACTAGCGATAGTTTCGTTCCGCGAAAGCACATGAATAAATTAAGCTAAAACAAAGACCCACGAAAAGAATGACCATAAGATTGCTAAACTCTGCTAAACTGTACCCTGACGACAGAGCAGAAACTGCGTAAAATGACGTCATCGACCAATCTGAGATAAGGAAGAGTTTGGACAGATAAGCTTTTTGAAACGATAAATCAAGAGTTTTAAGTCCTAGGAAGAAAATATCAAGTGTTACCTAATTTTGGGATCTGTTGCAGGGAGCTAAGGGGGCTCAAAGTTACTAGTTTTCGCGCATGCGTGCGCAGTTTTTGCTCTGTCTACCCTGACTGTTTTGTACATGAAGGGGCAATGTCCTTATGCATTAATCTGCTTTTAGAAAATCACAGAGCTGAGAGGATGCATTCCTGACCGTGGTTTCGGATCCACTTATTCTTGAAAAATAATCTTTTATCAACAGCCTACTTTTCCGTATACTTTCCTTCGGTCTCTTCACAAAATAAAATAAGCTATATTTCGAGTCCATTTCTTCTTCTGATCTCTGTTTTCCAATGAGGAAAAGGAGGGATAAGATTTATATAAAAGCATGCCTTTAAGCAAGTCGATACAGTAAATTTAAAAAAGTTGCTTTCTAACATTCTTGGTCCCAATTACCCTGGGTACCAGAGCCTCAAAATTTAAATGAAAGGTTGGCTCTGGTACCCAGGGTAGGTCCCAATAACATGCCCTTATATCTGAATATATGTGGTAGGAAGGCCATGGGCCTTTCTAGCTACTCCACAAAGAATCTGAATCAATTGATATTTTGGTACATTTTGTAGAAGATTTGAAGGTGAAAAAAAAATAGAAAGTAGCTCTAAGGCTGCGCTGCATTCACATTAAAAGCTTGTTTTTGCGTGCATGCTTTTGCTTGCGTAAACGCGCTTTTGTTTGCGTTTTACTAATCAGATTGACATTTCCCTTGGATCCCATATAGCAGGTCGCTTTTTACTTGTGAAATGAAAAGCTCACTATAGATTTTGCTTGCACGCGCGTGTAAGTTATCTGCTTGCTACCCAACAAGCTTTTTCGCATGAGCAAGCTTCTTTCCGCATGCTAATATTTTGCAGTCTGAACGTTCTAAGGGATCAGTATGGCAGATTTCTGCACGAGCGTTTACGCGCTTACAAAAGATTGTGCAATGTGAACGCAGCCTTATGCCACTCAGTAGAACCTTTCAAAAACATTTACACAAAATTCACTTGATCCAGACACTTTGTAGAGCAGCTAAAGGTCTATTGACTGGAAAGAACAATGGTGTTGATTGAAAAAATAGAAAATTGTGCTAAGGATGGTGGCAGAGATTTTTTACCAACATGCATTGTGCTCTACTTACGAATCCTTAATTCTGTAGGAATTCAATTAAAGAATGCAATGCATGTTGGTAAAAACTTCCTTGCCGCCATCTTTAGCGCAATCGTCTATTGATGGTAAAGATTACTTCCAGCAAATGCAAAGAACAAAAAAGGTAAACTGACAAACCACATAGACAGCATATCCACAGCCACCAAGAGCACAAAGTAATGAAACAGAGAGTAACAGAATACCACGCCACGTCACTTTTCCATCTTCATCATCAGAATGATTATTATGGTTTCCTACAGCATGATAAGGATTTTCATCTTGTGTTTCACTATTGGAGCATGATTTCATAATTTGCTTTCCAATCTGCCATCCAATTGGAACAAGGAAAATTCCATTCATCAAAATAACAACTTTAATTTCATTGTTTTCCTGTGTTACAATGACAATTGTAAATAGACAAAGTCCCAATACTTCTAATACAGCACTTAGAATGCCCTGAAAAGAAAGCAAAGTGCATGAAAAACAGTCAACCCTCTCTATAGTTTGCAGGATAATTTGATCTCAACAGGAATTTTTACAAACACATTCTAACTATCTCCAATCAGTAGTGGCAGACATCTTGTCAAATACTGGGAAGGGGGGGGCGAAGCTATCGTTTCAGTAAAAAGCATTTTTTGCTCCTCCTTGCATCATCTTTGTAGTGCTGTATAGTAGCTCATTGGCAGTGTCTGAGGTAATTCATCTTGTAAACTCTTATATCAAAAATTCTTAGCTACTGTTTTGCAGAGGACAAAACAAAGAACATAGAAGGTATTGTTGTGTAGTGGTGTAATTCTTTCTTTCTGTAGCCCACGGGGGGGGGGGGGTTCTCCATAGTAAAGGTACCTGGGGATGTGCCGCCCGCATGGGTATGCTTTTTCAAACCTTCTAGTCTAGCCAAGGGTATACTTTTTGCCAATTTTATTCCATTCAGTCTAGCCAAGGGTATACTTTTTGCCAATTTTCGCCCATTTAGTCTGGGCAAGGGTATACCTTTTGGCAATTTTGGTCAAAGAAATGTCAAACTTCGGTAATTCCTGAAAAGAAACCAACATTTTTTTCAAATTTTGGTCCTTAGAATGCAAAAATTTGGCAAGTTTTGCCTCGAAAATGCCAACTCATGGCACTTTTGATGTAGAAACTAGTCTAGCCAAGGGTATCATTTTCAGTAAAATTGGTCTAGCCAACGGTGCCATTTTGAAACTGTGGGCGGCACACCCCTGCCTGAAATTTAGCCGAGAACCCCCCGTGCTGTAGCCAGAATGGTCGGATGGACAAGACTCAATCCTAGAACAGCCCCACAACTTCAGCATCACAACAAGTGGTAGCAGACATGATCAAGTCTTCTACTTCTGCAATCTCAGTGCTTGGCACTAAAAACTACAACATCAATTCACTTGATGATTTTTAGATACAAATCAAAACTGTCAGAAACAAAAATCTTACCCAAAATGCAGCTGCTTTGGAAGGCCATGGTTCACTGGTGCAAAATGCAGAATTTCCAACTGATTTTAAGAGACTGAATAGTTGTGGTATCATCATAATAAGTATTAACATTATGAAAATTTTCTCATTATCACCCTTCTTATTACAGTCCTTGTCTTTTCCACTCCATTGCTGTCCTATTGCAATAATAGATAGTTTACTTGCAACCACCAGAACAAGCAAACCAGCTGACATAAATCCAGTGATAAACAACTTCAACACTGATAAGACCCATGATGATTCATGAACTTTATCTTTTCTTTCTTCTAGAATCTCAACTTTAGGTTGCTTTTTTACAGTGTATGATGTGCTACCAGAATCTTTTGTGTGTGCTCTCTCAGTCATATTGCTTAATCTAATGGGTCTACTTGTGCAATCTGGTGTTGTCTGTCTTGGCATATGTGATGGTTGCCACAACTATCTGAAATGCAAAAATAATGTGAAAAGCATCTTTTTCATATTTTCTCACAGTATTTGATACCTTGATGATTTCCGAAATTAAAGTACTTTGGAAATCACTCTTTCTATGGTATTCAGTTTTTAGTAGTTAAGATGAGCAGTGTTTTAGTTTTTGGTTATAACGGATGGTCTCTAAATTCTGTTGTAGTTCTGGGGTTACCTGCGTAAAGCCCAACCCCTCCATAATCTGTAAACCACTAGAGGTTTGGGTTGATAAGGGCATTTTGAAAATTTTCATTGCAACCCAGTGGGTGAATTAATGTTAAATGAAAATGTGACACTACCCTCATCCATGATTTCGCTGAGAAGGGGGTATATTTGAAACAAAATCCTAGGACCTTGAATCTCAAAATAAGGCACCAGAAAATTATTTTAAACACGCTCATCCATACTGTTTAATGGAGTACCCTGGTCTTTTCGCCAACTAGAAAGTCAGAGAAAAATGGTACTCTATATTAGACAGTATGGACGAGCGTGTTCTTGTACCTATTACTATTAATTGCACCCTTGTCAAAAAGGTCCGTCTTTTGAAGCCCGGGGTGAAACATACTTGTTTCTTTTCTTACCGCCGCAGCATCTCGCAAATTTGAAAGTATGCCCTCCTTCTCTGAGTGATAGTCGGCTTTGGCGTTTGGCAAACCACAGCAGGGAAATTCAGCTCTCTCAAACTGGCCTTTGCTCTGCTCCGAAATCCCTCCTCAACCGTGCAGTTGCAGTGAACAACGCGAAAATTATTGTTGGCGCCAAAACCACTCTCAGCTGACTGGATGGAGAACTCTGTGTGTGTGGATGCAGCAGCAAAGCCGACTCCAGCTTTTGACAACGTTCTGCAATCTCTCAGATTCCTTTCGCTGTGATAACCTTGAGGCTTTGATGGCCGAAATGATACGAATCATGTGACACTTCGGACTTTATGATCGGTCAAGTTGAAAGTCAAATGCTTCCTTTTCCAGCGATGGACACTTCCTAATTTCTTGGAGTTTGTGTTGTGGCTTGTGCGCATGTGCTAGATTGATCACATGAGTCGCTATATTCTGCATTGAGTTGAATGACAGCTGTGATCAAAGACGTTCAACAGACTTCAACCTCGTTCCCAAGGCCGCCATTGTCTTCCTTAGGTCATCGATGTCGGCCCTGGTACCGGTTGCCGCAAAAGTGGCCATTTGGGCGCCATTTTGTTTTGCATAAATCATCGCTTGCAGACTCATTACAAACTCTCTTATAATCTCTATAGTCAAAATGAGTTGAACAGCATGAGACATATGCCAATAGATTTTGATGCATAACATACTATGTAGTAAGTCCACACAAAAATGGAGGAAGTATGAAAATGAGACGAAAAATGACTGATCTTCCACCGATGCAGCAGTATATAATGCGAGAAACTAAACATAAGATCCTTTTGGATGATTACAAAGTCCGTCCTGAGCTAAACAAGCATAAGAATATCTGATTATTGATTTCTTCATAACCCCAAATGATCGTTGATTCTGTTTTTTGCTACAGTCAGAGAGATGAGTGTTGCTGCTAAAGTCGCCTTCAATGGAAAATCGAGCGCCTAGTATAAGGACAAGAATCGCCTCAAGGTCAAAGGCAATATTTTGGTCTTTATGTCAAACGAGAATGATACGCAAAAATCAAAAGTCATTACCCCTAGTTTGCTTATAGTTCGTGCACAAAACTATTGGTGCATCTGTGTCAAATGAGATGTCATGTGAGATTTACGATAACGCAAAATTACTTATGCAGAACCCTACAGAACGTTTCAGTTGTTGCTATTCGCGGGCATCTAATTTGAGACAAGCAGTCACGAAGATTCCTCTGTGCAGAATGATATGCATGAAGATGTTTTGGTTCAGTGTGATCACGTCACTTCCCCCAGTCCATGGCGCCATTGCTTGCTGGGATTCTGCACCTTTCGTCTCAACTTCACCTGCGATGATTGCATCCGTTGCTGTGTAGGAGGGGGGTCCTTCTACCTTTGGTTATGCTGCAAATGCTTGCCTCTGTGCAGGCCGCCGGTTACATCATCCTCTAAAGTTGAGTTATTTGCATAATGAGTACTATCAATAAGTGGCTAATGATTCGTTCGTTCTAGAAAACGATTGTTTTGACATAATTAAGCTGCTAATGAAGTCAAGAACGTGCCAATTCTGGGTGAATTTGTTGCTGTGCCAGGGTAAACATCCTAGTAATTTATCCATCTTATGGTGTCAAAAAGCCGACGTCAAATTCTGCTATAGGATCGCGGGAAGCTTCTGTGTTGTATGCGCTTTCTGTGCGCTTTCTTTATCTGAGTAGCATACAAGTCAAATCTTTCAATAGGGCACAGGGAAACCCATAAATCCTCCAATTTCACGCTTATCAGCCAATGGTGTTGCCGTATTCTCGTCACATGACCGAAAATAAGCTCTTTGAGACGAATTTTCGAGTACCCTTATGAAAATCAAAATGGACATTCGAGTAATAAAGATACAGAGCTGCTTTTGCCACGAGTCGATTCTACAGGCCCTACTCCATATTTTACATTTTGCATTTCAAGAAAATCTCATCAGTGATCAGCACTACATTGAATTTCATGCAACCGAAAATAGGCCTATATTCAAATATCATTTGGGAACGCAACAAATAAGATATAGCTTCCAAAATTTCACACCTTACGTGAAATATAGCAAGGAATAAGCTGAAGATGTTTCTTTGCTTCAGTTTCCCAAATCCTTGACGAGTCTCAGCTATTTGCGACGAAGAAAGCTATTGGGCCTACCTTCATCCACTGCATAATGCCATTATTCTGTTTCAAATCGGCTTCTTTGCTGTAGCAAGGTAGCAGAGCTATTCACCAACAACATAACACCAATTTCCACTATTCTCCGCTGAAAAATTGCCATCAACTTTGGTAAAACGCGATGAACTTTCAACAGCTCTTCGCCACACTATCTATTCCAAGTTTAGAAACAGTGTGCTCACGTGGAAAAATTTCTGTTATTATGAAAGCGCTCATGATGTCATGGTCAAGAGGTAGGTCTCGTATCATCATATCTCTACAAAGACTTGGCCTTTGTTTTAGTATGAAAAAGTGGAAGGGATTGAGGGCGGGCTTTCAAAATTATCTGTATTATGGTGAATGCATATTTCAGAATAGTTTGAATGAATATGAGGGTTTTTTTCATGGAAGTTAAAGGGTATTGGAGCTTGCGAAGATACCTAGGCCCCCTGTCATTTGAATAATTCGAATTCATTTGAAATATGCATTCACTATTTTCCTTTTTTTAGAAAATAAAGGTAATTTTGAAAGCCCGGCCTCAATCCCTTGCACTTTTTCATACTAAAACAAAGGCCAAGTCTTTGTAGAGAGAGGGTGATACGAGACTTATCTCTTGACCATGACATCAAGAGCGCTTTCACAATAACAGAAATTTTTCCACGTGAGCACACTGTTTCAAAACTTGGAATAGATAGTGTGGCGAAGAGCTGTTGAAAGTTCATCGCGTTTTACGAAAGTTGATGGCAATTTTTCAGCGGAGAATAGTGGAAATTGGTGTTATGTTGTTGGTGAATAGCTCTGCTACCTTGCTACAGCAAAGAAGCCGATTTGAAACAGAATAATGGCAATATGCAGTGGATGAAGGTAGGCCCAATAGCTTTCTTCGTCGCAAATAGCTGAGACTCGTCAAGGATTTGGGAAACTGAAGCAAAGAAACATCTTCAGCTTATTCCTTGCTATATTTCACGTAAGGTGTGAAATTTTGGAAGCTATATCTTATTTGTTGCGTTCCCAAATGATATTTGAATATAGGCCTATTTTCGGTTGCATGAAATTCAATGTAGTGCTGATCCCTGATGAGATTTTCTTGAAATGCAAAATGTAAAATATGGAGTAGGGCCTGTAGAATCGACTCGTGGCAAAAGCAGCTCTGTATCTTTATTACTCGAATGTCCATTTTGATTTTCGTAAGGGTACTCGAAAATTCGTCTCAAAGAGCTTATTTTCGGTCATGTGACGAGAATACGGCAACACCATTGGCTGATAAGCGTGAAATTGGAAGATTTGACTTGTATGCTTATCTGAGTGCTCATTAGCAGCGGTAAAACGTTTATCAATTCCATTAACGAGCGTGACTTACTCTCTTTCTGACTGACATCGAGTGCCCTCTTAGATTACAAAGTTGGACTTTGTAATCAAAAACTAATTCTTTGAGGACCTTTATTTAACCCTTTTTAAGGTATTTAGACAATAATCCAAGGTTAGCAAGTGCATTTAATAGGAAAACGAGCACGATTTCTTTGGAGTGAAAATGGGCCTAAGTCGGAAAATTGAGGAACTTTCACCACAGCTTCCGAAAAAGAATGGCTCGTTATTCTCTGAATTTTGGAAATAAATGAGAAATTAAAGTAGTTATGGGTAAGGAATATGGTTTTACGTCGATTTTTGACATCCCGAAGAAGTTTGCCCGGCGCCAAATGGAGTTAGCGCGCAAAAAGGCGCGGGCAAAAATCTTACCCCATTTTTGAGCCCCCCTCACAAAGCCCCCAGGGGCCTTATCGTACCACAAATGGTGACAAACGACTCCCAGACGATTGGTCTCTTGAAATCTTTTTTCCTTTTTCAAATCGGTTGAGCAACCATCGAGCATCAACTCCAAACGTAACCTCAGGTCGAAAAAAAACTTTTTTTTCTTTGACCCCCATTTATGACGTCATAATGACCCTCAACTTTCTTGAAACCCCAAAATTCGAAATCTCCATGGTCCATTTCCCCTTTTCAACTCCTCATCAGCCCTACACATAAAGCATGTTTTTCTCAATAACCATTTGAAATAGGACCATTTTTAATGGGAATCAATAGGAATGGTCCCCAAAATGACCAAATATAGCTAATTTCTCCCGCATGTGCTGACGGATAGGGCTCAAACTCCGTCAACTGGGGCACATACATGACATTTAAGTATACCAACAATCCTTTTTTCAATCCTTTGTCCTGTTTTCCCGTGACAGCGATCCAAAGTTGACCAATTTCTCGCCAATGTCCCTTGGAACCAGGTTGAATAGACTTATGCCTTTTCGTCCCTTGTTTCCCTGCGTTCTTTGACTTGCTGATATCACTTGGTCAATAGGGACTCATAATATTACGCTTATATAATGGGCCCACTTTTTCAAAATGGCCTAAACAGGCGGGAGTTATCGTACATTCAACAAAATCGCTTCAAAATCTGGTTTAAAGAGCTCGAACATTGAAAAGCGAAGTTTTAGTACAAAGAATGATGTTGCGTTGACCTACAAAGCGCAAAATGCTTACGTTTCAGGCAGTAATCTTCCTCTGTAGAAGCAAAATAGATCCATCGAAGCTGCGAGAACTCCAGGCTGCTTCAACCGCTCTTTAAGAGCAACAACAACAACATTCTGAATAGCGGTCCCTGATTGGTTAAAAACTGAATTCTAGCGATTTGATTGGTGAATACGGAACCACCCTACGCGGGCCTAAAGTGGGCCCACTTTTTAAGAGTAATGTTATTAGTCCCTCTTGACCAAGGAACGCAGGGAAACAAGGGACGAAAAGGCATCAGTCTTGACGTTCAACCCGTTCAACGAAAGGCTTATTATTGTGGAGCAAAAGAGCTAGATTTTTCAAAATTTTGATTGGCTGACAGATTTGACACGCCTTCATGAATTGAGCCAATTGCATTACATTACATTGCAGCAACAAAAAGCGCTGCTCATCTACTCAGCAAATATCCGAGTTATTCACGAGGTAAGATGGTTTGCGGATTTAAGCAAGAATGTGAAACTCTCCAAAAGCATGAAAAAATGAAATGCAAGGTTCTCCCAATTCGAACTTTTGACATCATCTTGTTAGCATAGCAGATTTCGCCGATTTTGCAAAACATCACCTTGGCAACGGAACGGAAGAAAAGAATTTCATCTTTCAGCAGGTTTTTCTTTCAGTTTGTCCTGATCGGAAACAAAGCGATCTGATTGGTTCTAAATTAGCACGTGATCAGAATAAAACAATAAAAGAATGGATTGATTAGCAATCAGCTACTCCTTGTCGTCATTTTTGAACGAAGAAATTTGTGATGGCAGATGCCGTGCAAATGCAATCAAAAATGGAGGCAGGCACTGGAAATTCAAAGTATGGTACGATAACTGACGGTAATGGTACGGATTATTTGCCTTAAGCCTTATCAAATATTTTTTCAGCAAAGAGGAATAAAATGGAGGTATGATGATTTACAAGCCGCATTACAGTGGCAAGCGAATCCTTAGGCCCATCCTCTTTCTCGATCGGATTCGCGCAGTCGTCAGTCGCAATCGAAATCTCGTAGTTATAATCGACACAGTAATGCAGATTTTTAGCCTTAAGAATGACAAAACAACGGTTTACTGAGAATAAAGTAACGTTTTATTGCGTATACATCACAGCAACCGTCCAGGATGGAAAGAGTAAGCCAATCTGAATCAGTCTCGCAAGTCGCAATCAGTTGTCGCAATCAAAATGTCGTAGTCTAGTTTGTAATCAACACAGTTCGTCCTTATCTGAAATTTTCCCCGTCATTGATAGCGAAATGAAACATGATGGCATTTATCAAGCAGACTGTCAACTGTTTGTTGTTGAGGCAATTGACACCGCGGTTTCAGTAGAAATTTGAGTAGTGCACAGTTCATGAGACTTGACGAGTGATACAAATTGGCAATTTGTTTGGCAAGCGCAGGGTAGTTTCACAGATAACAGTTGTCAGTAGTTTTGTTTGATAGATGTTGGCTTGTTTTATGGAGTGAATAGTATCATGATTGAGCCGACATTTGCTGATAAACCTGTCCATGCAGCCAAATCTGTTAGCTGATGGATTTATCACTAGGATCTGGTGGTGCGGTGCCGCCTCTTTGGAAAATTATTTGGCCTTGTTAAAAAGGACCTGAACCTTTCAGAGTTAGTAAGCAATCCTTGCTCCACTTTTGAAGGAGATATTTACCTCAGACCTGGGCATTTTAACATAGACTGCATGAAAGAATGATGGATATTGCATCACAGCTTTTGGATTTTTGTTTCCTCGATGTCTCCACTCCATAAAGTAACTGTTATTTTTCAACCTAACAGTTGTTGATGTGGTACGTTTAACAATGTAGCAATTCTCATTCACATCACATAAACAAAGATGCGCTAGATTCTAGAATACCCTCCCTTCTCATGTTTCGTTCTTAGATCTCATTGTTTCGTTCTTAAATCTTATTGTTTCAATCTTTAGATCTCATTGTTTCATTCTTGAGGGGGGGAATTCTAGAATCGCTCCCAAAGATGACTTCAATGATTTTGCAGTTGTTGACTCGAAGTTTATTCTATTTCATTTAATTGAATGGGATGAAAGAAACTTTTAGCCACTTGTCCATGGCTCTAATTGTTCAGGAATTTTCTTTTTTATATTTGAGCTCATTTTAGGGCATTTTAAACCAGAAACATTAGGTACTTTTGCTTATTGCCATATTGCAGATATCCATTCTTGAAAATTATTTCATCTGTCATCAAAAGGCTAGAAATTGTGAGCTTAGGGTTTTTTTGAAAATTTTCTTGAACTCTTAAAAAAGAAAAAGGGCTATCATCCTGAAATTATGGAGCATTTAGAAAAGTCCAACAGCAGATTTAGTGTTAAATAGCTAAAAGTTTCTTTGACACCATTCAGTTCAGAGAAACAAGTTTGTAGAATTTTACACCCATGTTTGCACACACCATGAACAATGGACATAGCGTATGGGAAGAAAAAATCTAGGGGGGGCTGCCAGGCTGCCCAACACAAAGCCCATTGTTTATTAGCATTTTTGCCCAACTGAGGGCAAAGCCTAAGTGGGGCTGATTTTAGACAAATCTTCCAAAGTTAGGGGAGCCCCCCGCCTCCCCCTGCTTATACGCTTACAACAATGGAAAGCAAAGAAACAGTGCTGTGTCTGAGTGTAATCTTTGTTATGTTTTTAGAGATGCTTATTTCCCATGGCACATTCTTGTTTTTGATTCTAAAGCATTCTTGTGGGTTTGGAAGAATTCTTAGGGTTTAGAAGAATTCTAAGATGTAAATGTGTTCTATATGTCTCAACAAAGGATAGATAAGGAAGATATAGACCCGAAGCTAAAATCACTATCAAAATAAGCTAATGGCAGATTTCACCTTCAAAAAGTATTTACGCACTGCTGTGTACAACTGACAGATAGTGTTCAAAACTATTACAAATGGAGGCAGGGCATGAAGGTTTGGTACCTGCTGTCATATCGTTTTGTTGTTCAGTTCTATGAGAAATCAATAGTGAAGGGACCTGCAAATTTGCAAATGTTAGCAGATGACTAGACAACACTGTGGACAAAAACTTTGACCAGTAGTTTTAATTCAGAGCAGTTTCAGTTTCGTCTTTTAAAAATTGCAAAATGTTTGTTTTAGGAGCTGTCAAAAAATTTCAGTCATTTTGGAAATATATGTTGCTTATTTACCTGCATGGGTGCTTGCTTGCTTTCTGATATTTTAATTCCACAGCAATTTGAACTTCATGAAGATGCTACAGGATATTAAAAAATGATAAAAATTGTAATTTCTAAATTCGAATGGAAGAAATCGTAGAATCATCAAGATGTTAATGGCAAGCCAGAAAATAGTTGTAAGTAGGAGTCTGTCATTTTCCTGGCTTTCGATGATGGCACAATCACATGCAAATTGAACCATGGAAAACATTTTTAAATTTGAAAACAATCAAGATATTAAAGAAGTCAATGATAGATTCACAGTAAAGTGCCCATAAACTCTGTTCAAACAATTTAATGCAAAGAGACATGTGTAAAAACTTGCTTTTATGAACAAACCTTTTTCAAACTAAGTTTGTTTTTCTTCTAACCCAAGGAATATCGCTCACAAAGTTAGGCTTGGGTTTTCAGATAAGAAGAAGAGAAATTGCAACAACAGTTACAGTATCACTTGGTATTTCATTTTCAGTCCTTCAAAATCATGTTCCATTTGAGAAGACAAATAAAAGATTTACGAGTTTAAGTTAGCTACACCAAATTGGTTTCCTAAATTTTCTGAGAAAGTTTCATAAATAAATGTTTGTTTGTTTCCAATTTATCAGATTTTTCTGTTTAAGATCAAAACACCGTGATAGAAAACGGAATATGGAGCATTTAGCTATGTGTTGTAAGCAGACTGGTTTGGCCTTTTAGATTATCAAGGGTTTTAGTTTACATGATAACCAAAGTAATATTTTAGATTGTCACAGTTAAAATGTTATTTCATGTTTCAACATGTTATAATGCAATGTGCTAAATGCATTTGTTCTTCAAAATTAGACCCCATATGAAAGCCAGGGTGAATATGTAGGTTCTTACACGAAGGAGTAAATTTGGATCCCTGCAGGGTCTTATATGATGATCTTCAAAATTATTTTGAACTATTTTTCTAGATTTTAAGCCTGTCCTTAAATAGACATGCTTGCACATCAACTAAATCAATTCAAGAAGTTCACATGTAAGCCCGGTGGATAAATAATCCAATCAGGCCTAAGCTAGGTTTACCATAATGGCTTACTTGAGCTCACAGATTTACAACAGTCTTAGAGGGCAAAATTTTGAAGATTATTGTTCTCTTCTCTAGAGGATTTGCTATGGCTGATTTTTTATCTTCATAACTTAAATAATTTATCACCTCTAATGTTCAGTAGATCTTTGCATTCATTTTGCTTTAAGGATGTGATTCTGTGGTACGTTTCTGTTCATCAAAATAAGAGAAAAAGCAATGCCACCTGCAGGAATACAATTGATCATCCGAACATTTCCTATTCAATTAATCTCAGGGATTAATCAATTTATCATTGTAAAATTTTCAAACATGGAAGCCATGAATAGTTTATTCAGATCACCGTTCATGTTTTTGCCAACCACTTAATGATCGAATGCCTGCTGTTAATTTAGGTAAATATAAGTGAAGCTTTGGCTAATTATTCCATATTTTAAACTTCTTAACCATTTTAGCTGCATAATAAGCCAAGCCTGATATAACTGGGCTACTCAACATGAGCTCTCAAAAGCCATGAAAACTTTGTTTTGCTTTTACTGATTTCACACAGTGAAAAACATTAATAACAAGAGAAAATTTGATCATAGGTACTCAGTAAGCAACAGGGATGCCTGTTTGTTCATGTATTTTGAATGGAAAACTCAATTTTCCAGTCCTGTTCATAGCCATCTCAATGCTTTTCAGCAACTTCAGGCACAAATGTTGTGTCATGACAATTTGAAGAAAGTGATGTCCAAATGAAGAAAATTTTGGTTACAGCGGAATTTCATTTTTGCTTCTCTAATTTTGTGGGCATTCAGTTAAGGTCATTTTAAAATTCCACAGCAAATGCCATTAAAGTGATTACCAACAGGCTAACGTCAAAATGACAAATCAATAGGAAATTTCTTAAAGGAGGAGATCTCTAAATAGCTAAACGACAGCACCGCTGATTGTAGACTTGCTCCCAAGTCTATTCCTTGGTCAATCAGCGCTGGAAGGATATAACTACTTCTGTGGGGGTGTAAACCACACGAAGACGCTGTGAAGGAGAAGCGAAAGAATAAGAAATGACCACGGAATAGAGCAGTTGCAGGTCTGTACTCTGATTGTTGATAGGACCACATTTATACTGGACTGGTATAGTTGTGATCCATTGCAAAGTTTTGAAAGGGAGTCGACTTAGTTAAAAGCTGGCCCGGGCCAGGTCAAAAATACAATCTATTGTGCTTGAAAGCCTCGACGCATCCGGATTCATTGTGTAGCCACAGGGAAACCAGGATTGATTGGTAGTGAATAAAAAGAATAAATAAGAATAAATAATGGCAAATAGAGAATGATTAATTCCATATATGTCCGCTGCGCAGAAATTTTTTCTGAACTGCGAAGGAGCGTAACGCTGCGGGGAATGAGCGCGAAGCGCGAAGGAGGAGGAAAAGCGAAGAAAGGAAGAAAGGATTCCTTTCTTCGCTTTTCCTCCTCCTTCGCGCTCATTCCCCGCAGCGTTACGCTCCTTCGCAGTTCAGAAAAAATTTCTGCGCAGCGGACATATATGGAATTAATCATTCTCTATTTGCCATTATTTATTCTTATTTATTCTTTTTATTCATTACCAATCAATCCTGGTTTCCCTGTGGTGTAGCTAAAGAAACGATGGATTTGTGGGCGGTTTCTTTAGCCTATTAACTAGTTGTTAACGCAATTAAGTGAGTGCTGACTTTGCAAAGGTCCTCTTGTCCACAGACGTCTTTAGGTAATGGATAGTGAATAGTGAATTTCCCGATAGTTTTTGCATGGAAATTTAGGGGAAACGGATAATTTTTCCTGCGAAATTGAATGGAAACGGACATTTCCATTGCCCTTTTAGGAAACTGTTAGGAAAATGTCTGTTCCCCCAAATTTCCAACACAAAAAACATGGAGAAATTTCACCACTTTTTGCAGTTTTATTTCCCTAATTTTCCACCCATCCATCATTTACAAGTTTTATATTTACAAGAAAGCACTCTATTTGAAATGCAAATTCTAAATTGATGAATGGGAATTCTAAGTTACTAATAAACTGATGCAGCTGCAAGATATACAGTAGCTATGTCTATTCCCTTTCAATCTATTTTATGGTAGGGCGATGCAACACGTAACAGCACAGCTACACAAATAATGATAGTAATAATAATAAATGATGATAAAGGAAGGGTGGCGCCAGGGGAGGGCTAGGGGGGCTACAGCCCCCCGTCGGAGGCATCTAGCCCCCCGTCGGAGGAAATTTTGGATTCTCGTCGGAGGAAATTTGGCAAAGTAACGCACGGAAACACCATTTTTCAGTCATTTTAGCCCCCCTGTCGGAAGCTCCAGCCCCTCTATCGGAAAATTTCTGGCGCCACCCCTGGATAAAGGGGCTACAAGGCCAAGGCCTATGAAACCCTGATTGTCATGACTAATAATCAGTTTAGTTTGAATTCGAATTTTGAGTCTCCGTGTAGGCGGTCAAAGAGTTTTTCAAAAGTTATTGCATCCTTTGCTTCGACGATGTTCGATGGCAAGCTGTTCCACTCTTTGACGATTCGTTGAGAATAGAAGTTCTTTCTTACATCTAATCTGCATTTATTCAATACTATTTTGTATCTATGACCTCTTGTCTTATTTTGATTGATCTTGAAAAACTTAGAAGAATCAATATCAACAAGGCCATGAAATATTTTGTATGTTTCATAAGAAACTAAGAATTTCAGATTTTGAGTACTCAGTGTTTCTTAAAAATTCCATAATGATTTTCATGTTCATTGCCTGTGCCTTCGTGACTGTTGCAAAGCAATGTTTATTGGTAGAAGTCACTCTAATACATTTACAGTGATAATGCCACAGGGCAGGAAACAAGTGAAATAAAGCAAAGTATGATAATAGTTTCTTAAGTTATATTTTCTCAGTACTGGAGTTTCTTAATTTTTTGGCGATGTGGGAGTTGAGTTTCTTATAAGCAGTTTCTTATAGAAAAAATATGTCTGCTTTATAGAACGGGTTCAACTCTTTTTACAAAGAGAGTAGTACCTGGCAGTACCTTTTTATGAGCTCAAGATAAGCTTGCACCATAAAATGTTTTTTATAAATCATGCAGGACAAGATTAAAAGTGCTTGAAGATCTATAAATGACCTTAAATGTTGGCATTTCCGTGCCACTTGTTTGCAAGAACGAAGCTGTCAGTGGAAATGTTTCATCTGAAATCCATTTTTTCCTGTTTAAAAGGATTTGAAAGAGTGAGAATTTATTTTGTTATTCATCATCATCGGGTGTCTTCTTCATCCAGAAGGTTGACTGCCATGCTTCTCCAAGCTCTTCTATCTTGAGCCTTTCGGACCATCTCCGTGTATGTTGATTCTGTCTATACATTCGTTGCCCATCCAGTTCTTGGTCGTCCTCTACCTTCTCTTTGCTTGTTATGATCATTAGCTAATTCTTCTGCAGCATATTACATCTAAAATGCTCCAAAGTACAGGACAGATGAATGTAAACAGTTGTCTAAACATCAATTCAACACATTGCACAGGTTTAGGTGTTATAAGTACCTAGATAAGGGCAACTGATCCTCGTGGTGTTCGTGTTGTTGCAAAATAGAAGTGGGAGGTCGGTCAGAAGGGGGTTGCCCTGAAAAGTCCTTTGGAAGGACTGTATGCCGCAATGTTGAGGATAAGGAAAGGACGAATAACTTTTTCGACATTCATCTGTTATTTTCCTCTGTTTTGGAAAGGATTTGATTGTGGGACACTGCACCCCTTGTGTTTTGTGCAGTGGCTGTCCCGCTAGCCATTTCCCTCGTCCCCCTGTGTTGCAAACAAAAGGGAACTTCCGGGTTGCGTTGCAAAGAAAACGACAAGTATGACCTTTGCTTCTGCACTCAGTGCAGTTACGGCAGAACAAAGCAGAGATGGAGGTGAAGACCGCGGAAGAAAGGCAACTGTACATACGTAAGAAACAAGCTTTAAAGTGTCATTAATTTCATAATAGGTCTTCGAAATCTGATGAGGTTAACTCGTAATCGTAACTCATGAGGATGAATTAGAGTTAGCTTGTCTCATTTGTGCGTGAATGCATAAGTCGAATCTGCGAAAATAGGCCTAAAGTAAGTGAGCCTGTGGTGTTGCTCATGCCGAAGTTTTCAGTGACTGCCCACTGACGGCCACATTCTTCTTGCTTGTCCGTATTGATAGTTCTAGCATAGCGAATGTGATACCTGAGTTGGACTTTTCTTTGTAGCATTGCTGGTGCTGTAAGCAAATGGGTTGGGTTGGGTACGTGTGAGTTGATCGACAGCATGTAGAATTGCAACATTTTATGGTGGGGCAGAATTGCAGCTGGGTCTGCCTACCGTACATTCATTGCGTCATTGATATCATCTGACTTCTTTGTGGTCTCCATCAACTTATATTTTGTCATAATCAGCAATTACAAGTGCAATAGACTATCCATCATGTGACACTGGCAAACAATTTATGTGTGGTTTTGTCCAAGAGAACCTGTTTTATGTTCTGGTGTCTTTCTTTCAGTGTTCATAAAGAATATTGAAGCAAATTGACACCCTGCCACACAAAAGTAACACTCCCAAAAGATTTTGCTGTGGTTTTCAAAAGTGCTGTACCAATGGTTAAAAAAGTTAAAAAGTCCAGTTTTTTCATAGGTAGGACTAGCATGGCTACAAAGCCTCCTAGCTATTGCTCTGTAACCATGCGTGAATTGACTTAAATGTGATCTTTTCCAAAATGCCAAATCTTGGTACTCTGGAAAGATTAAATGGAAAGCTGCCTAATGATAATTCTGCTATTTGCAAGAAATTTTAGTTCAGGCTTGGCACAGAAGAGAAAACCCAAGATTTTTAGAGTCATGTTTGCGCACTGTTTGCGTACAATCAGGGGTGGCACCAGCATTGAGAAAAAGGGGTGGACATGAGGTATGCCCAATTCATAACCAGAGAAATTCACTGCCAGAAGGTATGCCCAATGTTTTTTATATCGTCGTTGCTTAGGAATAGATACCGACTTGAGGAAAGTGAGGTTACAACCTTTCAACATGTCCACCCCATGGCGCAGCCCTTGCGTACAATCAACATTTGGCAATGGCATTATCTCTATGTTTATGTTCCATTTTTCTCCGGCCACCCCTTGGGAAAACTCTGGCTGTTTACTCAAAAAACTTCCTTGTCCCCAGGCATTTGAAAGTAAATTTTCCCCTGGCTTAGGGCATTTGACAGCAGTAGGAACTTCCCATCTAAACTGTTACTTGGAACATGGCAATTTGCTTGGATCAGGGGCAGTACCTGGCCCCTGAGCATCTGCCAAAAAGTTTTTCACACCCCATGGCATTTATACACGCAGCTTTGTTGACCCTTGGTCTGCCAGGGGATGGTCAGGGTAGGAATTGAATTATGTAATGTAAATGTAATGCAATGTTAGTTATGTGTACTGTATCTTGATGATGGGCCAAACCTGTTTGGTTAGTTACTGAAGGTTGTCTTTTCAATGTAGAAATAGAAATAATGGTCAATTTCAAATAGTACAAAATGAAAATGAATAGTTTTTTTACAAGGCCCCAGGGGCATTTCACTCCCAAAATATCTTGTAGACCTTTTGAAAAATCCTTTTGGTCAAGAAAATCCATCAAAAAATTTGTAAAAATCTGTTTGATGTTAAAGAATCTTGTACACTTGCTTGAGTGAGTGAAATGCCCCCTCAATTGCCCTTTGTATCCATATGGTATAATTTTCTTTCCCTATCTTTGTAGGACTTGATGATGATCATAATCTTGGAGTCTGTGGATGGTTCCTTACCATTGTGTCGTTTATAATAACGTTATGCACTTTCCCTTTCTCCTTATTCTTCTGCTTGAAGGTGGGTGAAATAGTGTTATTTAAAAGATGATTTAGTGAAAAGCTAAACTTCTGTTTCAGGGTCACCTTTTACAATAAGCTGCATGCCTGTTTCAGTCACACAATAAAGTAATAGCCTTTAATTAAATGTGCCTTAATTTTTACTGTAACATGGCTTATAATGAGGAACATGCTGGGAAGCATTCATCACTTGACCGCTACTCATAATTGCTGCAAAGCCACATCATATTTCAAGTGAAATCAAGAAGTTGTAATATCTCTCTTTGAATTTGTGGAAATGTGGCAAGCTCACCACTGTGCTCCAGGTAACTGCAGCAGTGGAACTTGAAAGATACATGCAACTTGCCACAACCTGTTTGACCTATTGCGAATTGAAATAAAAGGTTAGGATATGGAGATGTTGGACAAAAGAATCTTCGGCTGCAAGGTTACGGCTGGAGTTGAAGGGAAATAATTTGTAAAGAACCCATTGTGATCAAGCAATCATTGAGTCTTGATCACTAATCAAATGCTTGTAGTTGTTGTCAACTGAAAGCTTCCATGGGTAATCAAATTTGCAGCTGAGATGTGGGGAACAAGCCCCTTTTAATTTAAACAAATGTGACTCCAAGAACCAGCTGTTGCCCATTGCAAGACAAGCATCAATTTCTGCAATGCAATCACCCGCTATTATTTCTCAAAATGTCCATCATTTTTTCATTCCCACTGTCTGTATTCGAAACATTAATGCTAAGTTTTGCATCTTAGATTGTTCAAGAGTATGAAAGAGCTGTAATTTTCAGAGTGGGTAGGCTGAGGCCAGGAGGAGCCAAAGGGCCAGGTGATTATAATCTCAAACAATGGATATTTTAGGAAATAGTTGAAGTCCCAGCAGCTAATATTGCCACTTTTGTATTTCCAAGATGCCCTGTGAGGGAAGAAAGTTTCACTGGAACAAATTTTTGCATTTTTGATGTTTTGACTGAAGTTCATGAAAGTTTATCCCTAAATTTCCTGAAACTTAAGTAACATTTTCCTATGTTAAGCTATGCAAGAAACTTCAATATGATTTGTTTAACCCATAGTTACTATAGGAGTGACTATGTTTAACCAGAGTCTGGAAAATGATCAAGCTTCCTTCCTCCCATATGGCAGTTTTGTTGCTTAAATCTTCCTCATTTATCATTTTCTAAAGTCCAAAATAAGCAGATTTTTCAAACTGCTTGCATTGCTTATGACCCCAAAATTTATATATCTTGCCTAGGTGAAGGTGAAGGTGAAGTTGCGTTTTTCAGCGCCAAGTGCTGGGATCACAGAAATAGAGCAGACCCAATCGAGTCCGCAACCCCTTGTCATGACGCTCAAGTGGTGGGGTCCTACTGGGACTTGAACCCACTCCAACTGACTGTTCTGGCTGCAATGTCAGAGGATTACACCACGGCGCCACAACACCTTCCCAAAGTAATGCTTACAAAAATTATGGACAAGTTTTCTTACAAAAATTTCCAAACCATCCTGAAACATGATGTTAACAAGCAAAGCCTTCCTCCAGCTCACAGCCATGGACCCGTGACCTTTCTTGACCCTTAACAAAACAACACTCCTTTTGAACTATGCAAGCATACCATATGTGTGGAAGGTTTGGAAGTCACTGAAGAGTTGAGGAACATTTGAGGCATAACAAAATTTGATTTGAAACCAAATCCACTGATGTTTTTTCTCTTGAAATTTCCATTTTCACGCTAGCGAATCTACACCCACTACTGTGGCGGATACGCCATACAGAGAGGGGGTATTATGCTTATGCGGTGGGGCATTATGCTCTGCCTTTGTATGGTGTATCCACCACATCAAGCATAATACCCCACCACGTTAGCATAATACCTCACCTCCGTATGGCGTATCCACCACATCAAGCATAATACCCCACCACATTAGCATAATACCCCACCTCCGTATGGTGTATCCACCACATCAAGCATAATATGGTGTATCCACCACAGTAGTGCGTATAGGTTTGCTAGCGTGATTTTGACGCATTCTGAAACTTAATTCCAAATTTTTTGCATTTTCTCCAACTTGCAAGGGTTTCTTCACGTGAAAGTTAGTTCTCTTGGTTCATGCGTGTGCAAAGGATCATGTGAACACATGGTCTTTGATGCAAGTAGCGTTTCTTTGATCAGATCAATATTTTTGGATTCTGTAAGTTTTGTTTGAGAAACTCAAACTTCACACCTGTTTCTTACATGCTCATCTTTGATGTTGAGTCTAGCTTCCAAGAGACTATCTCATCACCATAACAAATACTTAAAGACCCATTGTCAACCAACAAGCTTCCTCTTGTTTATCAACATTGCACCCACGCAATTACATGCTTTTCTGTGTCAGAAAATAAAAGTTGCGCAGCTAAATAGATTCTTACAACACATTGAAATCACCAACAAAAGACCTGGCTTTTGATGAATTAATTCAATTAAAAGCCAGGTCTTTTGTTGGTGATTTCAACCTGTTGTAAGAATCTATGTAGCTGCGCAACTTTTATTTTCTGACACAGAAAAACATGTAATTGCGTAGGTGCAATGTTGATAAACAAGAGGAAGCTTGTTGGTTGACAATGGGTCTTTAATAATCTCTTTATCACTGATTTTTCTTTACTCTAAAAGCTTGTTCATGTTGGAAGTTTAACAACATTGAACTCTATTTTCTTGAACAAGGGCAGATACTGTAATGATAGCTGAAGTTTATTTTCATTGACTGCTATTTCAAATGGGATTTAGTGATTGAGATGAATAATAAGTAACAATTCAAAGTAAATGAAAAAGGTGTGCCATTCTATGTCCTCACATTAGTGCTGTGTCCACTCATTTACTGTACAAGTTTTACAAGAAATAAACAAAATTACACCATATATACACAGATAAACTATTTATGCTGTATTTCCTATAATGGTTTGTCTTATTAAATGCTGATGCTTGCCAAGGTATTTAAAGACCTCTCTGTGGCAGTGGTGGTACCAGGGGAGGGCTAAGGGTTACAGCCCCCCATCAGAAACATCTAGCCCCCCATCAGAGGAAATTGTGGCTTCTTGTTGGAAGAAATCTTGCAAAATGACAAACAAAAACTGAAATTTTTAGCCATTTTAGCCCCCCTGTTGGAAGATTTCTGTTGCCACCTGTGCTTTGTGGTGTTAAATTCTACTTTCATCTATGATATGAAAATTACATCTGCCCTGGCATTGATTCTGTTCGTTTGGTTTCTCATTCAACACACAAAGTATCATGGTGTTAATGGGCCTTTACCTGCACCGTGCAAGTGAAAAGCAGTCCATAGACTGTCCTTAGATAGGAATGGGGCTTCAACAGAAATTGATCACAAACCTACTTGATTATCGTCAAAAGCAACACTTGGCGAAACGAAATGACCAGCGCAAAAAGTTTTCATTTTTCACTTTGTTCTAAAGGGATGTATTTTTAATTCTTTTGGACAGGTATCTTCTTTATTCTACCTTGTGTCGACAACTACATCAAAGTTGATTTGAGGACAGTTTCATTTGATGTTCCACCACAAGAGGTGAATTCCCTTTTTGTGAATACACAAATATTTGTCTTACTGGAATCAAGATAATGAGGATCATTTTTCCTTTCTTAACAACAAACTTGGTGAAATTCAATTCTTAAGTGTTAGTAACTAAATTACGAAATGTTCTGCATGTTTCCTGCTGCATTCTTTGAACTCTTTTTATTTTTGACATGAAAACCCATAAGGTAGCCTAGTAAGCAAGCATCAATTTAACATGAAACTCTGTCCCTTGTCCTGTTAAAAATGTAAACACATATATTTTGTAACATTCATTGAATCTTTATTTTGAAAGTTTTTTATTGCTTCTCTAGAACGAAATATAGTCTTTTGAGGTTTGACAAGGCCTACTTTAGAACTAGTTTATGAGAGATAAGTTTTGTTTGAAAAGAACTTATCATGAAACTGCAACCAAATTAGAGGCCTATTCTACCAAGAAAGAGGGCTCTTAGCACTCACATATTGACAGTTTCTGAGAAATAGTTGCAAATGATTATTGTTTTGAGATCCTTTCAAAAGATATTTTAATGATTACACAAAAAGGAAATAAACAGATCTGTTCTTACTCTTTTGCCTAGTAGGAAATAATTATAGTGTTTTAAAGTTGCCTTAAATAGCAGACTCATCATAATAAACCCATTTACGTCCAATAGAATTGTAACCTGTAGAGAGAACACTGTCGAATTACAATGTTATTTGTTTGTAGATCTTGTCAAAAGACAGTGTAACAATAGCTGTGGATGCAGTTGTTTACTTCCGTATCTCAAACCCAATATCTTCAGTTGTCAATGTTGAAGATGCAACTCGCTCAACTAAACTGTTGGCTCAAACTACACTGCGAAATGTTCTTGGTACAAAAACTCTGGCTGAGATTTTGCTTGAAAGAGAACAAATCAGTCACTCAATTCAGGTATTTAGAAATCTTTGTTTTAAAACAGTTTCATGATTTTATTTGAAATAGTTTAATTGTTCTTTATTTAACAGTGCAAGTTTCTTGTTGTTTCGTTTTACCCTAAACCTTTGTAATGATTCAAATTGATTAAAATCTATTGGTCTCTTGCTAGAATTTATGTTGCTATATCTTTTCCAAAGGTCACGTTGGATGAGGCCACAGATCCTTGGGGAGTTAAAGTTGAGCGTGTTGAAGTGTAAGTAGTCCCATGGAGAATATCATTAGCACTATCATTGGTCGTTTGTATATATCTATAATGTTGTTTTATGTTATTTCCGATGTAATTCAGTGTTTCAAAACTTAGCATGTTCTTCATCATAAATTTACTGTCTCGCTTCTGATTTTGTTGGGCTGATATTTGTTTTGTACTGTACATAATTCAAGGAACTCCCCCCCCCCTCAGGAAAGCTATGCTCAAATTGCCATTCACATGCACTAGGATGACCCCTAGTTGCACACAGTCAGGTTACGAGACAAGGTAAGGCGTTCCTAAACACGGATGAGGCAAAGCAGAAGAGCAGAGACTGCCTATTACATAATAAGTTTTGGTGCGAAAAGATGGTGACATCAAAGAGAATCTTCTTCGAAGATCGTATTGCCTTTTGATTGCCTTTTTGGGTATTAGCAGTGGTTTAAGAGTTGTATCTTCCTGCCTTCAACAAAATATTGACTAGTTTTTCTACCTTGAAAAATATTTTAAACACAAATTTATGCTTACAGGAAAGACGTACGATTGCCACAACAGTTACAACGTGCCATGGCTGCTGAAGCTGAAGCATCTCGGGAAGCACGTGCCAAGGTTTGTTTCATAACGAAACTTTCGTTGTATATTTTATTTTGATACACTCGTTCTCAGACGTTTTTATAGGTACCGGCCAAACTAGGATATTTTGCCCCCATTTTGACCCAGCTCCGTATTAAACACAATATTGTGCACGTTTTAGGAAGTTTTCCATTGTTAAAGGGTGCCTTTTATTTGCTGTTTCACTGTTTCTTGTATGATTGATATTTGAAGGGAATTTGCAGTGGTGAATTAGCTTGTTAACCAGACTTAACAGGCAACAGTGAAAAGGCTTGTTCATACCGCATTGTTTTGCTCTTCGCAAAAGCATGCTTTTAAGTAAATGTACTTGTTTAAGTATAGAACAAAAAAGCTCTTGTTGATTGCAGAGCCTGTGCAACGTCAATTTGAATGGGATATTTTTAGATGTTTTTGATGTTTGCAAGTTCAGTGCAAATGACACGTTGTGTGTTTCTTCAGTGTTTGCTAGATTTGTCTGGATTAGGCCAAACGACGATGTTTTGATATATGCAAATCCTGTCACGATCGTCGTCAGTTCCTGACCAGAACTGTTTATCTCAAAACATCGTCGTTAGCCTAACCATTTGTATTTTCAACATACTAGAACACTATTTAATTCCTACATGATGTTTTAAATGTCAAGAAACATATCTACAGCAGTTTTAGTGACCACATTGATAATACACCACTTCAATTAATAGCCTCGTTTTGGAAATCATTCAATTTTGTTTCATATGAAATTTTGGAGGCCAAATTCGGATTTAACACCCAAACTTTAGCCTAACTACACGTTTTCATGTTGCTAGTAGTCGTGATGTTAACTTTATGGCGACGTAAAGTTTGGAAATCTGTAAGGGATTTGACCGTGAAAATGACTTCGGGTGTTAAGTTTCACCCCGAACGATTTTTGACGATCAAATCTTTTATAAATCTTTCAACTTTACATTGTCATAAAATCAACATCACAATTGCCAGCAGGTTAAAGACACGTCACCAGACTAATGTTTCGGTGCTAAATCCGAATCTGGGCTCGAAATTTTCATAAGAACAATAGAAAGGAATTTTGACAAATTTCCAAAACGAGGCTGCTTAATCGAAGTGATGTATTCTGCATTCAAAAAATAAAAAACCAATGAAGAAACTTTCAGTACTAAAATGGATAAAATTTCATTTTAAATTAAGAAACTTGTATTTTATAATCCAACGAAAAATAAATTTTATAATAATAGTGATGATGATAATGAACCATGCGTTGCAGTTGCCGTCGCAGTCTTGCAAACTCCCTATTTACTCAATATCAGCCCACTACAATAAATAAGGCGAGGCCGAAGTGAATAACGAAATCTTTGAGCTGAATACAGTACCTGCTGTCATATGCAGATATAAAGGAAAGGCTTGCTTCGCGGACTGTTTTATGATTCAGTTTTCTTTGTAAGAAAGCGTGCTATTCAAAGATAGGCGACTTGAAAGAGAATACGTATAGGTATAGTCGGCGTTATTGAGAGCGGCTTTTGATTAGCCTGTGCACAGACCCATCGTCCAAAGGAGGAAAGTTTGTGCACAGGCTACTTTCCTCCTTCGGACGATGGGTCTGTGCACAGGCTACTTTTGATTTGATACACTTGAAAAATCATTAATTTTTGTGATTTGATTGCAAAAAGTAGTGCTTGTAAATTGGCTCATCCGAGTGACGCGTAGACTAGCGATTAAGTCCTAGTTGTCGCAACAATGTCCAGCTCTTTTTAAATAGCCATCACCACCCATGATCCTTTGCGGTCACTCTACGATTTCAGACTGTTATAAAATCAAATTCGGCGTAAACAGAAACTACAGATCTACCGTGCACCTATTGAACTGAAAAAACAGTTAAGCTAATAAAACTTTCCTATCCGTTTAAATACAGGAGTGTGGCTCTGTGGTTTCCTCCGAAGCTAAGCTCGATTCTCAGGCCGTCTGAAATTTCAGCATACCTGCAAAGGGCCCATTTTACTTTCTCGTTGAGCTATTTGCAAATTAACTGTATAAGCATTTTCTTTCGTCTTTAGGTCATTGCCGCAGAAGGAGAAATGAATGCAGCCCGTGCGTTGAAAGAAGCATCTGAAGTCATTTGTGAATCACCGAGTGCGTTGCAGTTGCGTTATCTCCAAACATTGCAAGCGATTTCAGCTGAGAAGAATTCAACAATCATTTTCCCATTGCCGATCGACATGATTCAAAAAGTTGCAAACAAAATTTAGAACAGCGTCAGAGTGAAAATATTAAGTACTTCAAACTGTGGAGACTTTTTACGCTGTATGTATAACCGCATACCTTTACATCTCTATGCATTCTCGTAGCTGTTTCTGATAATTTAACGAGCCATTATCACCCACAATCCTTTGCGGGCATGCTGAAGTTCTAGACTACGGCGCTCCCTGTTTCGGACTGTCTGAAATCAAATTTGGCCTAAGCAGAAGCTGTCAATAACTAGAGTGAATCTTATCACCCCAACCGCCGTGGTGTGGATCGATGGTTCGTGCCTAGGCCAAATCAAATCTGCAGACATTTTGAAATTTCAGCATGCCCGCAAAGGACCATGGGTGACAATGGCTCTTTAACCGCAATGTGATGTGACTTAGTGAAATCTTGACAAATTAAGTGGATTACAGAATTGATATTCGCTAGAATCCTGTTTTCAGATAAGATAAAAGTGTAAAAGTGTTTCCTAATCAGTTTTGTAACTGTATGGAAGCAAGAAGGAATAAGAATCAAATTGGTCTTAGATTAATTTCTAAAATTTGTCAAAATATGTAAGTTTGTTTACTCACCAAAAAATTCCATGTAGCCTGATATTGGCCTAGGCTAGCCCGACATTTTTTTATCTTGGAAAATGTTTTCCGAGGGGAAACTTACTTTTCAAAAAGTTACGGTTAGGATTCTGCCTCAGGATGAGAATGCTTTTAAAGCAGTAATCAAACAGATTGTTTCCATACATAGATTGCCATGATATTCTAACACCAACAACAACAACAATTACAGAGGCCTTAGCAGATTGAGTACACGAGTCTCTTGTGTAGTTGGGGCTGTAGTGCCCGATGTCATTACAAGGGCCTGTAAATTAAAGCAAATACTATATGCATGATTCCTGTTTTAGAAAAACGGCCTGCAGACTAGAATCTGTTTCACATTTGATGTTTCAGGCAAAATAATGCATGAATACAACACTCAAAGTAATTTGGCGTTGTCGCGAATCACACCTGTCATCTATTGTGGAATAAACTTTTTTGCAGGATTTGGTTGGTCATCAATAAGTTTTTTATTCCGTTTTTGGTAGACTTTTTTCGAATCCTCGTAGAGTGTATTTCTTTGACGTCTGCAAAGAGCGCCCTAATTGATCGGTTAACTTACGCGGTTAACTTACGACACATTGAAATCCCATAGATAGTCGCAAATTATGGGCTAACAATAAATACTGGTACTCTGACGATTGCGGACTTTATGCCGAAAATATGAGATGCTGAATGTTTTGATTAGATATCCAGAAAAATCAGGTATTTGCAGCCGATTTAATAGTATATAATAACAGATAATAGTAATAATAATGATAACTTCTTTAAGGTTGGCGTGGCAAATAGCATTGGACAAACTAATGCCAAGAATTATTGAATATAAACATTATTGATAGTCATAACAGACCTAAAGTAATCTAAATCTTCTATAGAATCCTTGCACAATCTACAGGTGCATGAAAAATTCCAAAACCTAATTTCTTTTTTAAGATACTCTACAAATCCGGACTCTTATATGCAATGGTAAATCTGGCCAGATATTTTGCCCCAGTTTCTACCCCATATGCTGTGGTCCTAGGTCTTCGTGCATAGATGTTGCTCGTAACTCTTTAAGTTCTCTCTCTCTCCTCTAAAATTTCCTTCTTAAGCAAGAATTCAGATTCATCCTTGTTCGGTAAATTTCAGTGACAAGCAATAGACCTTTTAGCTATTCAGCAAAAGAGCCTGGATCGAGCGTTATTTTTATACATTTTTATACGCGAGGTTCGATCGAGTGGCGTTAGAGCTTATATTACTATTGTGCACATTCGAAAATTCTACAAAATGTATCAAAGTATCGTTCGATTGAGATTCTTTTTCAGAATAGCTAAAAGATCTATTGTAGATTTCGATATTTGGGTGTTCCTCGTTGAACAGCCAAATTCCCGTGCTAAATAAGTGAATTCCAAAACTTCAATATCCGAATACTTGGATTGAATTGCAAATTAGATTTACTTTCGGTAGAACTCAGGTAAAACAACTGATCAATTGGGGCGATCCTTCATCTCACTTACCCCCGTACATTTGCTGCACTAATTTCATATGCAACTCCGATGCACCCTTCACATAGACTTATGCCGTTTTATCGCTTGATTCCTTGCTTCCTTTAATTTGCTGATATAACTTGCGACTCAAAATATTACACTGCAAAAGTGGGCCCAAGTTTTCAAAATGGCCTAAACTAGCGGGATTTCTCGTACACCCAACAAAATCGCTTCAAAATCCGGTCCAAAGAGCTTGAACATTGGAAAGGAACTGTTAGTTCAAAGACTGATGTTGTCTTGACCTACAAATCGCAAAATGCATAACTTTCAGGCAGTAATCTACTTTTGTAGAAGCAAAATAGATCCATCGAAGCTGCGATAACCCTAGACCTCATCAACGGCATTTTTGTATGCAACAACAACAACAACAACAACTGTCTGAATAGCGCCTCCTGATTGGTTGAAAGCTGAATTCTAGCAATTTGATTGGCGAATGCGGAATCACTCTACGCGGGCCTAAATTGGGCCCATTTTTGAAGTGTGTTATTATGAGTCGCAGTTGACCAAGTGACATCAGTATCAGCAAATCAAAGATCAAAGATCAAAGAAAAAAAGCAAAGAACGCAGGGAAACAAGGGAAGAAAATGCATAAGTCTACTCTTTACATACAGCTGTTATTTGTTGACTTCATTTGATTAAGTTGCACAAGGAATTTAACGGACAGAACATGTAAGATCGTTAATCAAGCTTAATGGAATAAAGGTAGTATTCATGATTGTATGCCGTAAACTAAGATATATACCGGGCTGTGTCCCATCTGCTTTCAGGTAAAGATTATGGTTTTGTTTAGCAGTCGAGGTATAAGAATTAGTACTTTGTGTATATTAAACCATTCTTTCTAGAAAGTGCTATTATAAGTAAACATAAAACTCAAGCTGTTTGATTTATCTCTAATTGAACAACATGCCTTAATGATTAGCTATTTTTTCTGCTTCCATCTGCGCCGTTCTATTGACAAAATGATGCATGCTCATATGCTCAGTCACGATTTTAAAGTCTCTGCACCAAATTTGCTATTCCAAGTTTTCTCGTTGCAAAAACATGGGATGAACTGCATTGAACTAAAGTTTGTGCCAGGCTAGAGAGTCCCCGTGACACACATGACTGATATGACCTTGAGAGCAAGTTGCACAAGTCTGAAAATAATGTGCAACTGGAGAATCACAAAGAGACAGAAATTTGCTCTTTCTGAGAATGTTTTGTTTCTCTGCTTATTTTACTCAAATAGATATTGTCAAAAGGTATCAATTTGTCGTGTCATATGGGAAGCTCTAGCCTTACACAGACTGACACAACGGGTTAAGTTTCAAGCTTCTGACAGACAATACAGGGTAACAGACAACAAACCCGCCAAACTATTGAAAATCCCGCCATTATCTGCCCTTGTTACGTAAACACTCGTTCCCGTCGCTCGCGTCGTTACCGTCGCAGAAAAAGTTCCAGCGACGGGAGCGACAATAGCGATCAAATGGAAACAACTGGGTCGCTTCCGTCGCTCGCGTTGTTTGTGCCCCAGAAAAATTTACCAGCGAAGGGAACGAGAACGGAACGAGCGACAGAGGAACGAGGACCAAGATTGGAATCAAATGTTTTGGCCGATTTTTGCTTGTGGCCTATGGCCGAAAACCTTCAAGGCCTCATTTTCACGGACCAATCAGACGGCGAAAAAGCGAAGAAGACAGAAGAAACGTGTGAAGATTTTTCTAAATTTTACCTACCTTCATAAAACACAACCAGGACAAAAACTGCTGGAAACTTGAAATTTGCCGAATTTTTTTGAAGATATCCACTCGCCACATGTTTGGGTATCCAGGTTTGGATGCCCGTTGAAATACCTCATGGTTTGGTGGAGATATAGTGTTTCCAAATTCAGCCGAGGTTTGCCAAGCCTTGTTTACGCCACTTCTTAAGCCTCTTGATAAAACCTCCTTTCAATTTCATAACTCATTTCGCACCATGAAAACTTGTGCCATGAATGCAAAAAGTAGTATGATGCAGAAATTTCTCAAGAGTATTGCCATATGACTTGAAATGTGTGAACTAACCTTAGCAAATTTTTTCAGTTCCCATAGCAATCGAAGGGGCATTGAATCTGAACCTAAGAAACTGCGGTGGAAGGACAATGGCAAGAACAATTGGACACGTAAATATTTGGCGTTCTGGGATCGTTCTTACAACAATCACTATTGTTATTACCATTTTCTGTCACCCTGAATTTCTATTGTTTAAGGTTAAGTGCCTCATCGGTTTTGGAAAGGCCATAGCTCCGAGAGACCATGGGATATGTAAACCGGCATCCAAATCTGGATAGGCAAACATCTGGTGAGTAGAATTCTTCAAAAAAATTCGAGAAATCTCCAGCAGTTTTCTGTCCTGGTTGCATTTTATGAAGGTAGGCAAAATTTAGAAAAATCTTCACACATTTCTTGTCTTCTTCGCTTATTCGCCGTCTGATTGGTCCGTGAAAATGAGACTTTGAGGGTTTCCGGCCATGGGCCACGAGCAAAAATCGGCTAAAACCTTTGATTCCTATTTTTATAGGACACAGACTTCGCCGCTAGATTTCCTGCACTTTCCATTCCGAGGAAAGTGCAACCATGCAAAAAATAAAGAGCGGATACCAAAGGCAGAGAGTTGTTTAATGAGGTGCAAATTGTGATAAAACCAAAATCAAGCATGATAATATTTCAAATAAAAGAAAATACAAGCGGTGTAATTGTGAATATTTACGATATTCCTCCAAACCATAACGCTTATCTTTATAATTGCATGAGCAAAAGAGAAATTGAAGCTGAATTGGCCAATAGACATATTAGACTAGCTATTCCAAGAAAGAATCTGAATCGAGCGATATTTTGATGCACTTTGAAGAAATTTCGAACGTGCACAATAGTGAAAGAAACTGTAACACCACTCCATCGAACATCTTGTATCAAATTGTATGAAAATAACGCTCGATCCAGGCTCTTTAGTGGAATAGCTAAAAGGTCTATTGGCCATGCAAGGGTGCTGCTAAAACGCTGTCTTGTATTACCTTTGGGTACGCTATTTGGTGGATAATCGGTATATTTACGGGGTTGCTGATCAGAAAATTTGACAAAGTGAGTGCTAGGCTGACATTTTCAACAAAATATTGAGGGGCAATTGCCGAAAAAGCTATGAAAGTTTCAGTTTTTTATGTACAATGAAGAAACAAGTAAATTTTTGGGTCTAACAATGTCCCAAATTTAGTATATTTTTGGGTTTTTCAGAAATAAGCTGTCTGACCCCTCCGTCACATACCAATAGGAGTCTCCCTGTGTCTGGGCACAGGCTAATTCAGGTTGTGATTTGGAGGAATATCTATTGTTATCAAAGCTAACTACTTGGCTGCATAAAACAAAATTACGAAACACCAAATAAACGAAATAAAATGAAAAGAAGTTCCAAGACGAAATGTGTAATGTAAATACCGAGCGCGTGCAAATATCAGTGCAGAAACTTGCATTATGACTTACAGTAATCATACTCAATCTAAATATCTTCCAAATATTCTAATCATACGATTTGATCATTATATGCGTTAAATATGCTACAGGGATCAAACTGAGATGTAACATCCAAGCGTCTCACAGTAATGGTTGCAACGTCTACTGTCGATTTTACGACAAACAGCAAGACGGGGATCGAAATCAACCAACCAGGCCTAAATATGCTTGAACATTTAGCTTGTTTTATCAGCCGTTTGAAACTTTTGGTAGCGTCAGTAGGAAACGCCTTTAAGCACAGTCAATCATATCACTGCGGATACCCTCACAACAAAGACATCTCTTTAAAGTGGAAACTTCTTATTATCCTGATCGACGGATTCCAAAAAACTTTCTCTATGCAAAGCAGTCAGTTCATTATAACGGACAAAGGCGTTTGGCCACATATTGATTTACGGTTGCCTTCTTCAAAACTGTTTTCAGTTTTGTACCAGCAAGAGTCACCTAGGGTGGAAGTCAGTTCAACAGCATTGAGACCGTGGAATTTTCAGGAGAACAATTTAGCTTCTTCTCTCTGCAACGGTGCTTCAAGAAAATAGCAAAGAACACAATTGCATGAATGGCCAACAAGTAATCCTCTCTGGCTTTACGCCAAGAATAGTCAAATGGACAGGGTTCGATCCTAGGTAGAGTCCCATTAATTGAGTGTCGTTACAATGGGTCTGCGGTCTCAGCACTCGTTAAACCAGCAACTTCACCTTCTGGGAGGTCGCCCTAACGATACATCTCAGCTTTCTTTCGATAGAATGATAGTTTCGGTATTTCTTACGGCATTACGGTAATAATGTGTTGATTTTCGGTTGAATTCAATGGTAGTTGTATGAAAAAGCAGCATTTTTACTGAAACTATAGTAATACCGATGGCAAGGCATATGATTATTTTGATTAGGATACATTCAATACTATTCACAGCGTTAAACAACTTGAAAGCTACGAAGAGGAAGCAAATTTTCGTCATTATTTAACGGAAAACTAAATCTGAAATGTGGAGTATTCTCCAAGAGGTAAGGTCACCCCCCTAAAGAATACATATTCCCCTAACTTTAAAATCACAAACTTGAAACGATTAGCTACAGAAAATTTAATTTCTCTTTAATTAGCCTTCAACCAGTACAGTCACTTTTTTTACGTCAACACATGAAAAACTTTTAACCTCCCCTCCCCCCCCCCCCCAATTTCCAGACAGCTTTGCGTGAAATTCCAAAACAAATTTGATTTACATGCAGATACAGGGCAAGTCTTAATGGTTACTAAGAACATTTGCCTCCTCCCCGGCCCAAAATGGCTAGATTAAAAAGGAAATATTTTGTAACAACAGCAATCATTGGCTTTCTTTTGAGATATATTGGGGGATTATCTTATGAACGGTGAATATCGTATCTTCAATCGTCAGTTGCTAGAAGATAAATATAGCCCTGCATACAGAGGCATTGTGCTTTGGATTGTATTGTTTTGGTGAACAATCCATTGTTTTCATAACAATGATTATTGTTTCGGACTGGTTTTCCAAACAATTCCATCGATATTTCCGGTCATCACTTCGCTTATAAAATTTCTAGGCTCCGTGTATTTCGTACGGGTACCCTTGGACGAACCACAATGTTATTTTGGGAATTTACGTAGATTTTTTCGCTGAGTAAATTTTAACGATTCGACTAAATCTGTCAAGATGCTGTTAAAGATTCATTACCTGAGCACCAAGTTTCTCTCCGCTGTTAGACCTGAATGGAGCTCTGTCTCATTATCAACGAAATGAGCAGATTAAATGAAGGGTGATAAGTCTAAAGAATGTCTCTATTCAGGTAGATGTCAGGCAAAAATTTCCACGAATACGAATCATTGAAGGCAAACCTGTATCATAGCGGCTACAAACAGGCAACGAACTGCGTACACATCTGTTGTTTCCTTAGCGCCACAATGAAACCACACAGTTCAAAGTTGTCACATGCAATAGATAATATTTCATCTCCGCCCGGGCAAGCTTCTCTCGCCTAACAGCTAACGCGAGAGAAACTTTCGTACGGTAGAGCAGATGCTATCGTTACCAAATATATCCTTGGTGCAGGGTGCAGGGGTAAAGATTCTTCTAAGATTTTCGATCTCAACGTGGTAGATCTAAACTTAGTCCTCACACACAAATCAGGCAACGAAGCTGTTGTGGCGCCGTGTTATAATCCACTGACTATGCAGCCAGCACAGTCAGGCGGACGGGGTGCAAATCCCACCAGCACCTTTGAGCGTCATGACAAAGGGTCGCGGACTCGATTAGCGCTTAACTATTTCTGCGATCCCAGCGCTTGTCGCTGAAGACCGCAACTTCAACTTCACTAACGATATAAATGCATCATAACACGGCACACTGCAAGCAATACAGTGTTTCTTTCACATGGATGAAAAAATGATATGGTTGGCAGATTTCAGGTATTTGTCATAGTGAATCTTCACAAAACGTGTCTATATTATGATACCTAGAGTAGTTTCGGGTATTATGGAACACTTAAGGGAAAAACTTAAATCGTCACCTCAATTCAAGACAAATTTGGCCACACTTGGCATTAGCAATTAGGCCTAAGCATGCTCCGACGTTTCATCAATACATTTTATTTCTCAAACGTTTGTTGTCGACTAGCGAGCCAAAAAATTGAGCCCCGGTCGAGTCGGGCATAGTAGAACAATGTCGGGTATTGTGGAACAAGGTTTTTCTTTTGTTTGTATACGGGCCTCTATTTGAAACGTCGCAAGAAAATGGCGACCAGAAATCACGTTCGTCGGATGTCCTTCGTTATCAGCGATACAGGCAGTACACCAAAAAGTGGAGCAGCCTAACTTTAACAAAAATATGGCGACAGATGTTTGAGTAGTTGCAGCTTGTGCAATTGGTGAGCTTTTATCTCACTTCCAGGCCGCTAGGCTTCATTTTCTGAAAAATTTTCCACAACACCCGATGTCCCATAATACCCGAAACCACTCTAGGCATTCCTTAATGTTTCAATCTCCATTCCGCTTTTTCTCCTTTACGGTTTTCTGTTCTTTCTTCATCTTCGTAATTTTTCTTTTTTCTTTATCCTCACATTGCAATAATTTTACCCCAAAATTTGTACTCACCAACCAAATACTTTTTACTCGGGGCTTTCCTAACCTGCGTAAAGAATCGACTGATTTCCTTTCAGTCGAGTCAGCACGCAGGCTAGGTTTTCTCGCCTTAAATGGAAGAATACTTACGCCTGCTTCCATGACTACATAATCTTTGATTCTACATATTGTTATTGTATTAGCAAAAGCTGTTAATATTTTCCTTTTAACTGACCAAAAGAAATGGTCCTGTTTACAATTTGTTGGTGACTTGTTGAATCATGTCGATTGGCAATGGGAAAATGATGGTTGAATTCTTCTCAGCTGAAATCGCTTGCAATGTTTGGAGATAACGCAACTGCAACGCACTCGGTGATTCACAAATGACTTCAGATGCTTCTTTCAACGCACGGGCTGCATTCATTTCTCCTTCTGCGGCAATGACCTAAAGACGAAAGATAATGTTTATTTCATTTCATTTAATACCTATTTAAAGTTGGTACTTACATTTTCAAACGAGCTCCGTCTTCAAATTTATGTTGAAAATTAAAAATCAATAGCACAAGGGATTGACCTCAATCAACAGACGCGGCACTTTCAAACCTCAGTGCGACAACATGTTTTGTAAAGCCTGGTTATCATTAAATCGTAATTCATCGGCGATTGTCGGCGATCCCACCGATATTCTGTTTTCATATGAAATTGTTGACTTGCAATCGCCGATGTGCTGTGGAAAACAAAATTTTTTATTTTGAAACCTGATCGGCGATGGTCGCCGGTGATCGCCCATGCTCCCAAGAACTTGGTTTTCATAAATCGTAATTCATCGGCGATGGATCGCCGACCATCAGCGATGGATCGCCGACCATCAGCGATGAATTACGAATTAATGAAAACCAGGCTTAATGGTTTCGCTTGCCTCAACTACAAGTTTTTGCCGTGAATTGACAAAGTCATGTGACAAATCGTCTGGACAAATAACGTATGTTTATCCAAGATATATCAATATTCAACCACCAATGCCAATGCGAAACAAAACGAATAATTTACGCAGTTCAAGAACATGAAACTTAAACAATTTGATCAATTTAAGTAGTTTAAGCAATTTCAACAGTTTAAGCAATACCTTAGCTCGGGCTTCCCGAGATGCTTCAGCTTCAGCAGCCATGGCACGTTGTAACTGTTGTGGCAATCGTACGTCTTTACTGAAATTAGAATCGAAACCATTTTAGCGATTGCCAGTCATCTAAAATTCTTCGCAGATGATGTAACAGATACACATGGCATGGCTAGGCGTTTTTACTGTCAACAGATTCAAATCATATAAGCATTTGTACCAAGTAAACCAGAAGAAAGATCCCACTTTCCAAAATTTGTAGCACCAAGAGTACTTCACAGATTTGAATGATTCAAATTCTAGTTGAAAGCCAATAGATTGTAATATTTTTGTGACATGTCTTGCCTCCTCACGAGCACTAGAAATGCAGACAAGTTCAGCTTTACAAACGTCTCATGGCTGCAAAATGACTGAAAAAGGGCCTAAAACACTTGATCAAATCGTAAGGACCCTATTCACATAGAACAATACGCACGGGCGTTCACCTCCCTTAAGAGTTATAGATAAGTCATGAACAAATACGAAACATTTTCAGTCCCAAGACAATACATTTGTAGAGGATAACTCTCAACCATGAGATATTGCATTCCCTGATCGTTCTGTGCGAGGAGTCCTTTATGATTTGATTAAGTAATTCAGGCCTTTTTCTGTCATTTTGCAACCAAGACATTTTAGTAAAGGAGAATTTACCCACATTTCCAGTGCTCGTAAGATGGCAAGACAAATCACAAAAATATTTCAATCTCTTGGCTGTCAAGCAAATATTAATTCATTTCAATTCATCCAGTATTCTTGATGCTATGAATTTTCAAAGAAGGGAACTTTTTTCTGGCTTACCCGGTATTTTAGCACGTTTGCTACAGCCTTTGTTTCGAGGGGCAAATCGATCCAAAAGTCTTAAAAGGGTTCGAGAAATTGCGTAAATCTGAGAAAATCTTACCAAGCTGAAAAAACCTAAAAAATTTAAAATATTTGCAAATCTCAAAATCTAATAAACATCCCCCGAAAAATGACAAATAATCTTTCGAAAATTTCGCAAGATATCTAACAAATCGAAGAATCCCAAACAATCTTAGACATCCCACAATAAACTCAAAAATCTTCACCGTAAAGTGATTAAGATTTAACAATCTATATATATAAAATCTTTAAAAAGCTGAAAGACCTTTGAAACATTCAAGACATTTTTTAAATCTTACATTTAAGTGCACCAATTTCTAAAGTGATTTACCCTTGAACATAAATCACATTAGCTCGCCACCACAGAATCTCTAAATATACATTTGAAATAAAATATCGTCTGAGTCGAGCTCTAACATCTTTCTACACGATAACTTTCGTACATATGATTTCCATACTTACACTTCAACACGCTCCACTTTCACTCCCCATGGGTCGGTTGCTTCATCGAGGGTTTGCTACAACAAAATCAGACCAGCGGAGTCAATAGGTGTCTGAAAACAAAGAGTTTCCACGATGTAGATAAAAAATGGGCGAATATTTCGGATCTAAAGACTGTCTCAGATAAGATTTCTGGCAAAAATGCTCGCGACTGAAAAGATTTTCCATTGAGCAATTTTTGCGTTCACAGCCTCGCTTTTATCAATTTCTTTTGATCACCACAAGAGACTAAGAGACGGTAATGAAAACCCATTGTTTTCGCAGCGATATTTGTACATTTTTACATGAAAGATTCGATTGAATGACGTTGGAGATTCTATGACTATTGTGCACATCCGAAAATTCTAAAAAATTTATCAAAAGATCGTTCGATTCAGATTCCTTTCTAGAACAGAACAGCTAAGGCCCAGCCGATGACCTTCCTCTGCACGGAAACAAAGTGAATAAATCATTGGCAGCCAATAATTCGTGCTTTCTTTGTATAGCGACAGTAAGACTTTAAGTAAGTTTGGATTTGAGAAATGTCTGGTGTTTATCAACAAACCACCAATTTTAACCCAATGAGTTCACATCAATAAATATTTTCTTGAAACAGCCGGTAGCAAGTGTAGCAAAATGATAGCTTCCAGTCGGACTGTCTCATGGACCAGACGGATTACAGAGATTCAGTCAGTTTGAAGATGATTAATATCATTTTCAATTCCAGCTCATGGTTACTCAACTGAGACTAAATCTTCCAAAATGCTGCTAAATTCTTCATTTCTTCAAATAATCTGCCTTAATAAAACACAAGAGGATACAGGCTAAATTTATGACGATGGGTCCCTTCTATCCCTGCGGTAAACCTTGCTCAACAGGGACTCATAATGAAACAGTGAAAAAGTTGACCCTGTTTTCTGCAATCATCAATGGAATTATGATGGAATCAAGGCTTCCAATCTCGAATGCCGTGGGAATATCATCAATTCTTCAATCGAATCGAGAATTCTATCACATTTGCTACATTAACAATAGTAATTCACAAATCTCGTAATCTGACTGGTACTCTAGGAATCCCAGAGTTTGGGCCTAAATAGAGTCACGTTTTTCAGAGTAATGTTATCAGCCTCCGTAGACAAAAGCACCATCATCAAGTCAAAGGAGCACAGGGAAACAAGGGACTCCAGGTCATAACTCTAGATAAAATTTTTAGATGCGTTCACATTCATAGTCATAAAATCTAGGACTATAGAAAATTGAAAACAACGGAAGAAAGATTTCTAGTTTGAGGTTACTTCGCATGAAGGCAAACGCTTTTCCGTCACTGCGAAATTTTCATTCAAATATTTTTTGGAAAGTTCTCCAATCCACTATCTTCTTACGTGATCTACAAGACAAAAGGCTTTCTCTTTTTCCCTGAAAAAAAAAACTATCATTAAATCGAAAATCTAAATAAAAACCAACCTGAATAGCATGGCTTATCTGGTCTCTCTCCATCAATATCTCACTCAAACTTCTTGTCCCAAGGACATTTCTCAAAGTTGTCTGTGCCAGAAGCTTGGTAGAGCGAGTGGCATCCTCTACATTGACCACGGATGACACTGGGTTTGACACACGGAAGTAAATGACGGCATCCACGGCAACTGTCACGCTGTCTTTTGACAAGATCTGAAAAAGAAATGCTTGAACGCTGACAAAAGAAAATATTCAATGGTTATCTGAAGGCCTAGTTCAAAATCATATTTTGCTGTGTTGAATCTAAAAGATGCAGATACAACTCTTCCAGTGTCCATTAAATTTGACATGAATACAATGCTTGAATCTTGAATAAGCATCCGTTTAAACTTCTAAAACAGCAGGAGTTTACCAGTTCTTTCGTGTTTGACAGCAGAAACACGACTTGATCCACAGATCTTATTTCTGCCATGTTTCTTCTGTCACTTCTATGCCATGGTCCGTGGATTCTCGATATGACTTGCACTTGGAGATTTTGAAAAAAACGGCAACTTTATCCATTTCAGAAATCGGTGTATTGGCGGGAAAACGAAGTTTAATGAGAAAACGAGGAGCAAGAATTGAAAATGATAACAACAAAGGCCAACCAAGAAACGGCACGTTGAAGGCATGCTGGAGGAAACAGAGTAAAAAGAAAGCCTGCTGATCGAAAAAATGGTGTTTTTTGAATATCAAACTGTCTTCTTTTATTGCTGATAAGTTCAATTGGGTTCAGTAAATTACCCTGCTTTAATTCGTCATTCCTTGCCGTAGACATCGGTGATTTCTGCAAAAAGTCCTTTCTGAAAACCTCAAAGTGAAAACGATGAGCAAAAGCTCCTTGGTTTTCCTTCCTGACAATAAGGACACTCATGTATTCATGAAGTTTGCCCTCTCAGGCAAATGGAATCCCCCTGAATAAGTTATTAACACCAGAGGGGGAGACTTTTTATCACCCCCAGAGGAAAGCATGTGCTAAAGCAAACCAGAATTCTAAAATAACAATTGTCAGGGAGTGGTTTGAGCTGTACTCAGTAAACTCGTTATCAAAGTGCTTATGATTGTGGTCAACTGCAATGTGAGCAAGTAAAAGGCCTTCATAAACAATCATGAACTGAAAATAGTAACAGTTGCGTGATAATACTAAATCAACTGACCATCCAAATAATGCACTTTTTGCTATGGAGCAATAAGATATCATCATGATTCTTTCCATACTGTGCATGCGCAACTATCTTTGGCAACAGCAGACCACAACGCTATCATGATGGCAGTAACCTTATGGAATGGAACATAACTGAAATGCGTTACCCATCCACCTATTCAATGACATCCATTAAGCTGGAGAGATTGCACAAATTAATATTGCATTCCAGACAGCAAATAAATGAAAATGTTCGCTACTCAATCAGATATCACTGCTAATATATTCAGGGAGCAGTAGTAGCCTTGAAATAGGAGGCATTTTTTCTGACTCACCCAAGAGATAGCTGAATAATCATCAAATTTACCTCTTGTGGTGGAACATCAAATGAAACTGTTCTCAAATCAACTTTGATGTAATTGTCAATGCATGGAAGGATAAAGAAGATACCTATGAGAAAGGTAAAAACAGTCAGTTTCTCAGTTTAGCAAAATCTGAGAGAGTGGCAACTGAAATTTTCTCAAAAAACAAAACTATATTTTCTTTATTTGTTTATACCTATGATACAAGGGTAGGTATAGGTCACTGAGCATGCTAAGGTTGTTGAAGCAGTGTACTGGTCATTCCTCTCCTAGACACTTAGCTGAGGCAGCAGACGATTTTATAAACTAGCAAAACCAAAAAAGCAAAGAAAAGGAAAATAGTCTAAAATGCAGTAAAGACCTTTAGTAAGAACCAACAGGTCAAAATTACATATTTTGTACCCAGTACAAAAACAAGAATCATTTCAGCCTGATATCTTAACTAGGTTCTTAATATGGGGTTTCATTCATTCATTCATTCATTCATTCATTCATTCATTCATTCATTCATTCATTCATTCATCAGGAAATAAATGCAACCTGTTTGCCAATCAACCTCTTTCTGTGACTCCAAAACCACTGCATACATAGCTCTGGATTGCCAACATCACTGCCATGATATTTCAGTATTAAACCTTAGTATTCTTTTGTTTTCTGGCATCTATTTTGGATCCTATGTTCCTCATTGCCTAAGAACCGAAACAGCTGAGTTCCAAATCTTAGGTGCTTATGTGAAATTGTTTACTGTACATACCAGGTCCTTTTGCTCCACCCTGTTTAAGTCTACCAACCCTGAAAATAACAGCTCTTTCATACTCTTGCACAATCTAAAAGCAACAAAGTGCCTTGATATATACTTGGAGGGGTACGCACTTATCAGAAGAAGGGTCTATTGGGGGGGGCACGTTAATCCCTTAATTAATATGCTAATCTCCATTTTGTTACTTGACATGCACCCAATTAATGGCAAATATTTTTCAGCCATGACACATGTGCTTTTGTCTACTTTTGGAGCCACACATACTTTCAGCCGAGGCTGCAACTCTCCATAAGTAATGGCAAAATATTTTCACCTTAGCTAGCAGGACTGAAGTTTCAGCTCAGGCTGAAAACTTCCATGTATCTAAACAGGCTCTTGGAATACCTAAAAGATCTATTAAGTAAGCAATTTGGTAAAAGGAAGTGTTCGGATATGTAAGCTTTTTGAAATGATAAATCAAGGGTTTACAGCCCAAAGAAAAAACAAAGCGTTGTCTAATTTTGGGTTACACTTTTTCAAAACAAGGTGACACTCTTTCCTCTAGAGCTAACTTCAATCCCTTCAATGTTGAAACATATTCATTTCAAATTCAAGATAGAAGTCTTTCAAAGCAACTAGTGTTTCACTGTAATCGCATTGTTGTAACTTTTATACATTGATCATTATCACAGACAATGGCACAAAACAAAGCCATTAGAAACACAAAAACTGACCTTCAGGCAAAAGAACAAAGAAAATGGAAATGTGCACACAACAATCAAGAATGATATTATTGTCAGAATCCATCCACACAGTCCAAGGTTTTGTCCTTCTGGTTCAGCACCTGCAAGAAGCAAGCAGTTGTAAAAAATACGGAAAAATAACTAAACAATACTGCAAAAGCTCTGTAAACCAAGTATTTCAAAAAAGGAAGGATCAATTTTTTCATTTCATTTGTAGGCAATATAACAGTGAGTTATAAAACTATCGCCATATCAAGATTGGCATTCCTATTGGCCTAAAATCAATTTTACAACTTATGTGTGGGAGATGTTAACAAAATTCCAAAAATCGTAGAAAATCCAAAGAGTTTTCAACTTCTGAAACAGGAAAATATGAAGCCCCAGGTCTTAAAAGTACAAACCAAGCTTGCAAGGTGTGTGCATTGAATACCGAGGGCTTTACACTTTCTTGTACAATGTCAAAACGAATTAGTATCTAATCAGTTTCATTATCTGATAGCCACAGTACTACACCAATTTTTACTTGTGGTCAACACATTTCATTACTGTCATGTCATTTGAGTTTATTGTAAATCTCACTGGCCAAAAGCAGTTGCTGTGGCAACAAAAATGAGTTATTGCATCATATTGCACAAGGCTATGGGAAAACTGCAGAAAATGTAAGATTAACAAATAGGAGCCACGTGGTGGGATTCTATGTTTCCTCCTTTTTGAAACTTCAGCCAAATAATGTGGTTTGTAAAAGCCATGATAAAAAATAAACTGTGTGCTATTATAACAAAGAAGAGAATACAAAGGTTTTAAACTACTGTAAAGAACACAATGAGCATAAACGAGAACTTAGAAATCTGGAAAAAAGCATAATTTTACATTTGTTTACATCAGCTTTAAGTGCTTGTCAAGACAATTATTAGTGGTGAGCTGTGAACTAACTTTGGAATCACCTGTTTGTACCTTTTCTTTGCATGATTTGTGATGCATATACTCAATAGTTTAATACACATCTCTGACCACAATTGCCTATACACACAAAGATGTACCTGTTGTAAGGTAAACATTTGACCTCAACTGGCTAAAGTTCAAACTTCTCAAATTTGCGTTATGAAGGAATCTTAATGTAGAGTAATTATTGTCAGCTCAGTTTGTCCTCCTAAGCTTTGCAATGAAAATTACCATTTAACATATTAGCCATTCTTAAAGTAAATCAACGGAGAAATAGCAAAATTATCTAAACATAGCATAAAGAACAACAGGTGCCACTAATCTTCTCATTGCTTTCATAGATCGCAAACATCAAATACAATAGGTTATATTTAGATTACCCAGTCCCCTTAGTTAAGTTTGCTTTAAACCCCATTGATTTACTTCAAAGCCAGTTCTTCCTCTTGCATTCTCTACATGCTTGTTTCTTCTTGTTTCAGTCATATTCATAAGTGCATGAGCCTTGGGACTTGCATGGAAGCAGTTCCCTGATGTTTGAAGAATTCTAAACAATTGGCCGTTTTCAAGCAAAAATCCTCCCCCCCCCTTTCATCGGGCAAAAATGTTTTGGTAAACAAATGACTTTGTATTGAGCAGCTCCCTGTGGATGCTATCTTCCTGTAGGCTAATGATCATATCTTGCATAGTTGATGTAATTTCACATCTATTCAGGACAGACAGGGTGTCCCACGCAAGTTGTGCCATGTTTGTGTGACAGCTGTGCAAGAGCTGTAACTTCAACTGTCTCGTTCTTTACACAGTTGCACAACTTAGAGTTCAAGACCTTGTTTGAGGCAGTCTGAAAACTGGTTGTCTATTTGTGGCACAAGAAATATGAAATAATGAAATATATGGTCACTGATAGGGGAGTAACTGCATGAAATGATGTTATTGAGCAATTTGATTGGGAAGTGTTTAGACAGACAAGCTGTTTGAAATAGTAAATCAAGAGTTTAAAGAGTCTGTTTCATCCAGCATTCCTTGCATGTGTGATCTCTTGGTTGGCCTTTGTTTTTTGCCATTTTCATGGCCAATGAAAATGGTGACAACAAAGGCAATCCAAGAGACGAAACGTGCAAGGCATGCTGGATGAAACAGACCCTTTAAGGCCCAAGGAACAAAATATCAAGTGTTGCCTAATTTCTGGATCCGTTGCAAGGAGCTAGGTGGCTCACAGTTATGAGTAATTGCACATGTGTGCACAGTTTCTGCTCTGTCATAGTCACTTCATAAATAGAATCACTTCTTTTGTTCTGCAATAGAATTTTTAAATAAAACCAAGCGTATTTGAAAAGGGTTGTATTGTAAAAGCCCTATTAAGCCCAAAGGGGGCTTATTTGATTTCAGGAACGCCAGGGTGGTGCTTAATAGAAAGAGGGGCTATTAGAGAGGGTGCTTATTCACAAAATCTGATAAGGATATATTTGATAGTTTTCAGTTCTTTACCCATATTTTGTGGATTCAACATAGAATTTTGTGATCAAAAATTAACAATGCCACTTTGTTATGTAACTAAATGGAAATTCTTTGGTAACCTCTGGCATTTGATAAAAGTGGCAGGGGCCTAATAGAAGGGAGGACTTATTTATAATTTTGGATCACAGGGGAGGGGCTTATTAGAGAAGAGGAATTAATGGAGAGAGGAGCTAAATACAACTTTCACAGAATTTCAAATTTTTCTACATTCTTCAAATATCTGAGCGTTGTCTTATGGTTAAACACTGTTGTGAAAATGGAAGAAAAAATCATGACAAGAAGTTTCTTTATCAAATGAATAGTTCCTCAAGATATATTTTCCCAGAAAAAATGATCTAAGAGTTGAGTTTCTTACAGGCGGTTTCTTTTCAAAAAATATACGTGTATCTGCAACTGTTTTGTCGCTCTTCAAAGCCCTTTTGACATCTGAGGGCATGGCGGAGGAGCTTCCAGAATAATACGAGAAGGCAACCTGCTGCTGACTGGATGCAAAAGTCGACAACACCTTGTGAAATTCGCGAAATATATGGCCTAACTCACAATGAACGGAACGAACACACCTAAAAACTCCTTCTTAACAACTTCTTTTTCATTCAGAATTAAATGAGATGAATCACAGAGAACGCAATATAACATAGAGCCACCTGTTCGCTGGCAAGAACAACTTGCAGGCGAGAACGGAAGCTGCGCCATTACGCTAAAATCAAACACAAGGAGGAAAAGATGGTTTCACTTCAGATTCCTTGACGCGTAGAAAAATAAAAATCATACCAGCGCCATTACCCTCCATTTTGGCGGGCGAAACTTTATAAGATCCTATCTTGGACGGTGCTTCGCCTTTTCGAGATGACTACTCTTCAAATGTACTTGCTTTGGCTGAGTGCTGTTTATCTGCGGTGCGGCGGACATTTGTTTGGTGTTTAAAATTATCATGAATTGAATTTCCACTAAAGTTGTACGTTGCTATGCCAACATGCTCGAAGTCATTTGATCACATCATGAAGGCATGTTTCCCTTCCCGGCATTTTTCGGGCAATCTGCAGGCGCTCTGTTAATACCTTTCCAGTGGCGTGCTGGGGCTCATTCAGCAAGGGGGGCAAAATGTGAAGATGGCGCCCCCTCATTAGTTATTTCTCAAAACATGCTCAAATTCCCACTTTTATGCATTCTGCATAGCTCTCCTACCGCATGTTTTTCGTGGATTTAGTCGCCTTCAACGGTCTTTACTGCAGTAAAGATACATTCATTAAGTTAAAAGTCACGTTATAAGATGCTGATAAATTTGGAGCGAAATGGCAAGGAAAAAGTAGAATGAAGGGATCTGGGGGCGAAGCCCCCAGGAAAATTTTTGAGGACGCGCCCTCTACTCTGTCTCAAAACGTCTCGAAACCATTACCATTGTTTTCCAGTGCTAAAATATATTTTGTAACAATTTTATAATATAGTTTAGCATCACCAAGAAGTTTTTGAGTTAAATTCTAACTCGTGGTCAGAACTTTTGAGCTTTTTGTCGTGGAAGCTGTTTCTGGCATTGTTTATAAATGATAAGAAAACTTGGCACAATCTACGAAGCTGGAAAGAGCTATAATTTTGTTTTCAAGCATCGAGTTAACATTTATCGCTTGTCCTCCAATCAACGAAATTGTTTTCTTTTCTCTCTCCTTTTCTAAGACTGAAAAAAAGTTTATCCCCCGTTTCATTTCCGTTTCGAAGTTTTTGAGGGTGGCAGGAAGTCACTTTTTCTTTCACCTAAACTTCGAGGCTCTGGTACCCAGGGTAGAAGTCACTCATAATCCGACAAAAGTCGCCCATCTGCCTATATTCTTGTTCTCTTCCCCAAGTTTGATACTTTCAGGCATCTCCACGTTTCTATTTGTGTGTTCCTGAAAAACGTTTCACGTTTGAAGAAGAATCCTTGGAGAAAATTTAGAAACTATTTGATTAGCACTACAAAAAGGGCGCCTTCGGCGCCCATGTTTTGAGATTGTCGTTTTGGCGCCCCTCATATTTCACTCGCAGGGGGGGGGCAGTTGCCCCCCCTGCCCCCCCCGGCCAGCACGCCACTGTACCTTTCAGGTTTCTGACAAATAATACACGCACTCTTCATATTAGAAATCGCCTGTGAGAAACTTTACTCTCAGATCGCCGAAAAAGTAAGGAGCTCTAGTTCTGTTGATTTCTGCATAAAAGGCGATGCCCTGGACATCTTCAGCATTTTTCCGCATTTTTCACTTTAAGTTTCAACATTTCCTGTACAATATTACTCGAAAGGGTAGTAAACATAAATACTGTTATGGAACCTTTGAAAAGCTGGAAAGTTCTTAGTTCCTAAATCCTTATGACACATTTTGTGTTATATGCAGCTCAGTTTTCTAAAAATTATCATTTGTTTCATGTGGCCATGTTCCGGCCGAAGGCGTAATGAAATTGCGTCGGGTAATGGTCTCGTTGTGAATTGTTGACGAGAAAAACAAGAATTGTACAATGACAAAAACCTTTCTGATGCGAGAGGATTCCTGGCAGAAATTCATAATTTATGGTTCACAAAAGTTCGCAGCTTCTGAAATTTGAGGTAATTGAAACTTAATCAAAGAGCGGGAAAAGATTCGTACTCCCCCGCAAACCAAAACACTTGAAAAATCTATATTTAACATAGTTCGTTGTTAACGTTATTTCTAACAAAAATTAAAGGCCCCCATTAGCCATGTTTGAAGAATGAGATCATGCTTGTAGCTTGCTTGATGAAATGCTGAAATATTTGAAACTGCAACTTTTTAAAGCACGATTTACATCACAGTAACTTTGTTTACATTATATGGGTTCCTGATGCCCTTGACAACATACGTTCATATGCTGAAGATTTGAAGCAGTAGGGCAACTTTGCTAGAGTGAAAGAATTGCTTTTCAATCAGTTGGTAACTCGATTAATGAATTAATTAACTGCTGGAGTTGATCAACACAGCACTTAGCAAATGAAACTGTATTCATATGCAATTTAACCAGCTCAGCTACATCATATGACCTTGGGCATAGGTTGCAGCCGGAAGGGGAGTGTTTTTAGCCTGTACCGAATTAGTTTTAGATCTTTCCAAGTTTACCTCGGGGTAAATACAGATTTCCGAAAGATTTTTCATAAATCAGTTTACTCACTTTAGTGAGGCCCGAGCTGACCAATGTAAAGGGTAGAGTCAATTGACTCATACATGCAGGAGAGGGGGCGTGGGGGCCACTACCCCTCCTGCCATTTCGAAAATGGCCTAAATGTTATTCGCCTACTGTTTGCCCTCAAATTTGCAATTTTGGCGCCTAAAAATGTGCCCCTTCCAGCGTCCCTGCTTTACTGATGTATAGCATAGTGATACATACATTATGCGACTATCCATCAATGCAGAATGTTTGAGTAACTGGTAAGGTTTTGGCACTAAGCACATTCATATGTTAAAATAGGTCAAAAGATAGCAATTCTTTTAACACGTGAAAATATTCTATTGGCATACAGCTGCAGTTGCCGAACATGAGTTCAAAAACTGCATGGCTACCAGTAATTCTATCATTGCACCATAGCTGGAATAAGATAATTTCTAATCATCCTAAATACTCTTACTACTTACTACTACTGCTAGTGCAATGTTAGAAAAAATTCAGGTGAGCTATGCCACTATTTTGTTTGATTTGCCGTTCTATAATGCGTTATTTAAGCGCGTTCTGAGAACATTTGAATAAATTAATCATTCAACTGTAATTATTTGCTTTCCAGTTCAACCTGTTCCATCTGTGACGTGAGGCGCCTAGGTTTTGGCTTCTACGAAAATGGTTAAGGTTTTCTTGCAAATGGGTAGAAACTAATTATTTCTGGTTTGCAGTACTTTTGGAGGCAATCGGTACTGTGTTCACTTGAATTGGTTAATCGTGTTGTCCTACAGACGTTATTCAAATATTTATTATAATTAGAATTTGAGCCTTTTTTAGTCAATGAAGCTGAACAAAATAAAAAAATAGTAGCAAGTCTATCAACTGCATAGGCTGCTATCAATCCTTTCAGCAGCATATGGTGGGTTAGCCAGGAAAGTTGCTGCAGGCAAAATTTCCACAATGGAGTAACATATACGTTTCTCAGATATGACATCTCAGATATGACATCCTCTTCCGTAATGCTGCAATGTTCCCATTTAGAAAAACTCTAGTGATAGTCAAGCTCAGCTATTTGTTTTTGATCGGTTAAACTTGACGGTTGTTTCAATTAACAGTCATATTCTGGAAAGGATCAATCGTTGATGTAGTCTGTTAGGAAGGTAGCATGCTGCTTCACTGGTGTAGGAAATTCTTGCTTTTAAACTTTAAGTACAAAATTGAGTATGCTGCTATTGAATGGCCGGGACGCAAAGTATCTTGTGTTGATCCTGTATTCAGTTTCTTAACTGATTTCAATGTTAGACCATTTGGTCAATGATTGCAAACGATATTTAGAACTCGTCGTCGTTTGATATTTCAAAACAAGCTAGCAAAGTGTTGCAATCCATTCGATCAAGTTCCAAGTATGGTAAGCTTCATGTGTTTTGTATTCAACGTCTCTTTGGGCTGGTGACGCAATGCTGTCAAATATGCTGATTGGCTAACTGAACATTGACAAATGTTCACAAGCATGGCCATCATGTTTGTACAAAAGGCTTGCTGTACTCTGGTAATCCTGCCTTTCAGGTGAATAGTCAGTAGTTAATGTTGTCAGTCTGGCCATATTAATCGTGGCAGCTTGCAGGGATATCCACTGGTTATTTGTCTGCAAAAACAAAAAAAATTCCTAAGATTGAGAAATATGAAAGAGTGCTTCTTAAGGGTTTGTGCAAGGCTAAAAGCCTGCATTTGCACAGAGCAGAAAAATCTGAAAATAGCCCATTGAAATCGATGGCCCACACGTGTTGGGAATAATTGATAGCTAAAGAAACAGTACTGTGTTTGGGCATTTTCTTTGCTCTATTTATAGAGAAGCCTATTTACCATTGCACACTCCCTTTAAAGGATTAGAATAAGGGTGCTTTGTTTGTCATGAAATAAGTTCCTTGAATAAACCAGGGTACCCCCTTAATTGTTTAAGAGGAAGAAGAGTAGAAATATAGAATGATGCTTACCCTGTTCATTGTAGTCTCTGATTTGAGATGTTCATTTTTTGTAGTAGACATTATTTTCTGTATTGCTTAACGATTTAAAACTTTAGTTGCATTACTAACTTTAAGTATTCAGTTGTAAAAACAGAAGCAGTAAGACAGCTCAAACAATATTCTTCAATTGAGGCATGGCTATGCACATAAATTTAATCGAGGCGTGGCTTTATGAATTATGCTTTACGCTAAAGCACATAAAATATATTGTTTATAAAATGTTTTGCAACCAGGGGAGCATTAAGGGGAACATTATGCCAATAAATTCAACTCGATGTTTTAATGCTATCCTTGCCACTATACAGTAATTAGGGGTTTTTAACTTGAATTTATTACAGTTGTTTTGTAAATTGTATTGGAATTATTTTATGTTATTCTAACTATTTTAAATATTTTATGTTATTTCAACTATTGTAAAAATATATTGTAAATATTTGTAAATAATTATTGTAAACATTTTGTGGTGAATATCAAGTTACATACATAGCATATATACATGCAGACCAATCACTGTATATCATCACTCACATTTGCAAACAGATATTCAACATATTTTCAATCGAGGCGTGGCTAAGCACACCAATGTAATCGAGGCGTGGCTATGCACACCAATCACTGTACATCGTCACTCACATTTGCAAACTGATATTCAACAAGGGAATGCTCATCTTTGCACTCAGTCTAGTTCATCACTTGCATTTGTATCCGGAAACATACATATACAGGCTTGTGGTCACTGTAATACGATTCCAGAACACCAGAGCTTGATACTAGTTGAGGAACATTCGTGTAAATGTGATCGATTTGCGTGCAATAATCTGTTGTATATTTGTTGATCAATTGTGTATACCCTCTGTAATCTCTCATATACGAATTTAGATTATTCTCTTCGGCAGAAGGCTCTAAAAGGTTAACATTAAAATCACCCAGGATAACAATAGGATGATCGCCATCAGATAAAACAAGGTTGTGCACTTGATCCATTGCTTCAAGGAGTTGTAATATTGATGCACGGTGCTTCGAACGATAAATAGAGATGATATGAAGATTTTGCAAGTGATCGTGTAACCTTGTGACTGATATTTCTACGCCATTACAGTTGAATGGGAAAACTGTGCAGGGTATGACTTGTTTGACATATACAGCCAATCCATATGGTGTTCTTTGATTATTTGATGAGATGTGATCATTTCTGTAGAGACTGAAATCAGGTAACTGATAAGTCTCGCTGGGATCGTTGACTACTAATGCAGTTTCGGCGATGCTTATGACATCACATGCTTGTATATTATAATCAGCAGCAACATCTTCTATGTGTAGGTGCAATGAGCGAACATTTTGGTAAACTATCTTGATACTGTTCGATTGCTGTATCTTATACAAGGGTGAAATGCATAGTTGAACTTTTGCTTCTTCCCTTAATCTTTTCATTTCTGATTTCACTTTTTCACTTGCTGCAATCTTATCTTCAGTCAGGTTAGATATCTTTAAGTTTGCTAATTTTGTAACCCTACTCAGTCCCACATAATGCATATGCTCTCTTGTGTTGCTTGGAAAGTCAACAACTAGTTGGTCAACAGTGTCACCTTGCGATCTATGAATCGTTTTTGCTGCTGCTGGTCTTAATGGAAATTGTCTTCTCAAAACATGAATCTGAGACCTTCGTGAAACACTAAATTGTCTAGTGATCTCTAGGATTGGTGTCCAAGTCGAATCAATGTTACTTTCATAAAGAAATCTATGTTCTCTTCGATGATCACGTCCAATATGTTCATTTGAGAACAATACCCATATGATACTTGGTCTTTCTGATCCAGGGACTCGATAATCAATCTTTTGTATCGTACATTCTACTCCATTGGACATTCCATCGAGAACAGCAATATTTGTACTGATGTCATATTTTAATGAAACGGCAACTTTTATGACAGATGAAAGTCCCATTGTTTTGCTAGCATCATCGGAAATCTTACTTAGCATTGTTCGTTTCAGCTCATCTGAAATATCCCCAATTACTATATCTATGGCCTTCACTTCAGCTTTTGGTTGATTGCAGTTTTCATATACTGTTTTATTATGTTGATCAACTGCTTTGTTTGTAGTGAATAAATGAGTTTCACCTAATGATGGCTGTGCATTAGCATGCAAAGAAACAAGCCTTGTTTTTATCACATTTAAATCTTCATCAGAATGCTTTCCTTCGCGTAGTCTATTCAATATCTCAGCAAAATGTTTGTCGTCTCGTTGCCTCATTATCTGATTAAGCTCATACATAGTAAAGTTGTCCTGCCACAAATTTGATGCCAATGCACTATATACGTTAGAAGATGTGCTTTCAAAGACCCACTTATCAAACACAGGCTGCAATTGAAAGAGATCACCTACTGCAATGATACTTATGCCACCAAATAATGCATTGTTTCCCATTACTTGCTGCAGTCGAAGGTTTATAAAATGAAGCATTCCTGCACCAACCATGGATATTTCATCAATCAATATCAACTTTAGCTTTCCGAGCTGACATCGTAGTGTATTGAGTCTATCTGTATCAAGTGCACAATATGCAAATCCTCTGTTAGCTGGTACTTTTAAAGCAGAATGGATCGTATTTCCACCAATATTATAGGCAGCTTTACCAGTAGGAGCCATTTTTAAAACTTTGATTTCATCTGGATTTGCACCAACTTGATGGTCATAAAATCTGATCACAGCTTCATACAAAGCATTTGTTACTCGACTTTTGCCTACGCCAGCACCACCACTGAGAAACAATGACAATGTCCTATTACTTGTCTTCACATAATGCAACACATGATAGAAAAATTCTTTTTGTTCTTTGTTAAGCGAACGAGCAAGTGATCTATACTCTGTATCACCTAATCTATGTACCTGCTGGATTTCATCATCTTGCGTTCGAGCAAAAATACCTACGTCATTTAACATATCATATCGAGAATGAAGTGTTTCTGCACCAGGATGAAAACAACCATAGAATTCACTCAGATTGCTTCCGATACCAGCATCAATCTCATTGCTATGTTGAGCTCCAGGAGCAATACTGCAACCAATATCATCTGTATCACCTTCGAATGATTCAATTGCATTGTCAAGATCACAAGCAACTCCTTCATATTGTTTTCTCTTGCTAACAATATCTTCTTTTAATGCATTGTATTTATTCTCATATGAATCATAGCCTTGCGCAAGCTTATTTTCATTTCTCCATGTAGTGTACAACATCAATTGCTCACGATAGTAATTCTCTGGATCATGATCTTCATTATACCTCACGGAGCGAATTATTTTTGCTTTCTTACGCTTGACAAACTTCATTCCTCCTTTCACAGGATATTCTTTTTGCTGGATTTCATCTAAATCGTTTATCACATCATCCTCAGTATTTTCGTCATAAAGATTTGTCTTTTCAACATTTGCTTTTTTGTCTCTGACATAATTGTACCATGCTGCAAAGTCTGCCAAGCATACATTTTCTAAAGCTTTAGGTCTTCTTTGATATCTCTTTATAAGATTGTCACATTCAATATCTTCTGAATCATCAGGCAGTTCATTGATTTGCTCTTGACTTCGTACTAAAAATGCTCTATCGTCCATGTGTGATGTGTTAACAAATTGAAATTCTCGTGACGATCTCCGTAAAGGCATTTGCAGAACCAAATACACTGCTTCTTGAGCACTGACTTCAACAGCATTTAAGAATTTGTTGCCAATATGTCTTATTTTGTTTTTGATATCTTTGTTACCTAATTTAGCCTCTTTACATGCTCTTTCCAGCAACTTACTCATGCCTTTTTGACCCTTGAGAATATATGATAGAACATACATAGCACATGCATATGGATCCAGAATAAATTGAATATCCATATTAGCTTGCCATGCTTTAAGCAAACTGACGTTATAGCTGTTCACTCGTATGGCTGCAGGAGATCTTTTCAATAAAATCGTGCGTGTCTTTAGATCTGATCTTATAGCAACAATGTATTCAGTTAATGACATGTCTAATTTCTGAAGGAACTCAATGAATGTGATGTCTTCTCCATATTTCATCAAGTCAAGGCTATCTTTGATTTTCTTAGAATTGGTTTTTGCTACCTTCAACTCATGATCTGTCAGTTCACCATCATTCGGGGGCTCTAATATCATTGTTTCTGGCATTGGAGCGAGAGGAAAATGAAACCTGCAAACTTTCTCGTGCCTTTTTCTACATGTTTTAGAATGTTTATGTTCCTGATAGCTAACAAATTCATCCAGGTCATCGTCAATGTGGTTTTGGCAGCAAACATAGTTGTCTACAAACTTTGTTATTTCCTCATTCGAAGCAGATCTACAGTCAGGTGCATCTTTCACCCAAAATAACACATGTATATGGGGTGATCCTCTCTGCTGAAACTCAGTACGATAGAAAAAATCAACTATTTCTCCAATAGGATGTGCTTCACTTTTTAGTACCTTGCTGAAAAACAGCTGTACCATATGATCAAAATGTCTTGCGCATGTGACTGGATCTTTTTGAATCAACTCTGATTTCTTTTCCCATGACATATTTTTCACATCCTCTACTGTGTATGTAACATTTTCTACAAGCTTTCCTAACAACTTAAGCAAGTGAACCCATCTAGTATCTGCTGCTGAAAATGAACAAAACCAGGCTGGATAACCAAGTTGTCGAATCATAGCAAACAAGTCCTTCTTGCACTTTTCAAAGTAAGGTGGTGAACCTCTTAGATTCTTAAATACTCTGAAACCTTCATCTAAATTTATGATATTATTGATCGATTCTTCAGATTTAAAATCCTTTGCTTTATATGCTTTGCCTTTTTTCTTGCATTTTCTTACTGAGATCATAGCAGTATCTTGAATTGTTTTGATCTGCAACTTTTTTAATTTGTAAAAAATATTTGGAACAGACTGAGCAACTCTTCGATCTAGGCTCCTTAATTCCCATTTGCATATATCACTGTAATGCACTCGAACCAATCTATCTTCACTTTCACATCGTCTTTTTCCACAAAAAATTGACGGAAATGCTAAGAACTCTGAATCTTTGTCATGAAATATACCTAAAGGTCTATTCCCTTCTCCAGGAGCAACAGTTAACAATTTATCAGCCCAATGATTGATATCTGCTGGTTCAAGTAAGGTATCAGTATTACCAGCTGGACGTTCTTCTATCTCATTCCATTCATCATCACTGTCAATGTCATTCTCATTAATATCGACAACAGATTGATCATGATCTGTACTTATGTTATCATTTGGTATTATATCATTATCATCACAGTAAGACACATTACCCATCTCATCATCATTACCCAAAGGTAGGCCATTTAACCATTCGTTTGAGAGTTGAATACCTTCATCTCTGTACAGTTCACTTGTCTGGGTCAAATAGTGTGCAGCATACATTACATTGAATGGTCGTATAGTCTGAAACATGTAATACCCTTTAAAACCTTTTCTCTTTTTCAATTTGATTGATATCGTTTGTGCTTCATCAATTGGTCGAGGTATCATACTTATCGTCGTATTGACGTCGGCAGGGACATTGACTACATTTCCATGTATACTCAACTGATGTCCTCTTGGCAATTCTCGTATTTGCATAAATGGGATACGTGGCGCTATAAGTCTCTCTTCTAAAGGAGTCAAGTTCAATACAGCAGGCTTTTCAGGGAAACTCATTCCATTTGCTTTAGAGCATGTAGGAACCTTACCGTTTTTCAAGTTGTTGTGACAAGTTCTACAAATCCATTCTTTATTTTCAACGCTTTTTTTATCAGTAATAAAAAGTGTTGATGGTTTATCTTCAAAAAGTTCAAAATTGTATGAATCTGCTTTGCATTCTAACACTGATGATCTGTACCACAGCTGATCACAACATGTACATACAAATTCTGGTCCATCTTTTATTGCTTCATGAAAGTTGTCAATGATGTCTGAGACGTTTGTGTCTTTTGTAGTTGCATCATTTTCAAGATTTTCATTTGACTGTGATCTGTCATTTGAAGACACGTGCATATTGTCATTACAAATAGCTTTGCTAGAATCCACTTTTCTCTTTTTGAATGATAATTTATTTCGGCGAGAAACATTTTTGTGATGATCTTGGCTTCTGGCCTTATATGACTGATTTTTTCTCTTTTCCACACATTTGTAATGCTCAGGATCTCTTTTTTTATATGATTGAACTTTTTTATGACAGATTTCTCGGTAATGCTCAGGATCTCTATCTTTATATGATTGAAAACCTTTCTTACAGATTTCTTTGTAATGGTCAGGATCTCTTTTTTTATATGATTGAGCCTTTTTTTGACAGATTTCTTTGTAATGCTCAGGATCTCTATCTTTATATGATTGAAAACCTTTCTTACAGATTTCTTTGTAATGGTCAGGATCTCTTTTTTTATATGATTGAGCCTTTTTTTGACAGATTTCTTTGTAATGCTCAGGACCTCTTTTTTTATATGATTGAGCCTTTTTTTGACAGATTTCTTTGTAATGTTTAGGATCTCTTTCTATATATGATTTCATATTTTTCTTACCAATGTTTTTGAAACGCGTGGGATCTTTCTTTTTATACGACTGATTATGTTTTTTACAAACATGTCGATAATGTTCAATATCTCTTTCTTTGGATTGCTTCTTATTTCTCTTATTCATTCTTTTAAATCGATCCGGATGTCTCTCTTTAAATAATTGCTTACTCATCTTAGATCCTTCTCTTTTATATTTTTTGTCATCCTCGTCACATGTTTTAATCTTACTTTCCTCAATGCCAATGTCAGGTCCACTACTTGGAATAATATTTGTATCATTTTTTATTGCCTTTGACACATTGTTATCTTCAAAAGTAGTTGGAGGAATGTTATTAATGTCGCAACTTTGCTTCTGTTTCATTTTTTCTCTATAATTTCTCATGTAATCTTTTCTGTTCTGTCTCTTTGATTCAATAATTTCAAAACCTAACGACGTTGAATTATCACACTCCTCAATACCTCTTTTTGATGCAACAGATGCCGCAGCAACAGACTGCACTTTTTGATTATTCACAGTTTCACTAATTGGACTGTTTCTCTTCGATAATGACAGTGAAACTGCTGGAATTGTTGAAACATAATGTGTTTCATCTATGTGGCCTATAAAAATCGAGGTCATCCAAGGAAAAATTTCGCATGGACTAATAACAGTATATGGTGAAAATGTTTCAATTGATTCAGCAATATTTATGGTAATGTTGAGAGCATCAGACACAGCCTGAACGATTATATTGTCACACCAAGTTCCTAATCTTGACATATCATTTAGATATGTAGGCCAAGAAAATTGCTCATTTCCTTCAATGAATCCACTATACCTCTCTTGGTGCTGTATTAAATATCGCACTCCTGCATCTCTGACAAACTGATGGTATACTGAATCTCCATAAAGTTGATGTGCTACCGATTTGAAGAAACAATCTCCTCCTCCTCCAACGTCAAATGGTCTCAACCCAATTTGAAATAATCGCTGTGTCAAAATCATATTTGAACGACTCATGTTAGCATAAACTATTTCCTGATCATTATTATTGACGGAGGTAGGACCAGGATTCAGTTCTACATCACCAGACAACATTATTTTCATCAATGACAGTGCATGTTGCTCTTGCAAAAATGTTCTAGAAAGGGTGTTTATAAAGAGCTTCCAATGCATAGTCCTGCAAAAATAACGAAACTGAATGTTAGACAAAATGTACACATAAACATGTTCAATAGAAATTGTTTGTTTGTGAAGGTATTTACCTAACTGATGTCTTAATAGATGGATAAAATGTAATTCGAAATAATCTTTGTCAACAAAGAAACTTTCAAACCATCTGTGCTGGTTGTCATACCAAATATACCATTTAAGAATAACTGAATTAGAATCACATATGAGATGATAAAAGTGATACGAAGTCATCTTTGTAAATCTCCTTTGTCTTTGCATCTCCTTGCTTCTAATACAGCAAATTCAATCAAGCTCTGTCAGCAGAATGAGAAATCCTCCAAAAAGAAAACCAGAAATCAACGCCTCTTTGTCAGCAAGTAAATTTATCCTCTCTCCTTTAAGTTCTCTTTTCCACCCAATTTGTTCCAGCAGCCAGCAGCAAAAAATACTTTAAAACGGCAATGTTTCAGCAGTTATTCTGGGAGGCACGTAGAAAACCGTGTTGCAATATTTTTAGCTGTATGAAATTTCTAATTTATTTAGGAACACTCCTCGCAATCGAAATACGAAACTTCAAAACTTCCTTCGCAAACATCAGCATTGACTGACAAAAATTTGTTTATACCCTGGCCTTAAGCCAGGCTTGGCTTTGGTTAATTCTAGAAGATTCAGTAATTGATCGGGAAACGGTCCAAAAAGCTGTATGTCAAAGGAACTCAAATGACTTTCACATGAAAATACATCAGCGATATCGAGGAGGTGCTAGGTTTGCTAATGAGCATTGAAATAAAGAAAGCACACAGAAAGCGCATACCATACGGATGTTTCATGCGATCATTGCAATATTCGAAGTCGGCTTATTTCATGTTAGACAGATTTGACACCATAAGATTGATAAATCGCGTTGATGATTTCTCTGATACAATAGCAATTTGATCTGAATTGGCACGTTCTTTTACCCAGCTAGCAACGTTATTAACCTGAACTGGCACTTTCTTCACGAAATTAGCAATTTAATTACGATTAGAGCATGTTGATTATTGAGCGATCTCTCATTAAATTTTTTGGCACAGTCATTATTTGCATTTTTCTTGATGTCCTGTCCCATAATCTGGACCCTTAAACTTATACCCTCGCCTTGAACCACTTAAATAGAATGTCCAGTCCCATAATCTAGTCCTTTAAACTCTGGGCATACAAGTATTTTTGTAAAAAAACTGCTTATAAGAAACTAAACTCCCAGGTCGCTAAAAATTTAAGAAACTTTAGGACAGGGATAAAATTAATCGAACATCATTATTTCATGGTTATTCTAAAAATATGCAGGACACACGAACTTGTTTTAATTTGTTTGTGATAATAAACTGCTGATAAGAAGCGGTTTTCTCATTGGTGTTTTTGGTAAAGTCTTCGTTTGCATTTTTATTTGATGTCCTGTCCCATAATCTAGTCCTTTCAACTCAGGGCATACACGTATTTTCATAAGAAACTGTTGGTAAGAAACTCAACTGTCAGATAGCTAAAAATTCAAGAAGCTGCATGCATGATTTCATTGTTCTAGAGCTATGCAGGGCACAAAAAGGCTTTTAATTTGATTCTCATAATATCGGCAAAACGACAGGATCAAGGGCAAAGACCGCAAAAACGTAATAGGCCCAGGCTCCAGAATGCATTGCGCTAGGGGAAAGCTTGCAGGTCAAAGAGTTAGATTATCAAAAAACAAATAGTTTCTTGTGATTTGGCTGCTGGATTGATGAATTCATTAACAGTAAAAGATTGTCGGGAGCACCATGTAATTAACGATAATGGGAGAGATCAACTGGCAACTCATCAAAATTAGAGAGACCTAATTTCGCTCTATACTGTATGATGCCAATAAATATATCAAATGCTTCGTTGGTTGTCTCGGATGTGTGCATATTGTTACAACATTCCTAATTCCTAACTACCTAAGTATATTCCTTCCGATTTGCCCAAAACCTCTTTCAGAATGTTTTCATATTTCAAACATGAAATAAAGCTTAAGAAACTATTTATTTTGACAAAAAAACTCTAACATACTTTTACTTTATTTTTACTTTTTGATTACAAAGTCCAACTTTGTAATCTAAGAGGGCACTCGATGTCAGTCAGAAAGTAAGTCACGCTCGTTAATGGAATTGATAAACGTTTTACCGCTGCTAATGAGCACTGAAATAAAGAAAGCGCATCGTAAGCGCGTACAGCACAGAAGTTTCCTGCGATCCTATAGCAAAATTTGACGTCGGCTTATTTCATGTTGGACAGATTTGACACCATAAGATCGATAAATGACAATGATGTTTTCAATGATACAGCAACAACTTTAACCTGAATTTGCACGTATTTGACTTAATTAGCAACTTAATTACGTTTAAAGCACGTTGAAATGTGAGTGATCTCTCATTAGCAATTTCTTTTGGCAAAGTCTTCGTTATAGCAGTGAAAAGCTTAGCAATCTTTCATTAGCGGTTTTTGGCAAAGTCTTCGCTACGATTGTTTTCTTGACGCTATGTCCCGTAATACAGTCCCGTAAAAACCCATTGCTAACCATGATCCTTTGTGCGCCGTATGAAAAGCAAGACAAAGGGCATTTAGGCCAAAAAGGACTTTCAGGTAATACGAAACTCGATTTTGGCTCCAGGAAGGATCATGATTTGCAATGGATCTTTAAATTCATTTAGCCTCGCCTTGAACATAATTTCGCTCGCCAGCAGGACGCACGTTCAGTGTCAGGGCAGCCTTTTGATAAAATTTACTATACCTCTTCAATCTATGTTCCATTGAAGGCTCATATTCTGCTGATTCTTTGATGTACTGTTACATAATCTAGTCCCTTAGCCCCACCCAAGCCCTCTTGAACATACAACAGACCAAAGCAAAGAGTGTATGAATCTAGTCCCTTAAAATCATTGCATCCCACCTTGGGGCCTTGGCCTAATTCAAATAGATCAAGCCTGAGGGTGCATGTGTCCTCTTTCGTCGATTATCATATTATTTCGTGAATGATTTTATTCTAAATCAAAAACTATGAAGGACCCAAGATATTTCGCTGGCCAGCATGTTGCACGTACGCTAGCGTTTGCAGCATGAGCGAAGGTAGAAGGACCCCATCTATGCAGCTAAAGATACAACCGTCCCAGGTCAAGCAAAGGTGCAGAATCCCAGCAAACGATGGCACTACTGATCGGGGGATGGCACTTGACCACATTGATCTTGGACAGGGGCATCAGTTTCAATACATTTCAATGTTTTTCAGTATTTTAGCATCAGTCTGCACAGAGGTTAGTGTTCCCAGCATGACCAAAGGTAAAAGGACCCCTTCTATTCAGCAACAGATGCAAACTATCATAGCTGAAGACGGACTTTGTAATCATCCAAAAGGATCTTATGTTTTCCTGTAGCTATCATATTATTTAGAAAGTACTGGAGTAATGTGTTAACATTGGAAAGGCTTCAAAAACCATAGATGAAGCGAAAAAATGATGGCGAACACTACAGCCGTATTTTTACTTTAGCCAGACACCAGTTGCCACCTAGTCAGTGCAACACATGTTTCTCGATAGCATAGTATGAGTTGCTTGCCCCTTCATAGCAGTCGTCCACATCGAAGAAGATTTCAAACAGTAAGGGAACTTTGCCAGGCCACAGTGGTCAGATTTTGGTAAATTACCTTTCAATGAGTTGGCAGCTCAACTGATGAATTCATTAACAGCCAGAGTTTGGCAGCTCACCTAAATCTGATTGTTGACCCAGATATCTCTGAACTGTTTTGATTGTGTAAATTAACAATGTCTGTAAATACCTCAAATGCTTCATCGATTGTTTCGATTGTGTGCATGAATAATGCCTATTGTTACAACATTCCTGATTCCTTCCTCTATAGGTATATAGGTAGGTAGGTGTATTCCTTCCGGTTGGAGAAAAGCCCCTCCATAATGTTTTCATTCTTCAAACATAATTAAAGGCTCCCATTAGCCATGTTGAAGAATGAGATCATGCACGTAGCTTGCTTCATGAAGTAATAAATATTTATCTGCAGTTGCACCTGTTTAATGTAGGATTTAGTTTATATCGGGATGGCAATAGCCTAGCCAGCCCACTTCAAGGAGACCAGATTTCTTGATAAGCGTCAGAATTATTACATCGGATGTACCGAAAATAAGGATGGCACATGATATTGCCAAATTCTTTACTTTAGCCAGACAAGATTTGTCACTGTAATAGTGCCACACCTGTTTCTTGATAGTATTATATGGGTTGGCTGGTTTCCTTGACAACAGTCGTCCATATGAAGATTTCAAGCAGTAAGGGAACTTTGCCAGATCAAACTTTGTAAATAGCATTTTAATGACTTTGCAACTCTGTTGATGATTTCATTAACAGCGAGAGTTTGTTAGGAACACCTAGTAATTAGCCTTAATCAGGAGAAATCGATTGGCAACTCATCAAAATTTGATAGAGATTTTATTTTGCTCGATTGTTTTGATTTTATACAAGTATATTCTTTCTGGTTTGCCTGAAACCTCTTCCAGAATGTTTTCAGTCTTCAAACATGAAACATAGCTTGAGAAACTACTTATTTTGACAAAGAAAATCCTTAACCTACACTTATTTTATTTTCACTAGCGTCCTGTATCACTTTGCTCAGAAATTACCAGAGGATGTCTGAACATTGGAAAGGCTTCAAAAAGTCTTTTTTGAAATTATCCCGAGGGCACAGATAGTAATCAACATGAAGATTGTCATGGAACATTTAAGAAACTCGTAAGAAACTCTGTGTACTCAAAATCATACATGTTGATGTAGGGAAAAAATGGCGGAGGACACTACTGACGTACTTTTACTTTAGCCAGAAACCAGCTGCTACCTAAACAGTGCAACACTTGTTCCTTGATAGCTTATAGTATGAGTTGCTTGCCCCTTGAAAACAGTCGTCCATGTTGAAGATTTCAAACAGTAAGGGAACTTTGCCAGGTCACAGAGGTCAGATTTTGGAAAATTACCTTTTAATGAGTTGGCAGCTCAACTGATGAATTCATTAACAGCCAGAGTTTGGCAGCTCACCTAAATCTGATTGTTGACCCAGATGTCTCTGAATTGTTTTGATTGTGTAAATTAACAATGTCTATAAATACTTCAAATGCTTCATCGATTGTTTCGATTGTGTGCAGGAATAATGCCTATTGTTACAACATTCCTGATTCCTTCCTCTATAGGTAGGTATATAGGTATATAGGTAGGTGTATTCCTTCCGGTTGGAGAAAAGCCCCTCCATAATGTTTTCATTCTTCAAACATAATTAAAGGCTCCCATTAGCCATGTTTGAAGAATGAGATCATGCACATAGCTTACTTCATGAAGTAATGAATATTTATCTGCAATTGCAACTGTTTAATGTAGGATTTGATAAGCGTCAGAATTATTACATCGGATGTATCGAAAATAACGATGGCACATGATACTGACAAATTCTTTACTTTAGGCAGACAAGATTTGCCACTGCAATGGTGCCACACCTGGTTCTTGATATTATTGTATGGGTTGATTGGTTTTCTTGACAACAGTCATCCATATGAAGATTTCAAGCAGTAAGGGAACTTTGCCAGGTCAAACTTTGCAAATAGCATTTTAATGACTTTGCAACTCTGTTAATGATTTCATTAACAGCGAGAGTTTGTTAGGAACACGTAATAATTAGCCTTAATCAGGAGAAATCGTTTGGCAACTCATCGAAATTTGATCGAGATTTTATTTCGCTCGATTGTTTTGATTGTATACAAGTATATTCTCTCTGGTTTGCCTAAAACACCTTCCAGAATGCTTTCATTCTTCAAACAAGAAACATAAATTGAGAAGCCACTTATTTTGACAAAAAAATCCTTAACCTACACTTTATTTTCACTTGCTTCCTGTATCACTTTGCTCAGAAATTACTAGGGTAATGTCTAAGCACTGGAAAGTTGGAAAGGCTTCAAAAAGCTTCGTTCTGAAATTATCGCGAGGGCACATAGTAATCAACATGAAGATTGTTATGGAACATTTAAGAAACTCGTAAGAAACTCTGTGTACTCAAAATCCGATAATTTTAAGGAGTTAAGGAATCCTTAGTTTCTTATAAAAAATACGTGTAGATGTAGAGAAAAAAATGTGGAGGTCACTACTGACGAATTCTTGCTTTAGTCAGAAACCAGCTGCTACCTACACAGTGCAACACTTGTTCCTCGATAGCTTAGTACGAGTTGCTTGCCCCTTGACAACAGTCGTCCATGTTGGAGATTTCAAACAGTAAGGGAACTTTGCCAGGTCACAGAGGTCAGATTTTGGAAAATTACCTTTTAATGAGTTGGCAGCTCAACTGATGAATTCATTAACAGCCAGAGTTTGGCAGCTCACCTAAATTTGATTGTTGGCCCAAATATCTCTGAATTGTTTTGATTGTGTGAATTAACAATGTCCATAAATACTTCAGATGCTTCATCGATTGTTCCGATTGTGTGCATAAATAATGCCTATTGTTACAACATTCCTGATTCCTTCCTCTATAGGTAGGTAGGTATATAGGTAGGTAGGTGTATTCCTTCCGGTTGGAGAAAAGCCCCTCCATAATGTTTTCATTCTTCAAACATAATTAAAGGCTCCCATTAGCCATGTTTGAAGAATGAGATCATGCATGTAGCTTGCTTCATGTAGTAAAGAATATTTATCTGCAATAGCAACTGTTTAATGTAGGATTTGATAAGCGTCAGAATTATTACATTGGATGTATCGAAAAGCACATGATACTGACAAATTCTTTACTTTTACCAGACAAGATTTGCCACTGCAATAGTGCCACACCTGTTTCTTGATTGTATTATATGGGTTGGTTGGTTTCCTTGACAACAGTCGTCCATATGAAGATTTCAAGCAGTAAGGGAACATTGCCAGGTCAAACTTTGCAAATAGCATTTTAATGACTTTGCAACTCTGTTGATGATTTCATTAACAGCGAGAGTTTGTTAGGAACACGTAGTAATTAGCCTTAATCAGGAGAAATCGATTGGCAACTCATCAAAATTTGATGGAGATTTTATTTCGCTCGATTGCTTTGATTGCATACAAGTATATTCTTTCTGGTTTGCCTAAAACCCCTTCCAGAATGTTTTCATTCTTAAAACATGAAACATAGCTCAAGAAACTACTTATTTTGACAAAGAAAATCCTTAACCTACACTTAATTTATTTTCACTTGCGTCCAGTATCACTTTGCTCAGAAATTACTAGAGTAATATCTAAACACTGGAAAGGCTTCAAAAAGCCTAGTTTTGAAATCATCCCGAGGGCACAGATAGTAATCAACATGAAGATTGTTATGGAACATTTAAGAAACTCGTAAGAAACTCTGTGATCTCAAAATTCGATAATTTTAAGGAGTTAAGGAGCCAAAATCCTTAGTTTCTTATAAAAAATACGTGCATATGTAGGGGGAAAATGGTGGAGGACACTACTGACGTATTTTTACTTTGGCCAGACACCAGCTGCTACCTAGTCAGCGCAACACTCGTCCCTTGATAGCTCAGTATGAGTTGCTTGCCCCTTGACAACAGTCGTCCATGTTGAAGATTTCAAACAGTAAGGGAACTTTGCCAGGTCACAGAGGTCAGATTTTGGAAAATTACCTTTTAATGAGTTGGCAGCTCAACTGATGAGTTCATTAACAGCCTGAGTTTGGCAGCTCACCTAAATTTGATTGTTGGCCCAAATATCTTTGAATTGTTTTCATTGTATATATTAACAATCCCCATAAATATCTCAAATTCTACGTTGATTGTTTCGATTGTGTACATAAACAATGCCTATTGTTACAACATTCCTGATTCCTTCCACTCTATATAGGTAGGTATATTGGTATATAGGTATATAGGTGTATTCCTTCCGGTTGGAGAAAAGCCCCTCCATAATGTTTTCATTCTTCAAACATAAAAAGGATACACAGGGGACACAGTGCTATTCATAGAAGATAAATATGAATAGACAAAAAGACGTGTAAGTATGCATGCGTACCGAATGTCAGATGACATGATGGGACATGCACGTAATTTTGTTATAAGATATTACGAATTCGGGCCAGGACTGAAAGTTTTCGGAAATTAGCAGATTTTGAGTACTCGGTGCTGCTGAAAGTAAAATATGCGATAAAAACGTGTCAAGGATTTCCTTTGCGAAAACAAATAAAGTTACATTTTCCCAGTGCTGGACTTCCATAATTTTTTGGCAATCAGAGAAATGAGTTAAATATGGAATCAAAATTGCATTCCCAGGAAATTTTTTCAGTACACGACATTTACTTGGCTTTGAAAAACTCTTTGATTAGAGTTTCAATCCCTCATTTGCCATTGTACCAAATTTGAGAACTTGACGTCCCAACTTCTCAAAAAATTTTTCTTGGCAAAAATGAACCTCTATGTACTTTGTCTTAGAATGCTTCTTGCAAACCATAATTTGCCAGCTCTCAGAAAGAAACCTTTTAAAATTCCATGATTGTTCATCTTATTTAGCATTCACTTCACAGGAATTTAAGAAACTTTAAGATACACTTCTGCTTCTCGTGTCAAAAGTCTTCTCCTTCTTCTTGATGGTGACTCACTTTTCATGACCATCTCCTAAATCCTGCTGAACTTCTGAGTCTTGTCAAATCTAGGGGAAAGGCCCTGGCCCCCCAAAAAATTTCCGCCACTGGGCTGAAATAACTTCTCAAACTCTAAGTTGAAGCCTGACCTGCAACTGTATGAAAGAAGAGGCATGCAACTTATGGTTCCTCTGGAGCATCCTTAAAGGAGAATTCCGGGATAATTTTGACTTTCGCCGATTAGAAGCACTTCGAGGTCCTGAATTCATTTTCGAAATCAGTTTTGCAAAATTCGCAACAGTTTTCTTGTAATCGACCCGCAAACACCATCCCGAATCAATTTCCGAGAAAGGGCGGGTTTGATTGCGCTCTATCCCGCGGGTCAACTTTGACGTCATATGAGATCAGTGGTTTTGAGCATTAGGCCCACTCGCATTAGGCCCACTCTGTTGCGTTCGCATTGTGGCTGCAGAAGTTCCTCGCAATTTTCTTTCACAGGAGGTCTCATAGATTTGAGCAGAAACATTTTTGATGATGAAATAATCAACGATGATTTGATCCAGTTGATCTACGTTGCTTATATTGGAAATGGACGAATGCGATGACCATCACAGCTGCTAGCCAAAGATTGAACACTGACTGTGGATAGACCATGATGGTTGAAAGATGAGAATTCAGTTTGATGTAAGAATCGATATCAATACAGCCGAAGAAATGATTTGAAACAAACCTAGCATGGTAAGCAAAGTTGAAAACTTTCTAATCAACAAACTCAGTCCGTGACCTGCTTTAGATGTGACCGCTCGCAAGATACAAAACAAATTGTAAACAGAACAGCCTGGGTTGGGTCCACCATTACTATTGAATGTGTCTATTATATTGACATTGTGTATATTCGGAGATGCACAATACGCATATCTTTCATGCGAAACTTAGAATTTGGGCTAAACTTCTTGAAATTAGCAGATTTTGAGAATTCAGAGTTTCTTAGGAGTTTTCCAAAAGGTTCCATAACAGCCTTATATTCGCATATGTACTACCTCTGCCTTCATCAACATTTAAAAAACCAAGTTTAAGGGTTTCCAATATTTTGATATTGCTCAATTGCCTTCTGTCTGATATGATGGTGTACAGGTAGAGGAATTACATGCTAAGGATTTCCTCAATTAAGTTCTTGAATTATAGTTTCCATGAAAGGGTGGAAAGGGTTTCTTAATTTTTGATGGTCTGAAAGTTGAGTTTCTTAATTTCTTAAATGGAAAAGAGACATGTTAGCCCCTGTTTGTCAGTTGGAAATATTAATCTAAATTTGCCATTCTGATTTCAGGTATGAAAGCTGAAATTCTTGGAAACTGCTTAGCATTCACGAGAGCATTTAGTGTCATGAGGTACAGAAAGTTTGAAAATAAAGATTCATGACAAGGATCTGTTCAAGGTTTTTGTAGTTGTATGGTATTGCAGATGAAACATTCCTGGAGAGCATACCAACTTTTGATTACTAAATGCAGGCAATTATGGAGTCATGGTTTTGGCTGCTAGTGTATATGTTATAAAGCCTGAGAAACTATCAAAAGTATCAGCACCACTGATTAAAATGTTTTGCAAAATGAGGTTTTCATCCAGTATGCCAGTCTCCTACTATTTTGGGGTAAACATTCTTCCTGGACTCTTTGCCATGCTGCTGCTGGAAGTTGAAAAGGACAAAGACCATGGGAAAGCTACTTTTGCAATAGATAGGGTATCTCTTTTTCAAAAGGAGGAGCAAATGTCAACCTTCACCCTGGCTACCCCTGAATGTTATCCAGTGCCAAATGTCTTGAAAACCAGAATATTGTGACTCTGATTTCTATGGAAACATCACAGAATGTTGTGTTTTTCTGCTTCATTTCTCAGCTGCACTCACTTGAAGTACTGAATTCTTGTTCATTGTCTGTTCAAGAACCCTAGATATGGATAAAATTTGAAAAATTTCAGACCCCAAATATTGACGCCACCACACATGTTTTTTATTGTGTAAGAAACTGGTTTATAAGAAACAAGTACTTGGAGGGCAACAAATGTAAGAAACACTAGTGCTATGTTCAAGAAGTGCTAGGAAACTGTTTTAAAAGCTGGATCAGATATAATTGTGGGAAAATTTTTATTGACCCTTTGTTTCTGGGTACAAATATGCATAATGATTCTTATAATTCTATGCTTTTAGCCCAGACAATTTGCGTTCTTGATAAAATGTGCTTCATGTTGAGAAACAAATACCTGACAGTGGTAGAAACCACTCCATCCATGAAATAAGAAACTAATTTAGAAACTTTTTGCAGTAAAAAGCAGAAATTTTCATGTGAAATTAAGAGACATCTAGTACTAAATGCTAATCCAAGTTTCTTATAAAAGAAAAAACGTGTATCTATACTGAAAACAAAGGTTGCCCCTTGGGCATGGGTACCCAGCAGAATGAACTAGGGCCTTAGAAAAGAGGGGGTGTAGAAATAGCCTGGTGGTTCAGTATTTGATTTATATAGTTAAAAATTTAATCTAAGTATAGACTTTTGATATTTCCTTGATTAAAGTTTCTTTTGTCACATCTACCATATAAGTTTTGGAGTTTATGAGGCAAAATGAGATGATCTTTTGGTTTGAATATAACCATTTTACTCACCTGAGGACTTGAGTCTTTGATTATTTCATTCTTTCGTCCTTTCGCTCGTTCGGAATGATTTCTTTGAGCCAGAGAAATCAAGACGAATTTCATAAAAATCTTCGAAGCGTTTCTTACAGGGTTTTCCTCGGAAATTCTTTCCTGATTTTTTCGCTGCCAATGCTAATTTTCGCCATCAAAATCCTCCTTAACGCCTGGTTGGTGCTCTTAAGGCCCAAATGACTTCTACGTTCTAGCATCTTGCAACAACATCGGTATTTACGAGCACAGCCAGTTTTCTTTGCTTAGTACTTCTCCGACTGCCCTCTCCAAAGCAGTTGCCAGGGCTGCCATGAAACAATTTTGACGTGCAACCCGTAGGAAAGCGAATGCCAGACAGTAAATGTAACGGGAACAACACTCAAAGCACACAAATAGGCCCATTCATGATCGCGTGCACGAAAGCCAGTGATCACATTTGACGTCACAATAGGCAGATTAATTCTCGGAAACGACAACATTCCGAGAATTGTCCCGCAGAAAACGACAACTTGAATGCGTAATAACTCTAAAACCGTCCGTTATTCATCAAAAATTTTTTTACGATCGTTTTTATCAACTTCAGTTAGCCCAGTTTAGCTAAAGTTAGAATTATCCCGGAATTCTCCTTTAACAGTGAGGCACAAAACATTTTTAGGGCACCCTGTTTAAACTTCACACAACCTGCCTAAAGGCAAAATGATTTCTGGGGTGGGGTGTATTAAAAGGCTTACAGAGAGCAAATAGCATCTTGTTAGACACCCCTGGAATGTAATAATTGGATTCAAAGAGTGGCGGCACCACAGGGGGACATGTCCTCTCATATCCCAAAAGTGGGCAAAAATTGTCAAAGCAAAATGACATAAGATTAGTTGGGTATACCTTTCAAATAAAAATTAAATCAAGATCTCTCCTCCCCCCCCCCCCCCCCAAATCCCACAGATTTCTCAGAGCTCGCGCCGCCACTGGATTCAAATCAAGAATCTATCTGAGAAATTCTCAAGATCAAAAGAAACTACCATGTTAGATAGAAAAAGTGATTTGGCTAGTTTTCAATCAAATGTTTTTCCATAGAGTAACCACAACATAGGTTAAAATTGTTCGAATACTGTGGGTCACTTCTCAAAGAAATGTGAAGCCAAAAGCATATTTGTGAACAAAGAAAATACCACAATAGGATGGTCTTAGTCAGAAATTAGTAGAAATATTGGATTTAATGTAACAAGATGACACTGCAATTTTTGAGAAATTTCTGAAATTTCACAGGGTCTTGTGGGCAAAAATGTACACAGTCAGCAATCTAAAAAATTGCAAAGTTCATTAGCTTTCTTTTCTGCCAACACAGCATAAACAGAGAAAAATGATGTCATTATCCAGTCTGGTGTAAGGGAATTATTATTATTTATCAAATACAGATTGTCACAAAAAGGATCAAAGGACCCTGAAGGCAAGTTCCCTCCAGGCCATGTCCGAAAGCTTGCTTACTGCCCAGAGAATGTTTATATAGACTGACAAAAATTGTGCACTCTAAAAATACGTATTATGATCAACAATAAGTTTTTATGCATCTATTTAGCACACAGCACACCTAGGTTTTAATCTATGAACTGGGGATTTTAACTGCATCCTATATAATTGGCATGCAACAAATATTCTAGCCTTTGCATATGTGTTGCCACACAGCCTTTCTAACCAATTGACCTTGCAGCAGAACAGTCACCAGGCAGGGTTTGAGCCTCGTCAAATGACCTGTTGAACTTCATGATGATGGGTCACTAGCGCTGCATTTTTAGCACCAAGCGTTGGGATCACAGAAGTAGAACAGACCTAACTGAGCCTGTGACCCCTTCTTATGACACTCAGGTGGTGGCCCACTAGGTGCTGAACCCTTCCTACCTGACTCTTCTGGCTGCAAAGTCAGAGGGTTACCACAGTGCCACATCACCTCATAAGTGGGACCAACTAGGGACATGCCCCTTTTAGATGTAGACATAGCTACAGAATTATACCCCTGTTGAAGGTTCTCATATGTCTTGTAATCAAATTGTATCATGACAGACAATGCAACCATACTTTGATGAGATTGAAAAATGGAGATATCATACTTTGTTCTTTCCACTGCCCAATAGTTTTGCCATTTATTGGAGAAGAATCGATTGTTTTAATCTATTGTTCTCAACTACAAACTTTCAGTGAAGTCACTTATGTCATCTCAACTTGCACAGGCAAGATAGCAACTTTCCAGTCTAGCCACCTCTAAACAAATCAATGTACCTAGATCTTTTAAATTAGATTTTAAGGCTAGCAGCACTTCCAACATTAAATTTTACACCTTTAATGTGTATGTATTGTAATTCTGGTTTTTTCAAATCACCCTTTCTTAGTAGATACCCAGCCCGCTTTCTCTTCCATTTAAAAGTTAATGCCCTTCATAACACCTTTTCTAAAAATCTATTTTTAGCCAAACAGCAAACAAAACCAAACAAGCCATCAATTAGCACAACAATCAACAAAAAGTTTTGCCTTGGAAGCTACCGCCTTCCTCCAATTGATTAGATTTTAAGACATACCATAAACATATAACGAAGACCAATGATGAATGGGTCTCAGGACGGGATGCCAACAAGATGAGAAACTGCTGCGATTTGCTTTCAAAACTGGCCGCCCACTTTAGGCCAAAATCGCAGAAGCGGCCTCTGCTCTGGCATCTTACGTTTCGTAGTGCAATCGAATCAATCAGAACTTCACAACGCATAGCATGATTCCTTACCTCCTTGCTCTCCCCTCTTCATGATTTTACTGTTCTTTAGTCTTTCAACAAAACTTTGCAACACGAAATCTTCCTTTTAGTCTCGAAACGAGAAATCACATTCGCAACAAGACAAGACAAAGTTGTGGTTAAACTTTCGGGTGCAGGAAACCTTTACAAAGCGGTTTATCGTGGGTCACAGGAAACCTTTACGATGTCGAAGCTTATGTCCCAGAACCCAGTTCGAAAAGCCTGTGTACCAGACCAGACTCCAGAAATAAGGTTGGCGCACGGGCTGCAAAAAGAAAGGTCCTTGGGAAGTCTTTGGCACTTCTACCAAATTCCTGTTTGACTGAGGGCAAAAAGGCTGAGTTTGATTTCTGCAGATTTTTAAAGACTATGCTTTGTGGGGCTTCCACTCCCAGTCCGTTGGCTAGTATGCTTCTGGCTAGTAAAGAGAAAACACCTACCTTCCACCACAGGAAACCTTAACAAGTTATAAATATCTCTTTTTTAGTGAAACACCTTTCAAAGATTCCTCTTGGGACACAGGAAACCTTTATGTGCATTTAGTATGGATCATAAGAAACCTCTACAATGTGACTACATCATGGATCACATAGACTTGCCCCAAGTCTGTTTTGTCAGTCAAAAAAAAAAATTGGGAAAGGGAAAAGCAAAAATGCGTTTAGTAACTTTCAAATAGACTTATTACAGATGACAAAATAGCCTCGGGGCAAGTCTATGGATCACCGGAAACCTTGAACCTGACAGTCACATTTGTTGACTTCTTGTTTCCATGTTCAGAAAGTATGAACACATAGTTCACTTGAAGATATCAAACTTTGACTACTCCAAGCTCTTGAGAGTGTTTTGAACTTTAAAGATCAAAATTGTTGTTCAGTAAAAACTGGCTAGTTACTGTTCAGACCTGAGAAATTTAAAGGCATAAAATCTTTCAGGCAATAATATCACTCTTTATGAAAAGTGTATGGAATCTTTGAAAAGCAATGGGATTTTCAAGGGAATTTTTACAGATTTTTCTTTGACAACAAATGGATTTTTGCTGAATGTGTTTGGGATTATTTGAGAGTTGTAAGATGGAAGAAGAAGAAAACCTCATCAGATGAGCATACTGTCCAAGAAATTTAACTAATTGAGTGCTCTCCTCTTCTTTGAGCAACAATAAGCCAAACTGGTCATCAACACTTCTTGAAGTTTGGTTGAAGTTAGTCCTAACAATGTACCATCATTACATAGCCTGGGCAACAACGAGTCTGCAAGGGTGGACCCAGCCCAAAATTTAAGGAGGGGCAACCTGCAAAACGGGCTAAAAGAGTAATAAAAAAGATGCTTGCCAAGGGCATGTGGAAATTTTGGACTCCTGTTTTAGAAAATTGTTTGGTGTTCTACCAAATAACACCCTGATTTGCATGTTCCCCACATCCTGATCAAAAACAGTGACAAAAGAGTGCTTTAAAGTCACGGTGAAGGGTGCATTTCTCACCTAAACAGGGTCACCAAGCAGAGTTTTCATCATGAAAGGGGCAGTTGCCCCCACTTGCCCTCCCCTATACGACATTTGAATGAGGCTATCTCTGGCAGGTGGCAGGGTGCTTGTAATGTTTGCCTTAGCACATGATCTCATTAAAATTCAATGAAATGAACTATCATACCAGGGCAGGTCTCTTTGACAATTGTGTAAAATATTCCCAGTGCGAGTTTTCCTGCCGTTAGTTTTAGTTTACCGAATGATTTACCATACATGGTGGACAATGTACTTGGGGGCGTTGTACCGATATACCTGGTGCTGTTGCTGCCTCGCAGTTTCGTGGTGCCGACATGCCACATGGTACAACATGATGCAATATGCTAAGCTGCAAAGCGACTGTAAATGTAACGAGTATTTTAGACGCAAGGAAAAATCTTCCCTTGAAGAAATCTAAGATTCCTTGCTCTGTGTGTGAGCAAAAGGTCTCTAAATATTGCAGTAATCATTTGCAGTTAGATTTGTTTGCTGGCCTGAGCGAATCCGTTGTTTTCTGCAATTTTCGATCGTGTGAATTATTTTTATGGCGAAAAACAAAAAATTATTTGTTCATCTACTCACCACCCTGGCTACCACGCTGACTACCGTCTGGGTAATTTGCAAATGCCTGCTTTTCAGAACTTTTCGCAGCTCTCATTTCAACATCTCCCATCTCGGCTCGGCTATTGACAAACATTAGGCCGAACGCTGTGATCCGCCTTTACAAATTTTCTTCTTGGTGGAAAATCCGGACTAGTTGGGGCCAAGGAACTCTGAACCAGGGTGATGAAATCTTGGAGAGAGGGTACCAAAATTTTTCCTGCTGAAGGAGAGGAGGGACGAACAATAGTTTGAAATAAATTCTGTATTGCTCTAGGAAGCCAGTTCGTCAGCAAGTAAATCTTAAACATATGCATTTAATTCTTAAATACAATTGCTTTCGCTTTCCTCGTCAGTCGTCACATTTGAAAATGATATTTTTCTTATTTTTGTGACGATGTAAATCTTGATGCACTTGAACAGACCCTGGGACGAGGTTAGCACTTGAAATCATAACAGGAAATTTAAGCAGTTGCCATCTGGTACCCAGGGTATGCATACATTACCCTGGGTACCAGGGTCTCAAAAAAGGAAAATAAGAAAGAAAAGGAGGTATATATACATGTACTTGGAGGGGGTTTGAAGATAGTTTCTGCAGTGCTGGAGGGGGCACCAAAATCTTCAGAAAATCAGAGAGGGACGACGAAATTTTTATCAAATATTTGTTAATTTCTTCCACCCCTTCCCCAGCAATGATTAATGACCCGTCCCTTATTTTTGCAAAATCTATTTCATTCAATCTGACCATAGAAAGTTTCCGTGAATCACCAAAAGGTTTTTTGTTACGCGAAGCCTCAATGCTCCAACGTAGGAGTAGGACCGGAACATTGAACTAAAAAAGTTCAATGGACCGGAAGGACTATGACCAAAAGGACCACAAGGACCGCAATGAAAATGAAATCCGATGAAATCGGAAATCGAGGTTTTTATGTTTCGAAATAGAGGCTACGGCCTAGGCAGAACATAAATCAAAATCAAATCACCGCCAAGAAACAGTCGACAAATCAACGCAGGAAAAGAAACGCCGAAACGAAATGCACCACGAGGGAACAGAATCAGAAAGAAGCTTGACTATACTTTATGGATCACAGACCGGAACAGCAGAAGAAATAGCTGAGAGAATCGGAAGGGACGGAAAACGACGCCATTTCAAGTGCAAAGTTTTTGCCATGGACGAGTTTGACATCGTAAGCTGTTGAGAGCATGAATTTTGCTAGATTTTGTCAATTAGACCAATAAATCATTAGACCTGTTCGTAAATGGTTCTCAGTCGGTGGCAAAAAAACCTTTAAGTCTGCCAAGATTGCAAAATGAGTACTGCCTTCACTTTACAGTAACAGTGATTCAGCAAGAAAAATACTTATTATTTCCTAATGAGTGTTATTACTATTACTATTATGGATAAATTTTCTTAACAACTAGCCCAACCTGTTTGCAATACCTATTCCATAGGTTTTGTACAGTATCATTATAGATAAATAGATCGTTGACACTACGGAAAAAACAGAAGAACTGTTGACACTTCATTTTGAAACACAGGTGATTGATTGCTTCCTCAGGCCTTGATAAATTTCTTTGTTGTTAATCCAGCTTCTTTATAGCTGGGATTGCAAGGTAGCGTCAACTTTTCAGTTGTTTGCAAATTCTGATGCTGTTATCCTGCAACAGTTGCATGCAGCGCCATGAGGGGGATTGGGGCACTTGTTCCCCCCCAAAATCCCAAAAGTCGGCAAAAATTATCGGAGAAAAATAGTTCAAAATTAGTTGGGTATACCTTTAGATTGAAACATTACGTCAAAATCCCCTCCACTTCTATCGGATTTTTCAGGGCCAGTGCTGCCACTGTCATGTAATAGCTAAAATTCTGTTTCACATTTTTGCTGCTTTTGAATTTTCATTTCATTTTCAATTTTTAGCTAAACTTAGCTGAATGTGTGCAAGCATTGTGTGAATGCAGTCTTAATCATAGTTTGTTTTGTTCTTGCAGGCAAAACTTCCTCATGAAGACCTTGTAATATTTGTTGCTTCCACAACTGGTCAAGGAGACCCACCAGACAACATGTTGGTATGTGTTTCCTGAAAATGATGAAATGTGTGGGATGGAACTGTGATTAAAGTCTTATCATTTAAGATTTTAAAGGCTAGTTAATAGAAATTTTCCAAGATGGTGGAATCTTACAGTATTATACAATAAAAAGTTGCGAATCCATAACTATCTGTTCAACTTGAGAGTGACACTCCTCTTGCAAACAGTAGAATTTTTACCTGCTCAGAAAATTTCATAGAAATCAACTGCTATAAATGCAGTCCTAGCCTCTCTTTTGTCTGCCATTTTTTGGCTTTTGATTCCCAGGAAGCCCCATTGCTTCTCAATTGATACTTTTATAAAGGTTTGTGCAATAGTTTATGTTGAGAGGTACTGTGCAAATTCGATATTTCTACAAAATTTATCAAAATATTGCTTGACTCAGATTTTGCCTTAGTTTCCACATTCAAAGATTTGATGAAATGTATCAAACTGCTGTTTTATTTGGATTTGTTTTGGAACACCTAAGAGGTCTATTGATAGACATCAAAGAGAATGATGCTAATACTCAGGACCTTCCTCTGTACACAAATCAAACAAATGAGGTATTTGCAGCCAACAATTTCTGCTTTCTTTGTTCAGTCTTTATTGTGACTGAATGCTTTATTGTATTTTGATCTTCAAAAGCTGATCATCAAAGGAAATAGCCAGGTTGGCAAAAGAGTTTACAAGGTGCTCAAGCTAGTTCTAGCTGTAATAGCAGAGTATTTATTGAAATACCATCCATCTAGTTCATGATATCCATGTCTGTTAATCTAACGTAAATCAGCCTGCTTTCTTTTGTAGAAGTTCTGGAGATTTCTCTTACGAAAGAATCTGCCTACAACATCACTTCAAAGCCTCAAAATTGCAGTTTTAGGACTTGGGGACTCAAGTTACATAAAGTGAGCTTCTTTGCCTGCAATGAACACCTTCTTTTAAAGCAAGCTCCTTGTTTAGAATGGAATAACGTCTTGCATTATTCTGCACTGCCTTTCAGATTCATTGTATAACTGTAAAATGAGTCAAAAAGAAAACATTGTGATATTTAATTTTCATATCTTGTGATACCAATATGTAATTTTTAAGTAGCTATTGCCAAATAAGTTTTATAATAATATGATTTCTTCAATTTTCAGATTTAACTTCATCGCAAAGAAGATTTTTAGAAGGCTGATCCAACTTGGGGCAAATCCAATCACCAAGCCAGGATATGCAGATGATCAACATGATCTTGGGTAAAATAGAACATTAATTGAAAATCATTTTTCCTATTAGATTTTGAATTCAGCATTAGAAACCAATTTTTAAACCCTAAGCTATTTTTTATAAAATCGTATGCATTAATTTTTTTGTCCAGAAATTATATTTTTGAAAATATTAGGTTTATAAACCTAGTTTTAAAACAGATGCAGCTGTGCTTGAGTGTAAATTGTTTTAGAACTAATTTCTTAGCTGTTTTTTTTGCCTTTTTAGATTTAAAGGTATTGCACTAATCTGCACACAATTTTATTTGATAAGCATTCAGGAACTTTAATGGTTAATTCCATCCTTGTCTTCTGATTTTTCTTAATTAATGGATTGTTTTATTCTAGAATAGATGGCGTTATTGACCCATGGTTGAAAGATCTTTGGGATGAAATTTTAAGACTTTATCCATTACCAGCTGGAAAAGATATTCTTCCATCAGACATCAGGTGCATATTGTTTCGTTTAATCCCAATTTGGTTGAGGAGATTTTTCTCCCTCTGGTACACTTTTTTTGATAGCTCTGCCGGGAGAAAGATTATGGCCATGAAACTATTGATTTTTTTGCCCCCTATTATGCAACTACTTGTAAAGTTTCATTGAAATATTTTGAAAACTGAGGAGGAGGGAGACCATTTTCCAGAACTGATGCAGTCAAAATTGTAAATACTTGAATCTCAGTTTTCACAAAGAAAGTAGCAAAATTGCAATAAGTTGCAAATTTCTTTTGCAGAGTATTGTCATTAGTGTTTTTTGATGTACAGTAATCTGTATAAGAATTATTGTGTTTGGATGGAAATTGTGCTACAAAGTTAACTCTATCGCTGTTTTCCAATTTTGGCTGATTTTGCCATTTTCTTGACCATTGAAAGCAAATTGCTGATGTGATGTAAGCAGTAATGATGGCTAATTTGGGGTTAATTCACAGGTAGCAGCGTAAGGTTGTAGTGATTGTAAAAAGTGAAATTGCAAGCCAATATATATTTGTTTTCTTCCTTATCGTTGTTTTGTTTGTTGTGATGTTTGCGTTGCCCTCTAACTCCCTCCATCAGAGCACTAGGCCCACCAATAGACCCCCTCGTTTGGGGGCAGCTCTGTTGATGTGCCTAGTGTTTTGATGGAGGGAGCTAGAAGAAAACACGAACATCACAACAAACAGAACAACGACAAGGAAGAAAGCAAAGGTTGGTTTGCAATTTTACTTTACAATTACTACAACCATAAGCTGCTACCTGTGTTGTTAATTTCATATTTTCATAAAGTGCATGCCTGAGGCTATGAGCACACAAATTTGATTGCTCTGGATATCAATAGTTAAGGCAGCATTTACTCTTCTCAATCTTCTAACAACAAAAATTTTTATGTTGAAATGAGGTGATTGCACAGCAAGATAAGGAAACATTTTTTAAACCGCTAATTTTTACAGGACAACTATGATGTAGTGACTTCTGACACATCACTTTTTCTACTGACACAGGCCGCCCTCCAGGTTCAAAGTCAAAATATCTCACACGAATGGTTATCAGCCTGTATGGAATAGATCCTCTGATGAACTTGGTCAGAAATGTGAGTATCAATGAAATTTATGTTGCTTCTATTCTACTATCAATTTGAAACAACATTAAATAAACTAAAACCACAATCGAGAATAACAGAAAATATGATATACGACACAACTGTTTGAGTAACAGTGTTTTTGATTATATGTTCTTCGTGAGCTAAAGCCTCAAGAACTAAAGGTAAATACCAATACTTAAGTTTGATCGTTTCAGATTCAAATATTCTTTAATTCTATTGAAAATTTACTTTGTTTCTGAGTTCCAGTCGTTGTAGGAGATTCCAAGCAGCAATGATTTCACGGGGAGGTTTGTGAAAGTGGAACAGTGTTTTGATTGCTATACTGCATTTCTCATGCTTCCCGATCGATCAAACAGATTCTGGTAGAACTTTTAAAAAAATTTGTGCAAGGTTCAAAGCTTGCATTTGCAATGGGCAGAATCATATAAAAGTATCCTATTCAAATCGATGGCCCACGTGTGCTATGAACCAAATGAGCAATGCTGTGCTTGAGTGTTTCTTTGTTCTATTCACAGACAAGCCTATTCACTATAGCACCATTCCTGTAAGGTAACATTTAATGGTTCTGGATAGATAAACCCATCATGTCGTCAAACAAAAACATATTTTAGTTGCATGAATGTTTATATGGTACCGTGCAAAGGCCAACCGGTCCTAAATCTCATCATAGATTTCTGAAATCATTTCTCTTGGTACGGGCAATTTAATTTACTATTGAGCTACTTTTCAAAAACTTTTCCAGACCTCTACATCCCCGGGGGGGGGGGGGGTAACTTAACTTGTCCATGGTACAGGGTTGTGCCATTTTTTAGGGTACCTTTTCCATGATAGATTCCGGATTTATGGGTATGGTTTTAATCAATTTTTTACATTTTCCAGATTTAGAGGTGTAGTTTCTGTAAAAATTCATTTATTGCTGAACTGTTTTGGCATTTCGGGATTTATGGGTATGATTTTCAGAAAGTTCAGAGCTGCAAAAAATATTTTCCTTTCTGGGAACCTGGTAAACCGGGAAAGATTTTCTGCGAAGTCAAATTATGTTGTGCAAAATACAAGGCATCTCTGCTGGCCAAGATGTGCTGAAAAGGTCCAGAGGACATGCTGACCAAGCTAGAGGTAGTGGATATATAAAATCATAACATCCACAATTGAATTAAGAATGCTCTATAAGACCAGAAATTTTTGTGTAAATTATTTGCCATGTGGTAAAACGTGTACAGTACTGTATATCTTTTGGAAAATTTTGTTGAACAATTTTACCAAAATTGTAGAATCAGTCATGAAGCATCTTCAGAAATCAAAATGCACAAGTAGGTTGTCTGGTGATCAATTCAGTCTTGCCAAAATTTGGCTGAAACTAAGAACTAAGAACTAAGAACATTTTCTAAGAAATTGTAAAAAAGAAATCATTTTCTCCTTATGTGAGCAAGCTTTTCCTGAAAAATTGCCTGCCAAGGCTGAAAATTTTCTGGGAACCTGGTTCCCAGGTTCCGATACTTTTTGCAGCTCTGAGAAAGTTCTCCAGATTTATGGGTATACTTTTGAGAAATTTCTCCGGATTTATGGGTTGTACTTTTACGATTTGAATGGCACAACTCTGTATCTTGGAAACTCAAGTTACCCCCCCCCCCGGGCTCTACATAGCAAGATTCAGTTAGACTGCATGAAGACTCTTTATTAAGATTGGAAAGAGGGAAAGAAGTAATTTTCTCCTTCGTTCCTGTCCAGCCTGAGAGTCTGCACGCAGGCTAGGTTCATTTTGAACTGAGATTTAAAGAACATATCATTTGTCAAGAAAATTGCTTCGATGTTACCTTCATTACCAGTTTTTCATTATCTTTTGTGGCAGGTGAAAGGAGTTGGTCGAGAGATCGGCCTTTCTGTGCAAGAATCATAAATAACGAAAGAGTAACAGCATCGGAGCATTGGCAAGATGTCAGACTCATAAAATTTGATATAACAGGATCAGAAATGAGGTATTCATGAATCTTTTTTCATATGCATTCTGATAAGAATACAGTGACAAATTAGGATGACGTTGCAAGCATGGAAGTAAACATCTGTCCTACTGCTATTAAACGAAATACAAGGAAAAGTAACTTAACTAAATTAACTATTAAACAAGTTAACAAATACAAAATAGACTGAAAAAAGTAGCTGCTAATGTATGGGAGTTTGCAGCAATCGAGCACGACACAACTAACAGCACTCTATAGCATGAATGAATTTTAAGAGTTGCCTCGAGTAGCTTCTTATTGATGTCAATGGTTAACCTTTCGATGCCGTACAAATAATTTGATTAAAACTTCGTTTAAAGAGAAGAAAGCCATTAGGTAGAACTAGTGAGATCAGCTCTCGGCCCATAAATCTGTCATCATTCGAGTTTTTAATTCAACTTTTCAGTTATTCACCTGGAGATGTTGTAATGATACAGCCACAAAACATTGAAACAGCAGTCGAAGAATTCATCAGTTTATTGAAATTGAATCCAGAAGAGACAATCAATATATCAAAGAACGATCTTGGTAGTTTTTCTTTTTATTATTTCAATTACTTTAAACATTGAAGAAAAATTTAACGTAATTTTATTGTCACTAAAACAACTAGGTACAATGCACGATTCCGCTGAAGATGGCTGCGAGGAACTTTTTGCCAACATGCATTGCGTTCTATAATCGAATCCCTATAGATTCTTTAAAGATTTCTGCTTCCAACACAATGCATCTTGGTAAAAAGTTCTTTGCCGCCATCTTTAGCGTAATCGTCTATTAAGATTACAGTCTACTGTGCCATTCACAGCAGGAAAAGACACAAGGACATCTCTACTTTGAATTGCGCTTACAATCATTATGCTTTAGCAAATAGCACAGTATGATTTAAGGTAGCTTACTTCTAAATGATGGGAACGCAAAAATGATCAAAAATTTGGATTACATGATGGATGAAAATAAGCATCTAATCCGTCGAACATCGCAAGTATGATCTCGAAGTAATGTGTTTAGAACCGTTGCTAGCATCATTGCAAAAGGTTTATCGGCTTTCAGGAGGGGTGCTCTTCTTCCTGTCCACGAAAATTCATTATAAATTCATGTGAACTTGACTGTTGAACTATTTTACCAAAGGGGCACAACAAACTTATCAAGAAGATAGAATAAAACCTTCGGAAGCAATTTAAGACTGTTATGAAAGTTATAATACATGTTGTTGCTTAACAGAAATATTTCTTTCGGATTAAGACAGAAATTAGTTTCAGAGCTTTACAATAACCCGAATATTGTTTCTGTGTTTGGTTTCTTTCAGAGCCATCAGCGAGAATCTTCGTTGATGATCTTGTCTGATGATGTTATGTTATGTCTTTACGTCTGTCTTAGGCTTCGACATTTTTATCCTATGCTATTTGAAAACATTAGGTAGGAAGATACGATTTATCATGAAAGATTTATTGTGGTAAAAAACCTTTCTATTACTTGATTTTAGATTGCAGCATTCCAAACCTTCTTAAAGACCCGATCACCGTCCATGATCTGGTGAAAAAATATTTCGATATACAAGCAGTCCCAAAACGGTACTTCTTCGAACTTCTTTCATTTTTCACGACATCTGAAATGGAACAAGAAAGATTGCTGGAATTCGCATCGGCAGAAGGCCAGGTAAATACAAAGAGATGAAATTTATCTACCCTTACAGGAAATTAGCTCTACCTTGTAATGCCTATTTTGCCATTTCATGATAAATTGTTACAGAATGAGTTAATCTTCACTCACAAAATATACCCGTTTTACCCACTCTTTCTCTTAGGTAGATTTTCTAAGGCCTATGATTTTGGGATATGAATTTGGAAAGCGGAAACCGATTTATAATCAAGATTCTGGAGGACGAAGATTCACATACTTTCTATCTATCTATCTAAGGGTACTGAACATTAACCTATAAATAGGCATTACGTACAATGGTTAGTGTGTCAGCAAAATTGAGTTAAAATTGTAGCCCTCATGAAGAGCTTAAGTTAGGGTAATTTTCGATTTCTGTAGGGTTTTGTGTTCTTTTACCAAGAGGTTGAGTGTGATATTTACACCATCTCAACGTCCTTGATTGAACAAGTTCTATTTTGGACCTCAGTCGTAGACCAGCAGTAAATAGGAGAGTCTACACGAGAAAATGCAAGATTCATTTGCTTAAGTTGTGAGATTCATTTGTAATCTAAGATTAATTTACTTATAGTTGTAAGATTCCCATGGGCATGTGGATGAACAGAAATGAAATACTAAAGCACAACTGTTTATGTGAGATACGTTTCGATGTTAAACTGTTCTTTCGGTCCTTGTGATAATTGTTTTAGTAATTAATGCGTTTTTTCTCAGGAAGAACTTTATAGCTACTGTTACAGATCAAAACGTAACTATTTTGAGGTAAGTTTTGACATTTATACAGCCTCCTTCTTCTACCATAGCCATACCATAAGTGAGAATTTGACGATTAAACACTGAAACGTGTGAAGAATACATGATCCATTGCGTACTTTGTGCTGTTATTCTTCCTATATCAATGCTAATGTTTATATATTTGTCTCTGTTAGGGGCCATCGACTTTCGATTTTCGTATTTTTTAACGGCAATTGGCCGTTATGGGGGTCTTACCCTTGGCCGTTAAGAAAAAAAAAATCGTACGGAATTCTCCTTAAGGGAATTTTTTTGAAAAGCGTAGATAAAATCTTTACAAATTACACATAGAGTGTAGAATAGAATAGTCTTACTATGCTTCCCAATATGGCATATCTCCGGTTGAAGTCCAGCGTGTTCCACAAGACATTAGTTTGCTGCTCCCCAAGTCTTACTTAGGCCAAAGATTTTAGGCCAATCGGAGGCACGTTTGGTAGAAGGCCGTTAACGGGGAGGGGGGAGGGGGTTCCAATCTTAACGGCCAAATACCGTTAAAAAATACGAAAATCGAAAGTCGATGGCCCCTTACTAACAGAGATTTGTATCCATTTCCAGTTTAGGTCTCTGTTTTGGCGTGATATCGCAAATAGCATGTTACTCAATCTTATCACCATTATTTACTAGGTCTTGATCATCATTATTTACTCGGTCTTGATCACCATTATTTACTAGGTCTTGATCACCATTATTTACTAGGTCTTGCAAGACTTTCCAGTTGCTGCATCGAATATACCGATAGATTACCTCTTCGACTTGATTCCTGCGATGAAACCGAGAGCCTTCTCAATTGCATCAGCCCAAGTGGTGAGTTTATCATCATGTTTTGCGAGACTTCTAGATAATTTTACCCACCTTTGATTTAACATTGCAGTTTTTCAGTCAGTCAATGATAAGTCATTCATTCATTTATTCATTCATTCATTCATTCATTCATTCATTCATTCATTCATTCAATCAATCAATCAATATTTCCATCAAAGTTCGGTCGAAATACAGGTAAATTCAACTTTACAAACATTTCATGGTAGTGAATTTACTGAAAAAGGGCCTAAGGCCCCGTTTACACGAGATCGGATCCAAATGGATCCGTACCCAAAGTGTAACGGATAGGCCTTGCGTTTACACGGGACTCAACGGAGCCGAACCCATTTGGATCTGCTATCCGTACCCAAACGGGATCACTTTCGAAGGTGATCCCGTTTGGATCCGATCCCAAAAAGGTCTCGTGTAAACGGGTGGGATCGGATCCAGACCGGTACGGATAGGCAGTGAGACGATTAAACTGAAAATCCTTTGTTGAAATTTCAAAGAGGGTAGTCAGAGATGAGACAAGAACTATTAGAGTGCAAAATTTCAAAGGATCTGGTTAAAATAAGAGAAAAGGTTTACTAAAGCGCTGCTAAAAGTTCATAAAATGGATCCGATCCCGTGTAAACGCCAACAGTTCTGGATCCGATCCCGTGTAAACGCCCCTCGAAAAGTGGATCGGATCCAAATGGATCCGATACCATTTGGACCCGATCCCGTGTAAACGGGGCCTAAAGCACTTGATCAGATCGTAAGCACTCCCCTAACACAAAACATTCACTGTTGTGTGCGAGGAGTCGTTTATGATTTGATCCAGTAATTTAGGCCTTTTTCTGTCATTTTTGCAGTCATGGAATTTTTGTAAAGTTGAATTTACCTATATTTCCTGTGCTCGTAAAAATAGTGAGAAAAATAACAAAAATACTTTGACCTCTTGCTGTCAAGCAGACATTGATTCATTCGAATCCATATGGTACTGTTGATGCTATGAATTTTCAAAGTGGGAATTTTTTCTGGATCATCCTGTAGGATTCAATATCCATTTTGAAATTAACGTCACGTCTTTGAGCATACTAAAGTATGTGGTTACGTATAAATTACCGCAGAAAATTTATTTGCCTACCGTAAATATTTGATTCATACCCCACCTTCGAATGAGCCCCGCAGTTTCTTCATACCTTTAGGAGCTGGAATAACAGTATATCATCATTGACAGGCCCACTCGGATAAACCCCCATCCAGAAAATTATTTCTACAAATATACACACCATCGGCAACGTATTCTATAATTTAAAGTTTGCAGCTGAAAATCATATCGTGTGTCAGAAATGCAAATTTCGGCTATACGACAGAGACTCAATCTTTCAACAACTTCAGATCATCGATGATTTTTATTAGCTTTGTTGTTATGTGTTTTACTTTCGCACAGATCTTAAACAGGTGAGACAAATATGCCGCAAATTGACATATTTCTCTAATTCTATTCTCAAAATTTCTTTTGATTGCATATATAGCCCGCATGTCGTTTTCGGTTGAGGAAATGTCAGTTGTTGATCATATTACTATGCATAATTTATGAGGCGCTTTTTGTGATTTCAAGTAAAAATCTTGTTTTCAATTTTTTTCAACTGAACCACACTAGCAGAAAGTGCAAATAAGACCTGAGATTAAATTTCGGTGCGTGCTTCAAGTCAAATAAATTTCTTTGTTCAGGAGAAGTTTTGTTTTCATGCATGATCACGTGTCCCAAGAAATTAGACTTATTTCATTTGTCCTTGTTTTCGCTCTATTTACCCCAACGATACCCCCACTATACCCATTCCGCTTCAACGAAATGACTAGAACAGTAAATAACAATTCAATTCAATGGGGCAAAACTTAGCCGAAAATCATCAATCTATCAAGAATTTCTGCCCATTGTGTGTGGCTGCTGTGGAGGAGCTGTAGGTTAAATCTTCTCGGTTCTTTCACTTTTTTTTGTTTTCAATTTTTTGTTAATGGGCTCGTCAGGATTTCTAGCTACTGAAAGCTAATTTAGCCCCACTGTGCATGCCGCATCCAGGCATGGGACTCTTAGTTCAACGTCCGATCCGAAGGACGACGAGGTGAGTTGTGAGATCAAGCCTCCGAGGTCACCCATCCGGAGTTTGACCTCACTCGACCGAGCTTAACTTCAGTCACCTGACGGAGACTGTATAAGCCACTCGGCCACTCATCCTGTATAGGTCAAGCTGCAACTTAGAGGTTGAGACCTTGTTTGAGTCAATCTCACAAGTGGTTGCTGATTTATGGCAGAGGAAACGTAAATGATCCATCAGCAATGGGTGGTTCGACAACACAGTTATGCCTCATTGCGGCTGCTTTAGTCTTTTGCGAAGGAGAGGATAAATTTATTTGCTACTCCGCAGAAGCAAATACATTGAAACATAACTGCCGTGTCTAACTACCCATCCATCAACGTCAAAGTCAAATACATTTTCAAAGGAGGGGTCATAGTTTTGTATTTAAATCTTTCTGCATGTTTAAAAAGCTAATAGTGAGTGTCCGAGCGGCTTATAAAGTTTTCATCAGGTGACTGAGGTTAAAGAAAAATAACGGAGATACAAGGCAACTTAAATCAGGGGCCTAGGCAATCTCAAAATAGCCTATTGTATTCCATTGTATTTGATGATCTCAATAGATTGTCAAAACAATAGGACAAATGATGGCAGGCGGCCATCTTTGTGCTATTTATAAGTTAGGCGCTAAATATTCGTCATTTGTATTTAAGATCGGTCGATTGAAGTCAAACTCCGAAAGGATGACTTGGGAGGTCTGACCTTGCAACTCACCACGCCGTCCTTTCGGAGGGACGTTAAACTAGGGGCCTCATGCCTCACCACGGCATGCATAGTTGACCCAAATTAGCTTTAGGTAGCTAGAAATGGTGACAAGCCCACTCAAAAACAATTGCTACTACTATAGTGTTGTTAATCATTTTAGACAACATTGTCAATTCTTTTAGAAATGTAGTACCCTTATTGTACTATGCACTATTACAAGATTAGTCCGGGTAGAACTCGTAATGCAGAAACTGTTGAACCGAATTTTATCCCTTCTGTACTTGAAAAACCTCGGTAGTGTAAATTGGACGTTAAATGGTTCTGTTGTGGTTTCCTTTTCGGGGTTAAAAAGATACTAGATAGCTAGACTAGAATTATTCGTTTCTTGCTGTGCAGTAATGTTTTCCCATACCAAATCTTGATTTTCTCTTTGCTATCCTTAGGCACATCAAAATGAAATACATATTCTAATGGCCGTAGTCAAATACAAAACAAATCTGCATCGACAACGGCTTGGTGTTTGTTCAAATTGGCTGGCTTCGTTAGTTGGAGATGATACTGAGAATGTACGGATTCCAATTTGGATATCAAAAGGAACTGTAACTTTACCGAAGAGTCCAGAAACACCGATCATTATGATTGGACCAGGTAAAATAATAATCATTATGCGTTCACGTTTTCTGATGTAAGAGCAAACTTAGCTTATTAAATGGTAATGTTTGTTATCATTAAAGTAATTGAACGGAGATACAGCGACATAGTCTAAACATAGCACAAAAGAACGGCAGGTGCCACTTATCTTCTTATTGTTTTCATAGATCGAAAACATCAAATACAATGGGTTATATTTAGATTACCCAGTCCCCCTAGCTAAGTTTGCTTTTAACCCCGTTGATCTACTTTAAGCCTGGTTTCCATCTCCATCATTCATTTATCATACATTATTTGTATACGAAAATATCTCTGCGGCAGAAACTGAAATGTATAAGCTTTCAAAAGGATATATACATTAGAATTCATAATCCCAGGGTAGGTTTGATCTTCCAGGGAGTCATGTTTGAGTCGATTTCAGCTCTTCAAAGGTATTTTGAGGTGTTATTTAGATTTTTGCAATATAGGACTCCCTGATGTTTAGTAGGGATTTCGTTCTGAGCTCGTAGACGCGAATGGTGAAAGCTTTTCTTTGAGTACTCAAGATTATATCTTGGAATTTGAATATCTGTGCAGTTTTTTGTTCTACAACTTGAGTACGTATTTCTGGTTTTAGATCTATCCCAAAGGCTTCCAGGGTAGATCTACTCCATCTCCTCCTCCATGTTAGTTTCGGTTTTACGTTACGCGTTGAACACCAAATGGAAACGTACTCCAAGAAGCAAAACGTGCAAAGAACAGCATCTTCTTTTCCTTGCTTTTGATGTAGCTATGAATATAGATTTGATTCTATCTCTGAAACTAAAACGAACAGCAACGAACCAGAAAGAGTATTTTGAATTCCAAATGCACTGCGTGCATGATTGTAAGTGAAAAGAAATGAGAAAATTGCAATCAGGTTTAAACTCAACACAAAGAAGACTACGCCAAGAAGACGAATAGCAGAAAGCAAAGATGGGCGACAAATGTGACTAAAATCATTTTCTGCCTCGCTTTAGGTACTGGAGTGGCACCATTTAGAGCCTTTATAGAACACAGAGTAGCACATGGATCAAAAGGTACCTACGTGGTTTCTTTAAATTTCTTTTGTCTTTTTTGTTGTTTCTAAACTATTGGCAAACCTTCTCGAGGACTTTTATTCTACAAAGGATCTGCGAGATTTTACCGCCAGAAGTCCAGAATTTCTTAATTCTCCTTGATCTTCAATGAAGGTTAAAGCATTCTGCTGTGGCAAATTGTAAGCTTCGAAAAGAAGATCTTTGATGACCTAAGGTTTGATTCGACATGCAGTAAAAATGCGAGGCTCATGCTTTAAGAAATTAGAATTGTTTTTTAAGAGTGCATTAAAAGATGCATTTCTTGGCTTTTGCTTTGTGAACTGTTAAAGTGTAATATTTGATGTCCATTTGAGGTATTTTTGCGTACTCTTTGAGCATAGTGTATTCACCCAAAAGGGCATCTTCCGAGCAACTTCTAACAACACACTTCTTCACGTACTTTCTTATGTACTTGAAGTTTTATCTTTTTTAGGTAATGTGTTATTCTTTGGCTCAAGAAATAAAAATAAAGACTTCTTTTTTGAGGAAGAATGGACTTCTTTGTCCAGTATTGGCCATTTAGATGTTTTCACGGCTTTCTCACGTGACCAGGTGAGGCTGCAATGCTTTTGACCCTTTCACTCAAAGATCACAAAACACAAAAATGTGTGCACTCTTTGAAATATTGCTCTAAAATGCTTACTTTCTACAATGTGAACAAAGATGTTTTCTTTTCTTGCAGGAAAAAAAGATATATGTACAACACGTTTTAAAAGAACAGGCAGAATTAGTTTGGAATATCATGAATTCACAAAATGGATACTTTTACATTGCTGGGTAAGATATTTTTGTGCTGTTTTAATGAAAAATATCAAAACTAAAATTTTGAGCAAGTTTGCAAAAACTAGAAGTTTTAGACCGGCAAGTTAGAGAATATAAATCATCGTCATCTCTTGAAGGCCGTTGTCCCTACTTGCGGGAAATTCAGATCTAAGCTTACAGTAAAAACCCGCACATAAGAACCTAAGATTTTGAACTCAGGCTGTTTAGGTTCTTATGCTATGAGGTAAAGACAAAGGATAGTTGAAGGTTTAGCATTGAAAGATGATGGCAATCTGACTAGCAACGCAAAGATATACTTTAGAAATAGCCCTTTAGACCTCGGGGATGAATTTTCTCATCTTCTGACCGATTTACAGTCATAAGACAACCAGTTTTTTTCTAAGAGCTTGGTGAAGAATTCCTTTGCAACCACAGGAAATTGGTGAATCTTAATCGTAGCTAACTTTGTATACATCCTTGACCCTGCCCATTTCACCCCAAGCTTACCCATTTTACCTCTGTTCTGTTTATGTTTTTGAAGTCCATCAATGAAAGAAGTTGATTGACAAATAGGTTGAATATATTTCCCAGTGAATGAAGGAATAAAATTTCATACCCTTTGTTAAGAACCTCGTTAAAATATCAAGCTGAAATGGTTCTTATTTATTGGGTACAAATTTACAATTTCAGGCTGTAGGTTCTTAATAAATGAAGGTTCTTATGTGCGGGTTTTTATTGTATGTCCTACACCTCAGAACGAGTGTTTCTTGGAATACTGATTGGTACAGCGTTATTTATTGTTGTAGTGTTAGAAATTTTTTAAACTTTGTCTCAGACCAATTTCTTAAGCTCCTGCCTTGAAGAACTTATGAATTTTAGCAGGGCTGATTTTGAAATGCTAAAAAAGATGTTAGAACTCAGTTTAATCTCTTGCAGAAATTCAAAAGACATGCCGACTGCAGTTATGAATTGTTTGAAAGAAATAATAAAAGAAAGAGGACAACTATCAGACGATGATACTGAACTTTATTTTAAGAAATTGGATGCCACTAGACATTTACAATGTGAAACATGGTCATAGGTAGGTTAGATTGTCATTTTTACGTACTGTATGTGAATGAAATTATCTTTCAGTCAAGAAAGGTTGACCAATTTAAAAGATTCTTTGATCTATCGATGGAATCTCATTTAGAGAGAGTTGGGAACGACCACACGTTAGGAATTTTTTGTGTGTTACATTAAGGCCCAAGTGTTTTAAAGGCAATGGAAATGAAATGCCAGTTTCACTGCAGTTGCTTCAATAATACGACAGCGCCAAGACTTGAGAATGCGCGATTACGCTAGAGATGATGGCAAAGAACTTTTTACCAAGGGTTAGAGTTAGGGATTACGCTCTACGGAATTCATCTTGGCAAAGAGCTGGCCCTTATTGGGCACCGTAACATTCTTTTTGAATTACTACAAAATATGCCAGCTCGGCCATGTAATTACCACCATAGATATCGAATAATATGTGGTTATTTGTCATTGCATGCTACTTATGTTTCTATGTCCATTTGAACAAAAAGTAATAATCTTTCTTTTCTAACAATCAAAAAACAAATGAAGGTTGTGCGCGAAATAACAGAATCACAAATGCAAAGTATGTTATGTTGCATGTACATGATGTAGGTAGAGGTTGAAATACCACTGCCTCGGCCTTCTACATACATTTTGTTGAGACAAATCCAGATCTCTGGTCTTGACTGAGAATATTTAAAAACACCGGCTGAGGGATCTGCCAAGAGAGGCTACCATACTCTCAGATCAGAGATAGGAAAGGTTTGGAGGGGAAGGAATTCCATCCTGTGGATATATTGGACAGAACAAGAGACATCTCGAACACGAACATTAAACGGTTTGCTAAAGAAAGAAATTGGCAGAAAAACACGGAGAGGCATGCAAAACATCGATTAATTGTAACAATATCTAAATTCTGTCTCAAATAAGACGTCATGTGATACTGACGATGGCGAGAAATTCCTTAATTATTAGCCAAACAACTCTATTGATATAATTTATTCACGCACTACAGAGTACAGGGGCCAGGAAAAATTGTTCTAATTTTGCAATCTACGAAGCCAAGATCCTTAGCATGTTTTTGCATTTTCGATAAACCGAGAGTCACCATGTGTGTTCGGTGTCATCCGTCTTCCCTGTCTCTTGTCCTCTCAGGCCCTCTCAGAGCTTGCTTGGTCTCGTCTTTCCGTTGTCCCTCTCCTGGTAAAAGCTTCGCATGACTTGGAGCTCTGTAGTTTTAAGATCAATCAACAGAATATCCAGATCGCAATGATCAACAAAGCAAGTGTGAATTCCATGTAATAAAACGACAGCAAACATATCAAGCCCATTAACACAAAGCAACCTGCAGCCACGTGTAACTTTATTTGTCGTTTCGAATCGGAACTTCCTTGAGTAATGTCTGTTGCGATGGTTCGCACGACAAATGCTAGTTCGTCTACAGCCATTTTGAGCTCTCTTCCTCAGTTTGTATATACCTGCAGAGCTTTGATGATTTTGCCAAATCATAAGAGCTCACCTGCAGGCCTAATGTTTACCTGTCAATGATGGCTATTATTGGTTGTCATGGTGATGTCTGCAATTTCGAAGCCATAATTGTGGCTATGAAGAACGTTTATAAATAGCTTTTGCCACACAATTCAAAGGATTTTCTTTGTGATAGCTCATGGAAAGTAGTCGATTGTCTTTTTGAAAGATCGAACAAGATTGTCGATTGAGAGTTTGTCGATTGTCTAACCATTGACCTGAGAAAATCATCAAGGATTTGTCCGTCCTTGCACTGACTTTTTGTTCGCGAAAGCATGGGTGGTTAGACACTACAGCTCTGTTTGGTTGCATCGGCTTTATACTTTCGCGGAGGAAATTTTTTACTGCTACGGAGGAGCTAGTGAGAGAGATCTCAAGGAAGAAACGAGTTCTTTTCTTTCCTTTCAGAACGATAAAAGATTTTCTCCCTAGAATTGAACTTATAACTTTCCCAACCCTCAGGAAAATTGTAGAAATCAATCAAATAGACATTTAGATTGATTTCTGAGAAACTTTCGTCCGGGGCTGCTGACAGGGAGTTAATACCTGAGGGGCAGAGTTAATTTTTTTCGTTAAAGGGCTCCTAAATTACTTGGTAAGATCTCAAACAAGTAATAACATAATTCACACTCAAAACAATGTTAAAAAATTGTTGTTATTGTACAGTGTCAACAAATTTTTGAGTCGACCGAATTCTTCACCGAAATTTCTGCTGCAAGAGCTCAGAGATTGAAAAAACAGCAAACTGACACAAAATTGCAAATAAAATATACATGAATCCCAACTAAAAATTTATATACAGTAATCTACGTCAGTCATCTTCAGGGATGGCTTTGATGATGTATACATCTTGGGTTGGTCTGCAGAGAAAATGATTTAACATTAGAGCACGTCGTAGATTCACTTTACAAACACAAAAAACCATGGGGCTAGCAAGGGTAAAGTTTTGAGAAAAACAAACAAAAAAACTAGCCTAGAAACGGTTTATACATCATAGGAAAGTGGATTTTGGGGCCACAAAGGCCCATGATTAGCTAACCACAGGGGGCACACGACCTAAGGATGGACGGGGGTCTGCGACCCGAACATCAGAAAGCTACCCTACTCTAATTACCGAAATTTTCCTTTATGCACTCTCTCATAATGAATTTAGTGGAAAACTACCCATTTTCAGTTATTTTTTGGTGATTTCTGCCAAACTGACCCCTTGTTTGTTTAAGGAAAATTTGCGGAAAAATAGACTCTTGTTTGGGGAATTTTCGACCAAAAACCCACCAATATGGGCGGCACATACCTGTGCCCTCAACATGTCATGTACATCCCCCAGGCATTAAGTGTGTCCAAGCAACTGCAGACGGCTCTTCAGAGGTAACAGTCGAGATTCGTTTGTGCGTAAATTTTATCACGGAGAGGATTAGATGAAACTTTCAAAGTATAACAAACCTGTCGCTGTTATCTGTAGGAACTTTCCCTAATCTCTTGACTATTCCCATTCCACCACAAATGCGTCCAAATACTGTATGTTTTCCTTCAATAGAGGAGGAAGCTGTCAAGGCTTGAAGCTGGTGGTGGGACAGAAACTGGGAGCAGAAACGGCTTGGGTTTTATTCAAAAAAGATTTAAAAGTATATAACAAGGGTCAACTTTGATCGTTTGCTTGTAAAGTTATCAAGAGTCGAAGACGACTTTTTTCCTTGCCAATCTTGTTAAAGAAATAAAAAGTCAAATAATACTATTTCTACATTGCTAAAAAGTTGTATACAGAAAGGTTGTATGAAATTAGACCGTCTCGCTTTCTGTACAAAACTGTTACTTCGTGCCACCAAATCGAAGTCTCGCCTGGCTAGGAAACGGACTTAAAGAAGACATTGATTCTTCCACGATCAATCCACTTCCAATCAAAGCCCATCGATGGACAAGAAAAGGGGCTTGGTGATTTTTCGTTTGTTGCCTTTAATTTAAGGAACATAGTCATTCTTGTTTAAACATAGCTTCATCATCTTTGAAGTTGGCCTAAAAAGACCCAACTCAATAAGAATCGACTTTATCCACAAAGAACTCAAACATTATTGATTAAATTATTCCTTTGAATCAATCCATTTCAAAACGGAAGAATTTGCATTGCGTACCATCAAGCCATTGTGCTGGTGCTAGTGTTATAAAGAATTGACTGCCATTTGTATTTGGGCCACTGAAACAGAGTAAAAAAGTCAGAAGGTTATGGTACTAGTGCAGTAAATTGATTCAAGGTACAGACAACGCTACCTTTCTGGTTGAAAAATGAAGCTTGAAGGACAGAACAAAGTTTCTTGAGCTTGCTGGAGATTCAAGGATCAAAGCAAGAATGCTTCGGAAATTTTTTCACTGGCAATTTATCCTTGTGCCTTCAAAACAACTGTCTCTTTTGCAAAGTAAATTGTTCATGTTTTGCCATCAAAAAAATATTTCTCATCTTATCCTTACATCTTTGCTCAGAAAAAATTTGAATATTCACATTGAAATAATAAATTTTGTAAATACCATCTGTACCTATTTGCCATGGAAAGTATCCCAGCTCCTGTGTGTTTTAATTCTCTATGAATCTCGTCTTCAAACAAAGGCCTGCAATAGAAAAGCAACATCTTATTGGAATTATTTCAATCTGAAACTTTGTCTCTCGATGCTGATTAAACAATTAATACCTCACAAGTTATGACACATTTTTAGCATTAGAGTTAAAATTCAAATGGATTTATCCCTGCTTGACTTTTCTCTGTAAGCTAAGCATACAAAATGGTCAAGTAATTCTTACCCATAAATTGAAGATCCCCCTTTCCCAGTGCCAGTAGGGTCACCAGTCTGGATCATGAAATCCTGTAAAGAAATGTTTAAAGTTTCATATAAAAGGGAAGGGGGATACATAGAAAGTTTCTGGTATGAAGGGTAGTTTGAAAACAACTGATAATAGATTTTTCAGCTACACAGACTTAGAGAGGGAGAGATGAAATGGTAAGATTCATACTTACTGAAATTACTCTGTGAAATTTGATATTGTTGTAGTAACCTCTCCTGCACTGAAAAAGAACGTTAATTAGTTTGTATGGTGCACAGAGAATATTTCCAATGAATTAGGAAACAAGTTAAGCGCCATGTAAATTTTTCAAGAGTCAATTTGCCAGAAACGAAGAAATGTATGATTGCTGCCAAAAGTTTCTGGTAACTTCTTGATGTGACAAAAATATGTTGTCAGTTCTTTAAAAGCTTAAAGGTGCCAAAATCTTACCAGCTCAGCAAAATTTCTGCATGTTCTTTGTGCATGGTTCCAATAAAGTTCACATTGTATCTCTCCCTGTGAAGAAGAAATAATCAAAACATGATGTTGTAGGCACCGTGCACCCAGGGTGGCAAATTTGTTTTTGCTCCACCAAAGGTTAGCTTTCACCAGGTGTTTCCACTCTTGATTATGATATGAATGGATTAAATGTAGGAATCAAGAAGAAAATGGGTTTTTACTTTAGACCTAACTTTAAACTAAAAGCCAGAAAGCAGTACCAGCAACATGAGTAAAATGGCAATGTAATCCCAGATTGGAAAGTTTGACATGCGCAAGGGATTAATCCCCCGCGCACTTCTAGGTTATCCGTGCAGCCATCCGCACATTTGCAAAATTTGTACTAGCAGGACTGCACATTTACTTGTATTGTATGTAGATAGAAGTTGTATATGCTGATATGTGCATTTTCAATTCAAATGGGAATATTATCTGTGCCATTTTTATTCCTGATTGAAAATTCCCCGCAGTTTTCAAACTTTCCAATCTGGATGTAAAATCCATCCACAGCTTTAGCTTTGTACTACTCCCAAAACGTCTTTGGCAGACAGAACGTACAAGATTTCGTCCTGGCCATGTTGTATCATTATTGTTACGGTGTACACGGAATGCTGCTGTCAATTCAAATTATATGAGTAGCCTTTATTATTTCTATGTCTAGGCCTAGAGCAACATAACCTGTGTTTGGTTGTTTTTTTAAGGCCATCAAGACGAAAAAGGGCCTGCCCTTTTTTGTCTTGATGGCCTTAAAAAACAACCAATTTTCGTTAATTTATTTAACTTACAACCTTACCATAGAGGTTTCTAGTGTAACACGAGGGGGTCTCCAGTTTTCTGATGGCATAGACATCTTCTTTCGAACTTGTTTAGGCCTTGCAAAATGCATGCGTCATTTTAAAATGGCCGCAGTCTCTTTTGCAAACAAGCCTCATTACCATAAGGAGGTAAATTAGAAATGTGTTTCTGGTTTCTTAGCAACGCAAAAATTATCATTTTGTGGTCATGGAAAAGTCGAGAGAAATTATCAAGAAGTAAAACGATGCTCTTTATCAGTCAGTGTTATTAAATATTTACAGCTCTTCTTTGCTGAAGTATTGCTAACCAGTGTTTTGTTTGGTTCCTGAAACCACGCAACAGGATAATGGGGTCGCCGAATTCTTAATATTTTGGAGAGAACAACTACAAGAGCCAAGGAACCCGGAACAACATCACAGAGTCTTCACACAACCACAGGGACAATATTTGAAACCTGAAGATGCCTGTTTCACAAGGTCGCCTTGAACAGCTGCAAATTTTTAAATTGTTGCAGTCAGTTCGAAAAGAAGATACAGAGCAAATTGAAAAACTTACCACGAATGGAAAGCCTAATCTAATCAACTACTCAGGTAATAGTCACCTAGTCACCTATTCCGTGTGCGTGCAGAGAATAATCCAGAAAGAAACCACATCTGATCCAGCAACAAAGAAGGATTAATTTTGAGAAAATTGATCGACCTCAATTTATTTATTTGTTCACAGACAATTAATTGCATGTATGAATTCCATTATTATGCATTGATATTCAAAGGAATTACAACGTGGGCCTATTTTCAGGACTTAACATCAACAACAGAGATTCCAGAGGGCATATCCTTTTAACTCTGTCCAAACTGACACCACTATTTCTTGCTTGATTCTCTACATAATTAACAACTAATTGATTTCTCAATTCTTTTGGAATCTTTATGCAGAAAACTTTATATAAATACCTTTTTTTGGTTGTTTTTGTCACAAAAATAGTGAAACAAAATGAGTTATGGCTTTCAAGGGTTTCATTTTATCGTCTCCATATGTTTGTTCCATTCATTGGTCTGCTTGAGCCACCCCTGATCAACCAGTTTACACTTTTTTAACTGTTTGATAGAATGAAAAGTACCATAGTGCTTATAACATTAAATCAATATGGATGCATATGATATGAAATTTGCACAAGGCCTGTACTGTATCTTGGAAAGCATATTACACTTTCTCTCATGTAACCATTTTTAATTCAATTCTTTTAAATTTTCTTGCAGAGCCAGAAAATGGTGAAACTGCCCTTCATCTAGCTGCCTGTGCCAATAATGAGAAGATAATTAAACATTTATTGAGTTTAGGGGCAAGTCCTAATGTCTCAGATTCTCTGGGGAGGACACCTGCAATGAGGGCTGCTGATTATGGTCATGTGATTGCGCTTGAACTTTTAGCTGAAGCTGATGCTGACCTTACAGGTATTAGCAGACTATAATTACCTTTTAGCTGTTCTACTAGTGAGTTTAAAGCAATATCTTTATTTAGAAATCTGATGGATTTTCAAGTGTACACATAAGTGAGAAAGGCATTACCTTTTAATAGAGCACTTTGGATGTGTTCAAAAAATTGCTGCTCAATCCAAATTCTTTGATTACATATGAACCTGATCTTCCTTTCTGGAAATGTATTGTTTCAATCATGCCCAATGAATATTGCTTCCTGCCTGTCATTCAAATTAATCATGAAAATGGTTATTGGCTATTTTGGCCAAATACCATGCTTGAAATTGATTTATATGTCATTTGTAGTATTTCAGGGAGAATTTTTTATGTTTTTGCTTGTGAAGTTGTGTCATCATCAAAAGGGACAGATTTTTGCTTACTAATGTACTGCAGATGAGAGATTTTCTCGTAATTTAGAGAATCCCTTTCATAAAAAAACAACAAGTGAAAATATTGAAATTGGTTTTGATGTTTGAATTTATTGATTTTTAAATAGTGCTCATGGTAGACTTACAATATCATAAAATTGATAATGTCAATTTCTTTCTTTGCAGCAAGAGACAGAGAAGGAAAAAATATCCTGTTTTACTGCATTCATGATACAGCAAGGCACAAAGAATGTTTAGAAATGGCACTTAAGTATGGTGCATATCAGCACAATGTGGTAAGTCTGCCACCAAATTTTCTGTTATATTAATCAACATTTATGTCATTATTCAGATAGTTGGGTTATCTTGGCCTCAGATTCCCAAAAAATTCTTGCCTTTTTCCGTTCAATCAAAGAACCAATCAATCACTTGATCAATCAATCAATTAAGCAATCCATGGAACAATTAACAAATGAATGAATGAAGGAATTAATCAAAATTAAACATATATATCATGTTAGCCTTTATTTTGATAAAAGTCTTCATGCCTCAAAAGTACACCAAGTGTACCATAACTCTATCTCCACTTTTGACAGGCTGTAATAAAGTTTACACTACTGGAGTGATTTTGAAGATTGATGATTGAATCTTATCTTTAATAGATACTTAGAATTAGATTTTAGGATATTTTTAGTAAATTTCCATTCTTCTGTACTTGAACTGATATTTGTGCAGCTGCAGCTGATTATAGCTGAAAATTGATTCAAAATCATCAGATCACCATGACAAGGTCTCCTCTTTGCCCATTCATATCGAGGTATCATAAAATTTTATCAACCTTTTTTCATTGCTCCATTGTTTTGTCAACCAAAAACTTCAAGAGTTTTAGTCAAAGGTCAAGAAACAGAAGACAAAAAATCTACAAAAAGTTCTTGGTTGTGTTTCTAGATTTTAGCGATTCAGTCATAAGTCTTCAAAATCGATCCATTGTGCAACTCATTGTGGCATTTTAGAAGAGGTCTCAGAAGAAAGAAATTATTGTTACTACTGGTGTTACATCGGTGTCAAGGTACCCCAGGTACAAACTTTTCATTGATGCACCCAGAAAATAGATGATTTTTTACGATGTCTATTTATCGTCGTTTCAGGGAACTGATGGGCAATCATTAACAATTGTAGCAGCAAAAGAAAGACTTCCAGATCTTTTACGAATCATTCTTGATTCAGGCGTTGATCCAGACAGTCGTACAGTGGTATGTTTCATTGGATAAATTTTTTAACGCGACTTAATTTGATATTGGTCGCTGGTATCATTTACTCTATTAGCCAGTAACACCGTATGGGGCACATCTTTATGGCGGCAAAGCATAGAGTTGAGAGTACAAAAATGGCAAAATATCATATTTAAGCAATTTATAAGATGGCAGGAGAAGCAGTCGCTCCCCGCACCCCCTCACCAGCGTTGCTTCAGTCTATTTCAAATGAGATGTCACGTGAGATTTTTGATGACCTAGAATTACTGTGCAGAGTACCTTAATGTCGCATGACGTCTAATTTGAGATAAACTATTAATTATTTCAATGTGAGCTGTATGCAGAAGCAGAAGAGGCTCCTCTAACATCTCTAGAGCACGTGGAAATCAGAAATCCCCAGGCTTTTAGAATCATGCAGTTTGTCTGTTAAGACACCCTCTATGAAACTGTTCCTGCTCTTAATATCGCATCTTTGGTTTCGTATTTTGTTGCATACCTGTTAACATTCTAGCAGCTTTGATTTTCTTCCCTGATATACCTTCTTCACAGTGTCAACGTACAAACTTCCTTCTAAGCACAATGTTGTATTTTTACCGTAGGATAAGGGAAAAACTGCTCTACACATCGCGAGTTCAAATGGCTCAATAGAATGCGTTCGAGCTTTGTTAGAATATAGAGCTAATGTTGATCTACTGGACAAAGATGGAAAGCATGCAGCCCATGGGTACGTGTCAGGTGTCTGAAAAAGAGGGGCGAGTGCAGTTTGGCGGGCGGTATTAAATCTCACATCCCTTTAGCAAATATTGAAGTAGCCAAACTACCAAATCTAACTACTGTACTTTAAACTTACCTGAACTAGTCCTGCTTTACCCTCACTAAACCCTAACCCTTACCCTAATTCTACACTTGCATTCATCTGTCCAATAGCATGGTGTTTTGAAAGTTATTGCTCAAAGAAATGGCGCATTGTCAGTTGAAGTTTTAACTAATGTGTCTTGTATGTGTCGATTAAATTGCTTTATTACTTTAAATTGCGTTTGAAGGTTAGAAAATTTTGTGTTCCTGACATAAGATGTATCATATTCTTGATTTCAACGCTATGAAATAACACTTTGTAAATCCTTTGTTTGAAAACATCACCCCATCCTTTCATCTTGTCGTCCACCAGATGTCGACCGGAAGTAAGTTATGTCTTTTTTTTCTATTCATAATGAATTAACATTAAAAGAAACTGAAATACATTAATACTGTACCGCTCTTGGTGTAAGAAGACACAAGGTCATCTGGCCTACACCAAGAACGGCACTTACAATTTCCAAATACAACTTCAAAAACTAAAGAAAACTACTGGGAACAGGAAAAGAAAACAGAAATACGAAGCAAAAAATTCAAGGAGATAAAGGGACTGGCAGTTCCACATCAAACTCAAACCATGCTATGTGTCTAACCCTTGTGTCTGACTTCAACGAGCGCATTTCTCCATTTTAGAGCGGCGATGAATGGCAATTTACCGATTCTGAGGGTATTAGCTGCATATGGTGCTGATATGGGAGTAGTTGCAACTGGAGGCAATACTCCACTGCATCTGGCTGCGATCAAAGGATCTGGACCTATATGCAAGTTTCTAGCTCAGAGAGGTATTAATTTACAAATTTGGATACCTTTGGATACGATCTGGTAGATCTATTCAGCTATGAATCGACTAAACAAAGTCTGCAAGATTGATCTTTAGATTTACCCATTCCCTTTGGTTGTTAACGCATGATTTTTGTTAAAAACCACCTTTAACGTGCACAAGGCGACAGTCTGCCCTGCTGCTTTCAGGTAACTTTTGCGGCCTTCTCGTTTACTTTGATTTGCTGGAAAATCTATCCTTGTTATCGACGTTAGGTTCAATAAAGAAGTTTCTACAGGAATTTAACGCAAACTAGCTTTCGGAGTTCATGCTCCTTGAATATCTCGTTGAAGCTTCAAAGATAACTGAGGTTTTAGCTGCGATGCCTTTGTAATTGTAAGTTGTTTATTTGATCAGCTGCATTCGCTTTCAGGTTGCCCAGCTTCGGTCAAAAATGATGATGGAAGAACTGCACGATTGTTAGCCAAAGAAGGAGATCATAAAGAGGCCATGAAAGAGTGTCGAAAAGCTGAGAAAGCAAAGACTGGGAAAGCAGGCACAGAAAGGTGGCAAGTTAGGGTAAGAATTATTTGCCAAAGTGTTGCATATTGTATCATATAGTTTTATAGCAGCCTGTGTGCAGCGGTACCTCTGGGGGGCAGGTACTTTCATACTTGACTAGACGAGATTTGCCGCTCAACGGGGTATCCTTTTACGATTAGAATTATGAGACACGGTGTCCTTTTCTGATAAAGATTATGCGATACGGTACTACAATTGACAAGAAAATTATGCGACAGGTTACGATGTGGAAGGATATTTTTAGAGCTTTCTTCAAACGATGGATAGTGCATACTTCTGACAAAACTTTTATGCGACATGGTATACTTTTGGAGTATTTGTTATGCGACAGGGTACAGAATGTGGAGAGATTAGTACCCCCCCTCCTCCGTGGGCCTCTGCTACGCCAGGAGCCCGGTTTGCAAGTTACTAGTTTTAGTGGTGAATAAATGTTCGTTTTTTGAATGAAACTCCGTTTTTAGGCAAGGATTTATTATGAATTTCGCAACGGATCCCGCTATGCCCCGTTTCATATCAGTCGAGATTAGCAATAACGCAGAATCACTCATGTGAATAGCTGATTGCTTTTTATTGGCAAAATTTTCACTTGCTTCCTAATTTGAGACAGGCTATGTGTAAAAGATTGATTGCTTGAAAGTATTTTCCATTTTCTGTGACGCTTTACAGTGTACGAATAATGAGTGAAAATGCAGGAAAGCTTTGCAATAAAGTTCTTTTCGCCATATAATTATTTGCGATGGGACCTCTGGGAGAATTTGCTTCTTTGAGAAAACTTTCAAGTGAATAAGCGTTTTGGCCAAATGAAGTCACGAGACGCTTTTGTGTCTCACACATCTCAACGATGTATCTTTTCAATTATTTGTTGCCCATTAGAGTCTTCTTTAATCATCTTTGCTTCCATCTATTTTATTCCAGCTTTATGATTGGTTGATAGAAAAAACGAAACAAGTTACTGATCATTTATGGAAGTTCGATCCCGAGGTGGATGGTGTAAGGAAGGGTAAAATCGGAATGCAAGAATTCATTTCCGTTTTGCAGACAGAAGGTAAGAAAAGCATTTTATTTCCTGGTGATTACTTGACTTGCTAAAGTCTCTCTCTCGTCAGTACAGGAGGCGAAAGATAAATGCATTGAAGAAAGAGGGAAAAAAGCCCTGTGAGCTCACTCACATTGTGAGAAGGGAGAGAGACCTGTAAAAAGTGCACATAATTACTGGTTATTATAGTAACGAAGGGGAGCGTAGCTAGTGGTGATGCGGGTACGTGACACCCCCAAAAAAATTTTACACGTTTTATGTATTTGTTTGACAAAATTCAAGGCACCTTGTTACGCCCAAACGACGAGAAACTTTCACTGATGAATTCGACTTGAACGAGTCCCCCCGCCAAGTTATCTCTGAGGTCAGGTTTCCAGTTCGTTCAGATCTGTGGAAAATTTGTCAAAGGAGTAGTTTGTTGGTTAGACCTTCTACTTTTAGGCTAAATAGGGGTATTTCCTAGCGATAAAAAGGGCATTTCAAAAGGCAAGAATGGCGTAGCCCTGAAAATTTTCATCTGTCCTTCCTAGTTCTTGGCGGTTTGTACCGCGACCAGTTCTAGCTCCGGATTATATTCCTAAATTGGTTTTTTGCATAAAGCTGGCCATATCTTGCACTTGGGATAATGTGTACAACTGACTGAATTTCTCATAGGTGCTCCTTTGGCTGACGACAGATTAAAACGTATATGCACACTTCATGATCCACAGAAATCCGAGATTATCGACTACAATTTGTTTCTCACCGGTAAAAAGTTTATCAATAAGGTAAGTTTTCAAATTTTAATTCACATGTTTAGTTGTAAATAAATGAAGCTTTAAACCAATATTTCTATCACTTTTTGTTTCGTTGTATCAGTAATTTTGTCCACGACCTAGCCTGATTGATGAAACCTAGAGAGCTGGATACGGTCCTTAAGATAAAACCTAGAGACTGTCCTTGCTCTATTTGGCAGGCTCTACAGGGCGGGGATTCGAATAACCACTTGTCAGATCGACTCATACAAGGTTTCCAACACTAAGTTGAAGCCTAACCTGTGCAACTGTCTAGAAAACCAAGACAATTGAATCTACAGCTCCTCCACAGCAGCCACACAATCAGGGCACAATTTTTTGTGACACCCTGTAGAATACCGTAAAAGCTCTATTAAGCCCCCGGGGGGGCTTATTTAATTTTGGACCTTCCAGAGGGGGGCTTGATAGAGAGGGGGCTTATTAGAGAGGGGGGGCATATTCACAAAATCAAGCAAAAAGGATATATTTGGTAGCTTTTCAGTTCCTTTATTCCATATTTTGCGGATTCAACACACAATTTTCCGCTCAAATAAACAAATTCGACTCAGTTTTTATCCCAAATCATACTAAAATTAACATGTAAGGTTGTATAGCTAAATAAACGGAAAAATTTGTAAATTCTAGAATTTTGTATAAGTGGGGGGGGCTTAATAGAGAGGGGGGGCTTATTTCAAATTTTGACTCAGAGAGGAGGGGCTTATTAGAGAGGGGGGCTTAATAGAGAGGGGGGCTTAATAGAGCTTTTACGGTAGCTAAATGGTCTATTACAGAGAATTAGCAACTCTTGGCAGGTGTGACAGGGCATGGACTCAAGCCACCAATCTCCAGATTGGTAACTGAGCTTGCTACTACTAAACTATCCCCGTTATAATCATGAATTTATAAGGTCGTGAATTGGACTAAGAAACCCAAGTACCAAGTTACAACGTAGGTTTTTCGCCAATGAAAGTGGGATAACGAGTAATATAGTCTTCTTCATCTTTTACAGCTTTACTCGATTGATGGGGGCAAGGTAAATGAACTTTACGTTATCTGTTACAATTTGATAACATTTCTTTTTATGTTATTTTAGTTTTTTCGAGCCTTTAAAGGGAATAGACGTAACTATATCTCATAGCTTGTATGAATAGGCTAATGAAGCGCCCACAAATCCATTGTTTCTTTAACAATGTTTCTTCCTGTTTCTTTTTGGTGATAATGAAACGGCAGGTGGCAAAGATGTCAAGCACAATAGATGATTTTTTTAGCTTTGTTCGTGCCAGATTTTAACTAAGTCAATTACATATCAATATATCATTTTTGAAATCTAATAAATGATTTGATTTTTAGAAAAAGAAGAAAGGTGGTGGTAAGAAAGGTGGAAGAAAGAAGAAGGTATATAAATATTATTTTCTCTCTTTGATACCTTTGAGGTTTTTAATGAAACTCTTTGACTCTTAAAGGATGGTGTTACCTGTTTATCCTTAGTGATTACTGCATGAAAAGAAATTTTCTTACATTAAATGGTCTTTAGTCGTGAAAGTACTAAATAAACCAGCAGAGTTCAAAGCAGCTTAGATTGGGAGCCCGGGTCAAGGTAAAGATACCTGTTGTATTTGGTGACAATATGATAGGTAAATGATTTCATTTCCAAAAATAGCCAAGATGCTCCAAAACATGTTGTTTTGAGCTTTTACTTGTTATCCATTGATCGTGTCATTATTAAGATATAATTCTGGAATTACACTGCCTGTAAACTCATCGAGCCTGCATTCTAAAAACTGAATTATTTCATGGGGTCGTGAAAAATATCCTAGCTCTTGCTATTGGGCCATAAATAAAGGCATCAATGCATATAGTACAAAGATTATTTATCCATTAAATTGCCGTTTAATCGTTATAAGTCCACACGCACCAAACATAGCTATGTTTATTGATGTTCTCGATTTCTCAAACAATAAGTGGCACAGGACGTACTTTTGTCCGAGTTTAAAACCAGATCATTATCCGTTTATCAAGACAACCAGTCTAAGAAGTCATTAGTTCTAGAAGCTCTATGATATGGATGTAAGCAAGTAAGCAAAAGTCTGCAACGTTTCTACCTAAAGATTTAACAGTTTGATGACGTCATATATTCAAAAGCTAGGAGAAATGAAATACACTGCAATTCTGAAAATTATACTAATTCAAAAGTACTCCCTGAGAGTTTGGCAAATTACCTGAGTTCACTTTGAGTAATTCAAATGCAAGAAAAATGTAGTAACATTTGACATGATTGTTTAAAACTTTTACCAAATCTGCTGGGATTTAGATAGGATGTTCTAGATATCTACATATTTTGGTTTGCAGGGAAAGACGAAAATAGTCATGCAAATCTCGACTACACCTGATGGCCCAAGGACGAAGAAAGGTGGACCTCCAGCTTGTTATCTTGAAAGATATGCGGTAAGCTATTTTCCTTTTTATTTACCATTTATTTATACCTCACAGACTACTTGGAAGCATTTATCTTCTCCGGATGTTACTATTTACCCTTGGTACCAGACTCTCAATTTAAAACTCAGTTTTCTTTTAGAGAGCGTCTGGTACCCAGGGTAGTTACTATTACAATTTTCTTTTATTCTGCGACATGTCTGTTCCCTGGCTTTCGATTTATTGTGGTGTCTGATGTAAAATCAAAGATGCATAATGACTATATTCAACTGTATCAATACATCAGCTTAATGAACGCGTAATTTTCTTATTCATATCAAATATTACGATCCAGCTTCCATTCTACATACTTTTCTAATTACTGTACAGCACTGCAGGATGATACCAAGGGGAGCGAAAGACAATTTCTACCACCCATGGCCAATATATAAAGACATGCAACGTTAAACCACATATAACTACACTACGAACAATTAAAAACTAATGGATATATACTGTACTAGATTATCTTTTTGTTTTCACTTCGTTTTGAGTGGGCTTGTCAGGATTTCTAGCTACTGAAAGCTGATTTAGGCCCACTGTGCATGTTCCGAAGGACGCCGAGGTGAGTTATGAGGTCAGGCCTCCAAGGTCACCCATCCTGAGTTTGACCTCACTCGACCGAGCTTAACTTTGGTAACCTGACGAAGACTGTATAAGCCACTCAGCCACTCACCCCGTTATGTTAAATATTGGATGTCCCGAGCGCAACTCTTCATTTTGCTTTGTAGTTATTGATATGCCTGACATCTAATGTGAAACAAAATGTATGAAGGAAAAGAATACTTACATTTAACCCTTACTTTAAATGACTCCATGTCACTTCTTGTGTTGCACGATCTTTGTATCAGCTCAAACTTGGTTTTGACTTTATGATGTTAACCCTGCAATTTGCGATCACATGTGTTTAAGAGGGCTCAATTTCAAATTCTGCATCTTATAGTAGCAGTCATTTTCTGCAAAACTGCTGTATGTTTATAAGATCTTTAAATCTATTGACTGAAAGGAAATAATACCTCTATTTTTCCTTGTAGCACTTTACAGACAACACACGTTTTGATCGTGATAATCCACCTGACCATCCTATTCAAGATGATTCAGCCTGGTATCTCACGTATCCAGGTAATTCAATAGACCTTTTAGCAATTCTAAAAAGAATCTGGATCGAACGATCTTTCATTACATTTTGTAGAATTTTCGAATGTGCACAATACTGATAGAAGCTCTAACGCCACTCATTCGAACCTCGTGTATAAAAATGTATAAAAATATTGCTAAAATATTTCTTTTCTAGAATAGCTAAAAGGCCTATTCAATTTTCTGTTGCCAAAATTTCTTCGTTTACTGTTTATCCTGTTAGAAAGGGTCTGTATTTAAACCTGAAATTAAAGGATCATAAAACGAGGTACACGGCATGGAAGACTTGGCCATGAACAATTTCTCATAGATGTGCATTTAAAGTGATTGAATTAATTCTTCTTATTTTGTAGAAAAGACATACATCAGCATAACAGGTGCAGCGAAAGTTAGTGATATGGAAACAATGAAAAATGCCTTTCTTAGAGGAACTCTCGTCGATCAAAGAGATAAATATTATAAAACACCTCTGATGGTAGCCAGTCTTGAAGGTCATATTGAAGTGGTGAAATTTCTCATTGAACAGAAGTAAGTATTTTATTAGCTACAAATCATTAGAGAGTTTACGAAACCAGGACGGCAACGCCAGCCAGAACGTCATCTGGAATTCCGCAAAGCAGGTCTTGTTTCCGTACGCTGCTTTTAATATATCATCCAAAAGGCTTAAATGAGGCCTCCTATAACTACTTGAAAACGATATTCTTACTTTGAAGACAAACATTTAAAACGACTGAGTTTTACTTCGCAAGCCTAGATCTGCAGCACAGAACGCCAGAAATGTGGTTTCCAAGTTGTGAAATTGAAGAGGACAACTTGAGAGTCTCTCATGGGAAGCAAATTCGAACGAAAAACAAGGAATCTTTTGAATTTAAAGTTCTGAAACAAAAGCAACTTTGCGTTGCAGTCGCTGTTGCCGTCGTAGTTTCGTAAACTCCCTATTAGCAAGGCAACGAAATGTATTTATGCATTTAAGAACATTTAGGCCAGGTATTGATCAACACCCAAATCATGTCCACAATACCCATGATGAAGCTAAAGAAGTAATGGGTACGTAGACGTTTTCTTGAATCTATTTATTGCTGCCACTTGGTATAACTATGTCTTTATCTTCTTCAGTGCTGACGTCAACGCAAGAGACAATTTCAAATGGACCCCACTGCATTTTGCATGTCATGCAGGACAGCTGGATGTAATTCAATGTTTGCTTGAAAATGGAGCTGAACTGGATGCTCAGACTACAAATGGAGGTACTCCTATCATGAGGGCAATAGAAAGTTCAAGGGAACGTGTTGTATCATATCTCATCGAAAAGGGGTCAGTTTTTGTTTCTTTAAATTGTTGGTTTTATTTTCTATGTAAAAGGACTTTATTGCAAAGATTCGGCACACATAATACCGGATCAATTTGAAAGCGGTTACGGCAATTTTTCGCTGGCAGATTTGAAAACGGTAGATTTTTGAAAACGAAACTCTGACCGTTGTATTGTGAAAATGGCAACGTAAGAACAATTGAAAACGATAAAGACGGAACATTTTACGACGCTTTCAGAACGAGTCCGGTCCATTCTTAAAGGTACTGTGTACACGTAAGTACAGCCGTGGATACATTCTGTCAAAATATGCGGACACGATGCTGACGAAAAGCCTCAAAGAGTGCTGATGGATAGGATTTAATTCACCAAATGCAAAGTACCGTTTAAATTTCTCAACGAGTAACTTCTTGTGAACATAGTTACTATTGTAAATGTATTTCTCGGCAGATTAGCTAATTGCAAGTAGGCGGCCACATTGTATGTTGCTTCATCATTGATAGCTCTGTGCCCATGATACTTCATGCAGGCAGTCTAATGTTAATCCACGAAAATTAAGGCACGGTGTTGGTCCGTTAGCATTACAGTACAATCTGACTTTCATAATAAGGCTTTTCCTTCGTTCTTGTCTGCTTTCGAATTGGCCTAAACTCAGCTCCTACGCATCGACTTTAATATGCAAACACAAAGCATTATTGCCCGTGGTTAATCAATTTATTAATTTATAGTTTTGTTGTAATTGCAGAGCTAAAATCCAGGTTACAAATAAGAAGGAACAACACGCACTGGATATTGCCAAGGCCTACGCAGACCCAAGGATAGTTGCAATAGTGGAGAAAAGATGGGATGAGCTACCACCACCAGCAGACAAAAAGAAACGTAAGAATTCTTACTGCAGAACTAATTTGTTTTTAAATCAGTGAAGAAATTTTGTTTTCATCAGTTGAGGCTGTAAAGATGACTTTGATACTATTTGAAAGTTCACAAAATATCGTTTGATAGAATGTGAAAAGTGATGAAAGTTCTATTATTCAGTTTAATAAAGAAAGTTCTACAATCCTAAAGTGAATACGTGCAGTTAAAGGTGATCTCAAGTGAAAATTTGTATCGATGCAAATGAATGGTACTGTTGAATGATAACAACTTCTGTTTAAATTTCTTTGATATCTTGTGTTATTCTGGAGTTATCCACTATACTATATGATTGACTTCTGATGTTATTATGTTTGACAAATGCATAGAAAGTATACCAGGTCGATTATGTTTCAAAGAGAAATCTAATTAAAAGCCTTTCTAAACATCATTCAATTTACAACCTTCAAAGATCAGATACACCTATATTCCCATATATCACCCTTGTAATCTGCATACAAAGTTATGTCATCATTTGGCATTTAAAATCAGTGGATGACTTGAAAACGAAATGAGATACCAAAAATTTTAAAAGAAGAATCCTTATCTTTTGACAGTACTGTTCGTTTGTATCAATAGAAATATTCTATTCGATTCAGTTCACGGTTAAATCGTCCCAAACTTTTAAGATCCTCAACCACAACCAAATTCACAGCTTCTAATATGAGTTGCTTTTTAGTTTTTATGTTGTTCATAAGAGTCAGTTCTAAAATCAAACAAAAATAAGTTTATGCAGAATTGGTTTTTATTCTTTATTTTTTACATCAGTATAGAATATTACAACACAGGCTACGTTCTACTGTACCTTCAAATAACCATGCAACACTGCTGGATTGATGCCATAGGAGCAAAAGTGAATGACAGCACCACGGCCATTACATAAAGACATGGAACTAGACTGAAAAACCTACAATACAGTTTACTGATTATGCTACTTACAAATTCTTAATTCTTTATTTGGTCAGGTGGAAGAAATAGTCCTCGCAAGAAAGCACCAAAATCAGCAGCAGCAGGTGAAAAGAAAGCGAATGGAACAAAAGAAGGGAACGGTGCAGATGATCAGGTAATTTATCTGTTGCTCATTTGCATAGGTTCAAGACCTTTAAAAATCTCAGTATAGAATTTTGTGTTCTATTTCTTTGAGTTAAATGACTTGCAAGTAGCAAGCTATTTTGCTCTTATCATACCATTGGACTTTCATGAAATCTTCAACATAATTAGAACAAGACGATTTTGCTCTTTCTTAAGAATTCAAGCAAAATTTTGAATAGTGTTCAAGGACAAATCCAGGGTTGGTATAATTGTTGATAAAATAATAGAGTACACTGTTGTAAACAGTGTTTAGTCCTTTTTTGCAACTGTTTCTCTCTTTTCTCTCCGCATTGCGTTTCTCAATCTGTGAAATGAGCGAAATGACATCATTGTCTATGACGTCACTGTGCTTCGACCTGAGCAAAGCTGCCAAATGTGTTGATGCTTCTCACACACTGCTAGCATCCTTATCGTGCACTCTCACAAGATACCAAATGGCAACGACATTTGGCCTAACTTATGAACAATCTTTCTCGTTTGCTTGTTTGTTTGTTTGTTTGTTTTCAATTTGTTTCGAGTGGGCTTGTCAGCATTTCTAGCTACTGAAAGCTAATTTAGGCCCACTGTATTTATGGCAGTTAGGGATCACAACAAATCACAATTGGTGTTCGGCAGTTTGTAAGGTTGCTGTTTGACGTTGTAGAACAGTGTTGAAGATGAAGGCTCTTTTATTAAAAATTTCGAGCCTGATTGCAATCGTGCCCAAATTTATTGGAAGATTGACCAAAACATAGATTTTCCGCAGGTAAGAGCCTCCCTTCCCCAATGTCAATGTTGTTGCAAAAGATTTAAAGTAAAATCAGTTCATAAACCATCTGATCATGGAAAACTAAAACATTGACACAGCGGGAGGGGTTTGAAAGGAGCTAAGGGCTAAAAATTTAAGATATAGTATTTGGGCCTTCTAGTAGCTGTCCAGTAACCTTTTGGCTACGATTACGATTTGATTTAATAGGTAACAAAGTTTTCGATTTTCAGCTTTAATTATCTTAGTCAGCAGCAGCAGATGAAAGAGCGCTAATTTTCCTAGTCACTATTTCATAATTTTCCTAGTCAATAAGTTAATTTTCTTATTCACTAAAAAGTTTTGGACACTATAGATAATGTCCAAATTTGAAAATTGTTTCGAAACTTGTTAATGAGATTTTAAAAGCTACTTTGGAAGATCTTAGTAAGGAATAATCAGATTTACATTTAGTGCATTGAAGATTTAAGAAACTCATTGGAAAGTTTGCCAGGCCAGGCCAAACTGTGTGCCAGGCCTGGACGACCTAAGTTTTTTATAAAGAAAATGCATGCTTCTTTGAAAGACAGGGGAACAGAAAATTGTATTCAAAAGTAAACACAAAGCATCAGTAGTCTTAGGATGACTCTATGTGAAAATTTACTGAATGGGCTAGTCTTTATGCAATGTTTCTTATCTTTCCAAAATAATCTTGAAAGTAACAGTTATATTTGTAAATAAAGCCTCAGGAAAAGCGTTCCTTCAGACGTGCAAGAAACTTTGAGAAAGGCTGAAAAACTGAAATATTATGTCTAAATTAAAATACACCTACACAATAACAGTGCTACATCATAATATTTTCCTCGTCCTGACAAAAACACTAACATGAGAATTTTAACATCACAACTTAGATTTCAAAGTGAAAACAATTAAACTTCATTTTAAAGTATTTGGAAAATAACACGAAAGTAACTCATTGGGAATCGTCAAAGATTTAACTGTGCTTGCTTTATTATGAGAATCAGTGCAGGACATCCGGCAGTACAAAATAGCTTTGAGTTTTAGTTTATGCAAAAACAGCTTTATTCTTCTTGAAATTGTAATGAAATGTCGATAGAAGGATGAAATTTAACCTATGTCAGCATGAAGGCTAACTTTAGAAGATATCAAGATATTTGTGTACCCATCTTAACAAAATTGATTGATTCCACGTTTTGAAAGTTGGTTGCCAGAGTTAAGTAGAGGCATGGGTGAAAGGAAACAAAATGTTTATTCGCAAATCATACCTGTGTCTTTATCATTGCTGCTTTCTGCCTTTTCCTGCCTTCCTTTGCAGCCCTACCTCAGCTGCTCGACTCTTTGCTTCAATCAAGTTTGCAATGGCCTACGCAAACGAGGACAGACTCGCTTTTACAGAGAAACTGAAATCAGGCCATTGCAAACTTAGAACTTTCAGCATTGGCTCACATTCTTGGATTTTGGTGAAAATACGTGCACGACAACCTAAGATGTCTTCTTTCAACTAAACTCTGAGATTTTTGCCAACAAAAATGTCCCAAAATTTAGAATATTAAAAGTTTCATTTTAACAGAATGTTTATGAATTGTTTACCTATCCGAGAGATAAATTCCTTAAAGACCCATTACTAACCATGATCCTATGCGCGCCGATTGAAAAGCAAGACAAAGGGGATTTAGGCCAAAAAGGACTTTCAGATAACACGAAAGTCGCCTTTGGCGTCACAAAGGATCATGGTTAGCAATGGGTCTTTAATAGTGGTTTCTTGTATCAGAACTTTAAAATGCCAAACTAATCAAACTTTCCTTGGTTTCAGAAGCATATCAGGTCACCAAATAGCATTGAGTTAAGCGGACGGAAATGTTAATTTACCACTGCAGACTACAGTGCTCAAATTCATTAACCCGTCCCATAGTAAGATCAAATTGCGTTGCTTTAATGAAGAGATTACACTCCAGATCAAAACTAGAATCGATCTACTTAAAATTTGAAAGCCAGCCCCCCGTCATTTTCTTGCAAACTACAATTGCAATATTCATTTCGAAATTAATTTAATTTGGTTTTCAGCATAGTTGGAACGATTACCAGCCAGGTCACTGGAGGTTGGAAGTTTGCCATGTCTGGAATGTTTCATTCATATATTTGGTGCAATGCTCTTCGTGTTTTACCAAGAATTTGAACCACTACTGAAAGTCCCCTTAGATTGTAAGGTTTAGAGTACTCTACAACCTTGATGTTTACTGCCTCTACCCGACAGAGCAGAAACTGCGCGCGCATACGTGAAAACTCGTAACTTTTAGCCCCCTTAGCTCCCTACAACAGATCCCAAAATTAGGCAACACCTGATATTTACTTCCTAGGGCCTTGAGCTCTCGATTTATCATTTCAAAAAGCTTATCTGTCCAAACACTTCCTTATCTCAGATTGGTCGATGACGTCATTTTACGCAGTTTCTGCTTTGTCCCTCTATCCTCGTTAATATTTCAAAATAAGGTTTTTTGATGCCTTTCTATTGTAAACAGGTGAAAATAGAGTAAAAACATGCTCGGGATATCCTCTATCAAAAGAAACAGTTTCTTAAGTTACTTTTTCCCAGTATTGGAGTTTCTTGATTTTGGCGATATGAGAGCTGTGTTTCTTATGATATGTTGCTTTTAAGAATAAAAAAGAGTACTGCAGTATTTTTGGTAACGGATACTTTTACGGAACCTCACAAAGGAGTACAAAATGCTACACCTAGAAACTTCTGAGCTAATTTTGAGGTATTTTGTGACAGTAAAACCAAAGGCATTGCTTCAAAACACATTTGCAAACCCTCTAATGACAAGGCAGACTTTTCTAACCAGATTTCCTACCTTATCTTGTTTTATAAACCTAGTTATGCTTTTAAGACTAAGTCTCAATCTACCCCCAGCAGTTGCATCACAAAAACAATTTTTCAAGATTCTCCTTAATCGAATTAAGATGAACAACCGATGCATTGTAAATTGTATCAGTTTTATATATAATTTAATCATAAACAATGAAAATGAGGTCAACCTAAATTCGAAACATCCATTTTATTCTATTAGGTTATCTGTTAGGTTATGTATTTCTTAAAATTGGTTAACAATAAGATATTCCGGAAATTGGGATAATGTTTAGTTTATAGATGTACCTTGATTTGCATTATGTCTGCATGATGAAATGCTACATTTTAGGTATGTGTAAGATAGGCAGATAAAGTCAGCTAAGATTTGTTTTACCTATGAGAGGCATTGGAATAAGGTCTTTTGTGCATCAACACTAATTTCTTGCTGCAAAGAGCCAATGCCACCCAGGGTCTTTTGCGGGGAATCAGGGCCGATAACGGCCAGGACTGCATAGAGGGCGAAAAACCGAAATTTTCCGACGACAAACCCATCAACAACAACAGCAACAACAATAGTTGTAGGAACATATGTTAAATTTATACATCATATGACCGATATAACTCCTCAGTAACTAAAATTTGGCCACATTTCGCTATCCAACCTTGAAATCAACACAATTAGTGAATATCAATCAAGAATATGCCATTAATTCAATAATTTCTGTTGGAATGTATGTTTTAACACTAATAAATTCGTATTTTTATGCATTATTTCCTGTCAAAATCCTCCAAAACAAGTCATTTAAATCATAAAGATTCCGACAAGAGAGCAAAATTTTCCGACAAATGGTCTCCTGTGGGGGGGGGGGGGGGTCCGACAAATGGTCTCCTGTGGGGGGGGGTGTGCAATGGTGAATAGGCTTCTCTATAGTCATGGGTTTTGTGGACATGATTTGTGTGTTGACCATGTCAAAAATACCTGGCCTAAATGTTCTTAGATGAATAAATGTATTTCGTTACCTTGATTGTCTTCAATTCATTGCATATCTTCTCTTTCTTGTTTGGGAGCCGATGCCGATGAGTCGTTGAAGGCTGCGTCGATCTGGGAACTAGTTCTCAGGTCATAATTTTCAGAGCGTGGTACAATTTGAAATTTAGGCCCATATCAAGAGCAAATGCATCGGCTCCTAAGCAAGACAGAGAAGATCAGCAATAAACTGAAGACAAGCAAGGTAACGAAATACATTCACGGAATATTTAGGCCAGGTGCAACGCACAAATCGTGTTTACAATACTCATGCTGTAATTAGGACAAAGAAAACACTTAAACATAGCATTGTTTCCTTGGATATCCCTTGTTCACGGCGCATATGCAACTTCGATTTAAGCCACGTATTTTAGATTTACTGCTCTTTGCAAATTCAAGCTTTTAACCTTATCATGAATCCTGTAAATGACAGAATGATTTTTAATTTTCGTTTTTCTTATAGGTTCCACCAATTGTCGATGAACTTGCAAAGAGAAAAAATTCAGTGTTAAGAGCAGCATCTGTTATTGGTATGGCACATGAACAAGAAGAATCCATCACCTTTACACCGAGACGAGTGTGGGTTGCACAACAGACAACAGTAAGTATTCTTTCATAACAAAAACAGATTTTGTAATACAACAGCAATAGTTTCTTTAATTGACACCTCAATTCAATGCAGTTGGCGACTGCAGACAAAGGAAATTCTCTCAACCAGTAAATCAAAACAAACACGGCCGTAAAAGTTGCCTCGAAACCAGTAGGGCAAACTCTCGCCTTGTGCAAGTGAAAGGTTGTTTTTAAGAGAAGTGATGTGCCTACGACGAAAGAAGAAGGGTAAATCTAAGCTCTCTCTCGTGGATTTGTTTATTTGATTTTGAAGCCGAGGAGGAGACATTATTATTCTCAAGTTTTTAGGGCATAAATGAAGCAATTGCCACACAGATCCTGAATTTCATGGCAAAAGAATTGAATAAAGTGACATATGATGGCTGTTTGTTTCTCGTCTCTGTTCCATTTTATTCACTGCCATCTTGATAATCGCCTCCACCACAGCTTAAATTTAGTTCCCTGTACCAAATTAGAGTGAATTTCTACCCAAGCAATATTGCACTTTAGATTTTCAATTTGAGCCATTCGTGTGTGCCTTTATTTTTACCGTTTGGTGATACAGCCATACACAAAAGTCATCAACTTATTTTGCTTTTCGCATATGACTTCACCAATCATCCTGTCTTTGACTTTCTGATTAAGAATAAATTTTTCTTCCTTTAAGACCGACCTCCTGATTGCAAAAGAGGTTCGCCGACAGAGATATGGATACGAGGTTGACTTTGCTGACTACAAGCCACCGTTCCAGAAATATGTCTCTGAACGTGCTGCTGAGCTAGAGGCTGAAGAGGAGGCGAAATGAAGAAGAGGTTACTAACACTGATTGCTGGTGACGCTTCATTCTTTTGTGAATTGCATCGTCGCAGTCTTGGGGGCCAGAAAAATAAATTTTCTAATCCTAGAGATTGAAAATCGGGAAGTAGCTGGCATTATGCTTTTTGTCAACAACAAACTAGAATTCGGTGGTAAAATTAAGCGAAAACGTAGTGAAGAGTTTCTTCAATGCAGCCATGAACGGTAGCTATTTCAAAATATTAATAAGAATTTTAAGTATTGACATGATCATTTTATGATATTCGTATTGCAACGCCCAAAGTAACGATATAGGTTTCTTATAAAGCGTTTTCTTATATAAGAAAGTATTTTTTGTGTGTGACGCAGTACCTCAAAGACTTGCTTGCAGTTTTGGCACCAGGGGGGCCAAAGGGGTTTACAGCCTCCTGTCATATGCATCTGTCCCCCGTCGGAGGAAATTTTGGGTTCCTGACGGATGAAATTGGGCAAAATGATGTACAAAAAGTGCATTGTTAGCCATTTTAGCCCCCCTATCAGAAGCTCCAGCCCCTCTGTCGGAAGATTTCTGGCGCCACACCTGCAAGCCTGTTAACCAGACAAATTATGGGCTGGATAACTAGCCTGCATGTAGACTCTGATCAACTTACCGACAAATGGCGGACATTTAGTCATCTGTCTATCTCTATTTTTCTGCTTGTTTTGATCATCAATCTACTGAATTGGCTGCATCTAGATTGCCCGAGCCCCCTTTAAGGTCAGTTTCTAATTTTACAAAAATTTCAACAGCCATCTGCTCAACTTGAATAGCTGAAAACACGGGTCTCCATGGCATGTACATACTTCTAAAGTTGAGATGGTTAGGGGCCTTGTTTTTTCAAGACTTGGATTTTTGGCTGAAACTTTCCTTGTTCAATTTCTTTTGCCAGACTCTCTGAGCTTCTGGTTATTCTTAGAATATTCTTAATTTTAGATAACAAATTTTAGCCTGATATATATACAAGGGGCACTCTTATGACAAAATAACGTGGAAAGGGTGACCCAAAAGGAGGATCATGTGCTAATCCGGAAAAGGCAGGGAGGCTCGGAAAGAAAGGCAGACTCGGAAAAAGGTCGTGCAATGACACAAACAAAGCGTATGTCTGAACATCTCGCCTACAGGTAACTGAAGTAAAAGCTGCCCAGGGATACGAGACAGGCCGTGGCAAGTTTATAATAAATAGTTTCCAATCAGTTAGAACCAAGCAGGCTTTATTTTTGAAATGTGAAAAACTTTGTGACTTCGGAAAATAAACCGGGTGAGTAAAAAATATTGCGGATGTTTGAACGCCTGTATCTTTTCAAACAATTCTGTAGATCTCTATGAACTGATAATGTTTGTGTAGTTAACACTCAAACTTAGGTATAACAAGTTAATCACTCACAATTGTTTGGATTGTTGTCAAATTATAAGCAATTTTTAAATATGTATCTTTTCAAAGCCCTTGGAAAAAGACCTGAAATTCTTGATTAAACCTGCTAAAAGTTTAGATTCACAGCTGTCAAAATCGAGCTCTCATAATTTTTTTCTCATACAAATCTTGCTGGGCAAATAGAGAGGAATGTGCGTAATTTAATACACTTGATAAAGCAATTTTTAGTATCTATTTTCTGATTTAAGACTTGCTTTCAAGGATTTTTTTAGAAGAAAACTGACAGGACGCCACACCGTCAGTGGTTGTTATTGCTTCATGCCAAAGCTTCAGTGGCCAAAAACGGTAATTTTCCTGTTGGCAACCTTTTTCCGGTGTAAAGCTTTGTATATTGTCTTGTATTGGACATTTTCCGTATAATGTAATGCATTGTTCCTCCAACGTCTAGTTAAAGGCCCACGGTCACCCATGATCCTTTGTGGTCTGAGAGATCCATAATTTTGTAGTAATTAGCCACCTTAAACGCTTAGGCGTAGGATGGATCTGCACTCAAGACGGCTCACTTGTCAAGGGCCTGTTCCTATTGAGGCGAACCAGCCCGCTTATCGGGCTGGAGCTCTTTGCCGAGGTCTCGCTTCATCCATACCTCCAAAACAAAATTTGCTGTCTGTTCATATGACCTGCTTGGCAAGGTTCCACTGAAGCGCTTGCGAGATCTTGCTGGGCGGAAGCAGAGCTCGATGCACATTCCTCTAATATATGAACACTCCATATTTCTGCTACCGATGCTAAAATTTCTTCACTGGTCATGGCTGTGTCCAACTTCAAATGAGAAATTTAGAAGAATGTTGTTGAGGAACAAGAAAAATTGTAAATTTGTATATTTTTAAAGTTTTGCATATCATTCGTAACAAATATTATTCTCTTTCGCTGTTGTATTATTTAAACGTTTCTCTGTAGGTTTTTGAAATAAAGTATTTGTTACCCAAGATAACATGGGTAGAACAACTTCACAAAATTTAAGTTACACAAATAGAACTATTTGTTTGGTTACATGATGTCTCGATTTCGAAAACGTCGTCTGGAAAATTATGTCCGTTGAGCCATGGGAAATTGATGGCGCAGGCGTGCTTGTATGCTTCTGCGGAGGAAGTTTCTATGCTCCTTTGTAGGAGGTAGTAAGAGAAAAAGGGACAGTTCTCAAAAGCATGAGAGGATTTAATGTTTGAAGATTGGAAATATCCCCGGGGGGGGTACTTCACTTTGGGTAAGACGGGGATGTGCGCCAGTTTTGGGTAGTTTTTGGCCTGAAAATTCTGGGATTGGGGTATCCTTTTACTGGAAAATTTCTGTGATTGGGGTATACTTTCACTCGGAATTTTCTGGGATTGGGGGTTACTCAAAATTCTGTAATGGGTGTTGAATGAAAGTACAACTGGATAAATTTTCGAGCAACACGTGGTCAGTTTCAGGTGAACTGATTTCAAGTATTTTTGTGTTGAAAAACGTCCTCAGATCAGAAACTCGTTCCAATGGCCACTTGGAACCAAAATAACCGTTCCGAGCCCTCTATCCCTTATCCTTTTGACGTCGAATTGCTTTTGTTACTTCTTCGATTGGGTATCAATATCTGACAAATTTTCTGGGATTGGGTATCAATATCGGACCAAATTTCTGGGATTGGGTCGTAACAGAAATCCTTGCGGCGCACACCCCCGTATGAATTTATAGTGAAGTACCCCCCCCGGGGAAATATCATTCCTCCCCAGAAACATACAACGACTTCTGTGACGTCCAACTACTTTTGGTCGAGAAATTACGAGTGAATGACCAAAACGGATTACAAATTTTGCGCTGCTTCAATATCTTGATGCCCAAAACTTTTGTATATTTATGAGTCGTGCTTATTTTCGAAGCCTCGATGGCACGTCCCCGACTTATTTTTATGAGTCGTGCTTGAAGCTGGCAAAACTTTAACTGCAGGTAAACGCTTGGAAGAACAGTCAGCAAATTTTCATTATATTTGCAATGCAGCAAAAATGCATTAATTACAAAACATGTTCAAACAAAGAATGATGACAAAATTTGAATTTGAAATCAAGATACTGCACTACCTGAAGTCTGACAGCTCTTTAGCCGTACGGTTTGCCTCAGCCATATCGACATCGAGGTACCCTGATTGCTATCTTCATTGTTTCCATCTTGAAAGTTATAAACAATATAATAAAAACAAATTATATAGATTTTTATTAAAAAGTGCTGATAAATAGGTGTTCTTTGATATTTCACTTTTAAAACAACCTGCATTATGACAACATTAGCATTAACGAACCATTCATAAATAAAAAGGCGATTCGTGATAAATCATCTCCTTAATCACCAAATCACACGATCACTCTATCACTTTATAATTCATTTTATCGAATAATCAATAATGCATAACCTCTCTAGGGTCCTCTCCGTTTAGCCTGGTTTTCTTTCTACGTTCAGCATTTTTTTACAAAAAGTGCATACGTTAAATTAGGATTTCCTTAATCTTTCACCTTTCTTCTGTCTGGTTAATGTTGATTGTAGCATATTTGGAAGACACAGGGACAGCTGTTTCTGAAGCAGCCATTTATTTTGATTTTCTCGCATCAACAGCAGCAACCACTTGTCAGATTGACCCGAACAATGACTCAAACTTAGTTTAGGGCTCAAATCTTTACATGGGGGGGGGGGGGTGTAAAAGGCTATTATATTTTTCTTTGAATTAAAGTGCTTGAAAGGAACTTTGGGTAATTTGCTATAAACCTGCCATCGCAATTTTTGATATCTTGATTAATTTCAAAATGGCGGCATCAATTAATTTTGAGACTGTGACGTAATCATATTTCTAAATTCTAAATCAGAAGAGCTACAGATTGAAAATTTTCGCAATTTTGATATAAGGAAAGCTACCGATTTTCAAGATTTTGGTATGAAATATAAGGTCGCGAAAACTTTTTCGAAAACTTGGTACAAGGTCGGGTATACTTTTTCAAAACTTGGTTTAAGGAACGGGTATTACTGCTCCATAACGAACGTTCGCAAAAGGGCGGGAAAACACGTTGGAAGTTAATCACGTGATCTACCCTTGTGCTCCCTTTGGTAGAACTATAATCTGTCTCAAATTAGATGTCGCCTCCAAATGCCCGCGAATAACAACGATAGAAGTATTTTACAAAGGAATTTCGCGTTATCGCAAATCTAAGGTGACATCTAATTTGTGATGGACTTTAATATTTTTCACTTGATATCCTCAGTTTCTCGTTTCAAAATACAAACAACACATTTGATAGATTTATCGTCTAAATCACTACCACATGATTTTCCATGGCACAAAGCTTCGATAGCACTTAGCGTTGATGCCTTCCCATCATACGCAGGAACCTTCAGTTTTTCAGCCTCTCTATCAACACAGATATTTTCGCTTCTAAGATGATTCCAGTTTTCTGACATCACGTAGCCATGGTAAACTACGGACCAATCAGCCGGGCATTGAGATGTACCTTGAAACATCAGGACGGTTTCTACATCCGTAACGAGACATGATACGCAAGGAACTTCACCTCCGTGTAATTCGTTCTTGTTTTTGAATGGAGAATGGTGTCTGACTCTGTACTTCACGCTGTATTCCGGTGTCATGAATTGAAACTGCGGGAAATGATGAAAACCTGGGATCTTCTGTTTGCGAGGTCCTTCATGTAATTCTGAGCATTCGTATTTAGGATCCATTTTCATGTAGTCGATCGTAGTACGGCCTGTGGAAAGATAACAATAAAAGGAGTTTAAACTTTATCTGAACAATCCGTTGTTTTTGAAAGTTACATTGCATTGTATGAGCCTGATTTTCTAGAAGCGCATGCTGCCATTCGAAAGCGAGTTGGTATTCTAGAGTGTCGCGTTTTGAGAATTGCTTCAAATAACAAAGGAAAGTAAGGACTCAAGTTGACAAAAGTTGACAGCTTCTACAAACGTTGATAACATGACTATTTTAGATAATTCGTCGCAAGAAGTCTGCTTTCGAAGAAGTGCTGATCGAGGGGCATTTCACTCCCAAAAATCTCGTACACCTTTGGCAAAAATCCTTTTATTTTCAAGAAAAATCCATCGAAAATCCGTATAAATCCTTTTGTCCTGAAAAAATCTCGCAGGCTTTTTCCAATGAGTGAAGTGCCCCTCGGTGCTGATGTTGACACTTCGAAAGAAATCCTGACTCCAAATATTGACCGTACGACTATTTGTCAACGGAAATCAACCCAGAATTTGTTTCATTTCCTATCCTTTATCGGCAGTTAGTTCAGTAATTTTCTTCAAAATCCCATCCCATTGCTCCTTATTGTCTGCGTAGTTGTTCTTGGTTAAATAGTATTGGGTACGATCGTACGCTGCCTACGCTATTCGTAAAGGTCAAGGCAATGCATGAAGAGCCAGGGTTTCAAACCAACAAAAAGCAGATAGGCATGGCTCTACTGATGTAAAATCTTGAACTGGCTTCCTGGCTCATTGACTCTTTTAGCACCTGGTTATCACGAACCAAGCATAGCTTGTAATAAGTAGAATCTGCTTTGCGATATTGATTAGCTCCGACGAGCTTCGAAGGAAATGATGGATACTTTCGTCTTTACCAACAAAGCTGTTTGAGGCGAGGTTCCTCTTCATTGTTTGAGGCGAGGCTAATGAGTGATCAAACATCCTTCTGGCGACCTTCTTTATTCATTTCTCAAGGTTTTTCAACCATCAATTAAAACAGGCGGTAAAAGCTCTGTGGCAACCATTTACAACATTTGTGTCCTCTATTTACCCCAGGGGGGACTCCCTATTAGTAAGTGACGGGGGGGGGGGGGGTTCAGACATTTTTTGGGTTTGTAAAACGTTGTCTAGTATACCTTTGGGTACGCGATTTGGAGCATAATCGGTATATTTTTGGGGTTGCTGATGAGAAAATTTGACAAGGTGAGTGCTAGGCTGAGTTTTTCACCAAAATATCGCAGGGCAGTTGCCGAAAATGCAGCATAGGTTTCAAATCTTGAAATTTGCGAAAAAAGGCGGGTGTAAAATTCAATGGCTATTTCTTTTAACTGAATGACTTGAAAGAAACTTTAGCCATTTTTCTATCATTCTACCGTTGGACTTTGAATATTTGTCGAAATTACAGCCTATTTTACATTTCAGCTCATTTTATGACGTGACGTCATCAAATTTCCAAATCGCAAACCAGAAGAGTGAACGAGTTTTGCTTGATACCATATTGTAGGCATCCATAAACTATGGTTTTCTTGAAAATTATTTGATCTTTTGTCAACAGGTTTAGAAATTACGATCGTTTTAAGTTTTTTTCGAAAATTTTCTTGAATTCTTAAAAAATAAGAAAAACACGGTAATTCTGAAAATATCGAAGATTTTAGGAAAGTCCAACGGCAGATTTACTTTAAAATAGTTCAAGTTTCTTTGAAGCCGTTCAGTTCAAAGAAATAGGTCATAGAATTTTACACCCAGTATTTTAAAGATTTGAAACCTATGCTCCGAAAATGCTATAAAACCTTTAATTTTCATGTACCTTGAAGCTATGAGTATATTTTTGGGGTCTACAAATGTCCTAATTTCAGTATATTTTGGGCTGAGTATATTTTTGGGGTCTAATATTTCCTAAATTTAGTATATTTTTGGGTTTTTCAAAAATTTACTGTGTCTGACCCCCCCGTCACACACCAATAGAAGTCCCCCCTGGGCTATTTACCTGAACAAACCGCTTTCTCCAGTCTCCTCTATCAAATGTCGAACTATTCTCTACAAGAATGTCTAACTAGTGGCGGAGTTTCATTTCTTACAGGGGTAAAATTGTGGATTTTACAGAAGTGAACGACGTCCTTTTCCTTGTTGCAAATGGGGGAAGAAGTCTCCGAGATGATGTTTCTATTACGCTACATTTGGGAATCTGCATTCTGTCCTTATTGATTGAAGACACCACTGCGCACCAATCCACTTCAAATGCAAATAAATACTAATTTCGACGCAGAACTTTCTGGACAACGGCTCTGTTGAGAAATAAAACAGACAAAAATGAAAGAATTATCAGAGCATCTTACCATGTTTGAGTTGTGATACTGCTTTCAGGTCTGGACATGAAGATTTTCCAAAACGCAAAAAAGTAACATTCTTCACTGGAATAACTTCGACAGTTCTTTTACTCCTGCCTGCAAATGCGGACTGAAAATTGTTGCCAAATAGTTGACCATATTCTTGCTTCTGACATGGGCAGTCTCTGCCATCACGTCCCGCAGGGCCGTCCCTGCCTGGAAGACCTGAAAGTCCATCACGTCCGGGTGGCCCTTGCGCCCCTGGTGGCCCTGAATGACCACGTTTCATTTTTGTGAGTTCAGCACATCTGGTATTCAGGTCAGATAGCCTGAAAGAGAAGATTAATTTCATTTGGTATTTCTTGTGACAGAAAAGTATGCTTTTTCATTTAAACACTTTTTTTGTTTTTTATTTTGAATTTATTTTGAGTGGGCTTGTCAGGATTTCCAGCAACTGAAAGCTAATTTAGGCCCACTGTGCATGCCGCAGCCAGGCATGGTGCAATCTCAGACCGGCTTAAAAATCAAATCTGGTCTTGACTAAAAAGATGGATTCACATTGCAGCTATTAAAACGAGAGAAAAATTTGACTTTAGTTGCCTTTCCCTACCCATTTATCGCAACAACAGCAACGACAACAGCAACAACGGTGACAACAACAACATTCTACATTTTTGGTCAAACTGGGACTTACGGATTTTCGTATAAAAATGAGACGGAAAGGAACACATGCACAGTACTCTCAAACGAGGCTACAGCATAGACTCAGAAGCGAGGCAAGCAACCTTCAGAGGTTGCTGCAGTGAAACTCATGGAAGCTAATTGATCCTAAAAATGAGGAACTTTTGGTTCATAATAAAAGGTTTGTCAATGCTTGGGTTGAGAAACATTCATCAAGATACTTGAAGCTTTTGTTCATGGCTAACATCTCTAAAAACTCGAATTTTGTTAGAGGTGTTTTAGGATCGAAGGTACGAGCTAGCAACTTAGACCCATCAACCATTACCTGGGGCACTCAGCTTTTGGACAGTGTTGCTATGGTTTCGATATGCAAACATGAAATCGAGGCTGTGAAAGTCAACGACTCGCAGTTTGAGTTTGAGAGTCCATCAGTCTTTCAAAAGGGATAACTAAGAATATGCAATCAGTCTAGCCTTTCTCATCAGTTCAACCACTTCAGTGTGAACCCACATCAATGGACATTATTGCCTGTTGTCTATTCACGCACACAGTGCCATACCAAAGGCTCTTTTGCAATACAACACAAAACACTGGCTGAAATGGATGAATCTGAGGCCCCGTCCACACGTATACGTTTACGTTTTGTAAACGCATAGAATATTTTCCGTCCACACTGATCCACTAATCGTTTATGGAGCGTTTTAGCCTGTCCACACGTAAACGCCAAAACAATGGGAAATGCATGATGAGAATGACATCTATGACGTCATCGTTTACAAAAGTATGCGTTTACGACCGTCCACATGAAAACGCGAAAACATTGTTTTAACTAAACCGCAAATGATTGGTGAATATGAAGTCTGTGACGTCAACGTTTACGAAAGTATGCGTTTACGACCGTCCACACGGAGACGTGAAAACAGCGTTTTCAAAAGTATCCACTTTGGAAAGCGTTTTCGAATGTATGCGTTTAGGATAACTTGAAACGCCGTTTACGTGTGGACGCAAGGTGTAAACGTATTAGAATGTATGCGTTTACAGACGTAAACGTATACGTGTGGACGGGGCCTGAGCTGCACACTAAGTAAATAAATTAATGTAGAGACAAACTCGGATAAAGTTTAGTTTAACTTATTATTCCATCTTACAATGCGCGGATAAACAATGCAGGTCTACACAATAACAAAGTGAATCACGCACGCATTGCAGTTCAATGGCAGGCCTTACCACCCACATAGGGAAGTTACAGTAACATCAAAGGCCCATCTCAAAGCTGCAGTACTAGCTAATGATATACAAGTTTGCGAGTATCAAGGTGGAAGGTCGAGGCAACCGAACAAACATGTGTACAACAACAACAAAGTAAAAGATTAAACAACACGTGCGCACCTCACACCTAAAAAAGGCCTGGGACCTACACCATCACGGTTGGGGTCTAAGGAAAGTTTCTGTGATCGGGGGACTTGATCTGGCATGCGTGCAAGAAATTCCTTGATCTGAACTGTCTGAACATAATGTGGGAATGTCTTTCTCTGACCTAACTAATATTACGTTATTGTAATGTTTTACTCGATAAGATTTGACACATCCTGACGAGGACTAAAACTTACATCTGCAGTTCAAGTATCATATTTGGCTAAGTTCTAGCACCCGCTGGGAAAGGAACGGGGTCCCCAAAACCTCAAACGATCCGTCCATGCTATTACTTCACTATGCTTTAATGCACGAGGAGAAATATCAGGTATAACCACAACCTAAGGCCTAAAGCCATTTTTAAGACACCTCAGGCTGATTTCGTTGAGAAATGGTACCCTCAGATAAGAAACTCCTTTGAGTTATGAAAGAAATTTTGGTAAGTTTACATGGAAACTAGACAGGCTGTTTTGAAAGAAATGGTTTCTATTTTGCGGGTTCTTACTGTATTTGTGCAACGTAAAGACGATATTTCACTTGACATAAATTGCGCATCTTACGATACAAATATAAGTAATTTCGATAGTATCAATTGATTGTTTCCAGCAGATGAATAAAAGCAAACAAAGTATTTCTTTAGAGCAAAGAAAGCTCACTTCAGACTAATGTTGCATCAGTCGATAAATGATCAGATTTCAGTAAATTCTCAAATGACTGCGGAGAGATTTAGCTTAATCTTTGCAAAATTACAATCCAAACATCGGACAAATCAATATCAATACTGATTTTTAGTGATTATCAAACTCACGCGATCCTTTTTGCAAAAAGCATGCCAACGAAACAGACCACGAAAATGGACTTGCCCAAGTCGTCTTGTAAGAAAGACTTGAACAAGTCCACCAAGAAGAGGAATAGGTGGGATGAGTGCTCCATTTGGTAAAAGAAGAAAAGCCATGAAATCACTCGAAGTACGAAGAATCTTACACACAAACTTCTTTAGTTTCTCTGTTTTAACCCAAAGTTAGAGAGCTAAACTTCAGTAAATAAAATTTAGTAGAATACTTCAACTTTGGTCAAAACAAAGAGAACCTTGTGATGACTCACGGGACATTTTCTCTTATGGTCTGTCAATTGTTAATTCTCAGACCAGCCTGGCCTGGCTGGCCTGAACATATTTATCGAGACTACTAATTTGCCCGACGAAGATGAGATTGACATAATTTATCATTCACTCAATCGAGCGTTCCTCATGAGAATGACAGAGATGTCAATCGATCGAGACTCCTTCGTAGAATAGCTCAAAGGTTTATAAAGTTTCCTGTGGCTATCGTTGTGATGTGAAAATTAATAAAGTTGAACTGCCAGTTGGCTGGTCAGGAGTAGACTTGTTTCAAGTCTATTCCGTGGTATATTAGCACTCAGAAAAATAATTACCTCTGCACGCCCCCCCCCCCTCCCGCAGAAGTAACTATGTTCCTTAGTATTGATATACTGCGGAATAGAATTGCAGCAAGTCTAGGTCAGGGGAGTGTAAGCGACCATAGAATTTTAGGCATATTGTAGTTTGTGCAAACAATCTTGAGGAGAGACCAGGAAGCTTTATGAATTGAACATTCACGAGGCATGAAAACCACGACATTAGGGCACCGTTATGCGAAAACAACCAGTAATAACTGTTAAAATCCTTGAAAACGAATGAATAAAAAAACGGTTTATAACCATGGAAATAGTGAAACCATCATGATCCATAAATTTGTACTGCCATATATGGTATGACAAATGTATTTCTTGAAGATAACATATAATGCAAAGATTAGTTACCTTCTTGTATCGGATAAGGCGCTTGTTTGAGATCTGGTCTTTTCAAAGAAGCTTAGCTGTCGTTTCCGAGACTTCTTGTAGAAAGATTGGTAAGGGAATGCGAGAGATCAGTACAGATAAGTAGTAGGGAAATCAGTACAGATAAGTAGTAGGGAAATACCACAAGGTACGTCTTTCGTTAAAGATACCTTAAGATCAAATGCTACGAGTTCTTGAGTGTTGCGAAGACGATCCGCCCAGCAATGCGAAACCTGAGGGGTCTTAGAGGGTATCTAAGGGTTTTGTCGCAACTTTGCTGGAAGGGTAACGGGCCAAACTGCCATTCCACGTATCGTTAGGCTGATTTGTGTAACGAGAGATTAGCTCACATGTAAAACTTGCAGCTAAACGGCTTCAGGTCCGTGGTGCAAATCGTTTTGGTCTCAACAAATAGGCCATCAGACCGTCTGTTTCTGTAAACTCACAAACTCTGAAAACATCAGCCAGTCATAGCTGAAATGCAAAGCCGTAGGAACCGGGAAAGCAGGACTGGGGGCACGTGCCTCCCAAGAATTTGCAACTGTAATGGAAAAGTGCTCCTTCTGTTCCAGGATGTGCCCCTTTAGCTTAATGCACCGCCATATATGGTATGCTATACATGGTATGAACTGCCCTTGAAGTGTCGTGCCTCCTATGCTCCCTAAAGCCCCTCCGCAAGGCTTGCGTTTTTTATCGAACAAAGGAACGTGGTATTTCAATCCCTGAGCAGCCAGTAGCAGTTCACGATTGTCAATCATATGTTGTGTATCTCATCTCATACGATCCAGAGATAAATTGTTTATAATATATCATTCATTATTTCCTATTGACCATCTAAACTCTGGATTTCAATGCAGAAAAGGTACTGGGAAACAACTGCGGTTGTTGTGGTTGCTGAAAGGCCATAACACCAAAGATACGCTGCGCAACGTCACAACAAACATAAGACTATCCCTGTCCTGTTTCCTTCCCTTTTGTTTTCAGTCATCCTTTCCCAGATTTTTCTCATAGCTCCGTATTAGGTTCTCAGGAAATACGCTAAGCACAATCAAATATTGTGTAAAAAACTTGCATATTCTTCATTACCCAGGATTCAATGCTCACAAGGGGTATGCAGTGATGCAATGAAAGAGACGGATCGGACAATTCCTGATCAAAAGAGCGATACTTGGACCCCATTTACACTGTATCGTTTAAAGTGCACCATAACAAACTTATCCTGTAGAATGGAGGAACAAAAGCATAATTCGACATGATTCGACCACGGAGGGTATACGGAGAGTATACGGAGGGTCTCCATAGTAAAGGTACCTGGGGATGTGCCGCCCGCAAGGGTATACTTTTTCAAACTTTCTAGTCTAGCCAAGGGTATACGATTTGCCAATTTTATTCCAGTCTGGGCAAGGGTATGCTTTTTGGCAATTTTAGTCGATTTTAGTCTGGGCAAGGGTATGCTTTTTGGGCAATTTCGTTCAAAGAAATGTCGAACTTCGGTAATTCCTGTAAAGAAACCCAAATTTTTTCAAATTTTGGTCAAGAGAATGCAAAATTTTGGCAATGCCAAATTTTAGAAAATGCCATTCACGGCACTTTTGATGTAAAAATTAGCCTAGCCAAGGGTATCATTTTCACAAAAATTGGTCTAGCTAACGGTGCCATTTTGAAACTGTGGGCGGCACACCCCTGCCCGAAATTTAGCCAAGAACCCTGATCGCTGGAATCCCTGAAAAGAGCACCCAAATCCCTTCCGCATGTGTTTTAGTAGTCATGTTTGTTTGTTATGCAACCATATCATTGATTTTACATTGCCTTTCATGATTCGAAACCCTGGCAAATCTTCACTCTCAATTATTTGGTTGCAAGATGCCTTAATTTGTAGCTCTATTTGTCATTTTATTAATTTCTTTGTTGTGCTATGACCCCTGGGTGGATAAAATGTTTTGCTCCTTGGGGTATTGTCTCTGTAGTAGGGTAGCGTTAGGTGCAGGTATAGTAATTAGCAATCATATGTTGCAAATTTCTAATGGAAGGTATCAGAAAATCGTCGACTTAGCTCTTCTACCCAAAAGAGTTTGGATTGAGCTATGTTTTTATTTGCTTCATTCGAAACGTTTGACTGACAGGCATTTTACCCTCTGTCACCGTTGAGTTGTGTGCATTTGAAAAGTGGTTACTTAAGGGCAGAAAGTTTCGCGGGCAGAAAGTTTCGCGAGAAGAAAAAAATCGCGAAATTGAGGTCATACACTTTCGCGAATGACGTCTTTTTCTGCAAATCTCGCAACAAAAACGTTCGCGATCGAGCAAAAAGTGCATTTTCACGTGAAAAAACTTTCGCGACTGAAGAAAAGTGAGGGGGAAAACACAAGTTTCTACCGGGTGTCTCAAAAAAAGTACCCCCTTTTGACTACACAAAGGAACGAAGAGGTAATATGCCAAGCCTTCAAATAGTAGATTCCTTGGTATGAAAATATCACGTGATATAGCCTCTTTTATACGATAACTGAAAGTTCTGTTATAACGGTTTACAATGCATTACACCACACCATCTATATGATAACGTATCACTTCGGAATCACTATCACTATTGAATTTTGATTACATAGTAGTTTTCTTATGTGGCTGTTTGATCACTCAGCGGCTTCTTAATCCTAGAACTTCATACACCACAGATGTTCAAATCCATTTAGCCTTTTGGTTCTTCCATTACCTTTGGTTACTGTGGGACTGTGGGCAAGTGTCTCTCGAGGGCAATGAAGATTTGGTGCTTGGATGGTTCTTGATCGCGCTCTCAAACAAGGCCCTACATAGCACTGGGGCAGTAGGGGTTGTTGGGGGGTTGTTACCCCCTATAACTTGCAAAAATGCGACGTGAAAATGTGGAAATTATGGAGATTTCGATCATTTCTGAGGCAGTTTTCTTTCGTCACTCCCTGAAAGTTTTGAGCTGTGTTAGACCATGCTCCCAAATTCGACGTATGTTTAAAAGAAAATCTCCTAAGAACACTAACTCTCCGGCTACCAGGTACTGCGAGCACTGGAACCAATACCAGATGTAAAACGCTAACACGTAAAATGGGACTGCAAGCATTAGCAAATAAACATTCTCTTGAGCAATGGTCAAAAGAGTGTCAGAAGTTGGTCAGCAGGCTGAATATCCATCGACTTTGTAATAGTGATCTGTTGGACTTCTTAATCTAATGGCATTTGAACAACGAAAAGTAAATCTTTTCGATTACACCACAACTCCAAATCCTCTTATTTCCTTATTCATTTACCCCTGTCTTTGCTGATATTGTCCTTGCAATTTAAAGAAATGCCATCGTGGCTTAATCGTGGTCATGTTGCAATAAAAAGCTATTTCGATCATGAGTGCCTCGTCATTCCAAGGGCAGACTTCTAACGATGTAATCTATTTAAAAAAAACACCGAACCAAAACGACTGCAATGCATTTGAGCACCTTTGCAAACGCAAAACCTTGTAAGATGATTGGGCAAGGGGCAATAAAGAAAAGAGAAGCTTTTTTCTCTGCAAGACAAATTGGAAACTTCCGCAGTTTGTTCAGTAAAAATATTATTTTCTCTAAAATCTGTTCCATGGAGTGGAAATGTCGCTTGTTCGCAGCTGCTATGCAGGCAATCGTCCCTTTTGCATACTCTCCTTCTCCTCCAAACCTCGTGGGGAGGAGAGTACCTTTCGCATCTCATTACTGTATTTCTGATTTCCAGTTGCTTCTAAAACTTTGTATAAAGGCTGGTATAATTTTTCAGCGTTTCAAAATTTTTATGGAATTATATTACGTGTCTTGGCTCTCGTTAAGAGAGAAAGTGTGACGTGACCAGTGTTTCGTTTCTCAATTTTGACATTTTCTGCCAAGTTGAGAATTGACTCAAACGTGCTAAAGTTTGTTGAACTTTTCTAGAACTTTTGTTTTTCTTCGTTGATATCGAAATTGCACAAAAAAATTCATTCAACTTTCAGAGAAGGTTATTGAACTTCACATAAGTTATTTAATCAGATTACACAGAACATGATATCGTTATTACACGTGTGGGGTTGTGAACCAGTGAACTCAGTATCGCTCTTCTATCATTTGACACATCGAATTATGTTTAATATTTCTACCCTCAGCTTATAGAGTTATCGAAATTCATTCCAGTGTAAACACCTTCGGAAAGCTGCAGAGGAAATTTGAGATGTTAGTTTGTTCATTCAGTAACATTTGCCATTCACTCTTGGTATGATATCAACCGTTCATTTAATGAGTTGGCCCTGAGAGGCCCTGCATTCCACATTCTCTAAATATTCGTTCTTATAAATCAACTTAAAGGAAATTGAGCGCCAAATTACTTGGAAATACTGCGAATTCGATGACATTCGTCTGATCTCCAATCAACTCGCTAAAATTCATTCACCATTTGATTTTTGAGAAATTCCGTTATCTTGGAGATCTTAAATTATTGCTAGAATGAAGAAGTTACGAAAAAGTATTCGTAACATGATGTTTCGACAAAGACGTAAATTGAAATGATCTCTTTGCAGCGCTTTTCCAATAACACTTCAACACCTTGGGCAATTGAAACCGTTTCACATCTAAATGAGTGTTGGCGGAAAAATATTCGAATTGTAAACAAGAATTTAAGATTAACAGAAGGCTGACTGGATGGAGACTCTGCCTCAAGAAGATAAATAATTGCATGCATGGCGAAAGTTTGATGAATTCCAAAACCAAGTGAAGGGATGCCAAATAAAAGAAAGATTGGAATAAAAACAATTAAGTACCTTTTCTCCAGAATATCGATTCTTGTCGTTAAATGTTCCATTCTATTCGTTAAATGTGCTTGCTTGTGTTTCACCAATGCAATTTCACATCTCATAAACTGAAGACATGCCAAAAGAACAACGAAATTCACCAACCAGGCCATCTTGAAACTTTACTCTTTGCTTCGAAGTTCAACAAATTCTTGAACTTTTCTTCTTGTGGTTATAACCAAAGCCAGAATGTACTGATGAAACACGTGTCCGATGAGAACTTATAATGGCACAACAGTTGTGTGAGCTTGTGTTTAATGCTAAACCGCACACAATCAAACCAGATATTTAAAATGTCCCTCCGAAGATTATCCCCTTGAAAGCGATTCGATGTGATGCCATACGAAAATTTTCAACGCTTGGTTGGTCATTGCAAAGAAAGCGGGGGACTAACATAACACCATTGACTAGAAATACAATGAAATGTCCGACGTTGCACAATAATGTACATCCTAATGTACGTACGGTTGTTTCCATTAGATTGATGACAGGATATGTCGATGTATCATTCATTGCTGCGAGCATGCGCGAGCAGCCATTTAGAGCAAGAATTCGAGGATGGACAGTGGAGTATTTTTCAAACAACTACAACAACTGGTTGTAAAGTATAGTGCATTTCTGCCTGAGAGCGCCCACACCACGACTACAATTTCTGGAGAGAGAGAAGCTCTCACAAGTTTATTGCGGGAAGAAGGAAGACTTTTCACGGACTTTGGTACGTATCGAATCGTTTTTTAAATCTCATTTGACAGCAGTTATGAGAGGATTCCTTTTTCCTCTCAGTTGTGTTGACCGTTTGTTGTTTCACAGCGGACATGTTTCGAAAGTGGCAGGAAGATGCCACAAAGAGCGCCTAGGCCTACGCGTTGCTCGCGCTTTCACCAGCAAGCTGCAGGAAGCACTGCTTGCCACCGGGAGGAAGTGAATAAAGAACCATTGTTCAAAGTTAAGAAGGTGAATTCGAATGAGCTGTGGAAGTAGGCCCAATGATAACTCTGTTAGTGTTTCAAGCTTTCAGGCAGGCCTGCAACTAATTAAAAGATATTGCTGGAATACTATACTCCTACTGATAAACAGCTGGTTTCACTGCTTCCCACTGGTAGCGGTGGATAAAGAAAAATTTGTTCAAAATTATGAAGGAGAATAGCTTTTTAACTGCAAGGAATTTTTTTGGTTTGCCAAGTAAAACATGCATGGATAGGCCTTTTTCAAGTTTTCCAAACAGTGCCAGCTGTAGGTTTCATTAAATTCTTAAATCCCATCAAACTTCAAACTGCTCAAATCTTCAGAAATGCCATGATGAAAGAGATGATGATTTCCCTAACAAGGAAAAACCATCAACCAGAAAATTGCACTGGAGATGATTAAAAGGGTTTTTAACCACAATCACATCTGATAGAATCCTGATGATATTGCCTTCATTATTGATAGAAATTCCTGGAATGTGAAGGGTGTGCAAAACTATTCCAGATACTGTTTTTAGCATAATTTCTTTTCACAAGCGATAGTTAAATATTTTTCATAACTTTTGCACATATACAAGCTTATTTCATTTCATTATATATTCTTGCAGGAGTAAGGCAATTTATTAACTTGTGAGATTCCTATAAAGATCAACACAGGACCCAGCATTGGACTGCTATTTCTATATTCACTTGTGACATTCCTGTAAGAATTCTTAGAGACCAGCACAGCATTCGATTGCAATTATTTATGTCGTTCTTGCAAAGACAAAAGAAGCAGAGGATCATTATTGCTACTGTCACCATTCCCAACACCTTGTGACATTTCAACTTTGACACAAAGTGTTATTGGTTGAACTTCTGAAGAACTGTGGTGACCAACTGTTGTGCAGCATAAACTCTCAAGACTGTTTATCTTTGAAGACATAATTGGGTATTTAGACCGAACTGAATATTGAACCCTTTGTTTGCTGCCATGATGTGCGAAGTTAATCTTTTATGCTGACATTGATTAATGCAGATTGAAACAAAATAATCAGTAACTGTAAGCATTACAGAGAAATAACCAAATATGTTATTATAGAAGATCATTTTTACTTCAAAGAATACAATGAGCTGTGGACAAGGAAGAAAATTGTGTTATCTAGAGTACCACCCAGAGCAGAAGAAAGCCACCACACTACACATGTAGTCATGCGTGTTGCAGTCATACCAACCAGTCCTGAAATTTGTAAACAGTTATACTATGTTTGGAATTATATCTACCTTAACAACTGCAATTTCGCATGGCAAGACATACACGTTTCGAAAACTCCTCTCGATTATTATTCTTATACAGTAAATATTGCAGAATCGCGTTACACACTAGGCTGTGAGCAGCACTTCCTTAACATCGTTAACAGCTAGTTACATAGTCAGTATCTGAAATTTCTAGTAAGTGCTGTCATATAAAGGCTATTTTTTACGTTTGACCGGATCCGGGACCGTCTGAATAAACATATTGGAGACTGGTTTCCTTACTAATGTTTTCTGAAACATGACAAATCGTTTAGTGCAGCACTCTCATGTAGCCTATGTCCCAGCTCCCAGGACGCACGGTATACTTTTCGTAACGCTGTCCCCATCTGTCATACTCTTGGTGACAAGATCCATCCAGAACCGAGAAAGAAAGTTGATGCCTCTGCCTCTTGTCTGGTGGGAAACGTGGCCTGGAACCTCGCAGCAATTTAAAAGTGGGGGGGGGGTGAGCTGCGAGCGAAGAGCCCTTCAGAACGTCGGGAAATGCCTTTTCGTGAGAATTAACCATCTTCATTGCCATTGGGAAGAAGTCGATTCTCATTCAAGTAGACGGCACTCGAATATTTGCAGCCGATGATAACATTTGTAAGTGAACATCGCTGCTTTACGGTATCACTTTCGGATAGCATAAACTTCTTTCAATTCAGACGAAAGACTGGTATTCACACGAGAAAATTTTACATCAAGAAATCTTGGTTATGAAATTCTTTCTCACTCTCAGGAGAACATCAAAACAAGTGACTTCAACCTCAACAACTGTTTCCTAATGCAAAAATTTCAACTCATATCTTTGAAAAAATGGGGTGCTTTGGTCCCTATTAGCCTAATGGCCCCGCTGGACAAATCTTGCACTAATAAAAAGGGGGCTGGGCCTATTTGGGCCCTTTTAATTCGAGATTTTCCGCAATTTGGAACCCTCTTTAAAGCATTTGACGAAGGGGACTTACGAGGAGAAGGTGCACCCTCTTCAAGTGAAAACTCTGCAAAATACCCTAAGAGACATGTAGACCCTTGTTTGTGACACAAATACATCTTTTTAGAATTGTGCATATCTAACGGCCCAAAAACTAGAAAACGGCGCAACCTGCATAATTGCATCGTTATTAGTAAGAAAATCCCACAAAACAATTTCCAGGGCAATAGGAAGAACTTCAGAAGAAGGGGAGGGGGCATGACACTTCAAAGGCACTTTTTCATAAAGCTTTTGGAGCACTTCCTGAGGCAAGTCACTTTTTCGTTATTCGAAAAATCCTTGGGCATTGTTCCTACGTCTATGTTTCTTCCTTACAAGTTGTCCAAAAACGTCTACCCTGGGTACCAGAGCCTCGAAATTTAGGTGAAAGGAAATTGGTAAGAGGAAAAGAGAGATTCTTTGGCTCTGGTACCCAGGGTAAAAAACGTCATTAAAGCACAAAGTCATGGGATGGTTGGCATAATTCATCATCTATGCCTTAGGACCATGTAATAAGATTCGTAGAGCCCAACAGCTCTTCTTTTCCAGAATCGCTTTTATCAGACCTTAACATTTAATTTCAATCTGTAAAAAATTCAAAAGCCAAATACTAAAATCCCTTAGTGGTTTGACCGGGCGAAATGGATAGCGTGGTCTCCTCCTCTAATAAAATATTTTCCTGTTCAATGATCAACCATTGTAAGCATTACATTCGTTATAGTTATCAGTTATAGTTATAGTTCGTTATCAGTGATAGTAGCAATGATGTATTACATTCGTACGTGTTGTATCATATTCACAATGGCTGTATACAACAAATAACTTGTCAAATTGGCTAAACACAGTGAAAACGGTCCTTAACTTATTTGGCCTTTCCTCCATCTGGAATAACCCCTCTAGCTTTTCCCCCAACCAAGTCAACACAAGGTTGAAAGAAAAGTCTTTGTTTCTATTTAAAGAATTTTGGCTCTCGGAACTCTCTATCGCTAAAGAAGGCTCCACCCGTAACAGTAAACTGCGTACCTATAAAACATTTAAATCTAACCTGAAACTAGAACCCTATTTAACCCATCTTTGCTTTGGAAAAAGACAGGCACTTTGTAAATTCAGATGCAGTGATCATACTCTCTTGATTGAGATTGGGAGGCACAAAGGTCTAGCAGTCGAGGAGCGAAAGTGCGAAATGTGCACATTGCGTCTCGTCGAGGACGAAATCCATTTCTTGATAACATGTCCCGCCTATGATAACTTAAGAACTACACTTCTAGCTTTATCTAATGTCGATTGTCTACCTGCAAGCCTACAGTTTTCTAAAATCATGAGTAGCACGGACCCGATAATTATGCATGCTCTAGCCAAATTCATTTTTGATGCTAACAGTTTCAAACGAGCTTCCTCTACAGACAAATAACTGGATGTTCCAACGCCTAATAGTAGCTTCTTTCTCGTTATAGTTCGTTTTGTTCTTATTGTTCGTTTTTCCTATTGTTAGTTAGTTCTGTTTTGTAAATATTTTTATTCTGCTGCCATACCTTGAAAATTAGGTAGTGCATTTTAGCTTATATGATGATATGATGACAAGAACGAAGGTAATCTGTCAATATGAGGGCTACAAATAAATTTGGTACATGCACACGTTTAGACACTGTTGTGAAAGAGTCTGGCACGGTGAAGGTGAGGTTTCGGCTTTTGGCTTCACGCATAAGTAGAAAGGCCTAATCAAGTCCGGTGACCCTTTGCTATGACGCTCTAGTAGGGCTCTTCCTGAACGGTTCCTGGACCCTGTCCGTCTCACTCTTCTGTCCGCAATGTGGTGAAGTGACAGGATGCGCCACAACAACATAAACAAACGTCTTTTTTCTACATTTCACACAAAAGAACGAAATTTCGAGTCCACAAAATGACCAAACTGAATCCCAGGTATTCTAAGAAGTATAACAAAGTGATATTTTCATGTTCAAGTCCAGGAAACTCGAATTTTAAAGTGAAATACCGATTGTCCGGTCTTTTCGCTGAAATACCGATTGTCCGAAGGTTGCCCAAAGGTTGCGGGGTGAGTGGCCGAGTGGCTTTTACAGTCTTTGTGAGGTGACTGAAGTAGCATTGAACTTTCCCACGTATTGTTAGGCTAAACAAATTTTTGCTAATACAGTAATTAATCCAAGATTTGAAACTAAGGATGTAGCGAGTGCTTAGAGCAAGGAAAATTTTGCAAGAAAAGAGATGCGTTTGAGAATCTATTGTTGAAATTTAGGAGACGAATAAATCCCGGTCTGTAGGGCGTGATGCACAAATATTTTGTGGAAATTGGGGTGTGAGTGTGAGAAACCTTGGATAACCAAATATGTAACTAGCATCTCAAGGAAATTCTTAGATTTAAAATTATGGAGCCAAACAAATGCCCAGGACTAATTTAAACATTATAGATAGGCCTACGTATGGCTCTGCGGAGGAAAATGTCAACTGTTCAACAATCAGAACTTCGTCCGCAGAACGATATAAATTTCTTTGTGAATCTCCCTCTGTCCAAGTATAGATATAACGGAAACCTGTAGGATAAATTTTATTATCCGCTGCAGGGAGGTGTCCGCTGTATAGAGGCGTCAGCTTTTTCATACTGTATTTTAGAGCACAAATATTTGCTCGTTGTTCGGAGGTGTCTGTCGTAAAGAGATGTCCGTTAATTCAGGCTCAATTCTATTAGCTTCGCAACTTTTCATTATATCCTGCAGTTGCATTCCTGTAGGATATAGTCTCTTGCTAAAGGATAGGCTCACACATGGACTTGCCTACGTCACTATGAACTATGAACTGGGCAAGTCCAGTGCACGAATGAAAGCGTTGTTGTGCTGTTGTTTCAGAATTTAGGCCAATTTCAATAAAGAATTGTGCTCCTAACGGTGACCTTAAACAGTAGCATAACAAGATTTGAAAGATAAATGAATCAATGTTTTGGTACGGGCCTAAAGGCGGTAGCTAATTTGCGGAACCGCAGACTCCAAAGCTCACCAGAAAACGTTTGAACAGTACACGCAGATAATAACCTTTTGTGGTGGTTCAAAGGGCCTAGCGGACGCAGAAGAGGTCTGAGCAGACCAAACGAATAAGAAGGAACATTAGGACAAAAAGATGCCCTAATTAGTTTTAAATTTCATGGGAACACGATAACAACTGACCCGAACTATGAGATAAAGCATGCTTGTTTCTTGTCTCCGTTCTCATTGGTACCGCCTTGAATTTGCTGTGGTTCCTTGAGAATCTGTTTCACTAAAACTGAGGTTAATTATTGTTTCTTAAATTGTGTTACCGCCAGTTTAATTAACAATTTGACACGAAAATCGATATCTTGATAACCCTGTGAACTGGCATTGAAAAAAAGCGACTGTAGCCTGCGTGCAGTCTTTCTTTTGTAAAACTGAAAGAACGAGCATTTCAATTTCGCCCAAAAGAAAAACTGCGCACAGGCTAATGCGGCTGGAGCCTATGACTGGAAATATTTTCTCGTGATTTGTCTGATCAGAAAAACATCTTTATCCAATGTGCATCATCTCTCTTTGCCTTGTGCTTGCAGCGTAACATGTGAATAATGAATTAGGCTGGAAGTTCCTTTCATACATTTCAAAATTCGATTGCGCTACTGGCAACATCAGGGAATTTTACCAAGATCCTTGGCGTCTGAAGAACATCGATTGATTTGATTGGTCGATTTATCATGGAATGCAAAGGATGGTAGTAAAATTCCTTGACGCCAAAGTCAAACGTCGCAGCTCCGCAACTATACTTAAGCTATATCACTCTGCGGAGGCGGTTTCTGAGCTTTCCTCCTCAGAAGAATTAAGCTGGAGCAATCAAGAACAACTGCAGCATCTATCACCCATGATTTTATATGTTATATTGCAAAGTGATGATTGTTACCGCTCACCAATCAATCTCAAGTAAACACTGATGTCTGCTAAAGGAGGGAGTCATACGCAAAGAGTCCTAACAGAAGTTTCGGGAGGAAGAAAGCAGTAACCTAAAAATGTTGGTGCAATGATTCACGACTGTGAATAATGCAGGGTCTAGGGAACAGTGAGTAAAAAGCCTGTGTTCCAGACCACTTGAAAAAGAAAAGTGAGTGCAAATTAGTCAGTATATACAAAATTTTTCATTACATATGCAAATTTTTCCTTGTATGATGCTTGTGAGCTTCTACGATGCTTGGTGCACGGGTAGTTAGTAACCACAGTGTTGTTTCAGTGTATATGCTGCGGAGGAAAATTTATATGTTCCTGCGGAGGAGGTATTTCCTCCGTTTCTTACGTTAACTCCTCCGTAAAAGCAAATAATTTCATCCGCCGCAAAAGAACATGAAGCACAACTGCCGTGTCTAACCACCCATGCTTGGAGTAGGAATCAATTTTACTTTTTCACTGGAACCAAATCAATGTCCAGAGAAGATATCATCTGTCTGGACGTTTTTTCTTTACTATTTACCATCCACGGGTGGCAAGGAAAAGACAGAAACTCTTTTTAGGCCGTCCATTGTTGAGTTAAAAAAGACAGAACGTTAATAGTCCTTAACTTTAAAGCCGCAGCGGGAAATTTTATGATCCGACCGACAACGTCCCTCCTAAATCCTCACAGAAAACACAGGAAACATACTTCTTAAAGACGGATTTACGTCTAGCAAGAAACTTAAATGAGATTTCAGCATTGTTTAAAGTAACTATGGTTCATTTTATCTGCACGAACAACTTCAAGCCGATTTAGCGTCAAAGTCTTGTTGAAGGTTTTACCCAATAAGTGTTCTTCATTCAAAAAATGTACATTGTCTACTGTGAATAAAAGATACCCTAGAAGGCAAAGGTTATATAGCGGCAAAGCTGAAATATACAATGGAGAATTATGTATACGAACCATGATTTGTGTCTCAGTTGAAGGGTCAACTTAGTTTCCCCAAAATTGAATGGATCAACTGGAGACTGATCTGGCCTAGAGGGTGTTGCAATGTCTTTTAGCGTTAAACAGCTATTGTCACCCAGGGTCCTTTGCGAGCACACTACAGTTTCAGACTGTTTGAAAACCTGGCCTTAAAATATGGATCCATAATGCAGGATTTGAAATTTTGATTTTAGTTTATCTTTCTATCAGTTCTGTGACTGCAGTTTGGATCCATAACCTTTGCTGAGGCCAAATTTCATAGACTGTCTGGAATACACGATTACGAAAAAGGTGGCGGAGAGGAACCTTTTACCAAGATGCATTGCATTCTATAATCGAATTTCTATAGATTCTTAAACGATTCCTAATTCGAACGCAATGCATCATGGTAAAAGGTTCTCGCTGCCATCTTTAGCGTAATCGTCTCACTGATCCACTGATCAATGAATCGTCTATCGCAGCGTGCTTGCAAAGGACCCTGGGTGAAAAATGGCTCTTTAACCATAGTGGACCAGCTGCAAAGAGTAACAGGCCCGCCGAGAGGGGGGCAGGGAGGGCACTTTGCCCCAGGGCCTCAGGGTCTAAGGGGCCTCACAATTTGAGAATTTTGACATTCTAACAACAGGAAATGCTCTGAAATGCATTTTAGGGCAATCTAAAGGGGGCAATCGAAAAATTTTCTGCTCGCTTCGCTCGCAGGGGGAGGGGGCTCAATTCACAGTTTTGCCCTTGGTCCTCGAAAAGCTCTTGGTGGCCCTGAAGAGCAATGGTTTGTTAGACTGTTTCATACTTGAAACGATGGAGGAAAGGCTTACTTAGATGCCCACGGGGGCATTCAGCACATACGCATACGGGGGGGGGGGGGTCGGTCCAAGAAATTTTCATGTAGCCCAAAAATATCACTTCAGCTTCACTGCAACCCAAAAATATCAGCTCATTTTATACTTAGAAACCTGTACATGAACATGAAATATCCCGAAACGATGCAAATAGAAGTCAGGATTGCCTCTAGCGAACCCAGAAATATCAGTTAAAACGATGTTTGGTATAAAAAAATATCATTAACATAGTTTCTGTTTTCTTTCGACCCAAAAATATCACTTTTGGCAATATTCTGACCCAAAAATATCGGACTTAACCTCCCTGTATGTGCATGTGCTCCCCCCTGGGCTTAGATGTAACAATCTGTGTCACAAAGATAACTTCTCTGAATCATAAGTTTACTTGGATATGGAAATCATTTTAAAATTAACAGTTGGTGATTATTCAACGTTGCTCTTTATTGCAGCTATTAGCTTACTTTCTCTCCTTGCAGGATTTCACGGGATTTCAGATTAATTTGTGTTTCGCTTGCAGGATTTAACAGTTTTCTTCCTAGTTACAGTTTCATTTGGTTGTTACTCTTCTGCATGAGCAAACACTTCTCTTACCACAGATTGCCACAGATTGAAGTCTGCAGATTGCCACAGATTGCCACAGATTAACTATCCAGTGTTATGGATACTCAGTCCACGAAAAATTTTCGCTCACTTTGCTCACTGAGATAGAAGCAAACGTCTAGTCGTCTATCAGCATATGCACATTTCTCAAAGTTTACTTTGAAGATCAGGCAAGACCACGTCCTACAAATTGAGTCAAATCGATACATTACGGCGTTCCTTTATTTCAAATTAGGTTTGAATAAAACTACAAAATCTCCATATGAATTTCAAATGCATTTAAAAACATATTGAAGTTAAAGAATCACATTGAGCTTATTTTCATCCGATTAAGATCGTTCCTGATGAGCAAATCTCGATGATTGATCTAAAATCTGGTGCTGATCCTAATTACTTTACGATTAACGGATTGTTAATGGATGGATTACCTTAACCCTGGGAATCAAATCAATTAAAAGCGAGAGATGACCTTTGATGAAACGAGATTGCGTCTCCTAATGTTTGCCTTTCTTTTGCAATAAACTAAATCAGAATTTGCCGCTGGAGCTTAAGGTACATTCGGCGTCTTACGACCTAACCTCACCTCCATGCTAATGTTATTTCCTCTCCATATGTTTCAAAGAGGGTCTCCTGTGACTTGTACCGCAATAGAGTGGCACAAATGAAATCAAAATGCCTGGAGTAAAATTAATTGCATTTTCGAATGTTATTCGTAGCCTGCTTGTTTACATGCAACTATTTGACGTGCACTCATTTGTGTCACAAGAAACAAAGATTTTGAGCTTGTAGGTTTCTTAAATTCTATGATAGGTTTTGCCACCATTTTTTAATAATTTCATTGCCCAAACGGTGGAGTTAGTTTAGCTTTGTTACAAGGGCTCCCAAATTACTTACGAAGATCTTAACTGCAGAAACCCACGAACGCAGCCATCATTTTTTCCCGTATGTTAAAATTCTTTTCATCAGAAGGGCATCCTGTTTGGTACGAGCATTCGAGCAGTGCTTTAAAATATGTTGCTTCGGAGAAGCATAAAATTCTTGTGCAAGGATTGCTAACAATTTGTCATGCAGCAGTAACTAATTTTTGGAGTTACAGGATTTTAGGACTTGAGAGAAAGATTCTTACACGGAAGCTGTTCATTGTACGCGTTTGATAACAATGTTTCTGAGTAACCCCAATACGCAGCACTCCCTGACTGTTGTTATTGCCAGTTAAAGTCACATATTATTCCAGGAATTTCCACCAACTATCAAAGCAAGCAAGTTTTTCCACAACTAGTACATATTACAGCTAAGTTGAAGGTGAATGTCAGACTTGTGCCTATTCGTCCCTTGTTTCCCTGCGTTCTTTGGATGTCACTTGGTCAACAGGGACTCATAATATTTCTATGGAAAAGTGGCCCAGTTTAGGCCCGCGTAGAGTGATGGCGTATTGACCAATCAAATTGCTAGAGTTTAGCTTTCAACCAATCAGAAGGCTATTCAGATAGTTGTTGTTGTTGCATACCAAAAAGCCGTTGATGAGGTCTACAGTTCTCGTAGGTTCGATGGATCTAGTTTGACTCTAAAGAGGAAGATTACTGCCTGAAAGGTATCCATTTTGCGATGTTTAGGTCAAGACAACATCATTCTATGAACTACAAGTTTCCTTTTCAATGCTCAAGCTCTTTACAGCAGATTTTGAAGCGATTTTGTTGAGTGTACGAGAACTCCCGCTTGCTTAGGCCATTTTGAAAAATCTGGCCCACTTCTTCACGATAAAATTATGAGTCCCTTTTGACCAAGAGATATCAGCAAATCAAAGAACGCAGGGAAACAAGGGAGGAAAAGGCATAAGTCTAGGTGTATGTATTAGCTGTCACGTTGAATTATGACTTAAATTGAACTAATGTCTAACAGATTGGCTATCAATAATTTATACAGAAAACTCAAGGAAAATTGGCTGCCTTTTATCCTCTTAAATCATAACCATATTTGCAAGGACTGGTCTCACCACCTTGTTACACAATAATCGCTGTATGATCTTAAAGTAGGCCAATTGATTGGGAAGGAAATTTGTTTGTAGAGAAGGCGACATTTGAGAGTAGTTTGAGGGAAATAGAGAGAACGCTTATGGATAATAGCCTACACAACCTCGTCCCCAGGGACTTTCGTCATATTGCATATGACTTGCATATTACAAAATGCCCTGGGGACGAGGTTATGACTTGCATATGACAAAATGCCCTGGGGACGAGGTTGTAGCCTACGTGCAGACTATACCCAAGGATGCACACAGGCTAGCTAATGGATGAATGAAACACTAAACGAATGAATAAGTGAATCACATTCATTCGAAAGAGGACAGAAAGATTTATAAATTTGATCAAAGAAGAAATGAATGAAAACATAGGTTCCAAATCTTTATGAATGTTTGTGTGAACTTCTATGACCTATTTCTTTGAACCGAATGCCTTGAAGGAAACTTTAGCTACATTGCTATAATTTCATCGCTAGACTTTTCAGAAATCCTTAATTTTTCTAGAGATTACAGCATCTTTTTCATTTCAATCCATTTGAGGATATTATTTCATCTAATTTCTGCATCGTAATTTAACCGACTCGTGCTTGAGACCATATTGTAGACATTCATAACTATGGTTTATAGAGTCGAGATTCCAATTATTAATTAAGACCAATGACCAATCCATGCTAAGTACGAATGATGTTGATTCGACTAGGCCATGATTTTTATTTAGTCTTCAAAGATGTTTGCAATTACAACAGTTCTAAGTTTTTAAAAAGTTTGCTTGAATTCGAATAAAGAAGAGCATAAGGCTCAAATCTTTTAATCTTTACAAAGGTGGATGTAAAATTTCATTATATTTTCCTATGAATTGAATGACTTGAAAGGACTTTGGGTAATGTGTTGTAAACCTGCCGTGGCAATTTCTTGATACCTTGGTCATTTTCAAAACGGCGGCATTTTATTTGATTATTTTTGTAAGAATAAATCGAAAATTTTGAAAAAAATAAAATCATCGCAAATCTTGAATTACTGGAGTAAAATTGATACATTCTTCAAGAAAATAACATTTTTGAGGGTCTACAGTATGGTTTGGTGGCAAGCAGAAATTTGTGGCTCTTCTAATGAAGGATTTAGAAATTTGTTGACGTCACGGCCTCAAAATCTGCTCAAAATCAATAAATTCCGCCATTCTTAAACTTATCAAGAAATTGAAAAATTGCCACGAAAGATTTACAGCAAATTACCTAAATTTACTGTTAAGTATTTTAATTCAAAGAAAAATGCAATAGAATTTTACATCCACCCTTTTAAAGATTTGAGCTACATGCTAAAAGAAGAAAAATCATTTGATTCTGAAGTGAAGATTAAAGAAAAATACCAACGGAAGCATAACAAAGTAGTTAAAGTTTCTTTCGAGAGGTTCAAAGAAATAGGCCATAGAATTTCACGCTGAAATATTTTAAAGATGCGTAATTGTTCATTCAATACTATGTCACAAAGGACCGTTATTGAGAAACAATAAACTGTGCTACAAATCTGGGAAAAGCAACGCTTATCAAATTTTCGATGTACAATTCATAATAAACATTGAATTTTCTAAGTAAGTAACAGTGCATATTTATCGACAATTAAAACGATATGATCAAATTCATGATAAAATGTGTTCTTTCCCATCATCAAATACAAACGGTCCATTTATCCTTCAAAGCCAAAGGCCTAACTAAACTGAGCAACGTTGTCGGCCAACATTCATTTCCCAGTTCCCAGTACGCTATTATGCTAGATATTTTGACTCAAAGATGAAGTTTTTGATTGATTGATCGATCGATTGATTGATTGATTAATAGACTGAATTCACTGATGTTGCTTATAAGAGGTTGCTCCGTTGCCAGGCGTCGACAATCGTATTGGTAAGGGGCCTTCCTTACGCCTTGAGCCTTCCAGATGAGAAAATGGGCTTATCTCGATAAAAAGTGAAAAAGCTAACAGCGTTTCCCAGAATAGGAGATTGTCACCTGTTTGGAGAGGGGGGGGGGTGCTGTTTAGAAGATGTTGAGGGGGGCATTACCTCCATTTCAACAGTATAGTTTTTGGAAATTCTACAAATTAGAGAGTGGGACATTGTTTGGGTAAATCAGACACGTAATTGATAACTTATGGAACAAGAAACAAAACTCGAACCCTACGTCTTTCTTGGGACAGAGGTTGTTGCCCCTTGATGGCAATAGGCCGACAAAAATCTTTTAAGACACACAGAGAGCTTGGAAATGACATGACACTACAAATAACTGAATGCAAAGTTTGGGAATTATGAAGAAAAATGTTTCAATTCAGATTAACGAATGTTCTCGTAAAATGACTGATTCCAAAACATATCTTAATTTTGCCATGACTTTTTCGCCCCACATGCTACCAAGGTGAAACACATCGTAGAACATTAGTGAAATTTGGTGTGCTTGAAACAATGCTTCCCAGTTAAAAGAAAACAAGTTTCTTTGGCTAGAACTATTGATTCATGGTTTAGCTGTTGCATTTGACGTGGAAAGTGTGGGTTTCGATGCCACACACCTTGCCAGCCTGGGTTGTAATTGTTGCATCTTAACAGCGGAATATGATTAAGGTTTGTGGTTACCCTGGGTCCCACAGCATAACCAAGTGCAATGATGGTGAGTTTGAGGCTATGTTAGCAACGATACGCCGACGTTAATAAAAACAATACTATGCTAAATTTGCTTCAAGTTTCCAGAAATGTTTGATTTTCTTATTCAAATAACACCACTAACAGGGGATAAAAAGTTGAAGTATTTGGCAAATTTGCTTTTGCAACGATTATGAACAATCGTAGAATTTTCTCACTTCTGGTTCCAAAGTGTTTCTGTGCAAAACCTCAAAGATGTTCTTTCCACTGATGCATGAGGCTTGCGGGCAAGGAGGTAGAATTTTTTAACTGCATCAAGAACAGACTAAAGCGGAAAAAATACTACGGAGCCACGCATATTCCTGCAAAAAGTAGCTCTCTACTTAAAGGTTATCAAAGGGTTCGAAGGTTTCTACAACAAAAAAAGATACACTTGAAGGAGAAGAGGCTTTGAGCTATTAAGACTTTGATTTCCAAAGTATGTATCCTCAGCTGTTTCTGTGAAAATATTGCTTGATCTTAGCTATTTGAAGATAAGAGCAACAGGCAACATCACAGAATGAAAAATCAATGAATACAGTTTTCAACAGAAACCAATTTTTGGGGGTCATATTTTTGAGTAGGTTTTTAAAAATCTTACTCAAATGAAGTGGGAAACATAGATAAGTCGTTAAATTGACAATATTTAAATGCTTGATCTTCAAAAGGGTTTTTCCATTAAAATTTTCTGAAGATAAGTCCGCAAAAATAATTTTCGAAATCAATGAATGCTTAAAGTTTCAATTCTTAGTAGATTTCTCAAAAAGCTTTCTAAAGATAGGACTGTGCGTAATGGATAAAATCGTTAAAATTTATGAATGTTTACAGTTGTCTTAGTTGTCTGAAGATCGCAAGAAAGCGTGAAAAACTCTGAGTAACAACAAAGAATGTAGTCTGTTTTATTGCTTCAGTCCTATTGTAATTCGCTCTGCCTTCATGGCATTGAACACTGTTTTTAACCAGTAAAGACAGATACAAATTTTTGTGAATGTTTACAGGCATAATTTTTAAAGTGCTTTCTCTTTAAAGCTTCTAAAGATAGAGATATAAGCAAACTGGGTGTTAACAGTCAATTTTCTTAGGTAAACCAGAACAAACGCAACAAATTATAGAAATTACATGGAAGTGAAGAATTAATAAATTCGGATCAGTTATGGAAAAAAATGAGAATCTTGCAAAATATTGTTTCAAGAAATGCAAAAATTAGCCATTTTCCTAAATGATAAGGCACATTTCATAATTAACACCAAAAAAAAACATTTAAAAATCAAACATCTTCCTCAATGAAAAGACACAGTTCATAAATAACACTAAAGGAAAAAATTGAAAAACTACATATTACGATATTGAAAAGACCTCATGGGATCTAAAAGATAAATAATACCAGTTTCAAATAGCAGCTAAATAAACAAAGTTTGAGAAGCACATCGAATCGAATTGATGTGTAAACAAACTTGTTGTTAAATAACGGAGCAATACAAGAGGAAATCTTCGCACAAAATACGCGAGTGAGACTATAAGTTTTGCGAAGATGATGGGCGGTACTGTTGCAGTGTTTCTACTGGTTGTTGTTGCTGTTGCAATGGCATGTGGGCCTAGTAAGTAAGAAACTTCGTACATTGTTGATGATCTTTAGTATGCACCAAAACCTAGCTGCAATCAATACCAGAATTTAACCTATCGTTTACCTTAAAGTTGGTCCTAACTCCAAATAACCATTCCTGCTACTTACCAAATCCTATAAACTATTTCCCTACAACGTAAAAAATCCTAACCCAGAACATAGGTTTCTGGATGGATACCAAAGATATTTGGCACTTGCTCCAGTCAATGACCTTACTCAGTTCATGATTGGATAAAACAACATAAATCGTACAAAAATATTGTCACTACTTGCTCCCTTTCCCCTAAAGGTAGATGAGAAAGTTTTTCACTAATATTTGATTGCATTGTGGACTTAACTTTTCTTGGCATTCTCCCAAAGTTGGAAAACATTTTCTATTGAAACAGAATGTTTGGAGGACGTTCTGTGCGTGAAATTCGCTTAGGCATTAAAACGTCGAACTGAAATGAGGACCATTTTGACTCAGCGAACTAAGTGCTGTAGGTTTCTTTAATGTACCAAGCTAGGAACTTCGTTGTTAACCACAACATTTATCATCTCTGCAAGCTTTTATATCGGAGAAGCAAAGAGACATCGGAAGCGGAGGGGCCTAAGATCTTGTAATTTTTACAGAAAACTACCCTTTTGTCACAAGAAGTGCTCTTATAGTTTAACAAAAAAAGATGCCCTTGAAATGTCGTGCCCCAAGTTTAAGATGCTGCCTACAGCCCCAGAGAAACCCCACCTGACACAGCTCTTGAAGTTCCACTTTGGAGCTGCATTGAGAGTTTTGTCCGTTACAGATCTTTCCTGTCGTTTTCTCTTATCAATTCAAATCGAAGATTAAAGTCATAATCATTCCATGGTTAATTGGATACAATAAATTTCTAAAGGACTACGGGGAAAAGCTAACACAAATAAAAATTCTTTTACCTTCAAAATATGTGGGTCTTATTGCATCGTTCGGATTCTTCATTCCTGACTGTGTATTTCTAGCCTTCGGTGTATTTTAGCTTGTAATTGATTTCTGGTGGATGTGTGTTAGAATCTGCCTGCTTCTTCCTTCTTGTCTGTCACACCTTTTCTAAGAAGGAACAGTAACAAGGTAAGGGGAGTTACAGTGACACAAAGAAAGAAACGTCGACCATGCTCACTGTTTTGATAGAAGAAAGTGAGTGGATATTATGCTAAAATTTCATTGATAAACAATTGCACAGAAACGGTTCGACGTCTGAATAGTGCCAAGAAATATAAATATGTGGCTTTGCAGAACATTCCATGATGCATGGTATTGGCTCGAGATGTCACTGATTCAGGGATATATATTGTACTAACGCAACGTCGTACCGGAAAAAGTTTTTGCTGGTGGTCAGTTTGTTAAAAGCAAATTCTTGCTTTGTGCCCATCGGTCTTAATTTAAAAACAAATTTCTTCTCTGTCTCAGCTTTGGGTCTCTGCCTGTGGTCTGACTTTCTTGCCCAATGTAGCCTCAACGTCTAAGTTAACTCATGTACCACTACCATGCCAGGAGTCGAGCCACTGCTGTGCCAAAAAAAAACCTAGCGTGGTGCAACTCTACCTCGCTGTCTGGTCGAGGCTTACATCTCCTGAAAGGCTCTTTACGATTGATTTGAAAGCGAAATCCTGTAAACTCAAGAACAGTACAGGAAGGGAGATGGATCTCTACATCTGTGTTAGCAAATCTGATATAAAATAAATCATAATTTATTATAATAAAAACATAACTCATGACTGTATATTTCAGCAACAAATGTTTGTAATAGTGGCAAACACTTTTTCATTTACTAGGAGAGGGCAAGCGATTGTTTCAGTAGGGGCAACCACAACCCCTCATCTCCTTGTTTTGTCTCTGAGTCACCCTATAAAAATATTCTATCATTTAGATGGTGAAGATGAGCCACCAAAGAAATTTGGAGCATTTGGACTCAAAAGAAATGGGGTATATGAAGGCACTGTGACTGGTAAGGTTGGACAGTATTTGTTGAACCTCAAATACAACATTCGCAGAGCATTTAGTCAAGCAACACCCCCTGTGCAAACAGCGAAACCATCTAAATCAGATGCAGAAATGATAGAAGACCTTGATTCACCTCCAAGGATACTTGATAATTAAAACTGAACTTTCTGGTCAATTGTCTGTATCTGTGATACAGCGTGTGTTTAATTGATGTAATGATAATGGAATAATTTGCCTTTGTTGATTGTGTATTCATCTATCAAGTGTATAAACTTGTCATCAATAAAGAATCTCTTGAGTTCTTATTCTCTTGTGTAACCTATTCACACTAGTGGCCATCAGCAAGCTAATGCGATTTGCAATAAAGTAAATACAAATATATATCACTCTCAAGTACCAAATACAAGAGATGGTCTCAATTAGGAGAGAGTTACCCTGGATCAGAGAATTTTTTAGTATTTGTAAAATAAATAAGAAAAGAACAGATTTTTCAAAAAATTCTAAAAATATACTTTGACCCAGGGCAGGAGCGGGTAGGCTGGAAAGAATTTGAAATCTAAATAAGAAAAGGGGTCTTTATTAAAATGGCTTTGCCAACAGCTCTGCTTAAAACTTTTTCACCAAATGGTATCCTCATAAAGAAGAAACAAACCTTCTGAAGCATCATCTGGAACAAACTGAATATCATCTTCTGTAATTCTTTTCACTGTACCACCTTTCTCAGCAATAATGTCTTCAATATTTCTGCAATGGCAAAACAATTAATTTTTCAAAAAAAGTGTCTTGAGCACAAAGAGTATATTGCGTTCCATCAAAAACATTATTAATATGCTACCAAAATATGATTACTTGTCTGTGATTTTTTCACCTGATACTACCTACTGCAAATAATCAGTTAAGAAGGCCTGAGAAAAAAACAAGAATTTATATGTGTGCCCAGAGAAGATGTTGCATCATCTGATCAACTTGTTCTGCTTTTAACAAGATTAAGGGCATGAATTATGAACATGGCTAGACTTGTGTCAACAGCATCAATAAAAATTTTTCAAAGCCTGTTCACAATCTGCTATACTGGGAGTACAGTAGCAATTTCTTTAATCTAATTTCTTTTTTTAAACATTCATTATCTATTTTGCATCTTTCTGGTCTTGTATGAACAACAAACCAATTAATTCTTAAATATTTTCAAAGGTAAAACAGAAGTGCAATCCATCACATCACACTTCACGGAATTGCATTTATTTATAAAGTCTTGGGACCAGCGATGATTCCATTGAAAAATCACCTAATTTTCAGTGTAATCCTTGTTGACTGCAAGACTTTGCAGGTGCCCCCAAGCGCAATCTTTACTAATCCTAAACTGCAGTAAATGCAGTCATGAGATATGTGGATTGCATTGGTGTTTTAATTGTATTTGTATGCAACAAAATTCCCTGCTGGAACCCTCCTCCTGCCAAGTGCCAAACAGGATCAAGCTGGAGGCAAAAGGTACATTGAATATCGGATGTTTTTTGTATAATTTGTCCTTCACTACCCATAGTGCATTCCATTTCTTCTCTCCGCCGGATATTTCCGCCAAGGATGTGGGCATAGCAGGATTTGCCGCCAGTGCCAATTTGATGTTGTTGATTAAAGTGAGAAAGAACACTGGGTAATAATAGATTCAGGTGATAAGCCCAAAAACAGAACAGAGAAAAAAACAGTGAAGAACACTACTGTCTCCATTCCATCATATTTACTGAATTTATGATCACTTGCACCACACCAACTGCCGCCAGAGCACAATGAACGAGATTTCTCCGCCAAAAGCCTTGGCGTGAGGAAGTCGAAAGATGGCTCTCCGCCGGATTTCTCCGGCGGAAAGGCCTCGGAATGCACCCAGGTTCACTACCAGAGGGATACACTCACTTTTTTTCATCAAAAAACCAACCAAGATTATCAGCTATCAGATGATTATTATTACACCCATCACATTTGATAATGATCACGCCTTTTTCATACGCCAGTTTACTCATAATTTTTGAAGATCTCTTCTGACAAACATTGCATGTAAATACAATTTGCATCCTGTCTGTTTCAATTTTCCCAAGTGGTTTTGCTGATGAAGTTTCATCACAGAAATGTCTTTCAAGTTTTCTCTGTTGTCGAGAGTTGCGCAGGAGCATGCCTGGCCAAGTCGGCCGAAGTAAGTACTTCTGTGATTTCTTGTTCAAAGAAATTGCGGAACATGATGAAAAAGGCCTGGAGGATCTTTCGATAATAGTAAATCCTTTTGAAACTTGATTATTGGTATAAAGCCGTGAGATGTTGCTGCAATTTCTTTCCAAACTTCCTCTCAAGAATTTCATCACCACCTTTCTTGCCGCCATTTTTCGAAGAAAAAAGGTTTACTTCTGTATTGAGTCGAGGCAACAAAACTCAGACTGAGGCAGATTGAAGATGATATCACACGCAAGATGAAATTTCAGCGCGTGGTGCAAGTTTTTGGCAACTGCAGATGTGTGTCCTGTAAATTCTGAAACTGAAGATGACCATTAATCCTTCGAATAAAGAATAACAGGAAGAAAATGAAGAGGAGCGTGATGATCAACAAGCTGGTAAGAAAACTCAACATTTTAATTTGGGGCTGAAGAGGAATTTGAATATCATTTTGGGCCTGCTGGCGGCGGCCTGGGCCTTACATGATTTTAACGAGCTAAAAGGTCTGTGCCGTACAACTGTACAGTTCAACAGTTCAATTCAGTTAATTTCAGTTTTTTAGATTTTGAATTCACTACAGTATCTGCTGTACCTACAGTTTCAATGTTAAAGCTTAATACTCATTCTAATCAAAATTATGATTTTTTCCATAGATTGTTGGGCTGGGCAACCATTCTATCCCAACAACAAGGCATAGTATTGGCATGGCAGTGCTAAATAATCTTGCAGAAAACCTTGGAGTTAGTTGGAATTATGAAAGAAAATGTTCTGGTTTCATTGCAAAATATATTAGAGAAAATGAAAATATTATCCTTCTAAAGCCAAGAATACCAATGAATGTAAATGGAAGGAGTATCCTCAAAGCAGGTTAGTCAATGTAAGCTTTCTTTGTTTGCTTTTTGTGCTCAATGAAATGTATCTACTCTAGTGATGCACATCCAATCGATTATTCTTCTAGATCTAACTTTGCACCTTGGTCAGGAACATCTCCTACTGTGAGGGTTCAATATGTACCGGCAATCAGATTGGGGTCTGCCTCAATACCAGAAAGATACCCATTTCTAATGAGGATCTTTGACAGAAATGTGTCCATTCGTTGTTGAATTTATGTTGCTTCCAGGTGATGCAGTGTTCAAGGATCATAAGATTAAAATCTGGAGATGTCACATGAGATTTGCAATGATGCAAAAATTATATGCTTTATGCATATATGCAAGACACTGAAGTTGCTTTTGCTCAAACATACCAAATAATCGTCCCCCAACTTATTAATTTCTTAAAAGTTTTCTAACGCCTGTTTTAGTAATTCTTGAAAATGGAAATGATAACATAATTTTTTAATAATTTTTACATTAATTCAAAAAGACACAATACATTTCTATTAAAGGGCATATGAAGCGAAAACTTTTATTCAAGTTTTTAAGACTTCAGACATAGCTTTACACGATGGCGTAAAAAGAATTTTTATTTGCAGCCTCAAAAGCTGCAAATTAGCGCTTCAAATTACCCAGGTCAGCCAAAGAATGTGGCGCCACACAAACGCGGTCAGGACGCTGCTTCCCAGACCTCGCAATCCACTTGTGACGTATTGTGTTTATCCCATTGATTTTGTGCGATCGATTTCCTATGCAGTGTCAGGTAAAATGAATGGAATGAAAACGATTTCTTTCATTGAAGGACATACTCCTACTCGAATATTTTCGAATCGAACATACTTGCATACGATTGAGAAATAAAAATAATTGCTCATTCAAAGTTATTCGTTATTCCTTGTCTGCATAGTCTTAGATGTCTGTGAATTGAGTGATCAGTTAAGAAACCACTGCCAAGATTTCGCAACAGCGTCTTAGAATGCGAATGTAGATGAAAAACGAAGTTTACGAGCTTGTTTGTAAAACTTAAATTTGATCCAAAACTAAAACAAATATGATTTAACACCAAACCTACCACGCTGTGGATGGGTCACTTTAACTTCAACCTTGATGAGCTGGCCTAACATAAACAGAACGATTTTCACGGCGGCGTAGCTTTTCCTGTCTCCTCATCGTGTAGAGTTTTCTTTTGGAGAAAGTACCCAGTCCTTCTGGAATAGACTCGAGAATTTCTAAGCTTGCAATTAAACGCCATCTGCTTGTTCTTTGCTTCACCTTTCGATTACTTCGACTCGAGTTTGCATGAAAGAATAACCACACAAGCACTGACGGAGACGGAACAACACGGAACTAAAGCTCTGCTGTGATGATTTATACAAAAGAGAGCTGCAAAGATTGACTTTGATTGTGATGCAGTGCCAACGCAACGACATATTCTCTGCACGCCGAAATTAGCAGCAATGAAGTTCTTAGCAAGCATGACAAAAGGATGATGAATAAGAGAATATTTCCATTCAGATTGATTTTTATACCTCTTTTTCCGACACAAAATACATTTACAGGAAGATTTGAAATACATTTAGGGGACAGATACAGAAAATTTTAAAATCATTTCACTGCAACAGAAAATTTTTGTCTGAACTTATCAATTATGAAATCAAATCTCCTTCAAGCCTGTCCCTCACTGATATGAAATGCAAATCTCAATTCTTTTATCTGGAATGAGTCTGGATGTTAATTTCCATCTGAATTTGGATTAAAACCATATAGAAATGAACATGATATTAAATGTTGAATGAACTCCAAAGACATCCATGATGAAAACAGATCCTTACTAGCCAATGATGATACGAAGTTTGCACTACAGAGCTTTGGAATAAATAAACAAACATCTTGAATACTATCTTAGCATCTTTTCAGGTTACCTCCACGAAGTATGTACCCCCACACAATGTTCCACTCTTTACATTTAAGCTCCGCAACAGCACAGTAGGCAACTTGCAAATAGAACAAAACAGCAAGATGTCACTGCCTTACAAGGTATAATACAGGTAAACAAATGCCTTTCACATTTAGGAAGTGTTGGAACCCAAATAGGGGGCATCAACAATGCACAGGAAGTTAAAATTTTGAAAACATCAAATTTTTTTAGACTTGAAATTTATTGATATCTCTAAGGACTGCACTGTAGCCAGGATTTTAGCAATTGATACAAATAAATAAATAATGACTTCAAGAAAGGCATGTCACAAATTTCTTGGATGTGTGCCGCAATTGAGCATTTACTGAAAATTGACTCAAATATCAGAGGGCCAACTTTGACTATCAATGTTTGTTGTCAACAGCGTAGAGCAAGGTGAGACTGAGACCCAAATATGTTTGATGAAAAAGCCGGAATGGCTATCTAGGCAGGGATCAGATAGTGTTTGGAACTGGTAGCACTTAGAACTTTAACCAAACTAAAGTCTGTCTCACATTAAATGTTGGATGAATTATCTGCCAACTAAAATCAAGAAAGATGCATTTTGCAAATCTCATCCTGACACCTCATTTGAAACAGTCTTTGGGGATATATACATACAGTGTTTAATAATACAGCAATAAGCACAACAGTTATTTACAAATTCATAAGAACTTTACTGTTTGTTCTTCCACCTCTTGATAAAGTCTGTGCTGATGTGTGTGATATGTGTTCTGAATAAAGCTATATATACATGCAGGCAAGGGCTGTATATATACGCTGGCCCCAAACAAGGTAATTGAAGATCCAGGGTGCCATCCATCTTCAAGCTGTAGCTTGTAGAAGTCTGTAGCAAAAGGAATATCAAATTTAGTGTTTTATTCAAAGTAAGGAAACGTTGACAATCAGAACTCAATGAACTAGAATGGCCATTTTTCTGGCTTTACAAACATAATAAATACTGTAGGATTTCCATCCAAGCAGTAAAGACATACTGAATGACATTTATTGAAATGGACTCAATGAATGGGTCTACTGGGGGTAAAATGGGTAATTTTGGGGGTATTTGTGTAAGACAAAAAAGTGAACAAATTGAGTAAAAATCTTCAGATACAGATTCTCTCTAGCTGCATCTGATAGAATGGCCCTAAAGTATTGAATGTTGTTTCAATAATTCATCATATACCATTGAATTAACTATTTTACCCTAACTATTTCACAATCTTCCTTTACACTGTATGAATTTGTTTACCACTTTTACCCCCAGCAGACCCTATTGCAAGGAAAAGAGAAAAGGGCAGCAAGTCTTGTTCAGTTATCATTATTTTGCTGGTTTCAGAGTGATCTAACTGACTGTGTAAAAATAAAAGACAAAGCTTCAAGAAGAAATCTTGAAAAAACCTTTATGAAATTGATTTTTCTTCGTGAGCAAAAACCTGGAGACAAATATAAAATAAGACTCCCAGTTGGTAACGTTTCAGAGTTACCAAACATATTTTGAATAGGCCTAAACCTTGAATTAGTATGATTACGGTATTCCCATGCACTCTCAAATAATTCAGTGAAGCAGTTTCCACAGTTACACCGAAATGAAGAGGTGAACGCAAAATTATCCTTCGATGCTTGCACTTTTACCGATGCAACATGTGACAAGGAAAACTTGGCATAACGAGCCTAGGCCTCTGTAACGCCTCTCGTCTCGATAGAATCCCCACATACCAAAACAATTCAAGGTCGGGCAAACAAGTTTCACAAACAACCTTTATCCAAAAGAAGTTACTTTATTAAGATCTAAATGTTAACTTACCACTCTTGTAACGACACTTTGCCCTCAAATTTCGCTAGAAGTTGTGATTGTCTGCCATCCTTGCCCTTGGGTTCATCTCAACGACGACCTCAGATGTCGCTCTCACTCCACATCTAGGCTAGGCCCATCTACATCTTCAGATTCCGACGAGCTTGACCATTCAAAAGCCAGTGGCTCGTGATGGTACGGCAAATAAGGGCTAGCATCTTCTTCATCACTGGATGCATCGTCTGGGACTTGCCATTTGTCTGTTTCGCTGCTGGACATATATTCCGAGAGCACTGCACTTGGCTTGCCAACATGAAATGAGCCTACTTTGTGGGTGACCCTCTCAGAATGTGATAAACACAATACGTCACATCCGCAAAAAGGCCGCTCACTCGCACCAGGCCCCGCAGTCACTTTTCCAGAGAATCTGAGTGCTTTCATTTGTTAATTACGCCATAATGGCTCATTAAATGATTATTTCAATAACATATTCGGAATCAGCGCCCTTGAATTAGTCATACACATCGAAAAAAATTTTCACTTCATATGCCCTTTAAGAAAATGACCATTTTAAGTTTTTCCAACCGCCTCCAGGTAATGATTAGATCAAACTATTTCCAACCCCCAGTTATTCCCACGTCCTTTTATCTGGTACTTGAGAGTATTTACAAACATTTTCAAATACATCTTCTTTGAGACAGACCATAGTGAGATCAAAGATTTATAATTGCTTAATTTTTCCATAGTGACAATGTATTCTGTTGAACTGGAGAACATATTTTTGGTTCATGATGATTTAGACAAGCCCTTAGGAAAAGTTCGATTCAAGGCAGAAGGCAGTGCAAGGTAATATAATCCTTTATTTCAGAATTATTTGAAGTTGTTCTGTACAGGATATTGGTACAACCTCCCACAAGGATTCTGAAGAACTTTAAAGAATTTTCAAATGAAATTCTTAAATTGGCCCCTTGCTTGAGAACTCTCATGGGATTCCACGGTTCATTCTAAAATTCCATCAGTCAACTTCTGAGCAGTAACAGTGCAGTTTTTCACAGTATTGTACTGTATATTGCCTGCATATTTATTGTCATGGGATCAAAACACTTTAACATTTGTTTCAAAATTTATCTCCTGTAGCAGTAAGAAGAGATTAAATGCCTTGCATATTGTTCTGTGTGAGTGATTCCTTACAATTTGATGATATTGTCATGGGACCATTCCAGTCATTCCACAACAAAAGAAAGTGGAATTTAGTTATTTTTTCTTTGCTCATAAAATAGTAGAAAAAATCAGGAAAGGTATACTTCAGTCTTTCCACTACTAAGCAAATTCAGTCCATTCAAATGCTTCTTGTACTTTGATTTTTCAAATGCCTGAACTCATGTTGGTACACCCAGTATGCCTCCCATGTATGTTGTTGGCCATCTATTCCAAGTTCTCTGGAGTTAAGATTCTCAGACAACTTTGATGCCACATTTTGCCCACAGAAGTTTGTTGCTTTATATGTCCAACTTTCTAGACATATGTAGATATCTTCCATGTCAGTATACAAGGCTGCTGAGAGTATTTGATGGCCCTAGGACAACACTGCAAAATAGGGTCCCCTTTGAGTGAAATTGGCTGAAGACAAAGGGTCTTTTTCTTTATGAGGCCCCCTAGACCCCAACCCTTGGGCAAATTGCCCCCTCTGCTCCCCCTCATTTCATTTTTTTTTTCATTTCAATCCATATTTAAAGTTGGTATTTACAATAGTATATAAGAGCATACTAATTCAAGCCAACTATTTGCAAGAAAATACTTTAAACAAAAATTAGTGGTGTATTTTACAAGTTCATTTATCGCTAGCCCCTTTCAGCAGCCTTGTTGGTATATTTAGATAGTCAAATTCTGAAACTCAGTACAACTTATTTAATATGTTTTTATCTGACTGATCTTTGCAAACCTTTTGCTGAAATATTGTTTAGCTGTTTACATTAATATTTGCAGGTAGAAGGTTAGCTCATTTTTGAATTAGATTCAAAGAAAGCATCCAAAATGTTTGCCAAAACATTCTTACTTGCCAGAGCTGTCTGCAAAACATATGAATTTTTAATGACTAGCCATTTACTACCACAGTGCATTTTATCACGTTTCTAGTTTTGGAATTATTTCTAGAAACTTCCGAAGAAATTGCTTTGAATTAATCACATTGTCTGATATATATTGTGCTATAACATGTCCATACAGAAAGAAATCTTTGAAAAAGTTTGCCCAACTGACTATTGATTACATTATTGAAGAGTTTTGATGCCCCTTCAAAGTTTTATAGATGAAATACTGAAAATAATCTGATTTCAATAATATTCTTCAGTTTAGCTAAAAAAAGGCAAATTTGGAATGGACTATTTGTTGTGTTTCTGCTCCAAGTATTATGTATACAGACCAAAGAACAGGTTTTATCATCTGTTACTGAAATTTATCAATGTTTCAAAGTCCGCAAGACTGTAAAGGTAAAGGTAGTATCAATATCTAAGCTTTTTCATGTTTATTTTTCCTTTATTTTTGCCAGTGGACATAATGGAGTTCGGTCAGCAATTGCAACGTTGAGAGATGATGTAAGTCTTGCTCAATTTGATTTTTTGTATGATTTTATATTAGATAAATGCTTCCGTTAAAAACAGAGAGTGCTTGCTTTTTTATATCCATTTCATTGTTTAGAATTTTCGAATGTGCACAATAGTAATAGGAGCCCTAACATCACTCAGTTGAACCTTTGTATAGAATAACTGCCTATACAAATATCGTTTGCTGCAAACTCATGTATGGTATAGCTATAAAAACCTAAAGGTCTATCGGCAACTTTGTTAGCCTGCGTGCATCCCCTAATTCCAATATTCCATTCACTTTCACCCATTTTTTGGCTTTCAATGATCGTTGCATCATTATATCCTGAAATGATATCCAAACGTCTCTTTTACAGAGATTCAAACGTTTCAAAGTTGGAATTGGACGGCCAAGCAATAAAAATGAAATAACTGATTATGTCTTGAGTGACTTTACACATGAGGAACTTCCATTAGTTGAAGAAACATTATCAAAATGTATTGCTTTGATATTGCAAAGACTAAAGACTGGTGTTAGGCCAAAGCAATTTCAAATACTGACGGACGTTGATTATGAAAAATATGAGAGAATTGATGAAATACAAAGGAGTTCAGGTAACACATTTAATGATCGTAGTAATATTTGATTTTTGAGACTGAATTTTATCTATTTACTGATGTTTGAAATACTTTTGACTTGTACATGAGATAAGCAAATCACAAAACATAGCAGTGGGATTTTGAAGGTGTATCGTTTACTTATGGAAGTAAAAAAGTTTTCAAAGTAAGGAAGCTGCCTTAGTTGCTCAAAAACTTCCTTGGATAGATGAATGGCCCTTGCGAAGTGAAAGGATAACTTAAAGAAGCGACGATGATCTTGCAACTGTTGTTGTAGTTTGCGGCACAGCTTGTCATTTTTGTCGCCAAGGCAACGTCGTACATCTTTGTTACATTCAATAGACCTTTTAGCTATTCTGAAAACGAATGTGGATCGAACGATATTTCATTACAATTTGTAGGATTTTCGAATGTGCACAATTGCGATCGAAGCTTTAACGCCAATCTATCGAACCTGGAGTATAAAATTGTATAGAAATATCGCTCGATCCAGGCTCTTTTGTAGAATAGCTAAAAGGTCTACTTCTGATTTTTCTATCAAAAAAGGCTGTCTTTTAGACTTATATGTTTAGAAGAATAGGGGTTTTAATCCCAAAGAACCGAGAAGCTTGTTAGAAAAGTCGCAAATTCGAGATAAATCGAATTTGAAAAACTGGGGTATTCAATTTCCATGTTCGTTAGAATTCATGGGGCCGATAGATAAGCTCGAAGAATCAAGGGCTGCTGATGACCCAGGGTTGGAAAATTGGACTCAGGTTGTGATCGTTTTGCTCTTGTTGGCCCATCGAATATTTTAATTCGTGGCTTTAAAACCTTACCTTTAAAGAACACTAAATTTCAACTGTATGTTCAAGATTTCTTAGTGTTTCAAACGTCTAAATTTTGTTTGACCTCACAAGCCTCACAAGCAAGTGAACTGGCAGGAATGGTGAATAGAGCGTATAACTTTGTGAATGAGCCTTATATTCCAGAATAATTTAAAGAAATTAACAATAAATTACAATCAATTTTACTTACAATAACCAAATTAAAATAGACGTTTCTTGACAGTTAAACTAAAGCTAGGATTCGTGGCATTGCATTCTGAATTCTATGTCAACAATCAATCAATCAATCAATCAATCAATCAATCAATCAATCAATCAATCAATCAATCAATAAAATTTCATAATATTTAATCATATAAATGATGAAATGTGTGCATAGTATTTACATATGTTTTCTTGGGGTAGAATTTGTTGTCAGGTCTTTGCATTTGGCTTTTTTTAGGAAGAAGAAAGTTTCTGCGCAGACACGAGGAGCGTGCTATGAAATCTGCTTGACATTAGATATTTAGGCAAGATTTGCGATGACGCAAAACTACTCACACACATTCATTTTTTAGGCTTAATTCACGGATTACATCACCAGACATCAGACTCTCCAATGTGTGTTGAGATATCAATACAAGTTTTGAGACCAGTGTAATCAATGCTCTTTTTTTTACTGCACTCTAGATGAAGCCCTAGGATTTGGAGATCAGTCTTATTTTTTGTTCATACTTGCTTACGGAACGTCAATATTCCATAGCGCCAAAACAGATCCCTTCAAATTCTATTATGCCATAAAGTACAGCGAAATACAGCAGTTTATTGCTGAAATATCTTGTTGACTCATTGCAAGTAATTTTGAGATTCACATTTAGCAGTTTGGTTGCGACACATCGCATCCTTTTGGTGACTGACTTTGGTGCCGCAAATTCAATTCGTATCATGTTAAAACACGAAAATGAATTAAAAATGGTTTGCTTTAACCTGTTCACAATGTTTGTGTTATTCTTCAGTAAACTGAATAAAACAATCAAGTAATCAATATATCAATGAATCGATCACGAAATTTGAGGATCACGAAGTAAGGTTAAGTTAGTCACAAAAATTTAGTTTTTTAAGGTCAATAATTTTTCTGTATTTATTTGTAATTACATGGCATAGCTATTTTGGTGAAAAAGTATCATTTTTCAAGACCTTAGTGCATAAACAGCTAAATTATTGGTCCCCTTGGGATAATGTCACAATAGTCTTTCATTTTGTGCTCCATCACAACGCATGCCTTGCTTCAGTTCTTTCCACAGAAGCAGTATGTTTATCATTTTAGCTGTTCATGCTCGAATGAATATATAGAGCTAATTGAAGATCTATTGTGGGAATCTTGCAAAATAGGGCTTTGCTAAAATCACAGGTAATTATTGAACAGAAAGACAGATTTCAATGAAACAAATTTTCGTATCTAAGTTTACCTTTTCCATTTGCAATGAACTTGAAAAGAAACGTATTTGTGAATAAGATTGCATCTTTACAAATTGGCAAACACCCCACGTTTTTTTCAGACTCATCCCCCTCCCTTCCCCCCCCCAGCGTAATAAGTAATAATAGCTCCATGAAACAGTGGTACATTTCTGATAAACTAATCATTCCTGTTCAACATTAGATCTTGAAGTTTTTCTGTTGTAGAGAAACGAATTTCGAAGTTCTCGAAATAGATACTAAACTTGTCAAAACATTAGCTTCTAATTTTGTCATCAATTCATTGATAAATTGATCAATTGATCCATTCAGTCTTGTGAGGTATTCCACAAACATTGTGAGCAGGTCATTTAAAATGTTTTCACAATAGTTTACGTATTTCACCAGGTTGCAAATCAAAAAGCATGGAATTAGCTAATTCATGAATGAAAGGTGTTGGCGGTGATGTTGCCATATTGAGAAAGATGCATTTTTGGATTGCGTTGAAGAAGATATAAGTATGCGTAGTATTTTGACGAAATGAAAATTTTTAAGCATATGTAAATTTATGCATTTGAGATATGAAGTACTTACTGTTATGTGAATTTATGCATGTGAAATATGGAATACTTATTGCCATATATCTATCGGCTCCATATTAGGCCTCTGTTATTGTGATTAATTTTATTTAAAAAGGATAGCGAGTTAAATTCTACTTTTGAAAGTATCTGGGGATCTTGATGTTCTCCTAACAGCAAATTCTACCCCTTATTTCTTTGAGAGAACATGCTACAAAATTTCATTAAATTTACAATAAATACAATAAATTACAAACTTGTCTTCTGATTAAAGATATTCATTAAAACTTCTTTCGCCAGCAGTAACGATGAATTAAATCGCTTCACACTAGATAATTGTCAAGATTTCTCCTGCCTTGGAATGTCAAGATTGTAAGGATAAGAAGAGAAATTTAGAAAACTTCTTTCTTGAAAGTCTGAACTCTTGGCATTGACGACACAAAAGAGTTGCTAACTTAGTGCTTGGAATGGTCAAGCTTGAATGAATGTAATTTCATCCAACTTTTTGCAAACATTAGCAACAAAAATTTCAGACAAATTTCTCCGTCATTCTGCCAAGAACACCACAGTATTTATTGCACGTATGGAACAATGGGACAATAGAACGAACAGACATTTGAGTATGATTTCTTGAGAACGAAGACGCTAAAGTTGGCTCTATAAACTGGAAAGAGGCAAGAAAAATCTTAGTCATTATTACGATATTTGATCTATTAGCACAAGCACGAGTGATATCTAGCTGCATTTCGATGACGTCAGTTCCGTTTCATTCACAGCTGGTGTTTATAGATAGCATAATCACCAAATGCTTCGAAATCGCCTCTCTTAAAGACAAATTCAGTGAACATTTTGTACCCATTTCAAGTCAATTGACCGTACGCCTGCGAAATCATTTCTTTATCTGTGGGTACAGTTACCCGTCTCACGCTTTTCACGCATTGCATGATACGAAGGTCTTAACTTTTAAAAGAAAGTATACCATCAAGAGGACAATCACGTGATGTCAAGAGGACAGTCACATGATGTGAAGTGTATGCAAACAAAGTTTGCTGAATTGGTCAATTTACATTAAAGTTTTGTCTTTGATGAAGGGTTACAAAATTTGCTGTCGCGTTTTGAGGAAAGTTACCCAAAAATTGCCCTGTTGTGACAAATATAAGAGACAGTAAGAAGGATCTTGGTGAAACGTAAATGTCTTTTGTTTAGGATTTGAGATCTTGGTGTAGCATAGCATCATGATATTAGAGTGATAGGTTGCATGATTACATAACTTATCTGATTCTGGGTCCAATATTAAGTGTTTATCCGGGTAAAAATTCGGGCTGATGAATTTTCTTACCCCATTTCTAAACATATTTTGCATTAAAATCTTCTTCGATACGCTGCAAATTTTTGCGCTGTATTACATCTTCATCAAAGTTGCTAGTTAACACTCGTTTTAAGCATACATGACGATAATAATCACAAATAAACTTAACTATTTCCTTTATGCGTAATCCGTGCAGTTGTCTATTCTTATTTGGCTCTACGGGAATGCATTGCTGTGATTGCATCTATTTGGCACTGTGCATGTTCTTTTATTCAGACAAGGGCATTTAAGGAAGAGGTATGCTTGAATGCAAGTGCAGGCGACAAAAATGCCGACCGCTGCAAGTAGGAAATATACCGGCATTTGTTTAGTTCCGTTGCATCGGATTTGGTGTTTGTGTTGAAGACATCAGCTTACTGCTTTACCATTCAGTTTGAGGCGTGATGCAGAATTCTTTGGAATGAATTCAGGTATGTCGTTCTTTGCGTTGAAAGTATCAGCTTGCTACTTTACTATTCAATGTGAGGTATGATGTATGGCTTCGGATCTTGATTCTTCTTTTGTGTATGTTTTGGATGCTTGCTTGTCTGTGTTGCAGATTATGCAATGTGGTGGTGCATCTACGAGAGATCATATATGTTGCATGTATTATACAGCCTCCTCATTTCACAATCTCTGCGAGGCGTGAAAAGAAAATTGAACACCATTTGAGGGACAGCGACTACTAGCTTTGAACTCTCATATTCCATTACAATTTTACAAGACAAGTTACATATTATGCTCCCAACTAATTACCCTACGAAACATTACAAAAACGATACTTAAAGGAAGCAATAGACTACGCGGATGAATCAGGAAAGGTGTACCAACCACCGGCAGAGCTGCACCCCAAGAGCCACCCAACTGGTTCACATTATTTGGTAAGATTTATCCATGTGTTGAAGACGCTGTGGCAGAATTATGTCTTGGCCTAAGTCAGTGATCTTGTGTTAAGCGTGCACCTTTTCACTTTACTAGATGTACGACTTTGAACGAGCCTTTGAGTCTTGTAAATCGTCATTGTTTAAAGTCTAAACAATTGACATTGAACTCGATTCTGTACTATTTCACAGAACGAATTAGTTATTTGAATCCAATTTTTTTACTTAGTTAAGAGTTATACTCATTGTAAGGCCACACTTTTCTTCGAAATGACATTGGCAGATAGCATAACATGCCAAAATTCAAACATATAAGTTTACATTCGTTAAACAGCAAAGCACACTTTTGAGGCTATGAAGTTCATGTGAAAGTTCAGTAACGAAGTCATCAAATGTGCCCCCAGAGATTCAGTCTATCAATTTTTGTTCATTATGCAAGAACAAAAACTTAAGAATTCTCTGTTTCTTATCTTTCTTAATTTTTCAAGCTCCGTTCTTCGAATTGTCGAATGCAACACTGTCAGAGCTTCATATTTCTTTTGAATGCTTTTTAAAATCTCCGAAAATTTTTTCAAGCAAGTTCAGACCTGTCATGATTGGCCTAACCAAAACTTCTCACTTCTTCTATGTCTCTAAAAATTCCAATATACCGTAGTTAGTTTTCCACTTACCTCTTCTTTAAAATTTTCGTGAAATTATCATAAACATTACCTCAGTCTTCCCGACAAATTCTGAAACAGTGTTGCATTAAGCTCGATCGATCAAAGTTGTCATCGAAGTACTGCTTCCTTGCAAGTCTTTTCGTGTTATATAATGCAGTTTAGTGTTAAACGAACAGTTTTATCCAAAATTGTTACATAATAATTGATCTCATTTCTATTTTAATTGCTTGTCTTTTTTAATTGAAAAATAGTATTTACTGTATAGTATTGCTGGTGGCCCTTTTGAAACTTTTGACCGGTGGATATACCCATGGATATATGGAGTGTCCAAGAATGTGTCTCATTTATTTATCTGCTGTGGAGGAGCTTTAGCTTGAATGGTCTCGTTTTTATGTAGTTGGAAAGAATACGCTTCAACGTAATGTCTGAGACCTCATTTGAATCCATCTGAATTGTGTTTGCTAGTTTATGGTGCAGAAAGTCAGAAGTGGTTGCTTCAAAAGCAGCAGGTTGCGCCTCGTTCACCAACAATAACAAAATCAAGTAAATGTACCAAGGGAAGCTTCTAGCGTTGTATTTTTCAACACTGGTAGAAAGGGTTTATAGTCTTGTTTATGGTGTATAAATGTTAGCAAGAAGGCCGACGTTGAACCGTTGTCATTACAATTTGCACGTGCGTGTACTTGATTCAGACGCTGGAGTTACGACGCATAGGTTTCAAATCTGCAAGAATGTTGGTGGAAATGCATAACAAGGATTATCCAAGCCCAAAAGTAGGCCTTAATCAGGGAGAAATAGCTTTCCTTTTGATGACCATTATTATGATGTTGATGGTGTTGTCTATAAATGTCATGCTTTTTACGATTACTCCACAATTGTAATGTTTGGTTGGCAACATTTCAAGGTATGATCATTTGCTTCATCATAACTTTCCTGGCCATGCCATACTTTGAGATCAAGTATTGATGTATATTGCTACAAAAAGGTTAGCCAAAAAAAACGAATCCAAGAATGAACATTTCCTGGCCTTAATAATCTTTGAATCAGCTGCGGTAAACAGATGTAGTTATTATGATGATGATGGTGATGATGATGATGATGATTGATGATGATGATGATGATGATGATGATGATGATGATGATGATGATGATGATCATGATGATTATGATGATGATTATGATGATGATGATGATGATGATGATGATGATGATGATTATGATGATGATGATGATTATGATGATGATGATGATGATGATGATGATGATGATGATGATGATTATGATTATGATGATGATGATGATGATTATGATGATGATGATGATTATTATGATGATGATGATGATTATTATGATGATGATGATGATGATGATGATGATGATGATTATGATGATGATGATTATTATTATGATGATGATGATGATGATGATGATGATGATGATGGTGATGATGATGATGATGGTGATGATGATGATGATGATTATGATGATGATGATGATGATGATGATGATGATGATGATGGTGATGATGATGATGATGATGATGGTGATGATGATGATGGTGATGATGATGATGATGATGGTGATGATGATGATGATGATGATGATGATGATGATGATGATGATGATGATGATGATGATGGTGATGATGATGATGGTGATGATGATGATGATGATGGTGATGATGATGATGATGATGATGATGATGGTGATGATGATGATGATGATGGTGATGATGATGATGATGATGATGATGATGATAATGATTATTATGTTGATTATGATGATGATTATGAAGTCCCCTCTTCCTCTTACTGATATCCTGATTCTGGCAGGCCAGGGAAACAGTTACTCTGCTTGACAAACGTTGGCGGCCTACTTTGGTAATGAAATTGGAGTTACTCTCCTATTAAAGAAACCTCGCGGAGGAGAGTAAATTGGAGTTGTTTCATTTGGATTTCCCTCAAGCATTAATCAATCAATCAATTGATCAAGAACTGATTACGTGTCACACAGCAACTCGGCGTGGTTACAACTTTGCGTCAATTCAAGTCTTATTACTCATTCCTTCTGTTTTGTTATTACAGACAGCATATGGAAAATCCCTTATGCACCTTGAATGCAGCAACCTGTTTGATTCAGTTAAATCTGTAGGCATCTTCTTAATACAATCACATGATCATAAATTGAATTGAAATTAACTGAATTGGTCTGTTCGATTTAGTTGAATGTATCTGTAGGCTACTTTGTAATCCAACAGTCACATAATCATAAAATGAATTGAATTGAATCAATCGTATCAACCTGTTTGATTCAGTTAAATCTGCAGGCATCTTTGTAATCCAACAATCACACAATCATAAGTTGAATTGAATCAAGCATTTCAAATGGGACAAGATGCTTTATATAGCCGTTGCTGGTGTGCCAAGGCCGTAGTTAAGAGGAAATCAATACAAAATATCTTTTTCGTGGTAAACAAGGGAACAACGAGTCATAGTAACGAATGAATGTACTGTCTTATTGCCGTTCTTCCTCGCCTCCTCTCTGCATCGAGGCTCACTCTGCCCTGTATTTCAACAAGCAATTTCATGTAAACCCTAACCCTAACCCTAGTACAATATTTCATTAAAGAACAATTAATACATTATGATGAATCGTAGTTAGAAAAAATTGTGAATTTCACAAAAATGTAGAACTGTGAGAGTGCTACTCATGCCCATAGAGTTATAAAGGGTGCTGAGTCCATTTGCAAAACATATTCACTGCACTGCAAAGCTCACTGCATTATTTGAACAACAGTTACGACAACGCTTTTTAATAATTTCATGTATATTCTAGTATCACACGGAGATATTTCAGATTAATCGTGAAAGTAGGTATTGAAAAGTCATCGATAAGCAATGATTCTATTTCAAAAGCTGTAAAGTTTAGCCGTAAGTGTGTTCTTTATATTGGTATCCGTGGGTTGCCAAAAGGGTACCTTCTATCTTGCATTATAACGGCGATGAGTATGAGTCAATTTTGTGCCATGAATTCTGTTCCATATCATTCGTGACTCTTGCACAAACAGAGAATGACGGAATCCTTTGTAAGTCATGCATCGCAGAAAATCGCCAAAAGAAACAATTACCGCAATGAAACTACAAACGTTGAAAAATTGAATGCAATTGCAGAGATGATTCAGTTTTAGAATGTAAACATCGCATTTTTGTTTGTGGTTATGCTATCTTTAGGATCTTATCTAACGATTTACCGCACCGCAACCATCTAGAGGCGAAAATAGTGTTCAGCATTTGATTGCGTCGTTAAAACAAAACTTTCCAGTTCTGCACCACGAAAATTCAACCCACTGCTTTCTTCTCTTGCCTCTGTGTTTACAGAATCACAGAGTAAATTCTGCTAAACCTTTTTGCGATCAACACAGTGAAGACTGACATATCTTTTGTTCAAGTCCAGTCAACCGTAACTAATTGTTTTCAATAGGAGCAAAGGTCAAGCTGTGAACAAAAGAATCGCAATTGATGTGGAGGAACAGCATGAGTGAAAAAGGTATAAACAAACCATGAAGGAAATTGCGATAATGAAAAAAATATGACCAAGAAACGCGTGAAAAGTTCTAGCGTGAGAAAGCTAAGAGAGAAACTGCGAAAAGGAGAGCAAAGAAACAGAGAGAGGAGAGGGAGTGAAAGACTTGAAAGGTATTGGTCGGGAAGGAAGGGGGAAAGAAAAGGCGAGACGAAAAAAGGAAAAGAAAACATTGAAGGAAATAGAATTAGGAAGACGCTGCAGAGTGATTGTGAACAAAGGTGATACAACAAGCCGATACTTCAACTGAGAGGAATATCTAGTCTGTCGCAAAATGTTGGTCACTTCTTCGTATCAACATATGACGACATTTGAATAACATATAAATTGAACTCTTACCTCTAAATTGGCCAAGTGTTTGTCAGTGCACATGCTCTCAACTTTGCGTCGAAAAAGCTGCTTGCCATTAAAACACAGCTACAAATCAGTCGATTAAACGCTGTTGATAGCTCAGCGTCCATTTCTGGTGCTGAATGAAAAACAAAACAATACACCTTGTTACAGCTGTCTTTGTGCAATCCAGGTATCTGCGTCAAGGTTCTTTCTAGCATGTTCTCTCAAAGTGTTGCAATGTGCAATGGCTCACTCCGTTACCAGGATCTGATGACTAAAATGTGCATTTTCTCTCGGCTGGCCTGCAAGAAAGCACTGTCGCATGACACACCCTTGAACGACAAGGAGAGAGCCTGCGACCAATCCTACAAGTACAATCAAAACTTCGATCATAACTCGATGAGGTGTAATTTCGTTTTGAGATGCCAGACGCTTCCCGTTGCATTCATATACTTCCCAACCTGCACGTTTTGTGAATAGCGTTTCAACGTGTTTGATTCATGGTGGCAAGCGTATTTCAACTCGTGCTGGTCCTCTGTTATTAAAAATTCATCTACGAATCATGAGTATGTTGTTTTTGTTTAGCTTTGTCTATCGTGCAGCTTATTGCCCATGATGAAGTAATAGCAAATTCTAGGCGATTTTTTACGTGATGTCACCGTGTCAAATCCCGGTAGGTCCAAAGGTTTCAGCTGAAAGGAGGGCGATACGTGAAGTTTACCAACCATCCAATTTTCACTGTACAGCTTAATTGCCTGTGATGAAGTAATAGCTATGTTCTAGGCGATTCGACACGTGATATTCCAGTCGACCAATGCCGTTAGGGTCAGGGAAGTAGGAAGCATCTCAACCTTGGAGGGGCACGGCACTTCAAGGACACTTTTTTCCTTAAGAAAAAGGGGGCATTTTCTAAAAACGAAAAGGGCACTTCTTTGTTTATTGCAAAATCTTGGAGGGGCACGTGCCCCCAGTGCCCTTCGGTTCCTACGTCTATGGTTAGGGTCCAAAGGTTTCAGGTAACATGTAGAGGGATGCGTAAAGTTTACCATCTTAATTCCATAGTGCAGGTTTTTGGCTATGATGAAGTGGTAGCATATACTAGGCGATTTGTCATGTGATTTTCTAGTTCATTAGTTGTAGTCGTTTGAAAGTCCTCTGGATCCTACGATTTTAGGTAAAATGTAGGGGGATATGTGAAATTCACCATATAATTTTCATTGTGCACTTTAGTTCCCAAGATGATATGATAGCATATTCCAGGCGATAATTCAAGTGACGTTCTGGTCTACCATTGTCCTTTAAAACTCCTTTGGGTCCTAAAGTTTCGGGTAAAAGTGAGAGGAACGTGAAGTTTGCTATCCCATTTTATTGGGCAGTTTATTTCGTATGATGACGTAACAGCATATTCTAGGCGATTTGTCATGTGACCTTCTGGTTGACCATTGTCGTTTCAAGTCCCTTTGGCCCCGAGGTTTCATGTGAAAAGTAGAAGGATTTGTGAAGTTTACCATCTGATTTATCTAGTATATCTAATTGTAATACACTGATCTTGTATAAGATTTCAAGAAATCTTCACCAGGTATTGAAACTATCTGTTGTCATATTCCGACTGTTGAAAGCCTTTGAGAGTTTCGTAGAATTTTTTGCGAATGCTGTTGTCAAATCAGTGACAGATCTCATCTACCTTCGTGAAACTTTATCAGCAAACTAATGAAATCATGCCTCCGTACCTTTTGCCAACAACTCGGGTGGATTGTGCACTTTCTAATATAAGCATACCAGCACGCATTTAGTGTCTGAAAAGGGGGAAGGAAAGGCAGGGAGGCTCTTATGAACTATCGTGCTCCATAAATGGCAAAATAATCAAATTTTAATGATATTTCCCTAGCACTGGTTAGCATTCATACAACAGTTAGCAATCACCACATTCCAAACTATTTCTCGATCAAATTTTTACATAGATGATGGGCAAAGTAGCAGGTTATTCGGACAAGAAAACTGCTCGATTTAATAATAACAGGTTGATTTCTTCAGTTTCTCATAATATACACCAGTGGCATCTATTATATGGTAGCTTCGCTTCATAAAGGATGCGCAGACATGCCTTGTTGTAGCGTTCTGATCCTCTGAAATATGGATGAATTTTGAAGGCAGAGTCTATTGTTTATTCATTTCCAGAGTATCTTTAGGACTCCAGAGTAGAATGTTCAGTTGAGTTGGAAAGGAGCATCTGACAAGAGGGAGAGAAAATTTGGACTTGGTTCTGCGTGTTTGTAGATTGTTTGTTCATGTATAGTTGAAGTGAGCAGCCAGTATTTCCTATCAGCTGCACTGCATTTACTGTTGCAAATCTACCTCATTTCGTCATTTGGCAAAGGTATTGCACTGGTAAGACACATAAAAGGATTTCCATTGTCGAGATTTTGCCTTGGTGATAATTCAAATTGCTGAGAGCTTCACTTTCACAGCTTCAAGGGATCATCATTTGAAGAGCATATCGTGGAAACTGCTGAAGAAAAATTCCCTAGCTCTTAAGAGAATTCAGAACAGAAAGGAAAACTCACAATATTTATACAAGCCTTGGAATGTACAGCTGCAAGACTCGTAGAAGTTTATCGAATCAAATATTCCTTAATGTGCAAATTTAAAAGCAGAGTGAACAATCATATCCCCGACAAATTTCGTCAAAATCCAAACTATTTCGCTCCTCCGAGTGCCTTCTTTGTGAGGAACACATTGCCTCTGAGTTGCAAGAAAGATCGAAACATCATGTTCGTTGTTGCAGTTGTTCTGTTTGTGGTTGGGTCTATCATTGCAGTTTTTAATGCATATTACTGTGGGAAATGTTTTGCTGTTGGGCAACCGAAAGAGTATGCTCATTTTAGTCCGTGTACTTTCTTTTGAAATGATACCAATATAGCTGTTTTTTGGCTTAATGCTATTGGCAGAAAAATGACTGTCTGGCTTCAGAGAATTCCAAAGGTTGCTTCTCATCCGAGAGTCAATTGTTGTTGTCAAAATGACAGTTGCTTCCAACTTAAACAGTTCATTACATGGACAAGAATAAACTTCGAATGTGCTACAAGTTGTAGAGATGTTACAGCTTCGATGAAGAAATATTTTGAATCTATCCGAATCCAGGTGGACCACTAAATACAGTATTAATGTAATGGAGCGAAATACCAGAAATATGAAGTTATCTCGACTCTTTATCGATGAAATAGGATTTTTTACAATTACATCATAGCTTTTAGGAGTTCTGAGTTTAAAACGGTTGAAAAGTCGCAATTCAGAGAGATACACGTGTTTTGGAATAAGCTTTGTCCATCCTCCTTCGCAGCGTCATCTGCTCCAAATTAGAGCCTCTTCATCATTATGTATTTATTTTTACAGCAGACAAAAGAAATTCTTCTGTCAAGAAATAGTGATAGCTCTAATTATGGCTGATTAGACTCTGCAGAGGACAGTGAACCGTGCCCAAATTTCGCAATTTCTTGTTAAAGTCTATCTTGCGTTTGAAACTTAAAATTATTGTAATCAACTACTGTAAATGGTGAGTTTAACCTTAACTCAGTTCTTGAAATCGCCTAAAATTTTTTTGCACTTCATTTGAATGATCAACCGTGGATATTTTTTGACAATGATATAGAAACTCTCCCATTGATACAGTTAATAATGACAATATTTCTCTGATAAATTTTACATAGAATAGAACTATCTATTTATCTTCGTGTACATTATGTACATAGAAATTTGTATAGAATATCAATACATTTGGTAGAATGATTGAAAAATAAAGTTTACGGAATGTCTGGTTTCTACTTCTGCAGCCCATTCCGCAAAATCCACAGTGGTTCTGTTTTTCCTCTGCATTTTAAAAAGGATTGACAGCGTTGTCTTGTCGGCAAACAACACTGTCAACCTTTTTAGAAATGCAGAAATTTTTTAACACAACGCTAGAACCCAATTTTTAAGAGTTTAGTCAATTTTGAAATTGCTGGAGAACAACAGAAAGACGTGCTGTTTTTGAAATCTTTCCTTTGCCATCGATCAGCAACCATTTACCAGATTGACTCGAATCGAACAATCCAACTGTGTAAAAATCGAGCTCTTCCACAGCAACCACAAAGATTACAGCTCCTCCACAGCAGCCAAACAGATTGGGCACAGAGTGGCCTTCCAGAAATCAGTCCGGTGGCTCGTTTAAAAAGTCAAGCCACAGATGCTATAGGAAATAATCTAATTAACAGAAATTTGTCAATTTTTCAGTGATGTATGGCCTGCAGAAGTCACCCAGGAGGGGGGCACTCAGCACATTCACATGCGGGGAGGTAAGTCCGAGATTTCTACGTTAGAATATTGCCAAAAGTGAGATTTTTGGTCCAAACAAAGCTGAAGTGATGTTCATGAATTTTTGGCATTAAATATTGTCCAATCGATATTTCTGGCCTTCTTGAGGGAATCCTGACATCTTTTCCATTGTTTCTGGAGGTTTTATTTTTATGTACAGGTTTCTAAGTAAAATGAACTCATATTTTTGGGTTGCAATGAAGTTGAACTGATATTTTTTGGGATGCCTGAAAATTTCCTCGACTGACCCCCCCGTATGTGAATGTGCAGAGTGCCCCCCTTGGAGAAGTGATCACTATATTTTGTAATTTGCGAAGTCATGCAAAATGTTTCTGAGCATACTGTTTTTGGCATGGCAACATAGACAAGATGCAGCTTTTCATATACCACAGTGCTCGATATAGAACAGCCTCCAGTGAGCTCTAAGCCAAGATATTGTCATAGATCCATGGGAATGGCCTCCAGCCGAGCACCCTCCTCTCCAAATTGAAACCAGCCACCCATTGAATATGTCACCAGGGGTCCCAAGTACCAATCATTTCCTGGTAGTCGATAAAGATTTTGAAATAATGGTCAGCACCAGACAAGAATCGAACTGAATGTGGTCTATGCCATAATCCTGCCAGGCAACCCCAATGTAAACATTATTGCAGCACGCAATGCATCCTGGGTTGTACGCTGCATTAAAACTCACTTGTGTAGAGATTGATGAATTGATAGACAGGATCCAACTGAGTATGGTCTGTGCCATGATTCTGCCAGGCAACCCCAATGTAAACATTTTTGCAGCATTAATTACGCCCTGGGTTGTCAACTGTACAGAAGTTGTGTTAAATTTCCTCAAAAGAAATGGGTATTAAAACTTTATTGACTGTCTTATTCACTATTCACCAATTTAAAAAACACAGGGAGGAGAATTCAAGCAATGAATAACACTATAGGCGTTTGCAATTCACGAGAAGTGTGCACACGATCTAGAATCCATTTAGGCCTAATTAACACGAGATGAATTTAATCAAATTACGAGATGATATGTCTTGAATGTGGACTTACACAAGTCTCTTTCGCGTACCTGAAACCTCAAAAACCCAAGTACCAAAATAAAGACCTCTGCGAAGGAGAGAGGGAGAAAAGGTTCTTGTTCCCCGCTCCGTTGCAGAGGCTTTTCCTTCCCACCACGGAGGTTAACTTTTTTTAGGTGGCAGTTTTTTATGTATTAACGGGAGAGACTTAGGCTTTTAAGTTGCAATTGCACAGAAGAGTCTTGAGCAAGTCCGTCTTGAATTTAGAATTTCGTATACCGGTGCAGCGGCGTCAAAGTAGGGCTCGCGTTTTCATCAAAGTTGCGGAAAGCCTTACTTGCAATAGTTTGAAATTTACCTAGTTTGTGACCAAGAACCTTCAGTTAAAACGTTGATACTTTGTTTCATAAATTAGGCCTCGTATCATCATCATGTATCAGCCATTTTCTAGTTTCTGCAGGTTGAGAAGATCCCTTATAGTTTCAGAATGTTGTGGGCCGATGTTAGTCAGGCGAACTTCATATCTACACCCTTTCTTGTATAAGAAACTTCGATAAACCCACAGAACTAAAAGTTCCTTGTTTTCACATGAAAATTTCAGCATTTTAGTTCTTAAAGTATCTTATTTTGTTTCTTATTTTTTAGATGCATGTAGCTTCTACCCCTGCCACTTAATTTTCTTGGCATGGCATACAGCGTAATTATTGGCAAGAAAGAAAGTCCCCTTAGGCTCAAAACGGCTAAAAATATAAATCATGGTAAATATTACTCAAAAATAGAAACACAACGACGGTTTCTCCACAATTTTCATAGATTTGACTCTCAGAAATTTCTTAGCACCTGCCAAGCATAATGCTGTTATTATTATACAGGTTCATACATTTGAAATGATCTTATTTCAGATACCTTAAAAATTTAAACTGTAGTTAGAATAATGCTAGCGATTCTTAAATTTTGTTGCCACCCTAGTACTTGTTTATTATAAACCAGTTCTTATAAAAGAGGTGACGTGAATTAAGAAAGACAGTTTCCAACGTTATTGTTTTGATATTTTTGGAGCAGTGATTTATCAAATCTCAAGCGGTTCTTTTATTTGACTCACCTCACCTACCTGGCAGAAAAGAACAAATTTGAACATCTGCCACCGCTTTTTCATTCATCTTATTCGCAAAAGTATTTTATTTACATCTAAAATATACCAGCAATTTTTGTTTATGTTATTGATCTTCAAGTTTCTTTGTTATGGATAATCTTGAGTACATATTCGAAAAAAGAACAAAAAAGAGCTTCTGCCGCCGCTATCTTCTTCAGCTTATTCACAGAGTTTTATTTACACCTAAAATATACGAGAACTGTAAAGCATACTTCTCGCTTTCTGAATCAAGTTCACAAAGTTCTCGAGGCAACTGTTTGAGTTGTTGGGGGTGTTCTTCTTCTTTCGATAAATACTTTCATACTTTTTCAAGCCAGAACTTCTTTCATTATCGCAACTTTTAAGTCGACTGAACTTGTTAAAAACACTGAACTGTCAGTTGAGTAATTTGGTCCAAGGCTTTTAGATTATCTTTGTATGTACAAAGATATTCAGAGATGTAGAAGACAGGGGACAGGGGGCACAGACCCTACCCTTCCATGTGTTTAGAGTTTCCATTTTCACTCCTTTTTCAATGGTTAAATTTGCCCCTCCTGTTCAAAGAAGTACCCTTCTGAGAGCTGTATTCCTCATGAATAACGAAGTATCCCAAAAAAACTACCCCTTATGTTCCTGTGGATACGTGCTTACAGCTTTGTGCAATCACATTGCAATACTTATGCTAAAGACGTGCAAGAAAAGTGTTGTCTGCTCTTGAAGTCTTTCTCTATTAAGATGTCACTTGAGATGGGATAGCGCAAAATTATCCCTGCAAAATTACTTTATTCACGGACTTATTACGTGACTACGAATTTGCGACATATCTATGGGTCGAGAAACCATCACAGCATCTAGACTTTTTATCTGGAGTCCCTTGGTTTCATGTGCTGCTGACATGGTGATGTCGCTTAGTCGCTTCGGCCAAGCCCTATCCTTCGCTCGAAGAAACCTGCAACAAGCATGGGAATGAGGCTCCCGCATTACCACTTACTAGTCCGCCATGATCAACGACAGGAAGATATTTCTGGTACCCTATTGAGCAAAATTTACCACAGGGATGTAAGGGACTTAGGAAATAAATCTGCGCATGGTTCTTCTTCTATCGTCCTGCTGCCTCAAGTTTCTTCCTGAGGTCAAGTTGAGTTTGACTTGTCCTTGAATTTACTGACCAAGATGAAGAAGAGACTCTGTTGTCCCCCGCTTTACACCTCAGCAACGCTAATACATTCCTCTTCAGTATACTCAGCTGGCGACATGCGATCAGGGGGTTTATAAATGAACTCGTCAATGCGAGAAACCATCCCCAGTACAATGCCACCGAAATGAATGTAGTCTGCTTCCCGATGAAAGCAAGATAGAATTCGAGAAATATTAACGGCGTATAACACGTTACGACAGCAATAAGGATTATACTCGTCGCTCTTGCGACTTTTGATTCCGAATGCATTCTTCTTTGTTCTTCCGAGCAAAACACTTGCTGGCTTTTCATTTCTTTCTCCATCCTTTTCACTTCTCTAAAAATGCGTGCGTAACAGAATATTGTAACACAGAAACAAACCAGCGAAACTGGTCCAAGAATCCCATAGAACACTTCATTATTCTTCGTAACAAGCCAAATGGTTACGAGAATTATCGACGGAATCCAAGTGCCGGTATTCGCGATCAAGATGTTTCGAGTAGTTAATTTCTCATGATACCAAAAGGGGATGAAAACAGCGATATAACGTTCAACTGTCTGTATAGTAATCGTGTTATAAGATGATATGCCGAGAATGTACCCAAGCATTGTACCCACATATGCCACAGAACAAGGGTCATGCCCTAAAACGAATTGGATATTAGTAATGGCATAGCATATGCATGTACTACATCCAGCAAGGCAATCTGAAATGGCTAAGTTGGCGATAATGAAGTAAGCCGGTGTATGTAGCTCACGTTTTCGTATTATGACTAAAATGATTGCACCGTTAATGATAAATGTTGGCAGTGCAATCAACAAAAGTATAACTGCAATTATCAGGAGTGGAACTTTGTAAGTATTTGTATTCTCGAATGCATATCCCATAAATGCGCACGATAAATTCATTTTGGCACCTGGTTGCATGATTTAGTCTATCTTCTTTTAAATTTCAATCTCTGTGTCAAACAAGCAGAACTGAGCTCTCGTGTCTTCTTTACGCGTCAAGTTTTCTGTTCTTGCGGTCATCAGAGATGACTCGTTGTAACTTTTAGACCTCGTTATCCACAAATCAAACTACTAACAAGTTTGAGCCTTTCTTACCTGAAGTTGTCTGTACACTTTGACTTTCCCTGACAGTAAAATGCCCGTCCAAGAATAATCTATATCTCGACATAATAGTCAACAAAAGTCCAATTCTTTGCTATATTTGAAATCCTTTCACAATCAAGCCATTACATACTTCAAGCATTTTTTAAGTGAAGTTGTATGCGGACTTTGACTTTACCTGAGAGCGAAATCCTTGTAACTTTGCCCGCGTTGAGGTAAGTCTCGCTCTTTGCAGTCTTTAAAATCCTTGTCAAACAGAAGGGTCGTATGTGTACGCTTCAACTTTACCTGACAGCGAAATGCTTATCCTAGAATAGTTTATAATTTTACTACCCTTTGGACGAGTTCTTTACTTCTTAACGCAGCTACTGTTATGCTCCTGTTATGCCCCTGTTATACCCCTGTTATACAGCTATTTAATTAAAACACCTTGTAAGACCAGGAGCTTTTTAAAAATTGCTGTTAAATTGTGTAGCGTATGATCTTGAAGTTCACTTCTGCAAGACTATTTTGATCTTTTCCGCTTTCGCTTACTTCGCTTAACCTCGAAGATGTTTCAGCTGACAAGGGCCTCTGTTGCAAATCAAAAACAACCTTTCAACTGAGAGTTCAATAAAACTCGCCAAAAGACAATCGTTTTCTGACGCTGATGCTACGATGATGGTTTCTAGCGGTATTGTTACGAGAATCTTTGCTGACGATAATGCTACGACGTTGGTTTCTAGCGATGATATTATCGATGTCTTCGGACGATAATGCTGCGACGTTGGTTTCTGGCGGTAGCTAATGTTACGATGATGCCTTGTAACGACAATGTTACGGTGATGCCTTCTGACGATAATGCCACGACGTTGGTTTCTGGCGATAATATGGACGATAATGCTGCGACATTGGTTTCTGGCGGTAGCTAATGTTACGATGATGCCTTCTAACGACAATGTTACGGTGATGCCTTCTGACGATAATGCTACGATGTTGGTTTCTGGCGATAATGTTACGATGATGCTTTCTGACGATACTGTTGCGATGATTGTTTCTGACTATAATGCTTCGAGGATCCTTCCTGATATAACATTGCCACGTCGTGATCTAATTAATTATTCAACCGTCTTAGATCCAAACTTGCATGAATTCTATTTCAAATCTTTCGTAAATATTGAGAACAAGAATTAAATTGCCTGCAGATGGATTAATTTTTTGATCCTTCAGATATATCTTTTATATGATGTTTCTATCAAATCCTGACTTGAACAAACAGCAAACCATCAAAATTGAAAATCTACCTATTCCAACATGTCTTGGTATTAATCCAAAAAATGTTATGGCTAATGGCTCTGTTCTGAACCAATGCGTGTTAATTTCCAGTTTTTCTAAAGCTTGCTACCAAAATAATTTGTTCAGAAGTCCAAAGTTCCAATCATTTTAAGTTAAGGTCTTTTTATCTACTTTCATCAAATTAATCAAACAACTGAATTTTAGCTGTTTGCCAAGTGACATATGCAATTATGCCTGTTATTTCGTGTGAAATACGTAGCGTTAAATGCTAAATCTTTCTAAAGTCTTCTGTGCAGATCACTTGTGATTTTGTGTAATGCTCAATGTAATGATACACAAAAACACACCATCAGGTCTTTTGAACGATCTTTACCCTGACGATTAAACAGAGCTGTTTTCCACGTATTATGTTGGTTATGTTTTAGTAATGCATGCCACTTCTCATAAAATGAGTTGTGTTCAATGCGGGATCTTTCGAAAGTCTTCTTTGAAATTATTTCATATAATGATTTCAGGTAAGCAATCAAATCATGATTAAATTGAGCTGCCTTGCAAGTGCTGAGTTGCAATAATGTTTCTTACTTCGTGTAAAATACGTCGTGTTCAGTGCTGAATATTTCAAAACTCTTCTGTGAAAATCATTGCATGTACTGACATACAAAGCACAGCATCAGCTGTTTTGGAACAATTCTTACCGAAACAACTGAATAGAGGTGTTTTGTAAGTGTTATGTTGTAATAATGTATGTCGTCATTTCTTGTAAAATAACTTGTGTTCGATGCAGAATCTATCAACGAGAGTCTTGTGTGAAAATCATTGTGTGTAGTGACAAACAAGGCTCAATAAAATCGGGTTTTTTATCAATGTCCGTTGATTGACCAAACCATTGATTTATGAACTGGATATTTTTTCGTGTTACAGTTGCTTACCTTAACTTCGATACAGATTGTTCGTCAGTATCTTCTGCAATCCTGTATTAACATATCAACTCTCCAACTGCGTTAATTCGAACTTCAATCACCAGATAATTGCCTGCTTTTGACTTTATTGCAGCTAGAATGCTTGTGTTAGCTACTAGTAGCTAAAGCGTTCCAATTAAGTGCTACGGCAAATCCTTTAACTTTGATTCAAAATGGTTTCTCGAATAATCTTTCTTGAAGTAACATCCGCTAATATGATCTTCGTTGTTCTATACTTGTTTGTGCCATATTTCTGTAAAAGACAAAAATGACAATTTTTAAGAGACAAATGTGCGGATTTTATCTATCATTTAAGATTTGAATTTGTAATCTCAAAATTTTGTAAGTTTTTCTTTATTTTATCTATTTTAATTTGCTGGTTCGTATCAGGTATTTTTTAAACTGCATTACAAAATGAATGATGCGTGCATATATATGTACGTATGTACCTGCAAACTCTATCTCCTTTGATTCAAACTCTTGCTATGTGTTATGAGATAACACATTTCTGATTACGTCAAACATGGCTCTCAAGACAAGCTCTCCTTAGACTGTCGTAGTCTTATTGTTTGTCGATATCCGATTCTATTGTCATTGCAATGATCTTAACTTAAATTGCAAGAGTTTCTAGTGTCTGTCTTAGCAGATGTACTCCTTTGGATTAATTTTTGTTAAAGTTGTCTTGGGAAACAAATATTTTAATCTTTACTTTCTTATTTGCAATGCAGTTCACTGGTATTTGACGATACTGCGAATCCTTTGAATTAATTTGATAGATCATCCAGCATCAAATTTAGCAAGTCCAATTTCTTTAGCTCTAAACTTTCGGTAAAATTGTTCCATCAAACAAACTTTATTATGGTTTCTGCAAAATAAACACCACTTCTTGAAAACATCTGCTCGCCGCTCCAAATGCTTGAAATTCAATTGAAATATCATTTAAAATCTCGTAACTCTATTAAGACTATACTGATGGTCAAAGTTGTGTCATCAAGCAAAATTGATTGATAGGTTTATGCCAAATCAATGCCACTTCGTTAAAAACATCTGGTTTTCGCTGCGAATCCTTTAGATTTTATTTGAAATGCCATGTGCATTAAATTTTGTAACTCCAAACCTTTTAGGCTATGATAATTGTCAAAGTTGTTCCATGAAACAGAATTGATGCAGGATTCTCCAAAATTAATGCCACTCCTTGAAAACATGAAAATATTCATTTGAATTGTCGGATGCTTTAAATTTAGCAAATCCAATCTTTTCAGAATATAACTTTCGTCAAAGTCGTTCCACCAAATGGAGTTAATTCAGGCTTATGCAAAATTGATACCACTACCTCTGTTTGCCGCTGCAAATCCTTGAATTCAATTGAAGTGTCATAAAGATTAAATTTAGTAACTCCAGTCCTTTTAGATGATGATCATTGTCAAACTTGGTCCATCAAACAATGTTAATTCAGGTTCATGCAAAATTGATACCACTTCATCAGAGCACCTCGTTGCAGCTGCAAATCGTTTAAATTCAAGTCATAAGCATTAGATTTAGCAAATCCAATCTATTTTGAACATAACATTCTTCAAACTTGTTCCATCAAACAGAATTGATTTCAGTTATGTAAAATCAGTACAACTTCTTTGAACAATGTAGCTCTTGCTGTCAAGTTCTTTGCACCATTCTTCACAGAGCTTGTACCACCTAACGAATTCAGGTGATCGAACAAAGACACCGTGAAATCAATCCAAATCCCCTCCAAATCCAAGTTCAATTCATAGAGTTGCTAAAAATGCTTATTTGCCTTCATATAGACCACCTGTTCCAAAAACAAAATTTGTTTTTTTGCATCCACCGAATTCCCTGCTGTGGATTTTAATGTTTTCTGGTTTATTATAATAATGTTGATTTTCGGGCGTCTGTTATTTACCTCTAAAATTCGGCATTCATGTGTTTATACTCAATAACAAGTTTAATTGACTCTGCTTAGCTGCCCTTTCTTGATTAGGTTTTATCTATCTAACCGTTTGTCAAAATTATTCGTCTGTTTGTTCGATCAATTAATTAAAGACTCAAAGAAGCATTAGGTATATGCCTTTTCGTCCCTTGTTTCCCTGCGTTCTTTGATTTGCTGATATCACTTGGTCAACAGTAATATTACTCTTGAAAAGTGGGCCCAATTTAGGCCCGCGTAGAGTGATTCCGTGTTCACCAATCCAATTGCTAGGATTTAGCTTTCAACCAATCAGGATGCGCTATTCAGACAGTTGTTGTTGCTGCATACAAAACAGCCATTGATGAGGTCCAGAGTTCTGGCAGCTTCGATGGATCAATTTTATTTCTACAGAGGAGGATTACTATCCGAAAGATATGCATTTTACGATTTGTAGGTCAAGACAACATCATTCTTTATACTTAAAGTTTCCTTTTCAATGTTCAAGCCATTTAGACCAGACTTTGACGCGATTTTGTTGAGTGTGCGAGAACCCCGCTTGTTAAGGCCATTTTTAATAAATAAGAGGGCCCACTTTTTAAAAGTACTGTTATATGAGTCCCATTTGACCAAGTGATATCAGCAAATCAAAGAACGCAGGGATACCCTCAGAATTGCCTCTGAATACTCATTTACCGATCTCGGAAGGATGGGCATCTGAGTTGGCCGCTGGCTTGTGTTTTGCAGTGCCAGCAACGGAGTTCGAACCCATACGGGTAGACCCCGCATGATTCGAAACACTGCGCCATAACCACTTGGCCACACCACCAGTAAAACATATGTAACGTTTACAATGAACCGTTAGAGCTTTGATCTGCCACAAAGTTGTTTCGTAGAGGGAGCAAAAGTTTAGATAGAGGAGCAAAACTGTTCCGGTTTAGCCCGGTATGTCAACTCAAGGGATCCAAAGGTAACCATGCACGGCTATGAAAAAATCTCTGACAAAGGGTGTAGGCGTGTAGATTTCCGAGCTAATCTAGGACAGAGAAGCCAAGGAACAGGGTAATGTTTTCCGTTTTCAAATCCTCAGAAAGCCTTCTTAAAACGTCTGATGGAGTAGGATATTGCAAGGTAATAACATTGCATAGGTCTTAATTTTTTCACTGATGTATTTCCCGCAATTCTTGTCACAGAAATCCTTGAAAAGGGGGAACCCTTTTCCACATTTGTCAGAGAGGCCCGTAAAGGGAATTGATTTTTGCAACCAAATCAGAGAAAAGGTGGGGGTCATCAGGGTTTGCGGAACAGCGGAATTTGAAGAAAATTTGTTGCGGAATACGGAATTCAAGCAATTTCTCGGCGGAACGACGGAATTCTCCACTCCTACGGGACGCGGATTTTCTCAAAAATTTTACGCGGAATGCGGAATTTTCATGAAATTTCATGGATTTGCGGATCCTTCATCTGTGGTCTTGTAAAAAGAGGTCTTGGTCACACCTCTGATTTTCTGGTCAACACTATGAGAATATTTTCCAAGCTTTGCACAAAGATTTTAAGTGCCATTATCCTCCTCTTTTCACCTGGATGGGTGAAAATGACTAACAATACTAACTTGTGCCATCATTTTTATAACAAAGCGGCGGGACGCGGAACCTTGGCTAAAAATGACCGGGACGGCGGATTTTAACTGAAAATCGCGCGGAACGGCGGATTTTTAACCCCCTTGATGACCCCCACGAAAAGGGTCAACTTGAAAAGTTACCAGACAAGCATGGACGCATAATTTGCTCTTGATTTGCTCTTGGACCCCCAGAGTAGATATTCATTAAAAATATACAGGTTATAAACTTTTACTAAAATCAATAAAGATGGAAGGATAAGAATCTTCTATTTACCAAAGTGATCGCAACCATACCTTCGTTATGCTATATAATTTTATCTTCTCGCTCCTAGAGTAAGACCTTTCTTGAGCACAATTCACTGTATTCTCCTAAATCTCGTATTGCCAGAAACAACAGTCTTCCAACGTGTTTCCGTTGTGTTTTGTTTCTGCAATGTCTGCAAGGCAAGATCAGCTCACAAGCACAACCAGTTTGTATGAGTATGACAGTCACTCAGTTCAAAATGAAAAGTTGGTCCTGTGCACAATACGAAACTTGATATTTACGATTATCTCTATAACGATAAAAAATCTCTTTAAACTTGAGATGCCGAAATATAAGTCTAAATTCAATTTTACTTGTTGCAATGCCATTCTCACGTTTCTTCAAGATTTCTTGAAACAAAAGTTGTGGGACGTTAATCCCTAATATTCTTTTCGAGAAAACAGAGTATGTTGATTTGTGGGGGCAGGCAGAGTATTCAAATCGTTTGGATTACTGCATATTACAACGCTAGCGTTGGCTGTTTGGGCAGGAACTGCTTGCATGGAGAACGGAAGTAGAACAAGGAGCAATGCCAACAATGCCCTTTTCGTATGTACCAGACTGAGCCACAGGGTATCCTTAAAGGATTTTCCACCAGTGGGGCAAACAGCCAAAAGGGCCCCAAATTTTTACGGTATGACTTTAAGAGCCTATCAGGACTCGGGCTGATAAGCTGAGGAGCAGAAATAGAAACACATTTGATTTGGTTGAATCTGAAAAGATTTACTTTTCAATTTTTAAAAGAAGTCATGTTTATTCACTGTTTTGTTTGTTTACTTTTCATTTACCTGAAATTCGAAGCGGTATTATTATCAAAGAAACTTTTCGTTATGTCCTCATCACGAAAGATATGTTTGATCCCAATCATGTGAATTAAAATCACTTACGAAATCTATTTTGGGCGGGAATCCCAAAGCCTAACTGCAAACAGCATGGTTATACAAGGAAAAGCCAAAAATAAACAGCGCCGAAATCGAAGAATAACGCGCTGGATGTAGGAAATATCTTGCAATCTACCAATCTCCTTCCCAGAATAAGTTTGTTTGTTCCTCTACCTCTGCTCGACCTACCCTGGGATAAAAGAGGCCGAAGACTTCCTAACTATTCCAAGGGCGGGCACGTCACACTGAGGACGATGGTCCTACCTTTGTCCGAATACCGGTAATTCACAAAGAAATTTCTCACCATCTTTGTCCCAAAAACTGGTCGTTTTTGATGACTGATTTATATTGTTACCTTTCTTCGATTTGATGGACAATTCAGATACTGGTGATGTTTGTCCCGAAAACCGGTAGTTTCAGCCAATTACCGTTTCTCAAAAGCAAGTGGTACCCAAAGCCAAGAAGGCACAAGTGTCCCAAAACCAGTTTTCCTTGCTCACCTAAATTCCATATCGTTCGCAGCGAACCCAGAGCTCATCTTGTAGGCATCATTACTATCGTAATTATTTCTATGAAGCAGCAGTGTCCCAAAACTGGTAGTCTTACAGCAGCAATGCCGAGGTGGTCCCTAGGTTCTGAAAGGTCCGTTAATATTTCTCCTTGTTTGTTGCCAAACCGGTCTTGTTTATCTTCATTTGACGGACAAAGGTAGAACCACTTTAGTGCAAGACATGGAATTCCTGGTCTTTTTGTCAATTATGGCGGACAAAGGTAGAACCGCTTATGTAGCAATTTGAAATACTGGCCTTTTGAGCTTAAATTTGGCAGGCACAGGTAGAACCAGCTTACAGGTAAGCTTTAGGTTTTTGACTAGATGGGAGGCGAGAAAACGTGATTTTTGAGAGAAATTAATGGACAAAGATGACTGATTTTGAAATTTGACCTTTGTCCCAAAAACTGGTTGTTTTGGGTAGGAATGTCATACTGTGTCATAAAAGAACCGGTTATTTTTCCAATTCCTTCGGACAAACATGGGGTCAGATATTTTACAGTACTTGCCGGCCCCTGCTATTCGAATAACAACAATGTAATCTTGTCTCTAAGCAGCATCGATTACCATGTTGCTCTCTTGAAATCGAAGTCGCATAATTAGTGTTGCCTAGCAAATTGCAAATCCATAATGACTGCTAATCTGTCCATTTGGTTGGCCAGATTTGATTGGTGTTCATCGCGCTGTACCAAATACCAACGTTTTCTCGCGATCTTTTAGCAATCAAAACAATCATGATCGTACTGTTTAAGATTTTTGCATTGTTTCATTTCGTTTCATGAATTAAGGCCCCGTTTACAACCGTTTTCAAATGAAAACGGTACGAAATCATACCGTTTTGGCCTTCCGTTTACACTAAAACGTTTTCGTAACCGGCATCAAATGAAGACGATTTTGAAAACGGCACGATTTGAAAACGGCATGAAACGTTTCAGTGTAAACGCTTGAAAACGGAACGATTTCGTTCCTGATTGAAAGGGAGGTAAATTATTCCTTTGTCTCTTTTTGTATCCGTAACGAAATCGTTCCGTTTTCAAGCGTTTACACTGAAACGTTTCATGCCGTTTTCAAATCGTGCCGTTTTCAAAATCGTCTTCATTTGATGTCGGTTACGAAAACGTTTTAGTGTAAACGGAAGGCCAAAACGGCATGATTTCGTACCGTTTTCATTTGAAAACGGTATAGTGTAAACGGGGCCTAAATCTTAATTGCTTTGATTGCCAGGGCCTCAAGGTCTAAGGGGCCTCATAATTGAAGATGTTTAAAATTTTGACTGCAGAATAAGTTCCTTTTAAATCATTCAGTTCATAGGAAAACGTTATAAAATTTTACACCCACCTTCTTAAAGATTTGAAAGATTTGAGCCTTATGCTCACTCGATGCTCACTTTCATGAGGTCACAACCAGAAAGCTGTTTGAAACGTCGTAATTCGTCGTAAAAGACGTCGTAATTCAGGAAATAATCAAGGTATCAGAGATTTCAACCTGAATTTCTTTTCAAACCACTGATTAAATCGTGGCAGTTCGGAAACTATTTTTGTGCTGTCTTAACCAACCATGAAACAAAAATGATTCAATACTCACCCAAGCCAAGCAAGAATGTTTGTATTCCGTTACAACATTGTGTTTTGGTTTGGCCTGAGCTTCAAATTCTGAATCCAAACTGAACTGCAACAACATTCCGCCTCCTTAGCCTAGCTCAACGAAGTCGCTGCGAGGGCATTTTGTTAGAGTAAGCTAGGGAGACGGAATGTTGTTGCACTTCAGTTTGGATTCAGAATTTAAAGCTCGGGCTTAATCAAAACACAATGTTGTAACGGAATACAAACATTCTTGCTTGGCTTGGGTGAGTATTGAATCATTTTTGTTTCATGGTTGGTTAAGACAGCACAAAAATAGTTTCCGAACTGCTCATGACTAAATCAAATGAAAGGTGCATCAACCAATCGTATGCAATGTTTTTTAAAGATTTGATTGATAAAGTACCTGAAGTTTCTTTCAATCCATTAAATCAAACAAAAGATGCATCGACCAATCGCCAGTATTTTAAAGATTTGATTTCTGTGCTGCGGAGGGCTATCATCCTTGCAGCGAAGAGCAATTGACAGAACTTGTTTCATTGGAGCTGTGGAGCCTTCTGAAATGAAGCTAGGAAGCAGCATGGCTCCATACAATTTTGCAATCCTTAGCTGAAAACATACTACTGTAGGAGAAAATTTTTTGATGTCAGTCTACATAATCGGACGATGAATGCGATAAATAATGCAGATGGTTTTATAGGCAATGGTTTTATTTATACAGCAGGAGTAAGATATTTTGTATGCATATGCAATCCAAAATGAAACGTCCTGTTCAAAAATTTGTATTGCATGACAATCGTTTGCTGGTGTCACTTTGAATAAAGCTATCAAATTGAATGGAAAACATAACTTGTTGACTCTTAATCATGCTCTCAAGTGCCTGAATTTCAGGCATTTGGCTATGTTCAATTTGATAACATACAAACAGAATTCGCTGGATTTTAGATCTTCCATGGTTCGTTGTGGCAAGACTCGTGGATGGAAAAAGTGAAGGTTTTGACTAGCTTATCGTTACATGAAATACAAAAGACATAAACTAAGAAAGGCATATTCACGCTTTGATTGGAAGGAGTGGCGAGTGGCACTGAATTAAGGACGTTGCTTTGTGTTCTGCTGATTATCAAATGCAAAGAAATCAGCAGAGTAAGGTCAAAGAAGATACATAGTGAAGACATGTTAAAGGAAGATTTTCAAACTCCTCCTAACTATATTTCAGCCAATCAAATACCTGCAACGGAAATCACAACATTCCGCGATGCTTCCTAACTCAACATGGAATTGCATGAATTACGGTTTCGGTATTTCTGACAGCCTTGCATTTGATATAACGATTGGCACTTTTGCTGCAATACTCTTATTACTTTCACTACCGACAATAATCGTCAACGTTTGCATCATACACGCCATAATACACCGGCGTGAGTTGCAGCGACCGTCGTTTCTACTTGTTGCAAACCTTGCACTGTCAGACTGCTTAGCTGGGGCCATAACATACACAGGCCTATCCACTTTATTTATCAGACTATTATCAGGCGAAGAACTTTGCCAGGCAGTATCTGTTTTAGCGCCGCTTGGATACACGTTTACAGCTGTTACGTTTTTAAACTCTTTGTTTCAAATCTTGGATCGATATTTCGCTACTTTTAAGCCCTTCAAATACAGCGAAATGGCTACGAAACGACGCATGATTTACGCTTGTATCGTTGCGTGGACTGTGCCATTTATAATGACAGCAACATGGTTCGCAACAGGAAACAAGATCTACAACCAGTTGTTCATGCTTCAAGGAATCTGCATTGGCCTAGCATTAGAAATTATTTGTTACACACGGATAATACGGGAAGTAAAGAGAATGGAAGCAACGATGAACAATATGCTACGTACAGTTGACGAGAATTTCAAAATTGAGTCCAAAATAACAAAAGCGACAGCAATGATAGTTGGTGTCATCGTGTTGTCATTTCTGCCATCCCTGGTTATGACAATTTGGGACATGGTTGTATCAGATGACAAAAAAGGTATCGTATTTGTTTACGCTAATTACACAAGCTGGATCTTCGCGTTGTTGAATTCATTTCTAAACCCGATAATATCATGTACACAGCTTTCTGTTTTAAGAAATGCAGTGCAAGATATTTTGAAAGCAATTTGTTGCAAACATCGAGTCAAACCACAACTCAGTGGCGTGAATGTTGAGCTGGAGATGACACAGAGAGTAGTGAAAAGTTGAGGATATTGAAGTGACGGCAAGTCGAACTGCTTCTCGGCCCCCACCCCTTCTCAGTCGTACATGTAAGCAGAAGACCAAAATGCTGGAGAGGTGACTTAATTCACGATGCATACAGTTCCTCTGCCTTGGAACAAGGAGATTTTGTAATACAATAGCAACAGTTGCTTTCAGACCTCAATGCAAAGCAGTTAGTGACTGCAGACAAAGGAAATTCTTTTAACCAGTAAATCAAAACAAACACGGCCGCAAAAGTTGCCCTGAAACAAGTTGGGCAAACTCTCGCCTTGTGAAAGTGAAAGGTGGTGCTTAAGAGAAGCCATGCGCTTATAACGAAAGAAGAAGGGTAAATCTAAGCTTTGTCTCGTGGCTTTGTTTATTTGATTCTGGAGCTGTTTGGAATTAATTCATTTAAGCCTTAAATACTCGAGAATGATAATGCCTTCTGCTCTGCTTCTAAACCAAATAAACGAAATCCTCGAGACAGAACTTTAGATTTAGCCGTCTTCTTCATTACAAGCACGTAACTTCTGTTAAAAAGCACCTGTTCGCTTGCACAAGACGAGAATTTGCCCTACTGGTCTGGGGCAGCTTTTGCGGTCGTGTTTGTTTTGATTGATGAGTTGAAAGAAATTCCTTTGTCTTCAGCCACTATTCACTTTGAATTGAAGTGTCAATTAAAATAACCAATGCTATTGTATTACAAAATCTGTCCTGGTTCTGCCCTGGCGGGAATAACCATGAGCGATAGGACACCCAACTTGTAGCAGTTTGAAATTTATGTCAGTCGTAGCGAGCCACCTTAACTTTTAATTTTTTGTGTATTTTGAACATACTGTTACTTGGTATACAGCCACCTGTCACTGTTTCTAGACTACATTACATAAGCCCCTCTAACTTACGCTCGTTGTTGTTGTTGTCATCGCTTCAGTTGAGGGACTTATGTCCTTACGCTTCAGAATAGGGACTAATTAGGCCAAGTCCGCCGCGTTCACGGCGCGACCAATCAGATCGCTACTTTCTTAATATGGTCAACCCACGTGCCTATTTGTAGCGTTTGATTGGCTCATTAGTTCAAAGTTCGACTTCTCGAAGCGAAGCGACGCTCGAAATGACGTTCGAAGGGACGTTCGACTTTTCTTTCGACGTTCGAAGGATGGAAGATGTTCTAAGTTTCTTCTGATTTTTCGTAAGATTTTAGTCCCTGTTTAGAATCTGTTTGGTCGTGAGTCCTTTGTATGAGTGAAATTAAAACATCAGATTATAAATGTTGAACGAATACAAGGAATCACGTCGTCAGTCTACACTGTTTCGTAATTTTGAAATTTTCAGTAGTGAGCCACCTTAAATACGATTAAGGTGGATTTGCACTTGAGGTGGCTCACTACTGAAAATTTCAAAACAGCAAAACAGAATGATGGCTCCATGATTTAATATTTAATGGTCCACATGTCCCTATTGTAATCTAGGTTTTTAGGTAGGTCCCCAAGTCTTGTCAGAACAGTTACTGGGCCTTACTGAAGAAGACGAAACTTGAAACGTTTAAAAGTCGCAGTATATTCCTGAGTCATCATTAAAAGGTATATTTTCCGATGTCATATCCTTGATACCCAGGGAACATTGGCAAACAGAGGCCGATCCAACGGGGATTGTTTTCTACTAACTCGGAAGAACCAACCCAAAGAGCAGATAGATATATGAGCAAAGTCAGTAACAGTAACAGTAGTAATCATAAATAGAATCTACTTTACAAAAGCCAGCTTGTGAAGATAAGTACGAATATGAAGTCAATGTTCTGTTCTAATAATTTGATTAAATCAATGAAATAAAACTATTTCTACAGCGTTGCTGATTTCTTCCTCTTCCTCTTCTGCTCCTCTCCTGAAAGATGTTTAAAAAGTAATGCTAATTACGCCTTTTCTTACCAAAGCGAATGAATTTGAGTTAATACCAAACCGATGGCTGGTTTGATTCCGCAGTTGTTTGCTTGTTTGCTTTGCTGCAACTGAACCTCTATGCTTTTTCGGTGGAAAACTTTTCATGCCACTACGGGGAAACTAGCAATCCTCCTCCGCAGCAACATCCAATTTTCCCCGCAGAAGCATACAAGCTGCAGCACAATAAACTTTTGCAAATTCAATTAGGGATTTTTGGCGCGTTGTGAAGGACCCTGAGATGATATATCTTTATAAAATCGGTTGTAGTTTTAGAAAGATAGAACGGAATTCGACACACTGAATTTGATATACCTATTAGCCAGATAGATATTAACAGTTGATAGAAATCTGATAAATGGTCTGAGAGCTTCAGGCTTTTGAACGTCTAAACATTTTTTTACCAACTTGGTTCAATCTTGTCCCCAGACTGAGTTTGTTGGTTTGTCTCTACTCTGGGATACAGAAGGCCATCCTAAAATTAATTGGCTATTCGTAAACAATAGCAGACAAACAATAGAAGACATAAATAATTTCTCGAAAACTCTCTTATCATTCGAATAACAACAATAAAATTTGTCACTAAGCATTTTTGTTCTTTGAAATTTTGTACAATGTTTGGAATAGAGGTGGTAATTAGCGTTACCTCCCCAACCGTAAAATTCATAATGGCTCCAAATGCACCCATTTTATAGGCACATTTGATCAAAGTGTACCAGGGTACTCATTCGGCTTCGTGAAACTTCGTGATCAGCGGATGACGTAAAAGCAGTCTGGGAACGAGGTTGAACATGGAAGCACACGACACAGAAGAGATTACAGAGATAGAATTAAACAATACTTACATTTTGGGCAAAGTCCACAAGTATAAGGGCACAAAACCTTCATTTGTCCTGTCTGTTGTTCACAGGCTCTATGGTTCTTCAAAAATTTGCAGTTGGTCAATGTGTCCATGCCTTGGGTAAAAGAAAAATGCATGCTTGTTTTTTCATAAGACTTACAGATCACAACTTACACACTGATTCAGAGATATACAAAGCTTTGCTAGTCTAGGACAGACTACGTACGATCTTTACAGATATTTTATGATTATTCAAACACCATCGAGTTAAACAGCACAAGAAAATAATGAAAAAGTGGTTTGGATTTCCTCGACTGAATTAGATAAGATGTTTCTATCTCGAATATTGTTTCCAGTGTCAAAATATCTTCAATTGCCAACCTTATCTTTGCATTGTACCTACTTTTATGAGAAAATTTGGCAAAAATTAAGGTTTGATACCGAAAAGGGACCTCATCTTCGAGGATAATCTACAAGAAAACCATGTTCAGAGAACTTTGCGCCTCGAATCAATCCATTTTGATGCACATACCCATACTTACATTAGTTACCTCGCGAACCCTCCATTTTGCTCTCCTCCTGTTGGCTTCCTTTTCTTCAACCTTCCCTGTCTCATCCACAATAATCAATTCCCTCCACAAGAAAAGTCTTCTACAAGTGAGAGTGTGGTTTCTTATGAAGATGTTTTTGTAAAAAAATGCGTGTATACTTACATGGTTTGCAGAAGCCACAGGTTTTAGCACACCAGAATCTCATATATTTTGCACTTGTTTTGCAAAGTCCTTCGCTCTTGTACTGAGGACAGTAACTTTCCTGCTTAGGATCGTCCATGCAGTAGGGATGCTCTGGTTGGGAAGAATAAACTTCAATTAATGGGAAAGGGTTTGAAAGGCGTCCATCTTCCGTACAAAATGTCATAAAGAGACAGTGTCTCCCAGGATCCGTTCCGGGCATGCTGAAATTTCACAATGTTTGAAAATGGAATTTGGCCTACGTGGAAACTGCGGATCCCCATTAAAGTACCGGGTGAGTCTGTGAAATAAAAGCATGAGGCCGATATTCAAAATTGAAATGTCAATCAATTGGTCAAAGGCTAACTTAAATGAGAAAATTTTGTTAGGTAGAATCACTCATCAGGTAGACCTAGAAATTGGGAAAATGCTGGCAAAGTGCATGTTTGTGAACGAAGATTCCACATTCCATCCTGGTCTATGATTTATTTCTAATTAAAATCAAATGTTTTTTTCTGAAAAATTGACAATGTAAACTTAAATGCGACATAAATCATGGACCAGAATGGAACATTAAGATTCCCATACAAACCCCTTTCTGGGTCTAAGTGATGAGTGATTTTACCAAATGAAATTTTCTCATCTAAGTTAGCCTTTGACTGATAGATAAACATTCTGGTTTTGAACATCAGCCACATACTTTCAAGGGCGGCGCCACGGGGTGGACTGGGGTGCATGTCCACCCCACTTTCTTCAGGTCGGTATTCATTCCTTAGCAAAAACGACATCAAAATCGTTAGGTATACCTTCTGGCAATCAATTCCATCTCTTCTCCACCCCACTTTTTCTGGGCTGGCGCCGCCCCTGCATACTTTCTATCACATAGCCCCCCAAACACGTACACTTTTTCTCTACTCACTCGGTAGAGCAATTCTGCTTTCGTTGAACTGTTCTTTCAAAGCAGCTACTGCACCGTGGATCTTCTATCTCCGTCTAGGCAAAGTTCATTTTCAGATAGTTTGAAATTTTAGCATGCCTACAAAGGATCCTGGTGGAAGTGGCTTCGTAATCTTCAGAATTTTTCGTCACGTTCTTTTATCTTTCAGGTTCTTCACAACCAACAGCCGAAAAAACATTTTAGAGCCCAAACGGGGTTTTTGAAGGCTCCAAAGGGGGCTCACGTTTTCGACCATTGGTATAACGAACGTATATGTTTTTGAAGATTGGGTGGCATGCCCCCAAACAAAATCTGGCCAAGTGCCCCTCCCGGGAGATTCCATTTCCCATTGTGATCAACGATGAGTAGCTAGACATAGCAGTTATGTTTCCGCATATATATTTTGCTGGGGTTTTATTCATTTCTGCGGAGGAGCATTGAGTAGGCTTTCTCCTCCGCCGTAGTAATAAATATTTTTTCCTCCATAGATGACAAACCTTTGGCAATGAAGCATGATTGCAACGTTTAACCACTCATAGATCAGCAAGTTGTTAGAGTATTTAAAACAAAATATAAAAAGCTTTACCTCCACAAACTCTGCAGGTTTTAGGGCAAAAAGCACGGATCTGCTTGCCCTTCACAAGAGTTGGGTTGAAATTAAAGCAATCCTTCTCAAACATGTTGCAAAAGTGTGCACCCTTTTTGTCGACACAAGCTAAAAATAAAGCATCGTTTGATGTAAGCTTAAATAATGGGAATGGAAAACAAGCGACGAAATAGAATGAGTATGCTTACAAGACAAGTCCGGGGTTGGTATAATCAATGCTGGAATATACCCTTATCAACTGATGCCGTGAATAGACCTTTTAGCTATTCTGAAAAAGAATCTCAATCGAACGATACATTGCTATATTTTGTAGAATTTTCGAATGTGCACAATCGTGATAGAAGATCTGACGCCACTCGATCGAACCTTGGGTATCAAAATGAATAAAAATAACGCTTGATCCAGGCTCTTTTGTGTGGCCGAGGAGGTCAAACTCCGGATGCGTGACCTTGGAGGCCTGACCTCACAACTCAATTCGTCGTCCTTCGGAAGGGAGGCTAAGCTTAGGGTCCCATGCCTGGATACGGTATGCACAGGGTGCCTAAATTGGCTTTCAGTAGCTAGAAATCTCCTGACTAGCCCACTCAAAACAAAACGAAAACAAACTAACAAACAAACAACAGGTGTAAATTAGTTATACATTCTGCGAATTTAGGCCAAGCATTGTCGCCATTTTTCTTTAACACAAGATCAAGAGGCTAGCAGCAATTGGAAGGCAAAAAACAAAAGCTTTTTTCTGAAAAATAAGTGCAGTTCTCACAAAAAAAATATTTGTCTGTTGTTCGGAGGTGTCCGTTATATAGAGATTGCAGTGGAGGTTCAACTGTAGATGGAGACAATCCTTGTCCATTTCAGTGGTGATGCCAGGGGAGGGCTAGAGGGGGCTACAGCCCCCTGTCGGAACCATCTGGCCCCCAATCGGAGGAAAGTTTAGGTTCTTGTCGGAGCAAAATTTAGCAAAATGACGTACGAAAAGTGCACTTTCTAGCCATTTTAGCCCCCTGTCGGAGGCTCCAGCCCCTCTGTTGGAAGATTTCTCACGCAGCCCCTGGTCCATTTTAGTTTACTTCATGCCTTATCATCAGCGCATTATTGCCCGAAGCAATGTGAACAACTAAGTGAATATACTCACGAGGACAGTTTTCCTTCCCACTTCCAAAGGGTCCTGAAGCTGGAGTCCTTCTATCCCAACAGCAGCCATATTTACTGTCCAAACATGGTGGAGGAGCAGGCGCTTAAATAAACAAAGTTCGGATCATATAAAACAACGGATAAACATATCTTTCATATGGATTGAAATATTTAGATAAACATATCATTGTCAATGAAAAACCATCGGTGGCTATACGCCGCTGTTGTTCCTAACTGCCGTAGCTTTGTGCATCTACGGACGATAAATTTGATGATGCTGCGGAGGAGGTAGTGAAAGATAACGCGCGAACGCCCTTCACAAGACGATATCGAATTTCCTTTGTAGGAGTATAGGCACTGAAGCAAAGCTGTGGCGTCTAATAACCCATGAGAAAGCTATCAACTCCAAAACAACCACAAAGGATCATGGTTATCAATGGCTCTTAAAGGGGATGTACAAGATTTTAGTAAACAAAGGGCTACGCTGTGTACCAGAGCTTCAAAATTAAAACGAAAGGAATTTCTTTTTATCCTCTTGTTTGGCTCTCGTACCCAGGATAACAAAGGGCATGTCTCATAGGATTTCCACGCGCTACACATACCCATAACTTGTTGTTCGCAATCAAGCTGTAGCTTCATTCATCTCCAAAATCATTGATGGTATGAAAGATCGGATTGCACCAGCTAATTCTACGGAGTTAAAACCAGTAGAAAATATATTCATTTGCGATGTTTCTGCTGCTTTTTGCCTGCATTCAGGAGAGAAAGTGATTGTTTTCCAAAATTTTGCTTGTGCAGCCCCTTTAGAGAATTGCCGTAACCCACTTCTATCCAGAAATGTCTGGCTGTAAAGACCACAATAAGCCACATGTGGCGGAGAATGGTTCCGTAATACTTGCACAATTCAGTAATACAGACAAATGTACTAAGATTTAGTCATACCAGCCAGTTAACTGTGTTAAATCTCTCTGGAATCCTGTATTAGTTACACAGATTCCCATCTCCACATCTCTCTGTTTCGTTAGGCCCAAATTGTGTTGTGTTGTTGCAGTTGTATTGAATATTCAATGGGTATGATTAAATCTTAGTACATTTTTATGCATTACTGAATCGTGCAAGTATTACTGAACCATTCTCCGCCACCTGTGAATAAGTAATTACCTTTTCCACAGTATTCACAAGTTTTTGGACAAAGAACTCGCAATTGAACTTTTGCAAAACTAGAATGGCAGAATCTGGTTCTGGACTTGCAGAAAGCGCCATAATGTTCTTTGTCAGCACCTACCATGAAAAGAAATATTTAAGTAAATCAAAAATTTGATCTCCCTGGAAAGCGAACGTTTGCTGGCCAGTTTCTGTTTTTACTGGTGGTAAAGCCATGGGCGCCTACTTTGTAAGGCTTCAAACCGTAAGAAAGGCTTCAAACCGTCAAGCCACTGGAAGATTTTCTTTTCAGGCTTTATGGTTAAAAACCTTTCTTCTGCGAAGGCGCACTAAGACACAAAAATACAAGGGAGTAATATTCGAACTATTTGAGAGCGTTTGGGCCTAAACCCACGTTCAGTTGCACACATCAGTTTGAAGACGAAACTGCAGAAACAAGGCAAGAAAACAAGACACAAGGATAAAACAAGGTAAATAAATAATCAATCAAAACGTTTCGTGTCTTAACCTTATTAGTACTGGGGGGGGGCGTTTTTCGCCCCCCCCCCTAACACACTTTTCTACATTGCACGAAAACGGCCTGTAATTCAACCACCAAACTTTGTGACTTTTAGTCAAATTTAATTGGCAATTAAATTTTCAACATTTCATTGTTCTAACTATGATCATGTGACCACAGCAATACCATATTTGGAGAGTAGTCAACAAAAAAATTCTTAAAACCTCAATAGATTTTGTCTCGTTTGTCCAATTGATCTCAAACATACACCATTCGATTGCATTTGATGAGTAGGTTCATTTGATGTATATATATTTCATATTTGCTGACGTCAGCAAAATTTAATATCTATGACGTCATTGACATTTATGACATCATTGATCTAATGAATAAATGTAAGATATGAAAAATTGTTGTCTTTTTTGCTTCAACTTATTTATTTGATTACTTCTGAGTCCATACTTAGTAGATAAAAGGACAAGACTTAGAAATAACTGCAAAGAAAATCTGTTCATGGAACAAAAAGCCAATTAAAAGCTATTTGTGCTAAAAATAGAAACTGAAAATATCTAAAAGGTATGTATTTTAAATCTGCAGCATGTTTCCTACAATTTGAGACAAATTTGGAGAAAATTGGACTGCAGATGAATTAAATGGAATTTTTCTTGTTAAAAAGGTAAAAGATTGCCAATTTTCCTTTGTTTTTTGGTTGCCTAGCAACGAAGCACGTGACTAATTAATTGTCATTGTTACATTTCAATAGCTAATTGTCTAAAGAACAATAGGAGTAAGTCTTATTGTTATATCTCTAATGGTTTCGGAGAAAAAGAGGGGGGGCGAAAAACGCCCCCCCCCAGTACAAAGTGAGTAAAAAATCGCCCAGTACTAATCGGGTTAAGTCTTAACACCCTTGGTTGTATCGTTTCCCAGCAATGAGTGACTACATTAATTTTTCCTTCAAAACTAGCCTAAGATCCTGAATCAAATTCATGAAGATACTTCTCTCCTACGCAGAGGCTTGCTTTTTGCTACGCAGTATCATAATCTTTGCAATGCAAAATTATAGAGGAAGCCTCTGCACAGTAGAGTAGAAGGTTCCTGAAAACCATTGGAAAAACGAAACTTACAACATGTAAGGCAAGTCCTTGGGCATTGATCCCTCGTTGCTTTATCTTTGCATCCGACTGTTCTCATCTTATGCAAGCAGTTCTGATAACTGTCCAAATCCTTGCATGTGGCTGAAAGAAAACTCTAGGCTAAAATTAAAGAATACACAAACTACCGGTGAGTCAAAATGTGCACCTTTTGTAGGGCTGATACAAGCCATACATATGGGGCCAAGAACCAACAAGAAGAAACATTTCAATCTGAAATGAGACTCATCGCTGCACCTTGTTGTGACAAGAGAAGAATCAGGAAAGAAACATTATCAAGCCTTTCTTGCAACTATGTGGACAACACAATGAGGATACTATCTTGATTATAGCATAGGCCAAATGAATGGTGCAGTATTGCCTGCACAGACAAGGTTAATCTATAATTTAGCTACTAGCTACCAATGAAACCTGTGGTCCCACACGACATAACAGCTTCATCCACGCGATGATAGGGCAGGCAACATCAATTCAATTCAATTAACCAGAAGATCGTTTTGCAAATTGAACTGAATTATTATAATGCTATAAATTTGAAGCGTCTGGGTCCTAGCATTCCATTATCTTTTGTTCTAGCTCCTTCCCTTTGTCTAAACTCTGTTCTTGAAACCGATCACCCGCGTGACAGAGTTCCTTTAATAACAAACCGTTTTCTTAAGGAGTCCGGAAAACTGTCTGTTGATTGTGCCACACTTACGTTTGTCATTTGCATTTTCAATTTTTTGGATTTCTGCATCGAATTCAATTTCATCATCTAGGGAGTGGTCCTCCTTCGCTACGGCTTCTACAGCAACATCATCATTTTTGGCATCTTTCTCTGAAAAAGAAATGACTTGGTTTCAAATGAAGAATGCAAGGAGCAATGAATTGGTGAGGACATTCTCAGCAGGGCTATATATAGGTCAAAACTATCATAGTGTTTTGTTCGTAAATGTTACACGAGGGGGGTGACAGGGTAGTGGTACCATGGTACCAGAGGGGTGGGGTACAACATTGTGCAAATGTGGTGGAACCTGGTACCAAAGGTAGGGGTACCGGTACCAAGCTTATGTTAGTCGGTACCAGTGAAATTTCGTCCATGGATGTTTTTGGAATTCCTAGAGCAAATTTTAGCTTTTAACAGTGCAGACAGTGACACATATGCCACGGTTACGTGGTCAAGAATGGTTTGGTCTTGCCCATTGGTCTCACGAATAACTGATGTAGACCTCCTTTCAGAATTCGTCATATTCATGATTAACTGTACTATATTAATAGCTCCTTCCCCCAAAATTGGTGGTACCAATACCCTCAATTTGGGTGGAACCTGGTACCTTATGAGTTGGTACCGGTACCAAAGACTCCCCCTGTCACCCCCCTCTTACACATGCCGTTCTCTTACATTTTGGCCTTATGGTTTTACAGCCAGTCCAAGTTAGCAAAACTACCTGGGAGTAATACAAAGTCACTGTCACTATTCCCTGGATATCAAAACAGAAATATTGGAAACATCTTATTTCATAACTGAGATCTTTTTACGTTTTAAAATTCACTAGACTAAAATCAGCCCCTACGTTATGAATTCGCGAGGAATTTTATGGAGAAAGCTTAAGTCGGCATAAAATCAAAATCAAATTTCCCAAATAATTCGCTGAAAAGCTTTGACTTGATCATTTTTCGACGAAGAAGGTACTCCTATCGGGCTCAATTTTTTCCAAAACCATACATAGTTAACTGTTAAATGGTTTGACCGAAACGCGAAAATACAGACAGACGTTTCCTTAGCTATGGGGGAAGCACACTCTGAACGCTTGAGCGCTTGGCTTGACTTGATTTTCAAAATGTTTGCCATACTTTTAAGGGCGACACACTCCTTTTTTTCTTCACTATGAAAGAACCTCAATCATGACACAAGTACGCCATGAAAACGCAAGAAAAACTAATAAAAACCTTAAGACATAAACCTACCTTTCTTATAATCATCAATAAGATCTTTTAATTCCTTCAAAACCTTGTCAGCTGTAAGAAAACGTTAATTATGATTGGCAATTTTGCTAACTGTAGATTCTAAGTTGATAATCAAAACTTTTCGATGCAATAATATTGGTAAATATTCGTCGGAACAGAAATTTTAACTGGCCGAGTTATCAGTTTGTGCACTAGTTTGTCAGCTGTCCAAAAGTTTTCACATCCGGCAAGTGTAAACGCAGGTTGATGGGTAGATAAAGCGCAGGTTTCAGGTCAAAGGGGTCTGGCTTGAAGCAAGGGGCCTGTCATTCAATACCACAGGGGCGGATCCAGGGGGGTGCAACGGGTGCGCAAGCACCCGTCAAAGTTGCAAGGAAATCATTGAGGGCAAGCTTCCTATAATCTTCTGTTGTAAAGTATTTGATTAGATATCATTTGTTCAAATACATGAATGATGAATTTCATGAGACCGCCATATTTTCACTGCCCCAGTGCCCCCCTCCAGCCCCACCTTCCCTCGACAGTAAATTTTACTAGACGCTGGGCATCCTCCCACGGCTTGACCAACACAAACAAACAGTCTTTATTTAGAAGGGGAATCTCCTCATTTCCTTTCCGTGCGGAGGCAAGCACAGCGCAAGTCACGCAATGAAGGCGCCTTGGTGCAAACCAATCAGAGAGGTGCATGAAGGGTGCTGGAAATTGGCGGGAGCACCCGTACTTTGAATCTGAGGTGTGCAAGCCAATAGGAAAGAGCCTTGAGGGGTGCAAGCCAATAGGAGAACGTTTGATAGAAATGACAAGACCATTAGCCAATCACCAGATGAGGAAGAAGCTTTTTTCAAACCAGAGAACCGCGGAAAAACATCAGCCTGTCAAATTTCGGCCCAAGATGTGAGATTATCTAGGCTGCACGCAGGCTAGAGATTATCCCTTTTACGAGGAAAGAAAGTTTCGAGTTGGAAGTCTCAAGATATACCAACGAATCCGAGGATGTTTTGAACCACTTTTGAACCTTCATCAGACACCAGAAGTTATCAAGCAAAGGCTCAGCCAGTGAGGCAACGTCGGTGGTTATGGTAGGCCCTATACACTTTATGTAGCGCTTCTCTAGGCCAAGAATTAAATCTAAATCATTTGATTTAACAATCATATGACTAGGACAAGATTTTTTATTTACTTTTGTATTGGAAACGTTAAAAGTTTAGTTGTTTGAATTTGGCAGTCGCTGCTACGCGAGTTGTTGTTTGGCAGGGTGGTTGATCACGATTGTACAGAATATCAGGTAGGACAAAAGGGGCTTTGTAGCAGTAGATTGTCTTACAAAATATTATGGCTCAAATCACAATTCTCAAACGTATTTGGTTTCAATGAGTTTCTTAGCCCTCCTTGTAATGTGAAGGATGCACAATTACCATACAAATCAAACGAAATCCCACCACCGTTCTTCAAATAGGAAATGTTTTGATCTTGGTGTTATTTGCAGTTTGTCCTAAAATTTCATTTCATTGAAATAGATAGTTTACACTGTCCTCCCATTTCTGCGCTATCCAAATTCTGAAAAGTCTGAGAGAAATTGCTATTTAATTGTCTAACTGAAATTAAAGCTTTGAAGAAAAATAAAGGGCGTGGTCATGTTTCAGCAAAAGTAAAGGGCGTGGTCCCCAAAAAATTTTCCGGGGGCTCCGCCCCCGCCGCGCCGTCCTATGGCGGCTTCGCCGCCACATACCCTTGGCACCCGTCAGATTTACACCTGGATCCGCCCCTGTACCAGTTTACTGTGTTCCTCCAAAAGTAGTAAAAACTGCAGAAAAAATGCCATCCATTCAGGGCGATGCCACCCTGGACAGCAGCAGGAAAACTATTACCAAATGCCTGCCATATTTGCTGCATGCGTCAGTTTTCTGAGTTTGAGAATGGGTTTACGTCAGCCACACAAGAAGTAAATAAGACTCAGCAAGCAATGTGAAAGAAAGTGCACCAACGAAACACTACGCATTGAAGTCAGGGTGTTCCATGGCGATGCCACAACAAGGGCATGCTGACGATATTCAAGTGGCCTAAGCACTTGATCGTCCTAAATTTTGTTAATTCGGGTATCACAATAAACAAGATGGCTAAAGTGTTCATTACCTTGATTAGTTGAGCAAGTTGATGGTGTTTTCTCTGCTTCTTCTTCTCTGTTCTCCTCGATACAAGCAGTTTATCACTACTGCCACAACGTTTTGACTGACCGCCATTGCAGTTTCACTCGAATATGTCATGTGACAGCCCACAGGAGAAGGCTATCACATGACATATTCGAGTGAAACTGCAATGGCGGTCAGTCAAAACGTTGTGGCAGTAGTGATAAACTGCTTGTATCGAGGAGAACAGAGAAGAAGAAGCAGAGAAAACACCATCAACTTGCTCAACTAATCAAGGTAATGAACACTTTAGCCATCTTGTTTATTGTGATACCCGAATTAACAAAATTTAGGACGATCAAGTGCTTAGGCCACTTGAATATCGTCAGCATGCCCTTGGCCACAATACTTCAGCAAATCCATTATCAAATGCCTGTCGTATTTTACCATTTATGGCAGCTCTAAATCGTCTTATGTAAAGCAATACCAGAAGTAAACAAGATTTCGCAAGAAATATGAAAAACTGTGAACTGAAAATGGGTGATTTTGTTCTTTACGTCAGCTTTTGAATAGGTATTGCGTTGCGTCAAGCCCATACCAGCAGAAAATATGATTTTGCAGGCAATATAGCAACAGTTCAAAACAAGTGACGCAATTTTTTGGTATTTGCTTGTCAGATGCCTGTCATATTGCCTTTGAAGTATGTGATAAAGGAAATGCCTGCCAATACTTAATATTCGACCACGTAATTAATAACTGACCTATTGACCATTGACTATTGACTAATCAAGCCTCGGGCATCGCTGGTTTCAGTTAATGAGCCATTGTAGGGATCTTTGTTGGCATGGTGAAATATCAGATCACACTGAACTAATAAAAAATTTTCTTTCAATTGAACTTTGAGTTTTTCTACAGTTTTAATCTAGGAGAAACTGTTCTGCCTTCGTTCTTCCCATTCTCCTTCGTTCTTACTTTTCAAGTGGTCTGGAACACAGGCTAGCAGGGCTGTTGACTGATTTGGTCTTTTCTTTTCAAAGTATTGATTGGATTCATGAACTGAAACTTAAGGGCTCTTTGTCAACCGTGATCATTTGTAAAATTCTATAGGCCACAAACAACTTCTATATGAAAAAGTTGAGTTAGGCGCCGCGAAGAATCATGGTTAAAAGAAGGGTCTTTAAAAAACTGACCACGCCCTTTGACTTTTCAGAAAACACGTAGAGCTGCAAAACTCTCCAAAAACACCTAGAAACAGTTCAAAGGTAAAAAAATTATGAAACAAAATCAACTGTTTGAAGCAAACACTCAAAAAGAGAAGTCTCTTAGCGCCAGGAAGATCCAGTAGCGCAGGGCTTGATACGCCCCTCAAAAAACGTCTGTATTGTTAGCAGGATTCTTTGGTCCGATCCAGGGTGAATCTGAGAGCCTGTTTCCAAAAGATCAATGCCTCTTTGTATTAAAAAATATTAAACTTTGAATTGAACATTGTATTAAACAATGTTCCAATGTCTCATTGTAGTAAACAATAGATATCAGTTATTTTTGCGCGCACTGGAACACAAAATTGTTGCGCTCCAAATTATGTGGTAAAGAGCAGCACAGAGATTCACATTTGGGGTCCGATCATGTCTTTCCACAGTTCCAGCCTCCATGGCATACTTTTGGTTTAGGCTATGCCAAAGCAAGCCAGTGCCCTGGGTCAATCATGAATCAAAATCTTACCCAAGATACCGCGCGCGAAAGGTGTGGTCTGCTCATTACTTTGGACAACCTTTTTGGGAGAGGGGCATTTCACGCCCAAAAAATCTCGTAAACATCTGGCAAAAATCCTTTTCTTTTCAAGAAAATCCGTACAAATCCGCTTGTTCTGAAAAATCTCGTACGCTTTCCAGAATGAGTGAAATACCCCTCGCCTCTGGGTGATCTGATCCGTGCATGCCAATTGCTGCCAGTTGCTACGGTTTGTATGCCCTGAAAATTCTTAATCTTGGGTTGAGAATGAAATAATCATCATGAACTAACCTGTTATTGACTTCTCTGCCGCGAAAGCGGCTGCGAAAACAAACCCCAACAAGATGCATCCAACAAAACTTGTTTTCATCTTGAGTTCTTTCAAGCTATTTTCAGTCTGCTGCTCCTGGAAACGTTTGACTTTTCTGGCACACCTCTTCAAATGCTTTGCATATCTTATTCTGTTGGCATATCGTCATTGTGCAAGATTTTAGATACAAAACCAATTAAGTTTGAAAACAAAAACAAAACATAAATTATAAAATTTCTATGGATATTTTATGCACTGTCTGTGTCGGGAAGAATTCCAATTAAAAGATGCTTTGTTTGCAAGCTTAGCAGCGCATAACAGAGAAATATCGTATCCTTGCAAAAAAATTTTCCAAGGATCAATTCGCCGTTTACTGTGAAGCGTCCCTTGTCACAGTCATTTCTCAAACGACTAAAAACTGGATATACGGGGTAACAAAACCGTAAAACCGCGAAAATATTTCAGAGAAACCGAAACACAGCCTGTAAGTTTTGCTAAAACTGTATATTTCTGCACTTTGCAAGTATGACCTCGTTTCTATGTTACAGACACCTGCCTCAAAATGAAGAATTTTTTACCTCAAAAATTTGAAGATAGTTTCGGTGCAGTAAGTTCTTTGGTAAAAAGTGAAAATTAGCTGGTGGAATTCTTCCCAAAGTTAGGTTGAATTGGATACTTTATTGCTGCTGAACCTTAAATTTTGCAACGATCTGCTTTCTTGAATCATATTCAGTGAAAAATATCTGCAAACAGTTGAGAAAGAAAGGAACCGCAGAACCATCCATTTTTATGGCAAAAACGGTAAACCGGTCTAAAACAGCCAAAAACTGCGAACCGTCAGCCCCTACAACTCTCCACAATGAGCCGTCACATTTCTACATTAACATCGAAGCCTTTCGAACGAACAAAATTTTGTCCGACAGTTTAATTGTCAGAAATCTGGTTATGTCCGAAAGTTTTGAATTCATTGAAAACAGAAAAGCAGAGAGAAACTTGACATAAAAAGTTTGCTTGCATTTCATTTCATTTTCAAATTATTAGGGAAGGTAGCCCTTCATCAATAACAATGATGATTTACAAGGGGCCCTCCAATTGATACAAGGAGTTTCAGAAAAAACGTAATCCAGTTCCATTCGAGATTCTTCAGGAAAAACTAAGATTTAAATCAATTTGAAGCATATCATCTCACAGTACAATCTATCTTCTTTCCAATGATATCCAGGTTTGGTGGGTCAACTGAATTTTTTATTGCCTCATTGATTTCGAGACTACTGCGTAGGCAAAGCAAGCAGGAGATAACAAAGTTCAATATAGGCCCAAACATTTTGAAAGCACATGTGATAGAGCTCTTCAGTTCAAGGCAAGAACTACGGCTGAGAAAGGCTGCCAATGTCAAGGAAGAGAATCTTATGGCATTTCAAGGTAGGTAAAGAAGCTGAATTAACCTAATCTAATTTACTAGTGTCCCACCACTCATGTTGTAACATGAAAAAATAAGACTGTAACAACGTAATCGGGACGGGCTAGACGCGAACGTCGCAAAGCCTGGCCACAAAGCTTTTCGTCAAGATAACGTCATCTATTTACATCGCAAATGTCTGTACCAAAACCAGTCTTTTTGGACATAAAGATGCACTGACTTTCTGAAACTAGTGTTTATCTTTCCCATGGAATAGGCCAACTCACAAAGGACCTTAGAAATAAAAGTACGACACGAACGACACGCCCGCCATTGGATACTCTGGGACCAGACCTATCATGGTATCATGCGTAGAAGCGTCAGCAAAGCAAGAACATTTGTAAGAAAGCTGCTATCAAACAGGACTGTCGAAAAGGGGGGTAGCCAGGGTAGTTACCTGGGGGTCCTGGGTATTTAGGAGCCTATTATGTAGTTTTCCTTGTTTTCAACTTTCCACGGGGACATTTTCTAGGCCCGCGAGCCCACCACTGGCATTCTCACCTCAGTCTTTCTTTACACACGACATATAAGCATTTTCCATCCGTTAACAGTGCAAAGGAGGGCATTTCCATCTAAAAGCAGTGTTTTACCATTGCATAGGAGGGCGTGATCCAAAAAATAAAAAGGCATGGTCCATAAATTTTCTGCCGTCTTCGGCGCCGGAAGCCCTTCCAAACCTTCACCGCTGAGAACCGGGCCGCCTCTCGACAGCCCTGCTATGAAAGAAGGAACGCGTCCAGAGCAGGCTGGTTCTTTTTCACACATGGTTGGTCGTGGTGCGGGTTGTGGGCGTTTGAGTAGACTTGCCCAAGTCTGTTTCTTCCGTCCGTCAAACCATTCCATTTACTGTAGTTCCTGGCCCGACCACTCCAACGACCGAATGTTGGAATGACGGATTCAGAAATTGACGAAAAAAGGAATGCTCCAACGGGCTGAAGAAATAGACATGGGGGCAGGTCTTTTGTTTGCGCGCGTGGGAGATTTGCCTCCCTCGGCGAAGGTAAGCCGATGCTGTGGGAAACATAAAATTCAAAGAAACAAGGAAAAAGACAGAGAATCGCGTGTTTAGGCCTGTTCAAAAGTCTTATCTCCTCTTACAGTATCTTCTTAAAAGTAGCAATCAAATTGCAATTGTCTGATTAATCGTTCTTAGACAATGGGAATCTTGTCTAACAGAAATTTGCCCACGAATGTTTAGGCCTATTCAGGCCATTCATTTTAAAATCGAACTTTCGTACTTCTTGAGACAGTGACATAGATGAAGTCTATCCAAGTGTAGCTGAATCTTGCTTCCTTTGATATCATTTCAAAATTCAAATCGTGTTTATTTTCCCACAAAAAGAAATGAAGAAAGCTTTTGTAACATTGACATACAAAAATATTTAAAATTCCTAAACGGTTGATTAATCTGGGATAATGAGACGGCCTACCATCACCTAATGAAATGAAAACACAGAGCGAAACAAAGGATTATATGGGGGTTGTATGGGAGAATGATTGTGATTAGGAATATAAAGGAAGTACTGCATGCGGTTTTATCAGAGTTGAGCAACATCAAGTGAAAACACGCAAGAAACAGCGAGATATGCAAAGGCTGAGCATAGTATCAAACCACACAGATTGTTGAGAGAGAAATTCAAACTGCGGAAAGTTCCTTTGATTTGTTGGGGAAAAATCATGAAGCCTGCTAAGTTTAGAAGAACCCAAAGTGTTCCTGATGTCTACAACAGAATCATCAATGTTCTGGTGCTGGGAGGTGCCGGAGTCGGGAAAAGCAGTCTGGTCCGACGTTTGTTGGACAAAGAATTCCTGGAAGAGTACATACCGACAGTATATGATGTTTACCACAAAGAAATCGTGAACGACAATGGGAAAGTAACATTTCAGATAACAGACATGTCAGGGTATTATTCGTTCCCGCCGATGAGACGACTTGCAATTTCTAAAAGTAATGTTTTTGTGCTGGTGTATGAGATTGGAAATAAAAAATCTTATAACGAAATAGTACGATTGAAGGATGAAATAATTCAGTTACGAGCTGCATCGAATATTTCCATCATCGTTGTCGGGAATAAATCAGACATTGTTAGGCCCGGATCGATCAAAGATGTCGAGATGGAAGACGATCTTATAGCGACCTCCTACACATCTTTGAAAGTATCAGCAAAAACAAACAGCATGATTTTCAGGCTTTTTCAATCAATCATCGATGCTGGTGATCATCTGAGCTCCACTGGAGTGCGACGTAGAGAGTATGCAGACAGAAAGGCGAGATCATTGAAAACACGTTCTATTAAATGGTAGAAGTGCAGCCAGCAGCAGTAACGTAGCTTGTGCAGTTCATTATTATGTAGCAATTGTATCATTAGTCATGACGGTGATGTGCATTAAAGAGCAGTCATCACCCATGGTCCTTTGCGGGCGCACTACATTTTCGGACTGGAGTGGTTTGGGGCATTATGGGGCATTAGGAATTCTGGTACATTAATCATGAAATGAAGCCTAGAGGCCTGAAGATGAGATGAAACTTGTCAAGTCTTCAAATATTTGTTGCCAGCCTTATTTTTGTTGATGTTTGGGCATCTGCATCCTGTCTTGTACTTTCCATATAACTGATAATGAATGACTCTGACCAATGTTGATTCTGGCAGCTCTTGAGATATCTCATTTTTTAGCCAGTTCACAAACAATAGAAATAGTTTGTACCGAAATACCCGTGAGTGTTCTGTAATGCTCAACTCAACCCAGGTTCAATTTTTTGCCTTGCTTATGAACAACCAACGTTTCAGAAATAGAATATATTGATGAAACAGTAGAGCATGTTTAGGCCTGATTGATAAGAAGCTGAAAATTTAATTTTTTCTGTTAGGTGTGCCATACCTGAAAGTACTCCAAGCGAAAAATATGGATCCAACAGCTGAGATGATAAAAAAGTTTTGCTTTAGATGACGACCTCGCAGTAATCAAACTTTACTTCCAATGTTTGCAGTAATCAAAATGGAAAGTCCACATGTTTTTAGTAATCAAATTTTATAACAGAAGCAGAAATTACAAGCTGCTTGGACCTAGGAGGGGGAGAAGGCCAACCATTCATGTTGAGACATAGCAGGCTAGAGGACTGTGTGTGAAAGATTTTGGAACATGTTCGATGAATTGCCAATTTGAACTCCCCACAAGACAATGGGGTCAATAGATGAATTTCTACCTCTGCTTGATCCAGGGCACAAATTAGCCTGCTTGCAGAGGCGACTGGTTTCTTCTTAGAGAGGTTTCTCCTCGCACGTTAGTTGAAAATATGAGATAAAGCAGAAATTAATTCAATTTTGTATAAAAGGGCAACCTCGTTCCCAGACGCTTTGCTATATTTGTCAAATGGCAAAAGGCTGTGGGGACGAGATTGGTAAAAGGGGTATATAGTACACGTTTAACGATGCAGGAAAAGTACTTAGATCTCAAATTGTAAATAGATGATTCTTGGTATGTTTCAATCTTTTTATTTGACCGTGACCTTCGAAATAAAGAAACAAAGGAACCATAGTGCAATAGCCTGTGCGCAGCCTTAATTCAATTCCTCCTAAAAGAAAAGGTAGCTCCATTGAACGTAACTCTCCGCTGAGGAGGAGTTGAAGCTGTGCGCTGGCAACAGTGCAACTGCAAAAACAACTTCACCAAACTTGCTTTGTTTTTACCACACTGTTGAATTCAAAAACAAGTGCAAAGTGAGGGCGACTGTATTCTGCATTGCAGACCTTCCACAGTCTGCAAAACAGCGAAAGGAGGCTGTAGATAAAGACTCCTTTTCCATTGTACCGGCACAGCCTTGGATCTTTAACAAAAGTGTAACGGATCAGCCTCCCGCTTACGCTGCTCCTGCTGATCTGTAACACTTTTGCTCCTTGTGTCTATAGAGCTATTCTGTACTGGAACAGTATAAAAGCTCTTGAACCATAACAACTTTGCACTGTACCAGCACAGTGTAAACATGGTCCAATTTTCAGCATTCAAGCTTTAGGCCCCCTTTTGGCCGAGAATACTAGTCAATTTTGGCTGTGGAGTAAACATTGAACTAAAATCGAAACTGGCTGTCATGATCTGTTCGTTTGGAAAGCAAATAAACAGGATATTTTACATCTTCAAGTCAAGAAATTCGAGGAAACGTCCAGCAGTTGAGTAGAGAGATAAAATCGGGATAAAATGTTGCATTCATCAAGCGTGGTTCAGAAACGACAAGCCGATTAGAAAATAACATTCCTGGGAATAAAAAGTACGTGAAATAATCAGGAACGGTTTCCGGATTTTCCTGTTTAGTTGCTTACTTGTTTTGGGGAATGCGGATCTGCTGAAACTTCGGTCCGTAAAAACGTTTGGCTGAATTGCTAACCCTTAGCCACTTTAAACACAATAACAGACCGTCAGCAATAGACCTAAAAAAGAATCTTGATCGAGTGATATTTGTACACATTTCTATGCAAGTGGTTCGACTGAATGGCGTTAGAGCTTCAATAACTGTTGCACCCATTCGAAGATTCTGAAAAATGTATTAAAAGATCGTTCGATTCCGACTCGTTTACCAAAAAGGCCTATTCTGCAAAAGAGTTTGACTCGAACAATGTTGTTTATATTCTGCAAAGTTTTCGAGTACATACAAACGCGATAGAAGCGCTGACGCCACTCAATCGAGCCTTTCGTTCTGAACTAAACAAAAATATCACTGATCGCTTGATTCAGACTCTGATTGCGTCTTCAAACGATCTAAGGGCGGGGTCACAAGAAATCTTACGTCACAAGAAATTTACCGGGGCAAGCTCCCAGACCTCCATTTAGGCCCGCTCCGCTCGCATCTGGCTTCAGCCAGCCATGAATTTCGTTCCGACAGGCCTGGCACTTAAAAGATTTTTTCAAAAAAATACTCGAACTATAAAAATACTAGAAAAATACTAGGGTTATAATCTTTTGAGGTGTGGTTGCAGTTAGCAGCGTCTGTTGGTGAAGAATAGGGGGTTTGATGAAAGATTTGGCGTATGGCTCGAAGCCCCAGCAGCCTCGTCATACAAGCGTAGGCACTGCATTCACAGACATTTTAAAAAATTGCGATCCTTCCTTCATAACACCCGCCTCGCCTGGGTTATTGGGAAATCGGACTTTCATTGGACATGAGTGCTTTTGGTCAATCAAGCCTAAGTGCACTGTCTAGATTATTCCATGAACTGATTCAAAGTATTGGAAAAGCGAGTTTAACCTCATATCCTTGGTTTTTCTGAGGAAACCGAAAAAACCGAACGAAACAAATAGGTCTTTTGTGACAGCTAAAACTTGCTATGTTTAGCATCGCGTGAATGCGAAACATTACCTCAACTTCTACTCTGAAATCATACGACGAAAAATTTGAAAAGGGAACGATATTGCTAAAGGTCATGCATTAATTTGCATAAACTTATTTGTACACATGGCACATTCCCTTGGGCATGTTCAGTGCCTACTGAGGTATCTACCGGGTGAGTAAAAGAAATGCACGACGTTTGAAAACATAATGCTCCATAAATATCAAATCAATAACACTGAAAACTGTCTTATTTCGCAGCTGAAATATTCGACTAGATTCTATAATTTGCCCGGCTGTAATCAGTCATTCCTCCCTGTAGATTTGGGATGTTTTCTGCGGAGAGCCCCTTTCAAAGTTGAGCAAAAATGAGCGAAGATGGCGATCAAAGTTTGATCAGCTTTGCTTCCTAAGAACCATGACACTCATGTTCGGTAGCATATATTTTATCATCTTGGAATGATTGAATCCACCTGAATACGCCTCTCGACGTTGCAAACTTCCGCTCAAAATTTCGCGACGACATGTGCATATTGAGCAAAACCATTGAAGTTATTTTGTAAGATCTTTGTAATGTTTTTGCAATATTTGTGTCTCTGTGTTAAATATAGGCCTTAGAGTTGTTATCCTTTTCCATGCTCCCTTTGCTATCGTTTTGCCGATGTTTTTTTCTTGTGATTTTTATGAAAATATTAAATTACTTCTCGTCATTCTAGGGGAAGGCAGCATATTCAAGTCAGAGCTGTTGGATGGCAAAATAAAGGGAAACTGTTCATGATATTTTACGTTTTCAAAGGTTCCTTGAAGTGGTTCTCTTGAAGAAATTCTGAAAATGATCGAGGTATCACAGATTTTCAAGGACTCCTGATGACCAAATATTTGCAGCTATTTTTAAGCCATTAAAGCAAACGAAATACGCATTTAACCAGACTTGCAGAGATATCTAAATGGTTTGATTCCTATGCTCCAAGCCTTAGATTGATTACATAGTCGTATTCATCACCAATGATAGACTTATAGACAGTGATTCTACGACTCAAGAACCTTCTCACTGCTCATGAATCTTGGAAGAATGACAAAGGCAATTCTATGCAAAGTTTTGGACTAGCTGCTAGTCTCTCTCTTTCTTTTCAGGCCGAATTGTCAGAATTCGCATTTTCCGGACTGTTAGGACTAAAGAGAGAGCAAGAGAGACTTGTAGCTAATCCATCCAAAGTTTGAACTATTTACAACCTTCAAAATGAAGAATGAAAAGCTAGCTTACGTGGCGAGGGAATACTACTGACTCAGCAAAGAAAATAGCAGAGTTCCAAAACTTTATATACAATTACGAACACAGCATTTTGAAGGACTTAACTGCAAAAATTCATTCCAAACTGCTTTCTGGCAACTCTTCCAATTAGCTAACATAGCGGGTGTCTTAAAAAGATACTCCAGTTTATAAAATCTCCAAAAGTCGGTAATCAAACCGATCATAAGGTTATTTTTCAGGTCGATGAGATGCAAAGATATCTGAAGATGATTAAATATTTGTTTCCAATGCTTGGAGGGTATGAATTTGACTGGTTGAAAATCCTTATTCTTCGAGCAATATAAAAAATCTTCCCATTTTTTTAGATTTTTCATTATCCTTCGAGTCTACTGCTACAGTTTGCTTTTAGTTGCTGGCACAAACCAAACCAAAGGCTTCATTTATATACAAAAACTTATCTGGTAAACAAAATCAATCTGGTAATCATTAGCGCTTTTCGCAGCATGCATCAAAACCAGGTAGCCCTTAAAGGAGCTTCAGGACCGTGGAGAAAGGGGGTAGACAGGGTGGTTGCCTGAGGGCACGGGGCCTTTAGGGGCCCGGAGCCTTTATGGGCCCGGAAAGATATGAATTGTGCAATTTTTTTTTTCTTTGTTTTCAACTTTCCTCGAAGAACGTTTTCGAGGCTCACAGGACCACTTGCATTCTCAACTTAGTCTTACACACGAGATGAAAACATTTTCCATCTAAAAGTATGTTTTGATGGTGTACAAGAGCGCGTATCCATCTAAAAGTACCTCCAACTCCATCTAGCAGTGCATTGGAGGGAATGATCCAAGAGAAAAAGGGGCGTGATCTGATAAGTATTACGGCGCCGTAAGGCCCCCTTAATACACAACCCTGGGGCCCGAATCGCTTCTCGACGGTCTTGGCTAAATTTGCAAATTTTGAACACATCAAAAGATAAGCTATAGCTAGGAATATGATTTTATCTTTAATCTACTTGTTAAAAGAAGAAATTTAAAGATCAGCCATTTAATCAATTTTGATGATTTTTTGAACAGGAGTACTTTATTTAGACACCCGGTACCTTAGGATATCTTCTCGGGGCCTTCAAATGTCAACTGAATTTTTCATAGATGCTGTCCAATGATCTTTGAGTGTGCCTGTCATGAAAAGAGAATTTTAATGTTTCAATTTTTAGTAAGAGATGTGCTTTTCAAAGCAAAAGCTAGCAGGCTTTTGATAAATTTGAAAAGTTATCTATAGGATCTTCCTTCCCCCTCCGGGGGTTGCACTGCACTACCTATATTTTGGGTGCAGGAACGTGCCATCGGGAAGGGTATCGATTTTCCAGATATTGGTACAAGGAACGGTATCGACTTTCACAATTTTGGTATAAAATATAACGTTGGGTATACTTTATCGAAAAGTTGGTATAAGGTCAGGGATACTTTCTCGAAAAATTGGTGTTTTGAAGCCTCGATGGCTCGTCCCCGACCAAAATGTGGTCAAGTTCAGTGTTGGTCTCGTTTTGATGAACGCTTATTGAGACTCATTTCAATCAGTCCAAAGCGGGCTTAGTAATTGTGTTGTCATACCTTTGTGGCTTCACCAGCTTCTTGGCCATTCACTTGCCAATAGCAGATGAGAAGTATGGTCCACCTTGCAGCCATGATCTCCTGAAAGAAAGATGGGAGCAACATTTTCACGGGAAGAAACGTTTTTGCTTTTTTGCGCGTTTCTAACGATTTTGGCTGTATTCGCGAAAATTCTTTCTACAAATTTCCTACTAATGGAGTCAAAAAATCAATGTAATCAAATGCTGATATTTCTTCTCTTATCATTTAATGTATGTATTAATACAATACAAGAAACTTCCAAATTCGATACGATCTTGCTTAGCAAGAATCCCTTCGAACTCTGATACTAACAAGCATTGGTATGGAAGATTTAGCAAAGTCATTCAAAAGTCGAGGAATAGTTCACAAAACTTGATAAGAGACCTGAGTCGCGAAAGTTTATTCCACCAAAAATTCCCATTTTTTCGATTTGCAAAAGTTGATCCGAAAATTTCGCGTTTTTTCCAACTCTCGAAAGTTTCTTATCATTTCTAGTTGACATACAATAATGCTTATCAAAAGTCTTGGAACAACTTGCTCCGATGAGCCCCCTCTCTTTAACTTCCCTCCTCTGGAGTAAATGAACCTGGGGTGGAAAATGATATTTTAAATTTCTGAGGCCAAGCAAGTCTCAAAAAAACGGCGAAAATCGCTTCAAAAAGCATCCACTTGTGACTGGCCAAGATATGAAAGGAATACGACAGAACTAAGGGCATATTATAAGTCTTAGTCACAATCGTATATGAAACTTAACAGGTAAATTTTTTTATTTTTCTGCTGACCCCTTCAAGACTTGTGAACAACATCTTTTGATGAAATTCTTTGGTCCGGTAACAGCCTAAATCTACTTAATAACGGCTAACTAACTAATTAAGAACCTAACTAATTAAGACAGCCTTTAGGATGTTGAAAAAAATTGACTTTCCACATTTTCACTTTTCCGTATTGATCCCTTTTCTTTTCTCCCTTTCATTCTTTCTGGAGACATGAAAAAATTTCTAGGACCATTGGTGCCGTGGTTCGCCATTTTTTCCACCCCTGCTCCGAACTTGGATAAGCTTCCCGCGGGGGCTTCATAAAGCATTTACCGTTGCCATCAAATGGCTTCTTCATGAATGTGACTACATACCATTGAGCTGCATAGTCTTTCCTCTCGTTTTCCTTTGCTTTTTCCTCAGGGCTTACAACTGTTGATTCCAGAAAGAAAAATATCATGTTTACTTTATTCATGTGAAGATAAAACAGAATTAGGATAAAAGAGAGAAGAAGGAAAGAAATGAACAAATGAAGTAATAAATCAAAGAAGAATGCATCAATAAATTAATGAAATGAATAAGGCCCCAGTTACACTATACCGGATCGCAATCGGAGCGGAGTGACTTTCGTATCGGATAGGGGTTTGAGTTACACTACGCCGCACCAATCCGATACACGACGCTCCGATTAGAGGAGTGAAAATCACTCCGCTCTGGAGGTGGTATGAAAATCACTCCGGAGTCACTCCGTAGCGAAGCGTTGTAGTGTAATCGCACGAATCCGATATACTCCGCTTTGAAACAATGAAATTCCAGATTAGCAAACAATAAACTTTGGCGCCAGCCTGCAAAAACACCCTGCAGTGAAGATCAGAACTGCATAGGAAAATGGCGTGGGAGCAATAGAAGCTGCTACCCCAAATATCACCTCGGAGTGAAAATCACTCCGCTCTGCTCCGCTCCGATTGCAATCCGATATAGTGTAACTCTAGCCTAAGTGATAGAAGTGTTTGTGTTATAAATAAACGAGGCAATAAATTCTTTTAAAAATATTCAAATAAACCGATATATTTCATATATTATATTTCATATTTCATATTTCATTTTATTAGGGAGGGAGACCCTTCAACCAACTGGTTGATTTACAAGGGGCCCTCCATATAAAAAACCTACAAAAATTAAACAAGTTAAAAACCGCTAAAAACTACTTACAATGAATACATCTAATAGAAAAAAAAAATCCTATCTATAAAAAATGAAAGAAAAGTACCTAAAAAACAAAACCGCCAGTCCATCATAAGCTATCTTTAAAAATATATATAGAGGATGCCTGTTTGGTCTCAGCTGGGAGGCTATTCCAAAGCTTAGCTCCGCGAAAAGAAAAACACTTCTGCCCATTTGCAGATGTTTTCTTTGGCAGCCTCAAGTCCGTTGCCGTATTTCGAAGGCTACGAGAGTTACTAGTAGAGTTTCTAGTGAAAAGATTGCGCATGTACTGTGGAGCAAGCCCATTGAGAGACTTGTAGACCACTGATCTGGATTCTTCATTGACAAGCTCACGAATGGTCCTCCAACCAAGGCTCCTAATCAGTGGTCCACTCGGGGAATCAAAGCTGCTATTCGTTACAATTCTAGCAGCTCTATTTTGAAGCTTTTGGAGCTGATTGATATCAGTGGTGCCACAACAACCCCATACAGAACAGCAGTATCGAAAATGGGGCTCCACAATACCTGAGTACAAAGTTTTCAAAGAAGCCATTGGGAGAATATTCCTTGCGTGTTTTAGAAATCCAATGGCTCTGGATACTTTGCTAGATACAGCTTTAATATGCTCTTTCCAATCTAGACTGTTGTCAACTTGAACACCAAGGTATTTGGTCTTCTTGACAACGTCCAGTTCTCTGCCACGAATTTCTAGATTCAGTTTTTCTGCTGCATTGTTGAGCGTTCGGTGCTTTGGTTTGGTCGCGATTAACATAGATTGTGTTTTAGCAACATTTAGCGAAAGTTTGTTGCCCTTCAACCACGAGTCTAAGTGCTCAAGATCGACATTAATAGCCTCGTTCAGCTGAGAAATATCTTTTGACTGTAAGCAAAGGCTAGTGTCATCAGCATACATGGACACAGTTGAACTCTGGACAGCACTTGGGAGATCATTGATGTAGATCAAGAAGAGAAGTGGTCCAAGACATGACCCTTGGGGTACCCCTACCTCCACTTCCCCGGTTTCAGAATCGACTCCACCTACTCTGCAGTACTGTTTTCTGTGGGAAAGATAAGATTGAAACCAAGAAAGCTCCCTTGTCATAGTTGCAGGAGACTTTAACTTGAACCTCTTAAAACATGACATTGATGACAAAATAAAAGAGTTTCTTAATTTGATGCTTTCAAATCATTGCCAACCAACAATTACGCAGCCAACTAGATTTTCAAATGAAAATAGACCCTCACTTGTCGACAACATATTTATCAATTCAATTGAGCATGACACTTATAGCGGAAATACAATCTCTAAAATTACTGACCATTTGCCAAACTTCATTTTCATAAACAACGGAAATCAACATCTAATGCAAAGACCCAGCAAAATGGTTAGAGACTTTAAAAATTTTGACAAAGATAAGTTTCTGCAAGATCTTCAAATGATGGAAAATTTCGATAATGCTCAGGATCCAAACTACAACTATGAGAAATTTCAAAACCATTTCTTGGAATGCCTCGAAAAACATGCCCCTCTCAAAAAGTTGTCAAAAAGAAAAGAAAAGATGAAAAGAAAGCCCTGGATCAATAAAGAAATCATCCAGTGCATCCGGAAGAGAGATAAGCTTTACAAAAAATTCATCAAAACCAAAAACCCAGAATGGGAAGCAAAATATAAGACTTGTAGAAATAAAATAAACCATCTGATTCGAACAAATAAACGTAACTATTACTCAAGCTACTTCGAAAACTTCAAAAGCAATTCTAAAAAAATTTGGTCTGGAATCAGGGAAATTATAAACAAAAATAACAAGTCATCATCATCCCAAATTTGTCTCGAAGTGGAGGGTAAGCTAGTCACGTGCCAAAAGCAAGTTGCAGATAACTTCAATACTTTTTATACCAACGTTGCTTTGAATCTCGTAAACAAAATGCAGAAATCAACAAAACATTTTAGCGACTACCTGCCAAATGCCCCAACAAATAGCCTGTTTCTGACACCTATCACCCAAACTGAAGTAGAGGATCAAATCTCAGCTCTAAATGAAAGTAAAGCCCCCGGATCGTACGGAATTCCCGTAAAAGTAGTTAAAATGAGTAAAACGTTGATCTCTGCTCAACTATCAAACATCTTTAACCAATCATTCCAATCTGGACTTTTTCCAGATAAACTTAAATTTGCATGTGTAACCCCGATCCATAAGGGTAACTCTAAGCTCAATATGACAAATTACCGCCCAATATCAATTTTACCAACTTTCAATAAAATCCTAGAAAAGCTGATGTACAAAAGACTTCAGAACTTCCTAGAAAAAAATAAAATTCTTTTCCAACATCAGTTTGGTTTTCAAAAAAACAAATCTACGTCACTCGCAATACTCGACATCTATAACAATCTTACCAAATCGATGGAAAATAACTCTTTTTCATGTTGTGTCTTCCTGGATTTTGCAAAAGCCTTTGATACTGTCAATCATGATATATTACTTTCGAAACTAGAGCATTATGGAATCAGAGGAGTTGCAAATAAATGGTTCAAATCCTATCTTTACAATAGGCCTCAAACTGTTAAAATTGGCAATGAAAAATCAGAGGAGCTTTTCATTCGATCTGGGGTTCCACAAGGTAGTGTTCTTGGACCCCTGTTATTTCTAATTTACATTAACGACATACCTAACTCGTCTAGATTATTAAAATTCCATCTCTTTGCTGATGACACTAGCATATTTTTATCAGATAAAAGCATAGACAAAATTGAAGATACCCTAAATGAAGAATTGAAAAATGTTTTTCAGTGGCTATTGTCAAATAAATTATCGCTAAACGTTAAAAAATCAAATTTCGTTATTTTCAGGCCAGTAAGGAAAAAACCCCCTCGTAAAATAAATCTAGAAATAAATAGTGATTCAATTGAAGAATTAGAATCGACAAAATACTTAGGCGTAATCTTAGACCAAAATCTAAATTGGAAAAAACATATAAGCCATGTGTCCACTAAACTCTCAAAGTATGTAGGACTACTTTATAAACTCCGACACTTTGTACCAAAAAGCACCTTATCGTCTCTCTACAATGCTTTCATCATGCCTCATATTAACTACGGCTTAATCAACTGGAGTTCAGCAACGAAAACAAATCTGGCCCCAATCAAGCGCTGTCTAAAAAGAGCAGTTCGAGCCATAAACTTTGCCAAATTCCAAGATCACTCTTTACCACTTTTTAAAAAACAAAATCTTTTATGTTTTGACGACATAGTTGAATTAGAAATAGGAAAATTCATGTATTCTGTCGAAAATAAGCTTCTGGACTCATTCTTCTTAGAAATGTTTCAAAAAACAAACGATCGACACACACGATGTACGCGACAGGCGACCAGGAATGACTTCGTCATTCCAAAAACAAAACTAAGTATCGTTAGACGGAGCATAAGATATGTTGGTGCCATTACCTGGAACTCAATCCCGGGTGAAATAAAGAATTCAAAGACAAAAGCCATATTTAGTAAAAAATTTTCCAAGTATCTCCAACAGAAATACTAACTTCATTACATGTCAGCAATGTACAACGTACAATTCTTTGCCCCACCCCCCAAAAAAAAACTGTTTCTACCATTTTTTCCCTCTCTCCCTCTCTCTATCCGTCTCTGTTGTTTCTTTCATTCTGTTTTTGTATCAGTAATGTTTTGTATATATTTATAGAAAAAAATGTCAAGAAGGTATGATGTAAACAAGTTTTATAACATGTAAGCTATTTCCTTTGAGTAGGGGTGCTTGGCTCGTCAGCCCTTAGGGGTTTCTCTGGGGAGGAACATCTGTTCTTCTCCAGAGTATTCAAGTATCCCGAACAGCTATTTTTAATAATTAAAATTTTCATATATGAGCAGAAATGCAGTAGCTTAAAATTTGTTGTTCAAATAAATTGAAACTTGAAACTTGAAACTTGAAACTTTGTCGAACACCATAGTGCTCTAACTTTTTGCAGAGAAGGTCATGATCTACAGTGTCAAACGCTTTTTTAAGGTCAATGAATACTGTACCCACCATCTGTCCGATAAAACCTTACTTTTGATATTTACTTGATTTTGACATTGAAAGGGAACAAACATAGGCCGTTTTTAAAGCAACCACTAACATATATCTTTCCTGTGCTATGAATCAGGAATCGTGCGATAGATCGACTCAAACAAGAATTTAAAGTCGAAACTGCAGCCTAGCCGACGCAACTATACAAAAAGCAGGACAAATGAAGTTAAAGCTCCTTCACAATGGACGCACAAACAAGAGTAATTTTTGCGAGACCCTGCGGAAGTGGCCAAAACATCAACTAAGAAGCACTTACTTTCATGAGGACTGACTTTTTCTCTGATCGAACTGAAATCGGAGAAGAACTTGGGAAAATCATCGATAAACAACTGAATTAGCTAAGCATTGAATAAAAAAGACACAAAAAGTTCAACAGCTTTCTGTCAAAAGTTTTAGCACTAAATTCCAATAGAAATCATTATTTCCTAACTTAATCTATTGAGAAGATGATAAAATTCATCATTTTATATGATATATGTTTGATAACAAAAGATTTCGTGAAAGATTTTCAGTTAAGCCTGGTTCACAATTGGTCGTTTGGGGCGTAAGGAGCGAGCATTCAAAAAGATCCAAAAGACAACACTCATCTGAGTTTGTGTCCTTTGTCTTTTGGGTCTTTCTGCATGACCTTAACGACCGAAACGACCTAACGTGAATCAGATTTTACAAAGTGCGCTATAAAAATTTTAAATTTGCAAGAGTCAACAACAAAGAGACTTATAAACCAAAATGGTTATTTCTTTGCGCTTCCAACCAGTTGAAAATATGCTTAAATTTAGAAATATAGCTCGAATGTTTAATCTTGAGCTATGAAGCTGAAGAAACGAAGAAACAAAAGTTCCAAGTTTATTCAAGGCCCCGTTCACACTGCTCTGTTTTCGCTATCATCCTTGTTTGAAGCATCAAACCTACCCGTTCATACTGCTCCTTTTTTTGTACAAAAACGGAGGATGGACATCCGTAGTCCATTTACGCAGGTGCACCTGCTTACAGAAACGGAGTGAAAATATTCGTTTTGTTAGTTCACATTTCTCCAGTTTTGTGAAACTTGTTCTTGAATGTCGCACCGTATCCACTTTTGACAGAATTTTCGAAAACCTCCATTTTCGTACTTGTTGTGAGGATTGGTGTGAGAGCTTCTACAAAAACAGATGTTTCCCTCTCCGTTTTTTGCACAAACAAGGGCGATGTTAACAAGAACTAAAGAATCACTCACTTTGTCCTCCTGATGGTCAGTTTATGTTCATTCTTCCTCAGTCTTTTGGCAGCCATTCCATCTCGCTGCACAGCAGATTTAGACGTTCTATCATAATTCCTCTTTGCACGGTTCAGTCGTGCTTTGTAGCTGTTGTAATTCCATTCTGGATATTGTGTTTTTAGATGATTTAGTTGTATCTTAAACTGGTTTCTACAATAAAGAATACCATGTGAAATACTAGTAATGATAAAGTCTACGATGCATAAGGTTCACGAGACGAAAAAAATTGAGCAATAGACCTTTTAGCTATTCTACAAAAGAGCCTGGATCGAGCGTTATTTTTATACCTTTTTATACACGAGGTTCGATAGAGTGGCGTCAGAGCTTCTATCACTATCGTGCACATTCGAAAATTCTACACAACGCATCAAAATATCGTTCGATTCATATTCCTTTTTAGAATAGCTGAAAGGTCTATTGAAACGTATCCAGAGCGAGAATTAGGGACTAATAGGGTCCATGCTCTTGCACCTTGAATCGAGGCTTTGTGTGAACAACTCCTATAGATTCGACAAATTCAAGCATTATCTTCTTGGATTTAGGTCTAGTCATCTACTTTTAAGTTTAATACCCATAAATCTGTGACAAGAGCAAAAGTATACCAGATGTCTAAAATCTTCCCTCGATTTAGGCCGTTATCTTAGTAAAAGAAGACATTCTTGTCGGTACTAATAACAATTTTCACCATGCTTGATATCGGTGTTTTCGCTGAAATTGCTTAGGCCTGAAGGTGGTATGTCTCGACCTGCAGTTGGATCATGAGTTGTAGTTGTGGCGATATATCAGTTCAAGACTTTCGAGTTTTTATATTTCTACTTGGTGGTTGGCCCTGGTATGTCAATACTAGGGGTCCAAGTGTAACCATGCGTGTCTATGAAATCTCTGAGAAATGGGGTAGAACCTCCATTGAATCTAGGACAGGGAATCCAGGAAAATGATGATGATTTCTGCTTTCAAACTTCAAAAAAGTAGAATTGCAAGGTAATGACATTATCCAGGTATCGATATGTTCATGCAGGTATTTCTCGCCCTATGTTTTATGCTCTATCGTATATATTTGTCAGAGAATGCCTTGAAAAAGGGGTATTATATTCCACATTTGTCAGAGAAAAGCCTGTAACAGGGGTCGATTTTTGCAACCAAAAGAAGAGAAAGGGTCAACTTGAAAAGTTGCTAGACAAGCATGGTTGCACTTGGACCCCAAGAGATGATGACCCAACGGGTGGTTGGCTTTGATTGGCTTGGAGTAGCTATTGTCATGCCAAACTTAGTAGATGAAGCATTATTGCTATCATGTTACGAAATCTACCCTTTTTATCGGTCCTACTTACCTGTAGGGCAACTTCTCTTCAATCGGAAGCTCTCCCCATTCTTTACCAAGTAGTCTGCTAACGGTTCTGTTATCCAACCCAGGATTAGCTCTACGATCAAACAGCGAATATCTTTTTGAAAACAAGATAGATAAAGTGAAAGCAAAGGTGAAGGATATGTAGCCTAAATACAATCATATAAAGTTGCTTTCTGTTTTCTTGATAGTGTATTCTCTATAGTATTGTGTACACCCCCGTCTAAGTGCCCCGGTGAGAGGTCAGATGTTCACTGGGGTCCTTGTGATCGAAAACCATGGTCAAATTTTTACCGGGGAGCTCGAATTATGTACCGAGGACAGCATAATTATTGGCGGGAACTGTTTCTACTTGAAAATAATTCCTCAAATTTCTCTCCGGGGCTCGCCTGTTTGCAGCCGAGGCTTCACTTGTGAGGCGCTTTGTACCGGGGAGATTCACAGCTTGTCCGGGGACTGAGTTTGCTCTAACTTTTTCACCGGCGAAATCACCGGGGTAGAATGTACCGGAGCACTTAGACGGGGGTGCTTGAATGGTGTCTTGCGAAGTAGTGGTTGTATTGCAGTCACGTAGAATTATACCGGGTGAGTGAGAACAACAACAATCCCGGTTTGAAAGGCAATCGCTCCCTCGATATCAAGATGATGATACTAGCAAAATATATCATTCAATCGTGGACATGTTCAAATCCATTTTAGAATTCACCCGACGGAAATTGGCCACTCCGTTCTGAAATTATGAGCAATAAGAAATCTTCAAAATCCCCTAAAATCACGAAAAAGTCCAACTAAAGTAATACTTTTTACATTCGTTCAACAACTGCAGTGTGGATCCATGGTTTCTGCTTAGGCCAAGCTTGATCGATTTGATTTCAGACCATCTGAAATTTCAGTGAACCCGCAAAGGACCCTGGGTGACAATGGCTCTTTAATGTAATGCTCTCTGAAATAACCCCACATAGCATTCAACAGCACTTACGCCATAATTCGTGATCTATGCTCTTTGCTAAACACCATGAATGGGTTCATCGGCCGTTTAACGTGTGCGACGGCTTTGTTTGTGGAAGGAACATTCCTGTTGCTCGATGCACCATGTTCATGACAATTGTTGACAGCAGGATTGTTTTCAAAGGGTATAAAATCACTGTTGTATCTTTTTTGATGGAATTCTAGGCCAATTTGTGCAGCGTGAGAGTGATTTAATGTCGACGATTGGACACCTTGATATGGAATAACGAATTTCTTTGCTTCTACTCCTTTGACCAGATGGGACCGAATATTATGCTGGTCAGAGTTCATTGAAAGACCATGCTGTACGAGGTTTCTATGGTTCGTATTCAGCACATGATGCAATATGTTGTTTGGTAACTGCCTCTGATGTTGCTGTTCCAAGGAATTGTCGTTTGATGTGTAGGTCACGTGGTTAATGACGTAAGACCTTACGACAGGAGATGGCTCACATGTGATTCTGGATGTTGCCACTGTCTGATTTGGCTGCGTGAATGTGCACCTAAGTGTATCATCGATTCGTTGCCCTCTCGAACTTGCAAGGTCAGTTGTTATCTCTTTTGCTGCAATAAACCAATAACGACTATGTCAGAAAAACACGCACTGTTTGAAAAATCGAGCAGAATTACATGTGAAACTAGTTTTTAAAATTCAAATTTCATCATCTTACTGAGATTTCAACTTAAATATTAAGATTTTGCTGATAATTTCAGGTGGGTTATGTCCACCTGAAATTAGGAATTAGCCAGCAGTCATATGTCTTGATATACCGAAAAACAGCTAACCGGATAGCTAGCCCAATGCTCAAAGGAATCAAACGAAAACATTTAAATACAAAGCTAAAATCCTTTCGTTGAAAATTTACTTAATTTGGCATTACTGGAGAACGAAAATGTGCCCTTTTTGAGGCAACCATTTATTTTGCGTTTCCTCTGCCGTAAATCAGCAGTCACTTGTCAGACTGACTCAAACAAGGTCTCAAACTCCATCCTGAAGGCTGACCTATGCAGCTGTGTAAGAATCGAGACAATGAAAGCTACAGCTCCTCCACAGCGGTCATACAAATGGGGCGCAAATTTTTGGGACACCCTGTTGGACAAAGGAAAACACTTAGAAGCGGCATGGTTTCCTTTCATGGAGTGTGACCAACTTAAATGTAAATAGACCTTTCTGCTATTCTAGGGAAGAGCCTGGGTCGAGTGTTATCTTTATACATTTTTACGAGAGGCATTCGATTGAGGGGCGTTAGAGCTTCTATCACTATTGTGCGCATTCGAAAATTCTACAAAATCTATCAAGATATCGTTCGATTCTCATTCTTTTTCAGAATAGCTAAAAGGTCTATGGGATGTTTTAACATCTCTTTTGCTCTATGCAAATGCAAAGCTTTCAACCTCACAGAAACCTTTTAATAAAACAGAATCCATCGGATTTTCAATAACAAGAAAATAGTAAACAAAGTACTTACAAATGCCACTGTAAACAGGAGAATCGTCATTTGAATCCATTCTGAATTCACAAGTGATCTTCATGCCTAATTTCTTTTCTAAAAGTCTGATATCTTCTTCCAACGAAGCAATATATTCAACAGCTTTCTCTAGAATCATCGTTCTTGACGGTCGACTATTTTTGCATACTTCATAAGGTAACATCTCGGTCAAAGTTTTCAGCTTTTCTCGAATTGCTCTTTCACGTAGCCTAGAATCAATTACATACATAGAATCAAGTAAATACTGCGGGTTGTAGGCCTGAAGAGCAGTTGATCAAAGTTTGGCTGGGTGTGTTCCATTCAGTCTTCGATAACATACCCGTTCCTTACACCAATTTATTGAAAATATATACCTAAACGTTATGCCAATTTTTCGAAAACATGTAACTGACCTTATTTATGACAATTTGTTTATTCAAATTTTTCAAACAATCGTTGGAAAGCGCAGCTTTATATTGAGGCTTAGTAATAGTGGCACGACGAAAATTTTGAGGGCCATTTCAGAAAACAATCAGTGTAAAATCGACATTCAATCTATGACAAATCCATGTTAAGTATAAGTGGTGTATCGACTTTTCTTTCAAACAATTTTTCAAAAATAGTCGATTTATTCATTCGTTGTTTTTCCAAAATCAAAAAATAGCAACGTTCTTTATACCAAAATCATGAAAATTGATACCATTTCTGACAAAAAGAAAGTGGGAAAGTCGATAACATTTCCGATACCGATATCGTCAAAATCAATGCCTTACCGGATGGCACATCCCCAGTACGAAGCATACGTAGTAATTCTCGGGTTATAGGTTTAGAAAAAGGTTAGCAATCTTGCCCTCTGTGAGGACGGCTGCATGTTGGAGCCCTTGGTTGGCCGTTTAGAGCTAATACCATCGTTCATCTTAATAAGTTCTGAATGCTTCTCTCTTCGAAGAAAAACTTTAATTCCTTCAGATGAGATGCAAGTAGGCATGATCTAAACTATTCTACGGTAACCTTGTGTGTCTTTCAAGCAATAAGAAGCTCAGACGTCGAATAGTTGCAAATTAAACTAGCTTAAAGTAAACCAGATTTCGAGTGGAGCTTTCCAATTGGTCAATCCAACAAATCCAAAGAATTGGATTGGCTGAAACTGAAAGTTAACTTGGTTTGGATAAAACTGGTTTAATTGTGTCAGTGTGAAAGCGGTATAAATGTGTAGAATGTCACTGTCCTATTCTATCAAATGAATTGCTCGAAGGAAACTTTTGGTAACTTCCCATAATCCAAATTATTTTCAGGATTACAGCAATCTGCAAGTTTTGAAGTTATGACATCATCAGTATGCTAACTCCTAAACCATAAAAACTACGACTTTTGCTTGTTACCATTTTGTAGAGCTTGAAACTTAGTATTTCTTGTATTGTATTGGTCATATCTATTTTCCTTATTTCGATGTAGGATTTATCATGCTTTTAGATACTGGCTGCTCGTGAAAGCTTTAGATACTGGCTGTCTTGCATCCTTCCATGAAACATGAAAAAACTCCCTTAGTAACAATGATATCAAAAATGCTCTTTCTGGAATAATGGCAAACTACATGAACTTCTCTTCGCGCAGTTTTGTTCAAAGAAAGAAGCACTAACGTTCTACACTCCCGTAGTAGTAATGATTACGAGGACGATAAAATTTGGCATGGAGTCACACTCATTCAGAGGAAGTTTATTGCGGAACAATCTTAACGATGAAATAAAGGAGCTACCAACAGTTGCAAGCTTTAAAAGAAAGATCAAAACCTGGACGGGTGAAGCATGTAATTGCAAAATTTGTAAATAGCCTGCCCATTACGTTGTGTAGCTTGTATATATTTCTTAGATATACTTGTGAATTATATTGTAAATAGTTGGTATTAATTAGTTTTTCTTTGAACTACGTTACACCAACTGTAAAGAATGTTTATGATTTGATTTGATTTGATTTGATTTGATTTGATTTGATTTGATTTGATTTGACACATTTAATTTCAAAGTTATGCGGAGATTCAATGAGTTTTCTTTTACCTTTCTTTTGATTGTGATATCATTTCTCTCTTTGCATTTTCTTTTGGCGAAGGCTCTTCCATCTTGATTTTGGTTGGTAGTTGAGCTTGTGTTTGCTTCAAAACTTCGGCTGGATATGTTAGGGGCTTTTCTTGCGATGATATTGGGTATCCGATGAAACAAGCTTTAGGCGCTGAAATAAAAAGATGGGAATACGCTTTTAGGACAAAATTTGCCGGTATCATGTGACTTTTGAAACTTTGCAATATTTCTATTTAACTTTATGAGGTTTTACCTTTCTCGTTTGATAGCCAGAAAGTAGAAACATTATTTCTGCCTTATGGCATTGGTATTATGGTATTACGAAGAAGTTTGTGGAGAACGTAGAATAAGGTGGGGGTGATTTAGGTCTACGGTATTAACTTGGTTCCATTTGCTAGAAGTTTTATACCGGGTTAAGTGAAAAGAGTTCACGCGTTTGGCGGGCTATGGAATAAAAAGTATGCGACCGATATTCAAAACTAAAATGTTGATCAATCAGTCACACGCTAACTTAAATGAGAAAATTCTGTTTGATGAAAGCACACACATCTTTATGACCCAACAATAAGAAAATGCCTGTAAGGGGTTTGTATGGAAATTTAGAATTCCACGTTCCATTGTGGTCTACAATTAATGTGGCATTGAAGTTTACATTGCCAGTTTGAGATACAGAATTCGAATTTCAATGCAAGGTAAATCATGGACCAGAATGAAATGTGGAATTCTTGTTCCCCAACATGCCCTTTACCAGCATTTTCCTAATTTCTGGGTCCATAAGATGAGGGATATTACCAAACAAAATTTCCTCATTTAAGTTGAACTTTGACTGATGGATAAACATTTCAGTATTGAATATCGGCCTCATACTATTATTCCATAGCCCGCCAAAGCCGTCAAATTTTTTGACTTACCTAGTACAATAAGTCTTCGACATCACTTGAGCAAATTCTAAACTATCGATTCACCAACCTCTGAGCCATGAATCAATTTCTGAATTTACGATCGTTTTAACAGCGGAAAAAGCAGCCAGACCCAAATTATCCAGTAGACCTAACTTACCCCCACCTTACCCTACTTGGCAATAGGTCTTGTATATCTTGCATTTGATTCATACAAAGAATTTCGCTGTGGAGGATTTACGAGAGATTCGAATACCTGTTGTAGTGTACGGTGACGCATATTCCCAAGTACCGAGATTTCTATTTGAAGTGCAGTCTTGGTGTCTTGGGAATGCTCTTTCGGCAATATTCATAGATTTCTCAATGCTATTCAGTCTTACAGCAGTGTTTGTTGGTAGTGGAAAATAACAAGGAATGCTCTTTGGCTGCCATATTTCGAAAGGCATCTGCCTCTGTTCAACGCCAGGCTGGTTCTAAAAGATAAACAATTTCTTGTCAATCATTTAACGTAGATTCTTGTTCTCAAACCTTTCACTGCTGAGGTTTATAGCTGAGCTACTAAAGTTTTCCTTGCACAGATCAAGGCATTGTACACGTAAAACAGTCGATGAGCTCATTCACGAAGAGCCCTCTTCTTAAATATATGATTCCTTTTTGACATCAAACAGATTTCGAATCATTATTACATCAAATCGACGCAGAAATAAACAGGCTAGGGTCTCTAACGATACTTTGTCAAGTGATATAATTATGAAGAAATCACTTATTATAATTCCCATTGGATTTAACAACACATAACGGATGTTTTCATGACTCGTGAGTTGTTTCAGTAGTCAAGTTTAGAACGCTTGCTTGTTGATCAGTTAGTACATCAAACAATCGTTTCGTTTCTGGCTCAGATAGCACAACATGATGACAGAAATAAGAAATTACCGTTTTCCACAAATCAACAAAATTCGAAATTAAATGTTGATCCTTGATTGTAGGTTGGTATTGCGGCAGTGAGTACATTTGTAGAAATTGTGTCGAGATAAGATTTCTTGCTGCTAAGTGGTACTGGGCTGAAAAGAAAGAAAAGTTAGTCAAAAGATATCGAATCATTCTGTTTAAGGAGCGAGGAAACAATTTAGAACTGAATTTCAGAAAAAATTGCAGTGCTGTAGAAATAGCTTGCACTTCGAATGAATTGAATGTAAAAATGGCGAATGCTTGGAATAGAATCCTTCCGAATATGCAAAGACACTTTTCAGAATAATAATATTTTGAGAGACTTCAGGGATTTAATCACTTACAGAAATCCCTTGTATAGGTTGGTACAACTTAGCCTGCATGCAGTCTTTCTCGGTTTTATGAATATAACGAGCAAAGGGAAACCCGTGATTCAAAGTACCAAGAAATTTCTCTTTGGAGGAGCTCAGGGGACACTTCCTTTCGCTAACTGACGGATAGGATCAGACACAGCATAATTTTGAAAACATCCCAAAAATAAACTCATTACTACATAGTATAAAAAGCTAGAGGTTTTATAGCATTTTTTCCACTATGTTTCATTTTATATTCTTTAAACACGGTAACCCCGTCGGCAAAGGCCGCTTATTATGTTGCAATATTTGGTGAAAAACTCAGCTTAGCATTCACCTTGTCAAATTTTCTCAACAGCGATCCAAAAACTATACCGATTATGCATAAAATGATGAACCGAAAGATATGCGAGACAAATCCATAAAGTGTCTGATCCCCGTCACCTGCCAATAGGGAGTTCCCGGTGGGTTGTAGAAGCGAGGAGATATAGCTTTAAACGTCATTGATTTAAACCCTAACCTGTTTGTGGATTAAAACCAATCTGATCTCTTGATAAACTGTTGTTGCTGTTGTTGCCGTTATTGTTGTTGTTTCTACTGATTATGCAGTTACTGTTTTCTATATTAAAAGCAGCAGATTCAACATCTGTATTGTCGCATCTTGGACTGCCACTACCATTTGAACTAAAATAATCACTGTCGCTGTTTCTGTTTTGAAAATCAACCTGTGGCTGATCTGAGGTCGTACCAAATCCTCCAAGGTATTTATACTGATATGCTCCAGGTGAATGGGGTAATCCTCTTCGATCTCGATTTTGAGAAACCTGAAAGGGACAAAATGAAGTCAATCGTTGAATCAATTAGACTAATTACATATATTCGTAGTTATCACTATTGATAGACCGATGGACGCTCAGACTACTTCGGTTGGATCTGGTTTGAGCAAACATTTCAGTTCAACTCTGAGAAATGCAAAAATTGTTGTTGTTGTTTTGTTCCCCTAGCTGCGATAACTGGCACTACGTAGTGAGTCTAAGATCCGATCATCATCCACCACCTGAAAAATTGAAACGAAGATTCTTCATCGAAAAAAAACGGAAGTTGAACACTGCAACAAAGGCTCAAGCCCTAATCAGTTTGTGGCTCCCTATCCAAATTTCTGTCGAAATGGCGATTTTTGCAGTTTTTGAAGGGCAATATCACACATGCTTTCTATATCTTCTTTCAAAAAGAAGCGGTTTTTATGAAGATAAATCTTCCTACTTCACAGAGGAGCAAACCAATCATTGATATCTCTTACGATTGCTCTGATATAAGTGGTTCTTTAAAGGTTACTTTTCGGAGAGTTGGGTGAAGCTGTCAAACAATTTGTAGAGTATACAGCAATAGTGTATACAGATTGAATCAAAACTAGGTGAATAACGCGAAGCATTCACCAGACTATACTGATTATATGGCTGTAGTCATCGCTATTGAAAGGTTGCCGGACGCTCCTAACTATGACTCATAATCAAACGCCATCATTTTGAAATGATGACATCTGCCTCGTTTCGATTAAGGCCTAGGCAAAAAACACTAACACAAACACTCGTATTTTTCAAATGAAACACAATGATTTGAAAACTCCACAGTAATTCAGTTAATGCTCATAAAGCAACAAAATAGTACTTACGTACATAAGGTAGTAATTGGGTAATTTTCTTTACTCAACAGTTTGAAATGATCGAATATTTAACAAACCTTAGAATTTCTTATCGGCGTAAATATCTGACTTGGATTTACAACCTTACTTGGTGACCATTGACTTGAAATCGGTGCTGGGCAGTCCAAAGGTCTACCTTCACCACAGGGAACAACGCCACTCGGCAGCACCTCACCAGAACGTTGAGTCGTAAGCTAAAAGAAAGAAGGAATAAAATGGTATGTAAACACTTAGACTCCATTTACACTGTGCCGGTACAGCTATGGATCTGCAACAAAAGTGCAACGAATCAGTCCCTCGTTACATCGTTGACATTTTGTTGCTCCTATCAAAGAGAAATCCTTGCTCAGGAGCAATGTGATAGCCTACGCGTGGACCCATTATTCCAAAAGAAGAAAGGGTCTACGAAACAAAGAGCAAAGGCTTGCTACGGCCGCCCAATTAATTATTCTAATCCTCTTTTCAAATTATTTGTGAAGCGCGTCTAAACAAAGGCTGCATAAATTAAGTTTCCAGAAATCCAGAAACCTCGTAGCAAGCTTTTGCTCTTTGTTTCGTAGACCCTTTCTTCTTTTGGAATAATGGGTCTACGCGTAGGCTACAATGTGAAGGCTCTTAAACCCACTTAAACCGAATGTAACGGATCAAAACTGTGCCAATAAAGTGTAAACGTGATCTTTGGCTGTGTTAGGGTACCAATGCTGTGTTAGGGCACCAATGTTGTGTTAGGGCACCAATGTTGAGTTAGGGCACCGATGTTGTGTTAGGGCACCAATGTTGAGTTAGGGCACCAATGTTGAGTTAGGGCACAATTGTTGAGTTAGGGCACCAATGTTGTGTTAGGGCACCGATGTTGAATTAGGGCACCAATGTTGAGTTAGGGCACCAATGTTGAGTTAGGGCACAATTGTTGAGTTAGGGCACTGATGTTGAGTTAGGGCACCGATGTTGTGTTAGGGCACCGATGTTGAGTTAGGGCACCGATGTTGTGTTAGGGCACCGACGTTGAGTTAGGGCACCGATGTTGTGTTAGGGCACCGATGTTTAGTTAGGGCACCGATGTTGTGTTAGGGCACCAATGCTGTGTTAGGGCACCAATGTTGAGTTAGGGCACCGATGTTGAGTTAGGGCACCAATGTTGAGTTAGGGCACCGATGTTGTGTTAGGGCACCAATGTTGAGTTAGGGCACCAATGTTGAGTTAGGGCACAATTGTTGAGTTAGGGCACCAATGTTGTGTTAGGGCACCGATGTTGAATTAGGGCAGCAATGTTGAGTTAGGGCACCAATGTTGAGTTAGGGCACAATTGTTGAGTTAGGGCACTGATGTTGAGTTAGGGCACCGATGTTGTGTTAGGGCACCGATGTTGAGTTAGGGCACCGATGTTGTGTTAGGGCACCGATGTTGAGTTAGGGCACCGATGTTGTGTTAGGGCACCGATGTTTAGTTAGGGCACCGACGTTGTGTTAGGGCACCAATGCTGTGTTAGGGCAGCAATGTTGAGTTAGGGCACCGATGTTGTGTTAGGGCGCCAATGCTGAGTTAGGGCACCGATGTTGTGTTAGGGCACCAATGTTGAGTTAGGGCACCAATGTTGAGTTAGGGCACAATTGTTGAGTTAGGGCACCAATGTTGTGTTAGGTCACCAAGCTATGTTAGGGCACCAACGTTGTGTTAGAGCACCAATGTTGTGTTAGGGCACCAATGTTTTGTTAGGGCACCAATGATGTGTTAGGGCACCAATGTTGTGTTAGGGCACCAATGCTGTGTAAAGGGCACCAATGTTTTGTTAGGGCACCAATGATGTGTTAGGGCACAAATGTTGTGTTAGGGCACCAATGTTGTGTTAGGGCACCAATGTTGTGTAAAGGGCACCAACGTTGCGTTAGGGCACCAATGTTGTGTTAGGGCACCAATGTTGTGTTAGGACACCAATGTTGTGTTAGGGCACCAATGCTGTGTAAAGGGCACCAACGTTGTGTTAGGGCACCAATGCTGTGTAAAGGGCACCAACACCACTTGAGCGTCATGACAAGGGGTCGCGGATCGATTCGATTAGGTCTTCTCTAATTCTGCAATCCCAGCGCTTGGCGCTAAACCCACAACTCCACCTTCACCTTCGCCGTCACAAAATCTTCTTAAGTATAAATTCAGCTTAAGGAAAATGAGATTAATGATCATCCGCTACACAAGTAAGCTGCATTTAAATCAAAGACAAACTAAATCAAAAAATAAAAAGCCTTACCATAAATACTTTGCCTTTACCACCAGAAATTACAGACATTTATGTTGCGTCGAGAAATTGCAGACATAGGATGTCTCATTTATGAGTAAAAAGTTTTCTTTCATGATTCGAACGATGAATGAAAATATTGTTTTTCGAATGACGAAACCTTTAAGTGTAAATGTCTCGAATTTGTGTCTGGAAAAGGTGAATTCTCGGATTTGATTGCACTGGATCGAAATTTCATATCAAGGGGGGGGGGGCATTTACTGTCAAAAATCTCGTACACGTTTGCCAAAAAAGTCCTTCTGTTTGCTTTCAAGCAAAATCAATCAAAAATCTGTGAAAATCTTTTTGTTTGTTCTGCAAAAAACTTCGTACGAAGTATCCCTCGTTTCAAATATTTATCCGCCTACTACCACGTCCATAAGGTGCATAGGCGTTTACAGCGGACACCTTGCCCTCCAAGGTGTTTCGAAAAGTGCCCCTTAAGTATCTTAACCAACCTTTAGTATCCTTTTCTCGACCACAAAATGTGCAAGTGGCTATGTGGAGTGTGGTGAAGCTTCCGTGATTTCTGTTCTCTTTTTAGTAGCCTCGCTTATGTAATTTGCTAGTACTAGATGCTATCTTCTTCAACAATACTAAGAATTTGCCCGAAGAGTGTATTTCTTTCAATATCTAAGTTAAAGATCTCTTTGATCTTTGAGTTAAAGAATTCTTCCCGTATTTCTTTATAGGCTTTGCATTCTAAGAGGAATGAATTTCGTCCTCCAAAAAGTGATCATCACACTTCGTACACACCCTGTCTTCAGACACTGATCAAAGCAATTTTCAGACTGGAAACTTGGCCTGAGGTAGTTAGTCTACTTAAATGGTGCACGGCGCACCATAATCACAATTAAACAGGGTCTAGTTTTAGTAACAATTCCCTTAAAAATCAACCCCAAACGCGAATGTTCTTGAATTTATAATGTTTATCAGGCCATGGAGGCATAAGGGTGGGCAGGTCCATTTATCGTCATTTCGGAGATACCTATGTTGTCATCAATGTAACAGAGGAAGCAGCTCTCTTCGCTTCTAAACTTCTTCAATTAAGAAACCAATGTTTTTAGATCTCACTGAAAGATGCTAGAGAAAAGTACTGTGGTTGTTTACTCACCAGAGGAGAAAATGCATCACGAAACGACACCAAATTACTGTCAAATTCAGAAGGGTTCGATGCGATGGGACGATACATCGGCTTCAGCTCTATGAGCAGTTTATCTAAAGGGAGAAAATGAAAAAATGACAACTGTACCTCTAACGAGAAAATTGAATAGCCTGTCAAAAACTTTGAGCTTCTCACTCCGAAACAAAAATTTATTTTTTTGATGGGTAGCTTATTATATAAAGCATGCTACTGAAATACGTTCAGAGAATGATGTCAACCCCACATGACCTGGTTAACAACTCATTTCCTTCTGATTCCACTGTAAATATAGAGTTAAATATGAACACCATCATAGTTAATATTAGTCTTATGCATTTGATATTCGTTTACTTCTTTGATATTAGTCTAGTTTATTCAGTTAAGATGTAATCCATTTGTTTTGTTATGTTATGTCAGTATAACGACGCTCCTGTAAAGTGTAGCAATGTTAGTATATAAAATTGAATTGAAATTGTACCCTAAAGTTCAGACATAATCGGGGAGAGAGTTCATGGCAAAATAAAAAGAGGATACTGGTGGACGGTTCATTCATCCCGCCCAGTAATGATCTTCCAATATAAAGAAACTAATAAGAAACATGCATCTAAATGCAAATTTGCACATCAGCACATCGTCGCATATCCTTTTTTCCGTGAAAATTCCAAAAGTTGAATTGACCCAACCGGAATCTTCGCAAAACATTCAAACTGAATAGAATCTGTAAAATTTCGAGAAGATTCAAAGCCTATGCTCTCAATGGTAGCGCGTTTGCTTTACATCAATTTAAATTTCCATGGTCAAAATCCTAGCCTGCGCGCAGACTCTACAAAATCCCTGCTCTGCATAAGAAGCTTTGAGACAGCGAATCGGAATCGCGTGTCTGTAGTGAAGGCCGACGGGATCGCCGAGCGAGTGTTTTCACACTGCGCGAATGAGCAAGAATGCTGCTTCGATAAAATAGCTTCCGATTCCTCAAAAACTTCAAATGTAAAGCAGAAGAAACAATCAAATTCGCCCTCCTTATTTCGGATAAACTATCCCTAAATTGCCTCCAGATTTGTGCTTGCAAATTTGACTCTCTGCTGCTCTTTGCTTCGAAAAGTGAAATCTGCAAAAATATTTAGCAAGGAACAAGTGACTGTCCATACCTTTAGCTTCAGTTATCGATTTGAAATTCATTCAGCAAGATAGCAAGATCAACCACCTCGTTGCACGTGTAGAAAGAGATCGAATGGAAGAAACGCATGAAAGGAACCTGAACAAGTTTTGATGACATTGCTTGGGTTTCTTAAACTGATTGGCTGGAAAATACTCGAAATTGTTTTTTCAAGATGTGAATAAAATAAACATGTCTGCAAGTTTAAACGAGCGATGAAGAAATAGACTTTGGCAGATCATGTCCTTTTTGCGTCTATCAAATGTCATTTTTGGAGGTTCAGTTTTCCCGGCAAGATAAACTCCTGTTTGTGAATATGACGGGAAAGAAAAATGCGGGAGATCTCTTGAACACTTCCTAAGAGCCCTCGCCGCAAACTGCAACTCAAAAGTAAAATTTGGAGTTGTCTGCACGGAAAGACTTTTGAAATGACAAAGATTGTAAATGGCTTTGTCCACTTGATTTGGGTGTTTTGGTAAAAACATGGACCTGCCACAACTCTCGTGAACAGCAAAGGAAAAGGAGCTGAGGAAAGCGCTCATTTGTTTTGTTTGTCGAGAGTTTGTGAATTGTCTGAGATTTGTCTGTGATTTTGTCTATGAATTGCCCGTAACATATCTGTGATTTCGTCTGTGATTTTTCGGGGATTTGTCTTTACAGGAAAGTCTCGGATGAAAGTGTACGAAAAAAGGTCTGTGATCTGCCCCTCGGGAAAAGCCAAATTAAAATTAAATGCTATATGGGTATAACAAAGTTAGGATAAAAGAAATATTTTGATTTTTATCGTTATGCGCACAAGTTGTAAATGATAAAATGCGTCCTATGGGATCTTTGAAAAAAATAGATTCGAAAACATTACAAAGGTCATACTGCATATGTCGGTACGAAAACTTTGACTGGAAACATTATTTTCAACAGAGGGTTATTGTTGGAGAGATGAGCTGTAAGACCTTTTGTCGCAAAACAATACCAGCTAACCAATCGTCAGCCATACCTTGGGTGCGCATGCGAACTAACGATTTATTTTGACCAATCAGAGCTTGAGTTTTTATGCTCCTTCGTAGCTACGAGCAACAGCAACAACTGAAGATCAGCTTCGTGATTGGTTTGGTGAAAACCCGAGAGAGAAGCATAGGCCTACCTTACGGTTGGTTGAAATTTAGGATTAAAATCATTGCTTGTATCAAATCAAAGTAGCCTTTGATCCTTACCATGGGATAATCTCTCTCATCTTGCTTGCCATTAGTAAACACCACCATTTCAAACTCTCGAAAAACCGCTGTCTTATCATGTCGACAATTCCTCTCTCCAAGTCTCCAAGCTCTTTCCAAGAAATTCAAGGCTGAGAGCAACAACAACAACTATTTTGTAAGCCTCAACCTGCTACGCTACTACGCTTGCACGGACAAGGTACGGTACCAGACCCAATGAGCCTGGCTGAAGCTGGCACTGAACTCATCTCTCCAACAAGTTACGTAACTGGTAATGTTCAACAGTTTCAGAAAGTCCGAATAAAGATACAGTACAAGTGGAGCCTCCATTAATGGACACCTCCATACAACGGACACCTCCGAACAACGGAAAATATCTTCGTCCAAAAATACGGTATGAAACAGGGAGATTTAGTCTCTTACTCTCTGGTATTAAAATAGATGACATCTTCATACAAGCCAGCTTCCCTTTAATGATTAGTTTCAACCCAGATATCATGGTCTCTTAAGTCCGCTAAATGTTGGTCGTGACCAAACGATCCTACAGAACGAGGATCACTATCAAATCGAGCCATTTTCAGCTCCCGATTAATCCTACCCCCTCACCCGTATATTGGGTACTTGAGAGTATTCCCTCTTGGGCCTGGCCATCGGTATAATATGCTCGAAATTCCCAGCAAAAATTCGAAGCTGAAAGCAAGAACGGAGACTTGGATCTGAAAATGCATAAATAAGCTTCATTTGAAATATCGTAAACATCTTTTGCAACAGCATGCATGAAATAAATATTGAATTACTGTAATTTGCAAATTAAAATAATCATTCATACAAAAAAACACGAAAACCCTTTAACAATAAAATCCTTGGCAAATATCTTTCCATCTGGTAACCACTTGGGTTCGAGTTTTCTGTTTTTCTGACACTGCACTGGCCGAAAATATGATGTATTCTTGCTTGGATTATCTGCTATCACGAGAATAAACTGTCTGTGCAAAAATCCGTGCAGTAGGCCCTTTCAAAGATGCTATAACCTCTACGAGAAGAGACTGTCGCACAAATAAAGCTGGTAAAAGTTCCGTTACAGTTTAAAAAGAGGACTGAAACTTTTTTCTTTTTCACCTTTTCCAGCTTTTTTCGCCCATGGTCCTTAGCAGGCATGCCGCAGTTTCAAACTATGTGAAAATGAAATTTGGTCTAAGCGTATTATATGGAACCACATGGAAGCATTTAAAGTGACAGAAAATAGTCAACCAATGTAAAATCTTTTATCATTTCAACAACTGGAGCGTGCCTGCAAAGAATCCTGGGTGGTAATGGCTCTTTAAAAGCTGACAGTCAGGATCTTTATGGGTAGATTAAGTCATTCATTAAATAATCAAAGAAACTGTTTATTCGCCCTCTTTTTCATGACCACTAAGGGCCATTTGCCCACGAGCATTCTCTCCTGCTGAAGAGATGGCTTGACTACAAGAGAGTTTACGAAACCAAGACGGCAACGCCAGCCAGAACGTCATCTGAAAATTCCGGAAAGCAAGTCTTGTTTCCGTACGCTACCTTTACTATATCATCCAAAAGGCCAAAATAAGGCCCCCTATAACTCAGGGATGCCTGAAAACAATATTTTTACTCTGAAGGCAAACATTTAAAACGACCGAGCTTTACTTCCCAGGCCTAGATCTGAGATCTGCAGTACAGAACGCCAGAAATGCGGTTTCCAAGTTGTGAAATTGAAAAGGACAACTTCAGATTCTCTCATGGGAAGCAAAGTCAAACGAAAAACAAGGAATCTTTTGAATCTAAAGTTCTGAAACAAAAGCAACTTTGCGTTGCAGTCGCCGTTGCCGTCGTGGTTTCGTAAACTCCCTACAAAGCCAACTATGCGAACAATAAATCTGCAAATGCACATAGGAGTCAATCATTATTTTGAAATGCAAACCCCTATTCGCACAGCACAGAAGGAACAAAGTAGCATTTAAGTGGGTACAAATTAACAAAGAATTAACATTTACAGACAGCCATAAGAATGTAAATATACGGGGCCTTAAATTTAACAATAAACCTGAGAGCAAATGAAAAATATATTCAACGATACTTCAAAAACTGTCATCACCACCATCGTCAATTTCTTGTCGGATGCTATCCAAGAAACTGGATTTCTTTTTAAACATATTTTCTTGTTGTTTTTCGTATAATTTTCTTTTTTCCTGTGTTGAAGAAAATAGATGGATCAGAATATCAATAAATGGAGGGAATAGCCCCAGGGCTTTGCTCTGATCGAGCCCTGGTGGTTATAGAGTTGAGTACCGATAGGGTCGGGGGTAACTATTTCCACAGATATAAAGTTTTATTGTGAGTTGTGTAACAGCTTCATACGATCTAAAAAGTTCGCTGAGCTCAGCCTCAAATGAACAACCTTAACAGGGCCGCCGAGAGCATTTGCAGACCCAACGAGAAACTGCGAAATGAGGCTCCCTGCGACCGAAGAGAGAAGAAAATTTTTCGATCACGCCCTTTAGATAGGCATAAAATGCATTTCAGAGTATTTCCTGCAGTCGAAGTGTTAATAATCTTCAATTATGAGGCCACTAAGACCGTGAGGCCCTGAGGGAAATTGCACCTCCTGGCCCCCTCTCTGCGGCCCTGAACCTTAATGACTGTTTCATCTTGCAATTAGTTTGTAGTCACTTTCTCTTAGACCACTGTTATTGTTCATGTGTTATTGCATTCATTTTCCTCAGTACCTACAGTATAAGAATCGTAGAATCTTGTTGTACTTGGCAATTGATGGAAAAAGAAATTTGAACCACCAAATCTATGATTTTCTAGGAATTAATTCCACAATTGCTAATTCATATATAAATCTTAATCAACCTTTACGGCAACAACGCACAGAATACGAAAAATCGTTATCAGGCAATAATCAATCCAAGCTTCCCGTGACAAATTGCCTAGCCTCACTAGACAGTTCTAGGCTTTAAAAATGACCATTTGACAGGAAATTGCGATATACTATACCTCTTTTTCTTCATCTGCTCTCTGTTCTTGTTTAGATTTTCTCCTTTCCTTGGCTGCTCCAAAGCTTCCAGATTTTGCTCTTCCGGACGCAGGTCTGTCACCACGGCCTATAACTTCTTCCTAAAATTTGACACATATGCTATCAACTTTTCATTCTACAGGTGAGTCAATAAAAACAGTCCCTGTTTGCAACAGCATTGCTCCATAGAATCAATGAAATAATTATCGCCAAAGATATCCTTTAACTGTGAACATGTTCCAATCAATTTTAAAATTTATCTAACTGCATCTGCCACTCCGTTCTCAACTTATGAGGGATATCTTGAGCAAGTCCCGTCAAAAACTTTAAAACATGGCATAGCAATCTTCCAAAATTTTTTTACCATTTAACAATTTTGCTTTGTCCGGTGTAAGAAGCTTCTTTGCACTTTGATCAAGTGTTTTAGGCCCTTTTCAGGCATTTGGTAAACGAAGGATTTTCGTAACGTCGAAGTTACCAATATTTTCGGAACTCCTAAAACACGAGCAAAATTATGAAAAGTACTTAAACTTTCTGTTGTCAAACAAAGTTCTCTCATTAAGATGGTGAGTGGCCGACGGAGTGAGTGGCCGAGTGGCTTAAACAGTTTTCGCCAGGTGACTGAAGTTAAGCTCGGTCCAGTGAGGTCAAACTCCGGATGTGTGACCTCGGAGGCCTGACCTCACAACTCACGTCGCCGTCCTTCGGAAGGAACGTTAAACTAATTAGCTTTCAGTAGCTAGAAATCCTGACAAGCCCACTCAAAACAAATTGAAAAACACAAAACAAAAAATCAAAAACAAGATCCATCCAGTACCCTAGGTACTACGGGTTTTCAAACGTTTGAAATATTGTCGACGCACCCAGTTGACGATACCGGATGTCCTAAAACGTACTCCTGTTTGAAAAATCGCCAAAATTTGATTACATGGCCGAGCTTTGAATTTTCTTTTTTTACAAGTAGACCAAAGATGAACTCAATTTCCTTGGTATAGCTGATTCAGTGACTGGGTTTAAAATCAGCAAATTTGGCTCTTTTTAGGGCTGCTTAGTTTTCATGCATACGGTAAAAAAGCACTAATGACTACAAGATGAATCTCTTTTGGTACAATGACCAACTACATCTAGTTTAACAACATAAGAAATGTAATAAAATAAACCTCCGCATCACTGATCCAGGCATCTTCTCCACTATCAACACCATTGTCCGCACCTTTAGATGATTCATCATGCTCAACACTGAAAGAAAGTTTAGAGAAACTTCAATGTTTTTTTTCCAGCAAAGAAGATGTACGTGAACGTGCGAGCGCCACTCGCAGGCCCCTCGCAGGCACATTTCTAAATCCAGCGAATGTCTGCAGGCACATTTCAAAAAAAAGATTTTTTCTATAGTTTTTTTTAACGATTAATTTGTAGCATTGTAGTAACATTAGGTATCCTTTTTCTTTTTTTCTCTACATCTGCTTTGGAGCAAGTAAGGGATCACGCAATGGAGACTGCGCCAAATGGAGGCTATGCTCTCGATACATCTTCTGAACTCTGAACATACTTCAAATTCGGCCACTCACTCTTTTAACTGCGGCTGCCTCAGTTTTGTGATTATACTGTCTCTCCTTTTCATCTCGTTTTCTACAAAAAGAAAATTTACAAGTAAACAAAAATGGAATCGCCAATAGACGATTATCATAATGGAAAAGATGGTGTCAGTGTGCATTTGACCAAGACGAATTGCCACAATGGAATTGACAGTGATCCTTCAGAAAATTCAATCATCCAACGCAATGCGTCTTGGTTCAATGCCCCAGAATGCCATCTTTTCTGCAATCGTCAGCAAATGAATTAATATAAGTTCTTAGAATATTAGTGCAAATTTCTCACTATTCTACTGACTAACTTACCGACTATGGTACTCTCGAAACATATTTTCCTGGGGGGGGCACTAGGGCATTTTACATATATCTATATTCATATATTTTGGGTACTGGTAACGTGCCATTAGGTCAAGAATCGATCTGGACGATTTTTGCATTACGAGGAAGAAATGAATATGCAATACTTTCGGGAAATTGATATACAGTCAGGTATACTTGCTTTTAAAGGTGGTGTAAGGTCGGGTATACCTTTTTCGAAAATGGCTAAAGGAACGGATAGATTTTTGATGCTTGGATGGCACATTCCCAACCAAGATCTGGTCATGTGCCCCCCTGGGTTTGTTCCTATTTGGAACTTAATTGAAATGTCTTACCCATTAACTCGAGGAGCTCAGCACAAGCATCATGTTGGTATTCTCTTGCCAGATCAAGTGGTGTTCGATCATTCGAATCGTGGACAGCATGATTTGCTCTATTTGCCAGCAACCACTTCACACATTCAACATGTCCACTGCAAGAAAATAACTTCATATGAAGCTTCAAACAAAATACAAGTACTAGATAATTCTTTTCTCGAAGCCATTCTGACACCTTCTGGCAAACTGCAATACATTCTACGAGATCAACGATCGGAGATTTGGCGTTTGCTTTAAATATCACATATGGCAACAACAAAGGGACTGCAGAAGGATGTATTCACAAAGTACGCCGGTTGCAAAAGCCCTTTTAACTTCTATTGGTAAATTTTATGCAATATAAACTGAAATTTATGCAAACCTCATAGCTGCTAAATGCAGTGGTGTGCTTTCATCAACTGTTCTGCAGCCAAGAGGGCAGCCCATTGCTGCCAGCACCTATAGGGAACAAATGAAAAGAATAGATAATGAATGGCACATATATCTGTGTCTACCATAGACCTCTTAGCTGTGCTACAACAGAGTCTGGATCGAGTGATGTTTTTATGCATTTTCATAAAGAAGATTCGATTGAGTGGCACTGGAGCTTATATCACTGTTGGTCACATTCGAAAATTCGAAAATTCGAAAATTCGACAGAAAGTATATCATTCGGTTCAAACGTTGTTTTAGAAGGAAAATGAAAGATCTATTGATACATTTATGCGTATTCCGCTTGCTTGCAGCATCATTCAAATACGGTAGAAAGCAGGATGGAAAGATTGTGGGACTAGACACAGGAGCACTACGCATTTGTATCAGCTCATCCAAAGAACATGTGGAAGAAAAGAAGTCGAGTTGAAGGTGAAGGTGAGTTTTTTCAGAGGCAAGCGCTGGGATCGCTAAAATAGAGCAAACATACTCCGTTATCGAGTCCGTGAGAACTTATCATGGCGGACAATTGTGGGGTCCTTCTGGGTATCGAACCCTCTCTGCCTGACTGTTCCGGCTGCAAAGTCAGAGGATTACACCACTGCGCAACAACAACTCAACTTAGGGTTATAACTTTTAAGTGTTACATCTGAAGATTGATAAATTTGGGCCTGTTGCTGAAAGCATGCTTGAAAATATCCTCTGATATGTTTCATAAAAGATCCTTTGCAAGTGACTACAAAAAATCATTCAGACTAGCAGATGCTGTCGCTTGCATGATAGATGCCATTGATAAAAGTCTCCTTTACTGACGTCAAAGCAAAAAGCTCTTAAATTCACACGACATGTGCTTGATTCATGAAGTAGGAAGTACTTCTCATTTGGAAGGCCAAAATTCTTTGAAGAGCCACATGTTCGAACTTGAGGGACACTTTTAAATTTAAAAGGTCGAATGCAAGAGCATTTAAGTGCTACAAAAAGTTTCCAAAGAGGGATTTATAGCACTTCAAGCAATATGTATTAAGTGATATCATATAATAACTGCTGGAGTTTGATGTTTAAATCTAAAATGGCACACCCCCGTCGCCTCATTCAGGGGTGGAAGAAATATCTAAATTCATAGGACCAAAACAGTCGTGGAAAAATTTCTTTAAGAATAAGGAGCTTCAAAAAGCTATCCTCCTTGTGAAGGTGATGAGGGTCCTGATATCGATTTTTAATCTTTACTCGCAACGGTAAATGACATTTGCTTAATCTTGCTGATTTTCAGGCTGATCATTTCCTGAGTTATAAACCGTATCTTGAAAAGTCCTTCTTTAGAAACAACCTAAATCCATCAAACAACATCCGCATTAAATTCTTCAAAGAATTGGTTTAAAATGGTTAGAGAAAATTTAGGATTGTGACGTCACATTAAATCTTTAATTTTTGCCCTCTTTCTTGCTTTCTCCCCTTATTCCTTTTCTTTCTTCCTTTCAATCATTTTTCCTTTCTTTCAGGAGACCTGAAAAAATTGGTCGACCATATTTTCACCCCTGACTCCCTACTAAGATTCCCCCCAGGATTTAAAGCCTTTATCCCTTACCATTATACATTTAACATGTCCATTCATAGCTGCCAGATGAATAGCTGAGAACCCCGTTGGTGTTTCTTCAGTAAGATTAATTCCATTGACAGTCAACCACTTCAAAATATCCAGGTGACCAAATGCTGATACAATATGCAAAGGTATCCAGCCTCGCTCATCCGGCTTCTTTTTTAGCTCTGGTACTTCATTTATGAGTTCTTTAATGCGATCGAAATCGCCACTTTCACATGCCTGGTGAATTGATGCACCTGACAATAAAGGAAGGCAAATCCATAACGAAAGAGTCACAAATTGTAGTGTGAGTGGCCGAACGCTTTGTCACAACATTGACATATTTGCCATAAACATAGTAATTCAGAAATCTCGCAATCTGATTGGTACTCTAGGAAGCTCAGACTTTGGGCCTAAAAAAGGGTCAGGTTTTCCAGAGTAATGTTATGGGTCTCTGTTAACAGAGCCATCATCAAGTCAAAGAGCAAAGGGAAATATGGGACTCCAGGCTATAAGTCTAGTCGTCCTCTTCATCTGACCACATCACATGCTTCCTTTAGCATTTACTTTCAAATAGTTTGTGACTCTCCCCATTCTGTGTAGCAGGCTACACAGGGCAGGGACTCGAACCATCAAAACCTTCAGACTGATAGCCAAGTGTGTTACAAATGAGCTATGTCCGCTTCTCACTGTCCTGTTCCAACTCAAACGGAATGGATAAAGTATTTTTTGATCAACGTCTTAAAATGGTTGCATAGACTGATTCCATGAGTCTCAATTTTTCGCATTGAATTGGATGGTGTTGATGGTTTCAAACTGAGATTCATGACAAGACAGCTTCAATAAATGAAAATGAAAAAAATGAAATGAACACAGGGGCTTATTTAGGCCAATTCCGCTGCGTTTGCGGCGCGACCAATCAGCTCACTAATTTCCAAATATGATCAACCCACGTGGGTTGATAGCTACTGATTGGCTTATTAGTTCAAACTCCCTTCAAACTTCGAATTTTCGAAACGAAGCCACATTGGAAGTGACGTTCGAAGCGATGGTCGACTATTCTTTCGACGCTCGAAGGATAGAAGACGTTCGATGTTTCTTCAAATTTTTCGTAAGACTTTAGTCCCTGTTTACAACGCGTATGCTGTTGAGGAACAACGCGTATGGAGTCCTTCTTTGAGTGAAACTAAAAACATCAGATTAGAAACGTTGAAGGAATGCAAGAACCACGTCGTCAGTCTAATGGTTGCATAGGGTTGATAAGTTACATACATCCATAGAACAATATTAAATAGATATTAAGATACCTCTAGTTAACACAGAATCCGTCTGCTCTTGACTGTCTTTCCGGACATTATCTTTACTTGCCCGGACACCAGCTAGAAATCCGGCCATATAATCTTGCTGGGCTGATTTCTTGCGTTGTTCCTCTATAGAATCCTATAAGGAACAAAAGTTATCAAAAAATGTTACTGAATCGAAGTTCAAATCTACGTAAAGGAAAATGGCAGGATAACAGTATTTGTCTGCTAATTTGTCTGGTAAATGCAAACTTTCAGTTGAACCTAGACTAGAAGACTCTAAATGTAAACATGTAAGATTTCAGTTTGTTATAAAATGACCGTAAGATATCCATCGTTTGGAAACAAGAAGTAATTGAAATTCAAAATTTCAAAATTTGATTTTAACGATGATCTTTGATGGTATTCAAAAATATGGATGCATGTTGCTTTGAGAAGGTTTTTTGTTTTTCTTTTTATACAAATGCTTCAGAAGGTCGAGTGTTCGAATCGTATGGCAGGCAAAAGGGGACCGTGGCATCCCCTATCCCCCTATCCAATTAACTCCCTATGTTCTCTCCTCGTTGAAGAGGTTTGGGCTGAGATACAAAACAGGCGTGCTCTGTACTAATCAATAGGGGCCTTTGAGAATGCGATATGATAAAGAACACCATCTCACCTCTTTTTTGCTGGTATCAGTTTCAACTCTTTCAATCTCCTCTTCATCATCCGATCCTCCATCTTTCTTAGTCTCATCTTCAGATTCATCGCTGCTCGAACTTTCAGATGAGAGGCTAAACAATTCACTATCACTTGAGCTGCTTTCACTATCACTCGAATGATTCGAGGCATTCTCCTCATCCACAGCTTTCTCAGCAATATCAGCCTCCTCTGTAGCTTGGATTTCACCCTCCTTTACAATTTCTGACGCGTTTGGATCAGGTAAACTTTCGTCTTTCCCATGTGCCTCTTCATCATCCTCCTCAACTTTGTCTCTTGTAACATCATGATTTGGCTCCATATCTACATTGGTAGGACTCTTAGCAACAGCGGACATCTCAGGGCCTTGATCATTTCTATCATATTCATGTTGCTTTTTATTTTCACTGTCTGACGTTTTTCTTTCCTTTTTAGATTTATCTCTCTTTTTTGTTCTTCTTTTCGTTCTTGTTTCAGTCATTTCATGCGCTGAATCTTCTGCCTCCTTCGTTTGAACATCTTTAGTGTCTGAGTCATTTCCCTCAATATCCTTTGCAGCAATTTCCTCCGCAGCCTTCTCCCTCGCAGCCTTCTCTTTCGCTTGATTCTTTATCTCTTCAGCTGAACTCTCTTGAGCTGCCTTAATAACTGCTTCGACCGTCCTTTTAGCCAATGCAATTTCATCAACTTCCTTAGCCTCGTTGTCACTTTCTTTTACACGTGACTGTAAATTGTTAACCTCAGTCTCATTCTTATCATCCTCTTTTTCACTTTCATCATCTGAAGAGCTCTTCTCAGCGTCCCTTGTAAAATATTGTCTTTCCGGTTGCTCACCGCTCTGTTTCGTCGCCCTTATAGAAGATGTACTGCTTTTTGGTTCGTGTGTAACTTCTGAAGTTAAATCGGAGTCCCTTTTCGCGGATAATGGCCTGAATGGCACTTTCATGCCCTCATTTGAACTGGCTGAGTCCCGTCGGTATTTGAAATATGTTCGACTAGCGTTACTAGTCTTCGGTACGTCATTGCCTAGGAAGTGAGAAGCATTTTATAGAAGCTAGCTGAAGTTTTCATAATTAATGAGAACAGCTGGGGATAGATCATGGAGGACAGGGCTTGGAGGTTGAAATTTGCTCTTCACAATTAACAAAAGGCTAAGATTAGGACTTACTTCCAAGAAAAGAAGAAAACGGTCCTTTTTGTCATTGAAGTCAAGTTTTGGTTAAATTCTTTATCACAGAGATCGGTTTTGCTTGAGTAAATTTTCAATAACAAGGGCACGAAGCAACATTTTGCATGCTAATTAATAACAGGTTTTTAATGGAAGTTTCCAAATTTTGAAAAACAAGCCCTGCACACCAATTTCAGCGTAAAAACCTGTTTACAAAAAACTCAACTGCCAATAGGAACCAAGGCCAGAACACCTTTCATTTCATACGAAATCCCATACCTGACAACGTTGCAGACAAAGGCAAATCTCTGACAATTTGACCATCGTCATCTCGTGCAGATAGCCATCTACGAAGAGTAGACATAGTTAAAGGGAGTGCTGCAAATAAGTGAAGTGATGGTGAAGTTGCGTTTTTCAGCGTCAAGCGCTGGGATCGCAGAAATAGAGCAGACCTTATCGAGTCCGCGACCCCTTGTCATGACGCTCAAGTGGTGGGGTCCTACCGGGTATCGAGCCCACTCCGTCTGACTAATCTGGCTTCAAAGTCAGCGGATTACACCATGGCGCCATAACACCTTCAAGGCTTCTCGGCTTCTCTATACATAGAAGAAAGAAAACACTCAGACACAGCGTTGTTTCTTTGGCAATCAATTGTTCACAGTACATGTGGGAGATTGATTTAAATAGGCTATTTTACTTTCTTGCTCTTTGCAAATTTTAAGTTTCTAGCCATGTAAAAATCCTTTAAGTAAGTTTGTTGGGGAGATGAAGTGCTGTCCCTACTGTTTAGAAAAATAGTGCTTCAGCTTTATTGAGAGCGAATCAACGTTAGGGCTCACGTTGGCATGCGGATCGTCGCTTTTGTTGTCTTCTGTTGTTATCAACGGTGAAGCCAATTTGCATATTACATCATTGAAGTAAATCGCTACTACGCATTTGATCTGGAGCCCTATTTGGGGGATTCCTAAAGGCCCGTTCGTATCCCCAACAAAGAGGCAAAATTTGAAGAAAGTTCATTAAACCTAAAAAGCAGTTGCTGAATTCCAGCATATCTAGCAAATAAAATCATCTTTTGGAGCTACAATTTGAAAATCAAGACCTTCAATTTTCGATAAGGATTCGGGTGTAACTTTCAGCAACGAAAGATTATCTGCATAAATGAGATTCAAAATTAACAGCAACTCGAAATCATCGTGTAGATATCTTTGGCTCAAAATTATACAAAACAGTGGCAAAAATCAACGACTGAATAAGGACGAACCTTCCACATTTAAACTCAAATGATCTCGTAGAATCTTCACCTTCACGTATTACAACTCGATCCAAAAACCATCCAGTGCCTAAAATGAAAAACGCACGATGTCAGCTATAAGATATCGCTATAAGGAATCAGTTCAGGACGTTAATCTTCATAATACAACAATGTTTCCGATTATGGAGCCGAAAAATATCCTCGCGATAGACCCATTATCCACAAGAAGAAAGGGTCTACGAAACGAAGAGCAAAACTCTGCTGCAGCGGTTTCCAGATTTCTGGAACTTAATTTACGCAGCCTTTGCTTGGACGCATTTCACACATCATTTGGACAGAGGATCAAGGAATTAACTGGGTGGCCATGGCAAGATTTGTCTCTTTTTTCGTAGACCCTTTATCCTTTGGGATAATAGGTCTGTTCGTAGGCAGGGATGTAGGAAGCATCTCAAACTTGGGAGGGGGGCACGACACTTCGAGGGCACTTTTTCCTTAAGAAAAGGGACCAATTTCTAAAACTAAAACGGGCACTTCCTTGCTTATTGCAAAATCTTGGGGGCACGTGCCCCCAGTGCCCCCCTGTTCCTACGTCTATTTTCGTAGGCTACCACAAAATCATGCTACAGTATTCTTAATGACACAATGAACTAGGTTCCTTATATTAGCTTTCTCAGAAAGGTTCAAATGAAAACTTTCATGGAATAAATTTTTTAAACGAATAAGGCAATACGAGAATAAAATTTCGCAAAAGTGAAATTTTTAATGGTGACTACAAAAATGTCACAACGCACAAAAATCGGAAAATACTTGCCCAAAGCTGTGCCATTGTGTCCAATTCGTATGCTTGTCAACTTACCAAGAAATATGGAATCAATCATGAACAAATCGACCTGCAAACAATGGAAGATCGTTTCATGAGATATTAGCTAAATTGACTCTGCTTCGGTCCATTTCCTGCCAAATCTGAAAGTTGAAAAACTTATTTCACATCTATTGAATGCTTTCAGTTATATAAAGTTAGAGTAGTTAGTAACTGATTTCAGACGACGAGGATGGTTGTCCACAGGTACTGACTATTGCCCTTGAAATAAACGATGAGAGACTAACTATGATATGATTTATCAGATGTACCTTTGGTACCTAAATAACTAAACTTTTGGTACCTTTTATAACTAAAATCATGGCAATGAAGCCACGAGTTGTCGAAACAAATGCCGACACAATGTAATTTTGATTCCAAGCCACAATGTGAATTTTCAGACACAATTACTAATTTTACACTAGAAAGGAGTAAAACACTTACATTCTTTCGTTCGAAAGGATTTCTATTTGACTTTGATCGAATCAAAGGTCGATCGCCAGAATCTCCAAATTTTCCGAATAGATTGATTTTGACATCACTGTTTGTGCCAGCACCCAATTTATCGCCAGTGACGACAAAGACTTCGTAAGCAAGGACTAAAGTAAAAAATCAAATTAATTAATGAAAGGATAGCATAGGTTCCAAATCTTTAAATCTACGAAAAAAGGCAGGTGTAAAATTCACTGACCTATTTCTTTAAACTGAATGACTTGAAAGAAACCTTAGCCACTTTTCAGGGATTCTACCGTTGCACTTTTCAGAAATTATGAATATTTTTCGAACTTACAGCCTATGTTATATTTCAGCTCATTTTATGATGTGACGTTATCAAATTTCTAAATCACAAACCAGAAGAGTGAAAGAGTTTGCTTGATACCATAGTGTAGGCATCCATAGACTATGGTTTTCTTGAAAATTATTTGATCTTTCGTCAACTGGTTTAGAAATTACGATAGTTTTCAGTTTTTTCGAAAATTTTCTTTAGTTCTTAAAAAAGGAAAACACTGTAATTCTGAAAATATTGAAGATTTCAGAAAAGTCCAACGGCAGATTTACTGTAAAATAGTTCAACTTTCTTTGAGGCCGTTCAGTTCAAAGAAATAGGTCATACAATTTTACACTGAGCTCTTTAAAGACTTGAACCCTTAGCTTGAAAGGATATGTGATTGTGTACATGCAACGAAATTATTTTTAAATACTTGCCTCCTATGTGAGTAAAAACACAATCCTCGTTTTAACGGCCACTTTTCCCAGGATAATTCTTTTAAATTAATCTCATTGAAATCGGCTACCCCGTTTTGGAAGTATGAGGATTATTTTTCTCACGGTAAAACCTCCAAAAAAACTTGAAAACAGGCCTGATATCGAGACAGCCCTAAAACAGGTTTTTTGAAGCCTTTCCAATGTTTAGACATTACTAAAGTACCCTCAGGTAATGTGACACAAGAAGCAAGTGAAAATTATGTAGAAATCCTTCATCAAAATAAAAAGTTTCTTAAGTTATATGTTCCAAGTATTGGAGTTTCTTAACATTTCAGCGATATGAGCGTTGACTTTCTTATGAGTGGTCTCTTATAAAAAGATGTGTTTTGAGATCAACCAAATACCGAATAAGCAGAAATACTTAAGCAAATCTAACTACCTTTTCCTTCAACTTCTCGCCGTTTTGTTTGCGCTGCTTCTTCTCGAGTACCAGCATTTGTTGATGGATCGGCTGATTTGTCTAAAGAAGAGTCACGGCTTGGTGTCTGTTTCCTCTCTAGCCATGCTTCAATGATGTCATCTTTTTTCTCGAGCCCTTCTGCAGTTTGCGTACCTATGGAAGATATCTAATACTCTAGAAATTCAATTTAACATCGAGGAAAAACATGGCCTTTGGCAGGCTTCAGGGCTGATAAGAAAAGGAAAACCATTACAATTTCCCTTCTTTTCCTCCTTAAAACCTCCCAGATAAGGCATGTTCACAGGCTGTGAAAAACATTGAATTTTTGATCCTCAAAAGGCTCCTTATCTTAAGGGATCCACCGAAATTCTTGTTTTCTTTAAACTTCAACCTCATTGGTAGAAGATTCTTTTTCTCCAAGTTGAGTAGAATCCAAATTTTCATGGATCTCATTTTTATAACGAAGGGAGAACGCCGATATAGTTTGAGCTACCATCTATATCAAGCCTGCAGGAAAACTGCATGACCCAGCCTTGACTGGAAACAACTTCAAACGATGCCATCCGGAGTGATATTTTTGGACCAACTGAAAAATATTCAAGGCATTGATTTGACTTGCTACGAGTCTATCTTTTGGTCCTGAAGAACGAGGGAAGAAAAAAAGAAAAATAAAGACATTTTCCTTTTTCTTTATTTTTCCTTCTCCCATGATCAAACGACTTGTTACCAAATAAAGATCCAAATCCAATTCACCTTTATTTTCAACGGTTTGTGTACAACTATCTACTGTTTGTCGAGGACTTTGTTCAGTCCATGCAGAACGTGGTGACGTCAGAGGTGATACTTGTGATGAAGCATGATCATAGAAATCATCATCGTAATCAGAATCCGTGTGATTTGGGCTTAACTTGTCTCCAGCACTTTTGGGCCTAAGCTTCGTTTGGGTCGATGTCTCTTGATCAGCGTGATCAGTCTGATTCGTCGTTGGTGATCGATCGTCTTTCTCTGATACAACCAAGCTGCTTCCACTTGAGTTGAGTTTTAGCTCCTGCATCTGACTTCTGGAAAGGAATTAAATAGGTGCATTTAACAACTGTAATAATCATATTTAAACCCGATCCCACCTGTTTACAAGAGACCTTTCTAGGATCGGATCCAACTATAGGATCATTTCAAAAGTGATCCCGTTTGGGTACAGACAGCAGATCGATCCAAATGGGTTCGGATCCGTATGGTTCCGTGTAGTCTGGGTACTGGGTCTGGGTAGTCTGGGTGTAGTCTGGGTCTGGGTAGTCTGGGTACATGGCATATCCGTTATAGTCTGGGTACGGATCCATCTGGATCCGACCTCGACTAGAAGGGGCCTTAGATGGGTTTACCCTAAACATAAGAAATCCCACTGCCTGACTAAAAATTACTACATCACGTGCCGTTTGTTTAATATCTCTATCCATCGCTTTCATCAATTGTTTCTTTGGTAAAACTTCAAGAAGTAATTTCTTCGTAGGCTCAACAAGCATTAAAGGGTCTGTTTCATCTATCATGCTTTGCACGCACTGTTTCTAAGTTTTCCTTTGTTGCTGCCACTTTGATGGGCCATGAAAATGATAAAAACAAAGGCCAACCAAGATACGACACGTGCAAATAATACTGGATGAAACAGACCCTTTAAAACATTTGTCAATTAAAGTCTGCCGCAAACATACCTGACACTGTCCATGGTGCTATCAAGTGATGTTTCACCAGAACTTGAATCATTCCATCTCCGTGGCCTTGCACTTCGATTTCGTTGGGAACGCTGAAAGGTAAGCGTTAGGAATACACCACTTCGATTAAGCAGCCTCGTTTTGGAAATTTGTCAAGATTCCTTCCTATTGTTCTTATGAAAATATCGAGCCCAGATTCGGATTTAGTACCCAAACATTAGTCTTGTTACATGTTTTTAACCTGCTGGCATTTGTGATGTTGATTTTATGTCAATGTAAAGTTGAAAGATTTATAAGGGATTTGACCGTCAAAAATCGTTCGGGGTGAAACTTTACACCCCGAATCATTTTCACGGTCAAATCCCTTACAGATTTCCAAACTTGACGTCGCCATAAAGTTAACACCGCGACTGCTAGCAACATGAAAACTTGTGGTTAGACTAAAGTTTGGGTGCTAAGTCCGAATTTGGCCTCCAAAATTTGATATGAAAGAATGTTGAATTATTTCCAAAACGAGGCTGTTAATCGAAGTGGTGTATTAGGTCAAGACATCACGGTGAAACTTTACCAGACTTTGATCTCAGCTTACAAAGTCTCTAAAACTGAAAAAGCATCAATAAAGATGAAAGTTCTTAGCAGGAGTCTGGGCAATCTGTCATTAAGCAGTTGTAATTCATGATTTCAAGAAGTGCCTTGGATCTTGTTTAGCTATTTTGCCCTCCTACTTATAGCCTCCTACTTATAGATTACAAGGCTGCCCTGCACTTAGCTCCTTTAATTCACTTTCACTCCTTTTTTAAAGGTTAAACTGAAAGAGAAATGACAAAAAATTCCTGAAATAATTTACTTTGAAACAGGGAAATTCACCTAACATTGTTGATTCAGTTCAGGTTAATACAAATGCTGCAGAAAGGCAATTATTTTTTCCACTTCTTGCTGAATTTGTCTATTTGACGCTTACACTTTGACTCGGATTTATTCATTTTATGCATTTTTATCCATTTCAAATTTTTAAGGACGCTAGCAGTTCAGCAATGCTAATTTTCAACGGGCCCTCCAATACGAACTTAACAATATTACAACATTACAGGGAAAAACTAAACTAACCGAATTAGAATTCTTCAATTCATAAAATACTAATAAAAAAATCCTAATGATCTAAAATTTACAATGAAAGAAAGCCTAATACATAAACACTCATCATACAGCTACTCATCAAGTTTTTTGAAGTTATTCATCGAGAATACCATCCCAGCGGATACGGTTGAAGCTAGAGATACTCATTATTGATGATACTCATTGAAGATACAGTTAGCTTCTAAATGTGAAACTTGCTTACCTTTTTCTCTGGAGGATGTGGAGTGGTTCTTGGCCCAGGATCTGCAACGAAGACAATGAATTCAAAACTTAACCACATCTCAGAATTTCATAATCCTGTTTACAAAAACTGAAGTGAAATCATAAAAGAAGCAACTGAAAAGGTAAGCGGTCATGAAAGATTATTCAAGGTATATAGAATTACTTGTAATTACCTGAGGCAGAACTTTCTCGTCGTACACTCATATCATCGCGAACAAGCGGTAGCCGTTCCTGAAAGTTGAAAGAAAACTTGCAGACTTGAAAGTAAACAAGAGACATCCACTTCTAAGTGGCTGGGTAAACTCTACCCAGGTGACTTCTCTGGTGAAAGAATAAGCGAATCTGTCCCTGGTTAAGACAACACCGGAATATCCACGGTAGAAAACACCGTGCAAGTGAAATCTTGGCTGTAAATTGCGCAGATCTCGGGGAGAAATTCGAAAGTTTATTCTCACACAGATACAGTGCCCTGCTAAGAACTTATTTGTCCTCAGTAGAAAGTTGGAGCTCCCTGGCAAAATTCAGAATATAGTTTTTCGACCACAAGGACACCGTCAAATATCTGACTTCTCACTGGGGCAGTTAATCGGGGAGAGGGGCTGTTTAGAGGCTCTAAAATTTGGCATAGCACCACAGAAAAGCTTGGGAAACCTCCCACAATTCGAAGCAGCCATCCTTCCTAAATAACTAGATGAAAGATGAAATGATGGAATTTTCAAACTGAAATGAAGAATTTGTCTAAGATTGATCAACTTCTAGCACAACGAGCATATTTGACGTTTAGAAGAGTTGCTTACCGATGAATCCGTCTGATTTCCTTTCGAACTTCTTCTGTTTTGTGGCAAAGCGATTGTCTCCTAGAACATGAAATGATTTCTTAATTTTGTTAGATCAGTTTTTTGCAATACGTTACAGACTCACCGAGTGCTGATCCCTGAATTGTAACATTTTCGAAGCGCCTAAGCAGCGGGCCTAATTACTACTCGTAATTAAAACATAGGCTTGCAAGACATTTACAGATGGAAATATATCACGTTAAGTCTCATGTGCAAAAATATCGGGATCAGTTCCCTTTCCTTCCGACACTGGAATTAAAATTGTGCAAACAAAACAAGGATTGGTAGTTCAGCCCACCATCGAAAATTGATTTGGCTGTGAACAGGGATGTGCAGCCCAAGAAATAAGACACGATGAAAAGTCTTTCGAAAATAGAACATTATACACTAAAGATTATGGCGAGGAAGCTTTACCAAGAAGCATTGCATTCAAATTGCGAATCTTTAATGATTCTATAGGAATTCAATTAAAGAATGCATGCCATCTTTAGCGTAATCGTCTGCTGTGTTTTTTCTCTTATCCAACACAATAGAAGCAACAAAACTACAACATAACATAACATAACATAACATAACATAACATAACATAACAAAGCATAACAAACATAACATAACATAACATAACATAACATAATATAACATAACATAACATAACATAACATAATATAACATAACATAACATAACATAACATAACATAACATAACATAACAGAGCATAACAAACATAACATAACATAACATAACATAATATAACATAACATAACATAACATAACATAATATAATATAACATAACATAACATAACATAACATAACAAACATAACATAACATAATATAATATAACATAACATAATATAATATAACATAACATAATATAACATAACATAACATAACATAACATAACATAACATAACATAACATAACATAACATAACATAACATAACATAACATAACATCGAAATCATGAAAATGTACTCTTTAGAGCAGAACATGCCCAGTATACCCAAAGGATATGTTAAGTCTCCCTTTCCCGATGTTAGCGTCATAACCTAGATGAAGCCAATCTTACTAATTTTGATTAAGCTCCGAACTTGGTTTTAAAATCGGTTTCAAACTGCTCAGTGTGAATGCAGTACACACCAACTCTGAAGAAGCAATAATTTCAATAACATCGAAGTCTAACATCTCAGTAAGTGAAAATTTTGCGAATAACAAAGATTAAAAACAGTTTTGATGCTCTTCTTTTTGGCTGAGTTTGTGTCAAATAATAACACATTTTTCAGTTTGTCAGTAAATATTATCTTCCTCGAAACCAGTTTTATCTAAAACCAGATAAAAATTTTTCGGATAACAAAGATTAAAAACAGTCTTGATGCTCTGTCGACAAAATACCTTGCTCCAGTTTTTTGGCTGAGTTTGTGTCTAAAATGAAATATTTTCGAGTCTGCTGGTAAATATTATTTTCCTCAAAAGCAGTTGTATCTAAAACCAGCTGATTGCGGCTTTCCACATGTTATAAAGATTTCCAGACGAAAATTCAAATTCATTGAATCACGCTGCAACGACCTATCAGATTTTTGAAATTTCATCAATTATCGAATGATCAGCAATCCGAGCCATAGAAAATTAGGCAAAAACTTGTGCAATCTGCACTGTCGTTATGTTGTCGTACAAAATGATAATTAATCATCTATTAACGAATCAAAGAGCTGTCTTCCTCAAATATATTGTTCAATATATGGGAGGCAGAGTTTGACTTATTACGGTGACTCAATTACTCAAGGTTATTTGTAAATGTTTGGAACCTATGCGGCAAAACTTATACATCGCTTGAAGAATGGAAGCTTCAACTCACTGTTGCTACTATCAGCTTCGTTGCCATGTTTACCAATCTCTGTTGCTCAAAAGCAGACACTTTTTCATCAGGGGCTCTTCGGCCTACTTTCGGCACCTTCCCGACCACCTTACTAGGATTTTTCGACCTGCAAAAGACATTTTCGTGCAACTGATTATAAATATCATATTTATGGGAGAAAGTGGTTCAAAATATACACAAAGTGCTCAAGTTGTTACAGGAACAACGAGTGTAATTAAACTGCACATCGTGTGCCCAAGTTCACCAGTTGCCATGCAGCCAGTATGGTGACAACCAGGAGGGAACATTGGGTTTCTTGATTACATGAATATCATATTTATAGATTCGGAAATGAGAGATGAATCAAAAAGAAAAGGAGGAAAATGATCGAAATAAGAACACAATTAACTTTGACAAAGCGAAAATAACTCTAAAAATAGCGTACGAGATTTTGGGAGCTTAAAATTTCTCACGTTCTCCACAGATTTCCTGCAGATCTCCAAAAATTGTTCACCTTCTCCAAATAGATTTTTGTGATTTTAAAAATTTTGAAGATTTTCAAGACATTGTAGGATGTTTGAGGGCAATTTTTGAGACTTTCAAAGAACTATAATTCTTATCATCTGTTGGGGGAGAAATCAAGCATTTTCAAGACTTCCGAATACTTCCAGGATTTTTTTAGGTTTTTGAAGATTTGTGAAGATTTTTGAGACTCTCAAGATTTATATTGAGATTTTCAAGATTTTATGAATGAGATTTGCTCCTCGACCTTCAAATTTCCATTCTCTTTCCAGAATCGACAAGGAGCATTGACAGAAAATGAATTCTATAAGTTTCCTATAACTCTTAAAAGAAAGAAGGATTGTCTGAGTTCTTCGGTTTTCCAGTCCAGGAATTTCAACCAAATTTCACGTTTTCCTAGCTTTCCACGAATGATATTACAATTAAAATCCATGTTGGTAACGCCGTAAAACATAAATTTAGACACAATTCGAGGATCTCCAAAGTAACTAGAAACAAATAAACCTCTAACGGCGACTCGTGAACTTGGTCAAAGGAAGGATGTACGGTTTAATTGCACTCGTTATTTCTTGTTACTTTGGATATATCCTTGAATTTCAAATCATTAACAACAAATAAGCCACTAATCTTTAAATCCTTACTTTTTTCTTGCTGGATTCCTCGGCCTGGTGTATGCGTCGACTTGGCTTGGCAGTATTGCGTTTTTTGGATTAATCCATTGTGGTCTTGCATAAGGTGAAATTCTTTTTGGGGTTGATTTATAATTATATTTTTCCATTGTCGATTCTATTCTTTTCTTGACTTGTTTCTCTCTCCCATTTAGGCCATCGACGGTTTTCATTTTTTGTAATTGTTGTTTTACGTTTTTCTGTCGATAATAATGTTTCAGACTGCGATCATGAAGACCTTCATAAGCAAGAGACGATCCCTGAAATAGTGAATAAAGTTTCTTTCATAAAAAGAATAATTGAAGACTCTTAAGTTTGAAATCAGAGCGTAAATTGGCATCCAGATGCCACGATCATATTCTAATCATTGCCACGAAACGATTTTAATCAAAAATTTTCCCCAAGAGACAAAGCTCCTCATGACGAATGAACGTGTCCAAATAAATACTTCAGCACAATTTTTCAAGTCCTCACTGACAACAATCCGGTTCATCGTCTTAATTGTACGCTCGGTTGTCTTTAGAAATTTGCCTTTTATTATTCTACCCAACACATGGCACCATAATGGCTTACAAAGAATTAATATGAAATTAAAATGAAGTTTAAACTTACCGGCCTAAGTGCAGGCTGATTCCTCTCCGGACGATATGGTCCGGACAAATCAAAAGCATCTTCACGTCGTTCTGTATCCAAATAGAATTTCCTGAAAAGAAATAAATGAAGTCATTTATCGTGTGGCAGTCTTAAAAACAAAAGCACGTATCGTGTTATTTTTTGCTTTATGATACTCGAAACCAAGTTACTCAGGCAATATGGCTGTGTAACGAAACGCTTTGAATAAACTCTAATAAAAGGATACAAAAAATCTAAGAACTGTTGTGAATTACTCAAAGTTACTTTCTAGTTTATGTTGCTTTAGAATTCCATGTATCGCTAAACATATGAATCTCATGTAAACAAACAACAAAAACAAGCTTTACATTTTCTGTCAAACAGTTCAACAACAAAAATTCATTCCACCATTGAACATCAATAATCTACGTGAATACAAGTCCAAAATGCTGCCTTGAAAGTTCCAAAAGATTTCTTTATTTCAAAATCTGAAGACACCAGATCTTCTGGATTTATAATCAGTCAAATTAGCAACAGCAAAAACGTTTCCTTTCACTTGCTAAACTAACTTCTATTTCTCAATGAAAACACTTCTTTCCTCGTCTCAACTCAGTGCGATTCCAGACGAAAAGATGATTTCTGAAAAATCCCAGACGATGAAAATCAAGATAAAGAAAAAAACCAGTCAAATTTTCACCTGTCTTTAAATGCTCCTGGATAACTCGCCCACGATTCTCTGATCGATGAATCTGGACTTGAATCTATATGCTCGGCAAGTATTTCGTTGACAAAATCCATCTTTACATTAGTATAAGGATCATTTTTGTTGTCATGCAGATAGCCGGCAAAACAGCACATTAAACCCTGTATCTATAACTTTGATAATCGACCAAAATTATGACAAGCAAATATAGCTCTCAACTGACGGGGGTTTCCGAATTACAAGTATTGTTTTACTAAGAAACTAAGAATTTTGTTCTGTACTGAAAGTTTCTTAAAATCAGCTGATTTTGCGTACTCGGAGTTTCTGTACGAGTTTCTTAAGGGTTCCATAATAATCTTCATGTTCACTACCTGTGTCCTCATGAACGCTTCAATCAAAGATTATTCAAGCCTTTCCAATGCTTAAACATAGCGCAATAACCTTCAGGACCTTTCGAGTAATTTAACAATGCCAATGGCATCCTTTATCCAAATCAATGATTTCTTAAGCTATATTTTCCTGGTACTGGAGATCTGAGAGTTGAGTTTCTTTTAAGCAGTTTCTTATGAATAAGATGCCTTGCGGTGTTTAGCACCAAGCATTGGGATCGCAGAAGTAGAACTGGCCTGATCAAGTCTGCGACTCCTTGTCATGCCGCTCAAGTAGGGCTGTACCTAGGACCGAACTCTGTCAACCTAAACTGTTATGGCTTAGCCTGACATCAGACTCGCCAAAGTTAAAAATCTTCCTCTCGTAGAAGACCGATAACCAGTCTTCTGTATGCGAAAAGCATCCGTCCTTATGGTGCTCTCGAATTAGAACCCCCTGGAATATTTAGCTTGAACGAAATTCAACTTATGAGAAAACATCTGCAGACATTGCAATCACGTTAAAACCGTTCTCAAGCAAAAAACTAACAACGCAGCGATATGATGGTTTATTTCAAGATGTATTTCCTTTATAAGTGGTTGAATTATTCACTAAGCTTAACAATTAAGTTATATTTCGTGGTCGCAGACTAGCATAGTGTGCGAAATCTTAACAATAACACAATATATGAATCATTAAATAGCTCTGTGTTAAGTAGTTAGACGGTTTCTGTTGGTATTGACAACTGCTTTGTATTGATTTGATAGTTTAAGCCATGTGTGATAGCTAGGTTTTGAAAGATTTCGTCACCAGATCTCTCAGAAAGGATCTCTCTACCGGTTGAGTCAAAAAAGGCCCGGTGTTTGCAAGGCCGTTGCGCCCTGAGTAAATAAGCAATGACATTTTGCAATATGCCATTGAATAGAACAACAGATTTTGTAAGAAAATAGCATCGGTTGCTTTGATTGACACTTAAATTCCTAAATTCAAAGAGATTGCAGACAAAGGAAATTCTCTCGACCAGTAATTCAAAACAAATAAAGCCGCTAAGTTTCTCTGAAACCCAGGTAGCTCACTCGCTTGTTGTGCCTTCCAGAAATGGTTTTTAAATGCAAACGTAAGTGTATATCAAGAGAAGGAGGATATAATCTAAACATCTACGGCAGGCATTTCATTTTTTGTTGTTCAGAAGCTGACCAAGAAGTACTTTGATTACACCCAAAAAATGCGACGATTGAATCGCCTTCAAATCGGTTTCTATGTCAAACAAGTGAAATAACCGCTGTAGATGTTTGGTCCTCCTTCTTTCGATATATGCTCATGTTTGCTGTAAAAGCCATTTTTGGAATGCACAACAAGCGAGATAGCTACTTGGGATCTCAGAGAAACTTTGTGGCTTTGTTTGCTTTGAATTATCAGCTGAGAGGATTCTCCTTTGTCTGCATCGCAAATTGCTTTCAATTTAGGTGTCAACAAAAGCAATTGATGCTATGGCCTTGCAAAATATGTGCTTGTTATTGAATAGTTGACATGTTCAATTGTTTTTAGATTTTTTCCTGGCTGAAAAAGGTCAATCCGCAAGCAAGCTTCCCTGATATATTTCCATTACAGCGCAACGATGACTTCAGGATGCTTTAGCATTATGCTATATCCTCTTGGGGGACTGAGAATTCTGCCTAGTATGAATAACGTATTCAGGGGGATTCCATTCTCCCAAGGAAACAAAATACATTAACACATCCAAATGTCATCACAGTTAGGAAGGAGAACAGAGGAAAATCTTGTTTGTTGTTCTCACTCATTTTTGAAGGTTTAAGAAAGGGGGTTTCTACAGAAAATCCCACATTTTGACGGGAAGGAATGGCCTATTAAAGTCAAGAAAATTACAGAACCTAATTGGACATATTGGGAATAAAACAAGACAGTTTTCAGTATCATTGCTTTGATGGTCAGGGGGCAGCATTTTTCAAATGCTGGGCCTTTTTATTGACTGGCCCGATAGTTTCTAGTAGCATCTCCCAGTAAACAAGTTGAGTAAAGCAAGTATTCAAGACCTGCTTTGCATTGATTTGATATTCTAAGACATGTTGAAATGCAAGGTTGACAGATTTCAGAACCAGACCCCCAAGTAATGTTTTTCTTGCTCCTTATAGCATCTCCTATTTGCCTAGCCTGCAAGTAGATCATTATGCAAAAGGGCAGAGGGTCTAAAAAACAATACACCACAGCTTGCTAATGCAATTCCAGATTTCTGGAAATTAATTTATGTTTGCCTTTGCTTACATGCATTTCACACAGTAGTTGCATATTAACAAGATTAACTGGGCAGCCATAGCAAGCTTTATCATACTATTTCATAGACCTTTTATTGTTTATAGGTCTACTCATGTGCCAGGTGACTAAAAAAGTATACAAGAGATGTTGAGGTTGACAGATTTTGTTACCAGATCTCCAAAAAAAAAGTATGTTAGGCTTGTTCTGAATTGACTTTGGTTGTTTACGCAAGATGATATGTTATGGTTGAAAGACTTTGTCACCAGATCTTCAAGAAAACCTCCCTCATTCCTCATAGCACCTCCTATTTTTCACAGTATCTCCATTAAACAATTATCATAAATAACAGTACAGGCCTGATGTATATTGTTTGTATTGATTTGGTACCTTAAAAGCCTCCTCAATCAATTTCTAACAAACCAAATTATATATCTTCAGAAAGTCAGGAAGACAAAGATCCATGAAAGGTTCCTCCAGATAAACATCACGTTTTTGGGAAAAAACACAGCATTTGCCCAAATGAATTAGACATAAGGCATTTAACCATAGCATGATATTTGAGCTCTGTGAAATATCTTCTACAAATCAATACCTTTTTCAAGTTCACAAAATATTTTGTTTTGCACCATTACTTTGAGTTAGAGTAATGATTTGGTGTACTGCAAAAAGGAATTTGTCAAGGTTACACAAAATTTTTCAGATGAAATTAATTTTTTTGCATTATATATAAGGAATAAAATGATACCTTTCATTCAACAGTAAGTACCAAATTTCTTTCTGAAGTGACACGGTTTGGTAAAAAGAAAAATTTGTAAAAGTTGCCTTTTTATGGAATAAGCACAAATTTTCTCAGCGATTTTCAAACCATTTCTAAGAACTAAATCATGTTTTAAGGGTAGTGGTTTTTTAATTTCTTCCTGGTTGTCAGTCAGACTCTCATATTCACACCCTTTTATTCGAAACTACACAATAAGAACTTTGGCCAGTACAAGTACAGAAAGTTTACCAATTATCACAGTTTCTTAAAAGTTCCTTACAGGTTCCATGACTTCATATTTACTTCCTATGTCCTTCTGAAAATTTTGAAACAATGTATGTGAAGCCTGTTCAGTGTTTAGACCATTCTCAAGTTCTTCAAAAGTAATATGATCCAGGGAGAAAGTGAAAATAAAGTAAGAATATTTTAACGATTTCCTTATCAGAGTAAATAGTTTCCTAACTAGTATTTTCCCAGTAATGCAGTTTTTTAATTTTTTGGTGATCAGAGAGTTGAGTCTCTTCTAAGCAGTTTCTTATAAAAGGACATACGTGCATTGCACTGTTAGTGCTAACCTTTGGAAAACAATACAGGTAACTTACAATCTTTTGGCAACAGCCTTTGCAACATCATCTGAAGTCATGTTGCAAACAGCAAACCAACGTAGGAAAAATTGCTAGAACTTGCTTTTCAAAGCTTTTACTGTTGGATCCCAAATTATTAGTCAGCCGTTTGTGCAAGGAAGATCACATGTGAATTGTGCTGGAATGGCTTGAATTAGTACACGTTTGACAATGGATGTTTGTTTCGTAAAGCAAACACAAACAGTGCGTAAACAACCAGGCTGACAATGAGCAAATGTCTGCGAAAACGTCCCCTCCAACTGTTATCTCTGAATACGATAAAACCACGCGTGTTTCGTTAGTAAGTCTTCATCCATGACTGCAACAGTTCTTTGAAGAACCCTGTGAACAAAATCGGCAATGTGGATGGATGCTGATACGATTTACGTGAAGGGAAAACTTTGATTTCATGCTTGGCAGCCCAGTCAGAGAGAGCAGCAGTAGGCTGAGAATGAGCAATAATGGTCCCCTCCAAATCTTATCACTGTATACGATAAAACCACGAGTGTTCCGTTGATAATTCTTCGTGCATCACTTGAATAGGTCTTTGAAGAATCCTTTAAACGAGATTAACAATACACAAGCGAGTTAAGTACAGCGACTGCTTTGATTTTCTTGGTGCAGCTGTTCAGCCCGCCATCTCATCCTTCCCTCCTTCGCTTTGATACTAATTGCCGTTGTTGTTGTGTATCCAAGGACTGTAATTTATTCAGCATCATGACAACGCGCCACCACAGCAACGCTTGGTAACTGTGTGGACCGCCTGCGAAGGTTTCTCTTTCAAATTTCTTTTGGAGACAAAACAAAATTGATTTTCGTAGAAACACGAAAAATAGAATAATGAATCGATTCAACTTCGGCTTCAAAAAAGCCTTAAGATACGGATACTACGTAAGGATTTTAGCCAGCACCGAAGGTTTCTGAAAGATATCGAATTTTGAGATCAGAAATTCTTATGAATTTCTTGAAGGCCCCTTGAAGGTTCCACATATAAACTTCGTGATTATTGGTTACATCCTTTGTTCTCTTCTAAAAGCCTTACATTACTAAAGTACCCTTCTAGTAATGTGTGAAACATTTCATTTCATTTATGCATCATAGGTGAAAATGAAGTTTGGTGGGGCCCTACCGGGTATCGAACCCACTCTGCCTCGCCTGACTTACACCGCTGAGCCACTTTGATAAGTCCTCAAGGTTTGGTGCTCAGAGACAGAGAGTTGAGTTTTTCAGAAGGAGTTTCTGGTAAAAAATACCTGTGAAACTATAAAACCAATAGAACAAAAAACTTAGAAGTGGGGAAGTGGGAAGAAAGAAGTTTTTGACATAGCATGCCTCGTCATCAAACTGAGATTGATAGCTTTGACTAACCTGACTAAAAAAGCTTACAGTGTTGCAACTTCATTGACGGGTGAGAAATCCGACTGGATCTCGACAGTTAGAGCCATTTTAAAGATGGTCAGATTAGATTTTCTATTTGATAATCCAGCGCATATGAGTACATCGCAAATAAAAGCGCAATTGAAATCAAACCTAACAGAATTATTTACGAAGGAATGGAAAGAGCGCATAACTCAAGCCTCGCCAACTAGCTTAAAACACAGGAAACTCCGTTGTTTCAAGTTGTTTAAAACTAAGTTTGAGCCCTCCAAGTACCTGCAACAGATCAATGATTTTGCTACACGACAACGAGTAGCGAAATTTAGGTGTAGCGATCATGACTTGATGATTGAACTAGGGCGGCACAAGAAGTTATGTGTTGAGGAAAGAGTTTGCAAGAAATGTAATAATAATGCTGTTGAAGATGAGATTCACTTTCTCTGTGAATGTCCCATGTATGACGATTTACGAAAGCTGTATTTCAACTTTGATTGGACAAATCCCCCGATTGATAGAACTGAACTTTTTAAGCAAGTATTGACCGATGAAAGTGCAGAAAATACAAGAGTTTTAGGAAAATTTCTAAAAGAAGCATACCTTAGACGAAACAGCGAAATGGATATTCCACAGCCTACAGGTACATGTACCCCAAAAGCCACAAAAAAAGCGTGTGGTTATAATTTTTTTCCTACTAGTTGATTTCAAAAATGGTTTTGTGTCAATGAAGGGCTGCAGAAAACGAGGTCTTCCCGTTGGGTATTATTATTTTTTGCCTAAGATTGACCGAGTACTGATGTGACAAAGTTTCTTGTTTTTCACTATATGTACCCCAAAAACCACAAAAGCAAAAACACGGAAAAGATTACAGCTGATGCACCTATCACTGTGATATTTGGGAAGAAGTCATCATTATAAATCAGTAATGGATAGAAAGTATAGCTGCAAACTTATTTTCAGTGGAAGTATCTAATGTGCCACAAAACCCGCATGGGGTGTACCCCAAAAACCACATTAGTTTTTCACTTATCAAGCCGTTTGCAGCATATCAATCTTCAAAAGCATTATTTTTCTTGATTCTGCATATATTTTGAAATCTGCTGACAATCCGACCTAACAGAGAGGAACTGTGTTATTCATTTACCAGCAATTACAAAGTGCATGCTTTTTCCAAGTATAAAGTATCAAAATATTTGAGAATATCAATGTTCCTGGTAATTTTTTCATAAATAATGAAAAGTTTTGATGTTTCTATTCCATGGATAAATTTTCCTTGCTTTTAATTTCACAACTGCATTCATTTTAGAGTCTACCAGACTTATAACCACCTCAGAGGTTTCATTTATCACCCCCAAAATGTTTGAGAGCAACCTCAAATGGTTTAACCTCAAAGTAACCTCAAATGAGAGTAACCTCAAATGAGAGTAACTTTCCAGTGGTATCCAAAATTAACAGAAGTCTTCTAAAGTGATTGGTTAGTTAATAATATCTGGACAGCAAATACCTATGTTGATTGACTTTTAGAAAGATATTTTTGTTACTGTGTTAAAATATGGGCAATTTTAATTAACTGTCTGTCAATTGAATTGCATAAAATGTTTATTATTTTGTTGAGACATATACCATTTTACCAACTGTATGTTGATTGTCTTGAAGATGTGTTCGTTATTTTGCTGAAAAATGGAAAATTTACTTGCTGTTTGTTTACAGACTTTCAGGAAATATTTGTTATTTTGTTAATTTTGTTAAAAACTTGACCATTCTAACCTTGACTTTCAGAAGATATTTTGTTATGTGGACAAATACCTTATGTTAATTGCTTTCAGAGAGTGTTAATAATATATAAATATAGATGTGATTTTGCTGAAAATACATAATTTCATTTGGTTTCTCTGTGGCACACCACACCCTGTACTTGTGTTTTCCATGTTTCAGTGAAATGTACCCCAAAACCACACAAAAAATCACCAAAGTCAGGATGCCCATTCAATAGGTTCACTATATTGCAAGGTAACCATTGTGCTTTTCTGGCAAGAGGACACATGAAAGATACTGAAAAACACTGGTTTGCAAACTTATAGTAAGAATTTGCGACTTGCTACTCGTTCATAGAAATAATCTGTAAAATTTCAAGTTCAAATTTTTGCGTTTACACCCTATAATTTTTTTTTAAATCCAATTTATTCATGGCAAACCTACATTTTTAGGTAGCCCAGTTACCTAAGCATCATTGATCAGTAAGAGTTTTATGTTGTATGTTGATCTTCTATAGATATTGCCTTTCAACTGACCTTGTGGTTTTTGGGGTACCTTAGTTTTTGGGGTACATGTACCTGTCATTTTCATGTTGTACATCCTGTTGATTACTGTTGATTCGCTCTTTTCTTTTTAATTGTTCTTGTTGCTGTTACAGTTATGTTTTTCTGTTTCTCTCATTTGATTTTTTTTCTTATTCTTTATTTAGTTTATGTAGATCTGTAGTATTACTGCCATGCCTTGTAATAGGTAGTGCATTTGAAAAAAAAAGGATAGCTTTGCAGGCGCGAAAGAATGTAAACAATTTCTTTGAGCGGCCTACAGCGGCCTACTGTAACTTGACATCTGCGTTTGTGTTCTGTGTGATGGAAAATAATTGATCGTTGGCATCGTATCCTTTGGATCATTAAGTCAAGAAATTGGCGTAGATCTATTCTATAGACAGTCGAAAGAAGGAAACTTTCGTCTTTTAATGGAAACAAAACGGCAGATGAAGCTCAGAGACCGCGAGAGTGTCAGGACCCAATAATTCTTGGCTCTCAGCACATGGCCTGCTGTGTGACCAAACAGGAGGAAATCTAAGACCGTGACCGATGTCTTCGTCATTGACTTGTTAGCAAAACATACTGGCTAGAAAGTCACTTTATTTTCTGTTGTGACCACTTTCATATCAATGCCTCATATCAATAATGTCAAATAAAAAGAAGAGCAGTGGGAAGAGGAAAAGAGAAATGGTAGGGATATTTGGAGTGAGATCATTTGGAAGATATGGAGACTTCCATTCATCAGACAGTTCGGATTCTGATTATAAACCAGATTTTGAATTAGAAAATGAGAAGAAACCTAACAAGAAAAGAAGGGAAGACAGCATCAGAAGAAGCAGATCAAGAAAAAATTTTGCACAAAGTCAAAATGCTGTTAGTCAACAAAGCCAATTAGAAGCAAATAAAAACATTAATGCAGAGGCAAAATATGGAGATCGATCGACAGAAAAAGGATCTGTTGACTCTAGAGTGATGAAATCTGGAGGAAAAGATGCAGACTGGAATTATCTACCCCTGGAGATATTGGTCAAAATTTTCACTTTTGTGCTTGGTGAAAACAGTGAAATTGCAAATTTATCAAGGTGATGACCAGATATAACCATCGTAAAATTATGCAACTTTGCCAGTATGCATGATTTTGCTATGAACGCTAAACACTTAACCCCATTTTGTTCTGGAGTGAAGGCTTGAAAAATTTTAAGAGAATTTATGCATATCTATTTGCAAGAAAGTCTCAGAAATTGCTCCTAATGACAGTGAAATTCCAAAGTCAAGGTGATAAAATACCAGACCCAATTGGCCAGTTTTAAGCAAATATTACACTTAGTGATTAAAACTCAGCTCCATTTTGTTTCTGACTAAAAGCAGTGAGCAATTTCAGATGGTAATTCATATGAAATTGCAAGAAAGTTCATAATTGCCCCTGTCCCTGATGATAGTGAAAGAAGAATTGATATGATGCGGTTTTCAGCAAAGCTATAATTGTCTATATTTTAAGATATGTTCATCAGTAAGGTCAGGACCCAAGAAATGAAATTCCAATGGAAAATCAACAAACCAAAATATTTATGTTTAACTTCTAGATTTAGGAAGGTGTGCAAGCAATGGCGACATGCTTCTCAGAGCCCTTTGCTTTGGAAAAGGCTTGATCTGTCCTTCATGTCAAAATCAAGTAAAGCCAATGACAAAACCTTACAAAATCTTGCAAGTCAGTATGGAGAACACATCTTGGAACTTAATGTGAGCAATTGGAAAAAGCTTACTCACAAAGGATTAATGGTAAAAATTCATAATTTTTTTGCATGTCGTTTCTTTGATGAGACACTTTTGAGTCTGGACTGGACATCCCTCACCAGTTACTTTTTGTGAAAATTCCATGTGAGACACCTGTTACTCCTGTTTATTCTTGATCACAGGAATTTCCATTACCTTTTTTATTCCAGACCCCTTATCTATTCTGAAATAAATTATCATCTCTGTTACTGTATACTGCATGTCTTATTCAATTCTTACCTTGACCATCAATCCCCTGAACACTCCAAGGCATTTGCACATAACATATTCGATTTAGATTAGTTGTATATATGTAAATATGTATAGCTAGGCAAGAATCAAATTAAAATAAGTTGACAAGCAAACAAATATTCCCAGCCCATATGCACTTGTGCAAGAAATTTCTTTTTACCTTGGATGTGCCGAGGGGAATTGTCAGGGTAGGAATTACATGAGACATTATATACAGGTGTAATACTTTTTTCAATGACAGGTTCTTGACAGAATCTGAGGGTGAAAACATGAAAAGTTATAACTTTAGCTTGCTGTTTTCATGAAGACTTTTGCACTGAATAACCTTAAGTTGCTGTGTTCTTTTGTAGGTTATTGCAGAGATGTGTCCAAATTTAAAGGTGTTAAATATATCTGGATGTACTGATGACAAGAAAAAAGGAAATAGCATAACTGCAAGTTCAGTTTTTGAAATCATTGATAAATGCAATATTACCAGCATTGATATGTCATGGTTACAGGTTTGTCAAGATTCTATTTAAAATTTGCATAAAACCCCAAGCACAATAGACCATTTTCACAATTGTCAGTTCTTTTGAAATACTTCTAACGAAAATCATTTGCCTTGATGTAATGCAGATCAAAATCTCAAAAGCACACATTTCTCTCTGCAGCACATGAAATAGTTTTGTATGTGTTTTGCAACATAATAGATGTGGTGTAGATTTCCTTCTGTACAGGGAATCACATCATTTGCCTTAAACTGAATTTAATTATGAAATAGGTCTTTTCTGACTTCACAATTACTGTGAGACCAGGCCCACTCTGGTAAAAATTTAAGATAAAAAGTTAAAGGAAAAACTTAAAAGGAGGGGCTACTTCATGATAAAAACTTCTGCTCTCTGATGCTAGAAAATGCTTCTTTGTCGTGGTATATTGATTCATACAGTTCAGGTCTTTTGCAATTTAATATGTTTTTCCTGCCTAAGAATTCCCATTTTGGCAGCAAATTTGCATATTGCAAAAAAAGCCAACCTTAAATATATAGATATAAATTGTTAATTTTATGTTATGGCTCAAAAAAATCTCATATCGTAATGTAAACAATGCTTGTCATGTTAATGTGTGTAAGGCCTGTACTAAAGCATTAGGTCCTTTCAGTGCCTGTTTTCCATCATGGTATTTTGAAGATACCCCAGTAATCAACAAATGTAATCTAACTTCCAGATGATACCAAAGTCCAGTATAGTTATCCAGACATTGATGGAAAGACGAGGCAAACATCTTTTGAATTTGAATTTTTGTGGTTGTCCCATAAGATCGACTGCCCTCAATAACATCATGGTAAGCCCATTTTCACTTCTGTCATTAACAAATTTGTGTTTCAGAATCTCTCAAAACTCTCTGTGGTGAAGGTTCCTCTTTCTATAGCTATTCTTGTATAACCAAAAGATTTTCTTAAATGAAAGTCCAAAAATTTGCTCCCATAATTTTGGTGGCCTCTTTTCAGGTTACCGCCTCTAACTTTGGGCTGGGTCCACCCCCTGGCTTGGCTCCATAGCTACCCTAGAATAACAGTTTTGATGTGTTGTTGCCTTTTTGAGAGTGAAATTTGGGTGTTTTGTGTTGTTTCTTTAACAATCTTTTCTTATCTCCAGGCATCTTGCTCCAATTTGCGGACTCTTGACATTTCTAGGACTGAAATCAGAGATATCAATGTGAAAAAGCTACAGGTAGGAATAACTAATTAATTTATCTCAACCTTAAGAAATCTCTCAGAATGATATACAGTTTGAATAAGCAGTTGTCAAGCATCTCTTCCTGAATACTTGGAAACCCTGAATCATGTTTATTTTTTCTTAAATTTCAGATGAGTTTTCCAAACCTAGAAGAGCTGTACATGTCAAATGCTGGCTTGGAATTCACGAACTACCTGTCAAAGGATGAGGTACTGTAAAATGGCTTTGTCCACCACTTTATCAGAATGTTAAGTGCTCTTGAAAATTGTTAAAGAGGCATTTTCACCCAGGATCCTTTGCAGGTACAATGCAATTCCAGAATGTCAAAACAACTGACACACGCTGAAAACAGTAGTGTTTACAAATTTGTTTATGATTTGATGACAGGGTCCCTTAAATATTTTCTTATTCTTCATCTGTAAATTTTGGATCAAAGTTTTGTCCCTGAAATTGTTTGCCCTAACTTCCATGGAAATTATTCACAAAGGAAACAATTGTTTTGATAGATGTTTGTTCTTTTTGTTTAGGGAAATGATCCATGCTTTGAGAACTTAGTCGCATTGAGTGTGGTCAGTTCCAACCTATCGGACGCAATCTTGCATCGGTAAGCATCCTTTTGAAGATGTTTTTAGATAACTTACTAAAGGCAAACTTAAATACTTTTTCAAGAATTCGGAACCCACTTTCTTGGGTATCAGAAAATTTCTTACTCATGTGTACAAACTTTGTTGATTTGGTTATTCAAATTTCTTCAGCTTTTAGCGGCAAAACGCTGTTATGGTCGATGTTGCTGCACATACGTAGTCTTTCTTGACTTTATCTTAATCATATCTCAAGCAAAATGAAATGATCAAAACCATTGTTGCTAAATCATAGAACTATTTTACTTCAAAATGCCAGGGTTGATCTGTGGCCAACAGAGACGATAATACTATGTGATGTGCCACCTGTGGAAAAGAAAGTCTTGCAGTCCAAGGAATTACAAAATGACCTGACATTAGTTAACCATATCTTAAAATTGCAATTTAACATTTCATTATAACCAAAGCTATGAGCAGCACTAATTTAACATCATTAACAGCTAGTATTTATCATATGCAAAATGCAATGCTAGGTGATATTCAGTTGTTTGATGCGGATTATCATTATGGGCCCATTGATCAGAAAAATAATAAAGCAATTACCCGTCTGCCGGAATTAAGGTTAATAACAGACACGTATGTACGGAATTTCAGATGAAAAAATCCGACGACCATCACTTGACTCCCTCCGACTTTAAAGGGAGTACAACTAGCATGCTTTGCAGGAAGTGAGCAACTTACTCTGCACAGCTTCTAGAATAACTGACCGTATGATATTCACAAAAACAAATAATGACAAAAGCTGCTGGTCTTTGTACTGACTTTAAGGATTCCTTTGGTATGTACGCAAAACTATTTTTACATTACTTTGTTACCTTGGTACATAACATGCTGAGGATACGGGTATGTGCTGCCCATATGGGTAGGTTTTTGGGCCCAAAATTCTCTAGACAAGGGTCCCTTTTTCGGCAAATTTTGTTACATTTCAAATGTATATAAGATTAAACGATTCGTATTTATTTCAGGTTGTTGAAAGGTGCAAATAAATTGAAGCTGCTTGATTTGCGATTCTGTCCAAGATTAATGATAAAGACCCAAACTTTAACGGTAAGAGGGGAAATGTCCTTCTGTCTCTCTCTCTCTAATTTACTTACTCATTTATTCATCCTTCATTGCCTTTGACTCTGGTAATCATAGTAAGCTTGATGTAAAGCCCAGAGAATTTTAAAATGCTTGCCAATACTGATCGTTACCGAGCTAAATAGCGTATTTCGCTTGATAGTTTTAGAAGCATTTTCATCCCGTGGACAGTTCACTTCGTTGATATCGATTTTCAATGAAAAGGAAATCGTTGGGTAACTCTTGGGGGAGTATTATCCTATTCAAGCAATACATCTAGAAGCAATAAATGATGTGATTTTTTTGCAGGAAATAGAGGCAGTTGGCGTTGAAAGGCTGTTTCTCTCATTCGCATGTTTTTCGTTCCTGCTAAGAGAAATTATTGGAAAGGTGAGCGTTTCTAACGCTATCTCTCATTGAGTTTAGTTTTTGCTCGTAGTTCAAAGAGTATGTTCTGCTACGATAATTCGTGGCAGAGGGAGAGAGAGAGAGAGAGAGAGAGAGAGAGAGAGAGAGAGAGAGAGAGAGAGAGAGAGAGAGAGAGAGAGAGAGAGAGAGAGAGAGAGAGAGAGAGAGAGAGAGAGAGAGAGAGAG